>CM048930.1:30151381-30751381 GCA_026686955.1 Epinephelus cyanopodus
TTCTGTGTTCGACTGTCGACCTGCGTGTCATGTGTTCACATGCCAACAGCACAACCTCCTTCAATAAAGTGATGGGCCGACTATTTTTAACCACTGGCTTTGATTTGGAATTAATTCATGGTGTCCAGCAGCCTTTTGCAGCAGCTCAACACACGTCTGGTGTTGGCGCGTAAAGCCGAAACCAACTGCTATTGCGTTTGATACGTGTTGCAGGGTTGTGTTTTTGTGGTGCTCTCGTCTCCTCCGCCTGTAGCTGCAGGTAGTGACTGTGCACAGCTAATTAACAACCACTCATCAGGGCCTGGAGTATTTAAACCAGCAGAGACAACAGATGGGGCCAGTGGACTGCTTAAGGGCTGTGTGTTTGGTTGTGAAACATTTTGGGTGGTGTACTGGGATCAGTACACTTTTGGGGCTGTGTCTATCAAGGCTTTTTTTTTTCCCCTGAGGCCTGTGTACTGTTGTAGCGTGACGAGGTGCTCAGCATCTATTCTACGCCGGGTGCTGCACATTTAGCAATTATTTTGTGCTGAGTGCTGAGAGTTGAAAAATGACCAACTTGCAGCTGTCCCCACAGAATCTGAGTGTATGTGTGGCGGTAGCTGAAGACGGAGCAGGATGAAAAGTTTCAAAATTAGGAGTGCTACTCCTGTAAGGTGCTGACATTTAAAAACCACATCCTCCATGCATTCAATCATCCAATCCACACAATTATAACTGATAAATGATAAAGAAGTGTAATAGGTAAATTAGAGGTCATGCACACGCTGTGTCTTTAACTGCCTGGAAAACGCGAGGTCGCTCTCTGGGCGCTACTCTTATGCCTTTTCTATGCCAGCAGCAAGTTGCGTCCTAAGCGACCTCAACAAGCACCGTATAGCCATTTAGCCTCTCTGAAATCCTGAGTGCAGAGCTGATCTTCTTCCAGACGCTGTTCATAAGTGTGTAGGCTTATCGTCCGTGGGACAGATGTGAAGCTCTGGGTAGCCCTGCACTAACATGATCAACTTTTCCGTATTTATCAGACTGAATATTTACAGAAGAAGGGAAAGATATTGGTGATTGGTTTGTAACGTGACTCCTGTCTGACTGTGTCTGTCCTTTCAAATTAAATTCCCACAGGATCCAGTCATATAGGATTTGATTTATTTTGACATGGGGCACGTCCTAATAGAGTTTCATGTTTGTTTTATTTTTTTAAAAAAATTCTGCAACTAAGCGAGCACTGAATCTTGCCAACTAATGTCCTTTCTCGTTGACTAACCTTTGGTCAACTATTAGGGGGCAGCCCTGCTAATTATACCTATAAGAATTCATCCTGTGTATCTGAATTGATTCAAAGACCTTATTGCTGTGGGAAAAACTGTGTTTGAGTCTGTTTGTCCGGATTTTCCAACAGATGTGAGGCTATCAGTGATAGGGCACCCAGAAATGTAAAGCTTTTTACCCTTCTCACACAGTCACCATCTATAAACAGCAGGAGAGGGTCTGGGCTGTGCGTTCTGAAATCAATGATGAGTTTGGGTTTTGTTCTCTTTTGAAGGTTCATGTGACGGCGGTGGTGTGCTGTAATCAAACATTGATTAAGTCTTGATGACTGTAGACATGCTTTGCTTGACAGAACTCAATAAGCAAATACTGAGAGTGACGGGGAGCCGCTGCACAAACGGGCTTATCGTCAGTGAGAGACTACATCTCGTCAAGTGCTGAACAATGACAACAATGAGGGAGAAATATGTTAAAGGTATACACTGCAGGATCTGTATGACCTACTAGTGTGTGGCAGTGTGTATATCCGTACAGAACCTGCCTCCTGTCTGGATTGTCTCATTATTTTGGTGTGTTCAGGATATTTGTGGGTGTTAGCCTTTACGTAATGGTGTGTAGTCCCCAACAGCAGCACATAAATCCGGCAATGCATCACCTTCCTGCAGAGGTGTGTGGAGGTGTGGATGGATTTATTTGTGCTTCAGAACATGACCGCCATGAAACAATCATTTCTCTAATTCAGATTTGTTCTCATTCACATCTCTTCCTCTCTTCATTCACTCTCTAGTTATCTTGTCCACCGCTGCTCTTTCTTGCCGAGTTGTGTTTACAAATAGGAAGCAACAATTCATGCAAAGTATGCCTTTAAGATATATAGACAGGGTGTGTCCAGTAGCTCGGTGGGTAGCGCTGGTGTGCCATGTACAAAGGCAATGTCCTTGCAGCAGCAGCCATAGGCTCAACTGCAGCCTTCACTGCGTGTCATCCTCCATCTTTCTCCTCCTGTCACACTTAATTACTGTCCTGTCAAAAGATAGATAGACGGTTGGATAGATGTAATTCTCTCATTAATATTCTGTGTAACAACCAGAGGAAGTCAAAGTGTCTCAACCGAAAAAAAATCACTGCACCTCTACAGTGCTCCGGGCTGGGCCTTTCCTGAGGGGCGCCTCATATTTTGAGCTGGTCAAAAAAAAACCTGGTGGACCCAGCTCCTTGCTCCCATCCAATGTGAGTGTGTTTCACAGTGTTGCAGCCTATTCGGCGAATAATTTAAAAGTCGACAGTCCAGGTTAAGTAGTGCAGCTCTCTTATTCTGTGAGAAAGTAGCAGCTGCTGCTGGTGTAAATGGGGTGTCACATTGATGTTCTTCAAAAATAACTATTTCAACAGAGATACACACTAAAAGTACTAATCACATTTGAAACAGTTCTGGCCCCAAATAAGAAGAATTAAATGATTCAAACTCCAATTTAATCGATGTCCCAGCATCACAGGGGGGAACACTGTGTGAACTTTGATTCTGAATTTGTTTTCCAGTACAGAAAAGCTTCAGTGACCCTTGATCGTTACTGAACCACAGGTGCAACTCGGCTCTAAATACTGAGATTGTGTGTTTTTTAATTTTCAACCTCTGCATTGCTCGATGGCTAGATTGAACTCGGCTCCGACTGGCTTTCTTTCAGCAGCGGTAGATTCTAGCAAAGGCCATTAGAGGCAGTAAGAAGAGGAGGAGGGACATGAATTTTTTTTTCATAGACTGTGTATCTCATGTAATACTTTGTAGACGTAGTGACAGTTTAAGAAAATATAACAATTTTCATTCAAGTTACCTCCTGTAGCTTTAAATTGCTCTTTATATTCTCATTTTTAATTTTACATACTTATAATAACTTATCTTTTATCTGTTCTTAAATATGTCCTTGAGCTGCTGGAGCCATAAAGGTTTATCTTATCTTATTCATAAGGAACAGGCTAAAATTACACACACATTCATATGGGATGACAGTACATCATGTCTCACACACACACACACACACACACACACACACACACACACACACACACACACACACACACACAGATTTCCCACAGTGATAGCAGAGCACTTCTCTGAACAACACACCAGCCAGCCAACAAAAAACAGACAAAAGACAAATATCATACTCCACTCGTCATAATATAGTTAATTACTGGTTTCCAATTTATGAACAGTGTTCACATGTACATCAAAGTTGTAGTTGCGTCTCCAAATTGGCCCTTGACATCATCATACTTGAAAACAAACATGGACGCTTCACATCAGCAACAGTTCATCATTTATGGTAATGCAAATAATGTAGCGTTTTACCGTTAATACAGTGTTTTAACCCTCACGCCAGAGACGTAATGTAGCACGGGTAAAAATGAACTACACGCGGGTGGGCAACGGGTGAGAAAAAAAAAAAATATATTTTTCAAAATAAAACAAAGTAAAAAGATGTGCAGTAATATTTTGACATGTATCAAGCCGCAATTTCTTTTATTTTAAAAGTCAATGACATAAGTCAAACCTTCGACCCCATCGTTACATTGGTCCACCGACGTGAAGGACTCCAGCGATGAAGCTTTGCAGCGTGAGGGTGAGGTAGCAGCCTACATCTAGTTCAAGACACCCAAGGAGGATCCTTAGAGGTTTTAAAGTGGATGAAGGAGCTAAAATCTTTCCTAACCTGGCAGTGACTGAATGTTTTTCGCCAGTATGGTATCGAGCACAGACTTTTCCTCCACTGGATTTCTAGTTCAAGAACAGAGACCTATCTTAATGTGAGTGACTGTATGTGTGTAATCATTAATCACCAGTGTGGGTCAGGTCGCAGGACTTTTAATAACGGGTGCAGGCAGGTGCGGTTTTGACTTAGACATAATGGTTCTGGTTGGTTCTGGTACTGAGCTTTACAGGACGGTCACATGACCAACTCTGCAACACTTACAAGTCATCCAATGATATGAATCCCTCCATCCATCACACATGACGTGGAATAAATGAGAGTTAGATTATGAACTAAATGATACTGAGAGGGTTGTTTCCTTCACTTGACCCGTCATCCTCGACTCATTTCTGACTGTCCTGTCAGATAAGACCGTTCAAGCTGATTTTTGACCCGTTTCTCAGGTTGTGAGTGTGTTTTCTGTCCAGGTAGCCACTGACTGCCATACGTTTGGTTTTGGTCATAACTTGGGAACAGGATTTAAATCTTTCCATCCTGCAATAGACAGAATTTCTTTTCATCCAGATGTTTAACCTTCAGAACTTGTGAAATGACATTTTGGAGTTTTCCAAACAGTGCTGGATATTTATCTTTCAGAGAAGCTGATGCCAGAGTCAGTGACTCACATGCAACCCTGATACATGAGAGGCAAAGACAAATGAGTAGGAACATTAAAACGTCAGCCAGTGACAGCATGTTCACCCAGCTCATAGCTGCAAATTAGCCTTTGTTTGCTTCTTCTTTAAGTCAAGGTGTTTTAATTCAAAATAAAGAAACAAATAATTTAAAGGATCGTCTAATCTGCCACCGTTATCACATTAAAGTGTCTTGAGAGAACGAAGATCTCAGCAGGTGAAGCAGACCTAACTACAGCAGACAGAAACCTCAGATTGATATAAGCTGAACAAATATAACCAAATCTCTCTGTATGGACAGACATCAGAGGACACAGATGAAATATGCTTCTGACACTTTAACCCTGAGCTGAGAAAAAAAGAAAAAAAAAAAAAACGAGAGGTGAAGGAGAAAGAGGTGGAGAGGACGGTGACTCCCTCCATCTCTGATATGAGCTCCTATCTCGGAGACAAATGGAGGTAGCCGAGCCGTGACTTTTCTGTCAGGATGGAAAACAGGTTTGAAGGAGCTGAGTAAATATCAACCTGCCCGCTGAATATCAACACAGCTTCACGTCACAGCCAACAGAATAC
Organism: Epinephelus cyanopodus; assembly: GCA_026686955.1. Classification (NCBI taxonomy): domain Eukaryota; kingdom Metazoa; phylum Chordata; class Actinopteri; order Perciformes; family Serranidae; genus Epinephelus; species Epinephelus cyanopodus. The sequence continues at coordinate 30,156,609 of CM048930.1, forward strand.
AGGAGCGACCACTCAGGCCCTGAGCTCCGACCACAAGCCTCTCTGCTGCTGTTTGTTTCTGTCAATTAATGTAATTTTGAATTTCTAGCAGTGAGGTTGCACAACTGACACTTCTATCATGTGCCAAGCGTGTAAGAGAACAACGGAGGCCAATGCAAAGACAAGAATGTCTTATCTAGAGCCAGTGTTATCTGTTCTGGGCTACTGTACAAACATGGTGCAACATGATGGACTCCATGAGCGAGGACCTGCTCACTATGTAGATATAAACGGCTCATTCTAAAGTCAATAATCTCACAAACTGCTGGACCAATCAGCCTCATATTATATGTGCACATTTACTGTACACTCAAGGTTCCCTCTTAGTTGCAGTGATTCTTTAAAAACCTGTTTTATTGACTGTTGTATAATGACACTGACTGACGAAACCGTCTCGGCCAAAGACAACCAGTCGCACCATCTGTGGCCCATCATGGCTCAAAAAACTAAGATCCACAAATTGTCTCATTTCATTTTGAAACAGAGCATCAGCAGGTTAAAATGCAGTGATCACGCGACCAGTGCACTGACAGGATTAAACAAGGAGACAGTCATGGAAAGAGCCAGGCTCAGGTGGTGAGTGGATCACAAAAAAACGGCCTTTTCCCTGGAGTCGTGTGTTCAGCACCGTGAGACACTTTAAGGTGGGACATCATACAAACTGTTGTTTGATCATACAAACAGTTACTAAAGTAAGGCACGATACGAGATGAATTAGTCGCCGTTTTTATTTTTGCCACCATCTTGACTGTGACGGAGCCATGAGGGCCAATTCCACCAGCTGTAGCTGAGCAGTGTTCCAGCTGCCACGACTGTGAGCTGGTTTTGTTCTGTTCGCCACATCATACAACACGGGGAGCGTTTCAAAAGCGGGTCGATTTTGATGATTTGGTCATTTTTTCTTGTTTTAAGTGCGCTATTTAATAAAATTGTTTCTTTTTTTGTCCATTTTAATTGAGATTGTTATGTCCTGCTTTGTTGCTGTAGCCCACAGACAAAGTTAACACTCTTCTAAGTCATTAATCATCATATTCATTCAACAATTTCTTTTGCCGCTTCTCCTGATTATTAATTAATTATTATTAATTTTGGCTGGGTAATGTGACAGAATATATTCTAATCCTCACTCGGAGAAAAAAAAAAAAGTCACGTAGAGTCAGACCACGGCAAAACTAAAGCCCTGAGCTTGCCTTAGAGGGACTCATTTTTAAATATCCCATGGAGAGAGACTCTCACTGCAGCCTGTTTAATTTTGTTCTGAAATGTCATTCTGTGGACGATAAACGAGGTGCAGATTCCCATCTGTGTCACTGATAATGAGGCGTAGAGTAGAAGTATTGGGTTTGCATAAAATGTAAATATTTAGGTAAAGTACCTCAAAATTGTACTTCAGTACAGCACTTGAGAAAATGTACTGAAGTTACTTTCCACCACTGATCAGTATATGTTTAACATCACATTTTTGGTGTCACAATTTACTGTATTTGACCTCATTATTACTTTTATTAAAGCAGCTGATGGAGTCTAGCCAAAGATAAGCCTCCTCCTCTGAGTGTCAGGAGTCCTGGACTGATAAAAGCTGCATAAAATCAACTTGATAGTTGTTTCTGTCTGTGTCATTTAAAAAAAAAATCAAGTGTCCCAAACAGTCAGTGGAAAGTTTGGTTGAGAGTTAACCACAGCTGGCAGCTACAGCAGCTTTACAAAGACAACACATGCACCAGCGTTAAATCAATACAACATTTGCAGAGGCATAGATGGACGTCCTGAATACAGACGTCAATATGTATTTGTTCGAGAACACACAGCAGCTGGAACATACACAATCAATACACAGACAGAAGGAGGAAAGTGTGTTATCAGCCCTCCACCTGATCAGCTGCACATCCTGCAGATGTGTACAGTAACCTCACTGCTGGAGGAGAAAATAAAGTCGACCTTTGAGCTGTGAAGCGTGACGTGTGTGCAGCTCCGAGGTGTCGGTGAAGCTGAGCGATAAGGAGCAACATTTCTACACTGCATCCCTTAATGTGTGTGTATCTGTGTGCGTGTGCGTTTTTTTGTTCAGACCAGACTGATCTCGCTTCACACACAACCAAAGACATATTTTTTTCCTGTGCAGCCGAGTGAGAAGTGTTTACATGTGGCCCGTACAGCACTGACGGCAGCGCGGTCTGTCTGATGAACCAAACGAAGCGCTCAAAGGAGGAAAGTTGCATTCATGCATTTCATGCTGATGCGTTCAAGAGACACATTATGCTGTCAGCACATCCCTCCATAACACTCACTCTCCCTCCATCTCCCATCTCCTCTGCCAAGCTGCTATCTCGGATAGATAACGACACAAAATTCCACATGCACATAAACTGAAATCTGCAGGCTCTGTAGGTTATAATGGAGGATTTCAGCACACACAATATTTATTACACTAACTAATGCAAGCTGTTCTCATTCACTGTTTGTACTCATACCACAGGCTGTTAAAATAATGGACGCAGCCACCGTGACATCACTAATTCGTTTGTGGACTAAAGTTTGGAAGCGTTGAGTTTGGTATTTTAAAATTGTTTCACTTTTTGGAGCCAAAACTGACCATATTTGGAGGAGGCACTGTGGAGGAATGAGGTGTGGATCTGACTAAGAAGCCAAAGATTGGGAAATTAGCTATAGAGACCAAAACCACTTTAAACACGGGGGTCTATGGAGATTGACTGGCTTCTGGAGCCAGCCTGCAACTGTTCAAAGGACTGCAGTTTTTGGCACTTCTGCATTGGCTTCATTTTTCAGCCCAGACGCTACCACTTGACATAATGCACTATAATGTGTTTGACCAACATAATTACGAGCTAGGAGGAAGGGCCGGGAAATTAATCAACAATTAATTGAAACCTGAAACCGACGTAATGCTGCCCATGTTGGTAAATGAATTTTTTAGAATTGTTCTTGTACTGTTTCCTTAAAAACGTACTAATGCATGAGTAGTCACATGACTCAGCCCCGTCTAGTCCAGTCGACAACCTGGAGGAGAACTCAAACACCAAGCCAGCTGAGCAACTTGAGCAGCTTGTGCCAAAGAGAAACGCCGTGTCCGTCACACATTTTAGCTTTCGTGAAGACGACACCGAACAGAAGGAAAATAAAATGTGAACACTGTGGAAAAACAGTTTCAGCAACCAAAGGTAACACCACCAATCTGTCTCAGCATTTGAGCACAATCACGTTACCGAATATGAACAGTGCATGACTCAAAAAAAGAAGAACCAAGCAACAAGTGCCTCCACACAGCAGCTCTCAATAACACAAGCATTTACAAAGCTACACAATATTAAAAAGACTCAAGAAAAGAGAAAGAAATAACTGTCACCAGTTCCTACTACATCATGAAGGATATGGCTCCCATAGCTACAGTGGGTTTAAATACCTCGTTAAAACCCTTGACAGAAGACACACTGTGCCATTGCGAAAATATTTTTTACCAAACTGCAGTGCCAAACATGTACAACTCTTGTCATAAAAAGCAATTGATGCAAGTTATTTTTTACTTTTAACACGGCATTATCTGAAAAAACATTTACAAGAGATGGCAGTTATTATTTTCTACTTTTGAAATGGCAATATTTAAAAAAAAAATGTTTGCAAGGGATGCAAGTTATTATTTTTATACTGTTTTAGAGAACCTGATTCTCATTTTAAAGCTAAAATGTGATGTTGAAGAGATGCTAGTTACTACTAATTTTGACATGGCAATATTTAAAATAATTTATTTTGTTTGCAAGAAATGCAAGTTATTCATGTTCTACTTTTTACATTAAAACGTAAATGTGACCTTTTTTGTAAGACGAATTAATTTCAAGTGCTGTGTGCTAAGATCAGTCTATTCAATAAACAATCCTATGTATTTTATATGTGTGTTTTCTTCAATTTTTTTTTAAAATCACAAAGATAAGATATGCACTCTTTCATCAGAAAAAGTATCCTAGCTTTAATAGTTTTGCACATTTATAGTAAAAAACATTGTCAGTGAACCATGAGGGCAAAAACCAAACAAAATAATCGTCCTCCAACATGTTATGGAAGCAAAGGAGGAAGTCAGGTCACATAGTATAAAGAGCGACAAAGTCTACGTAGGGCGCAGACCCCAAGGAACCCAGCTCAGCCTCGCTTCAAACTTTTTCCCAGTGGCCACTTGTGATATTGCAGCGAAAAAATCCCCTGCGACCCGAAAATCATTCTCCTAATAGACCACCGCTGTAAAAGATACTTCTATAAAACCATCAACAAGGTAAATTACGACTCTTTCTATTATTATTTATTCATCTATAGAGGTTTCGTGTTTTTAAAACCTCCCTCGAGCCAAGAAAAGCAATTTAAAAATCTATGACATCATCACAATGTAAAGGCTTATGCACCATGCGAGCAACTCCATTGGTCTGAGTAGGCGCCATCTTGAGGTCTACCACCAAGTTATTGTTACACATCTACAATAAGGAGGTGGTGGATTGATCAAACATACTGGGACTTTGACCCTGGAGACCGAGGTTGAGTTATGTTAAGTAACATACATAATGTACGCTTACGTAACAATGCCCAACCATGATTATTTTCCCAACCCTAACTTGTAGGGGTGCTTTTCCATGTGATATATGAACCACAATCATACCAACCATTATCTAAAGATACATTAATCAACTATAGCCTGATACTGTCCTGTGCGTATCAATTTGCTGAGCCAAAAAGCCAGTAAGCAGTGTTGCAAACTCCCACACAGCAAAACTATAGATCATATTTTAATATTTTTTATCAAATACCATCACAGGTAAATCAAAGGAAGCAAATAATCACATTCAAACTATTAATCAGAGATGAAAACTCTCAGTTTACTATTTATTCGCAGTGTTTTCAGTGTGATGTGACCCCTTGTTTTATCTCTGCTCTGTGGCCAAAGTGAAATCGGTCACTTCATCTGATCAATATGGAGCCTGTGACCTGATGATAACGTCAATAATAATGTAACGATAATGTATGTGATCTGTGAGCTCAGGCCGGTGGCAAAACTGATAAGAGACTGCATTATGAACATCTGAGAAAATAACCTTGAGGTGTTGGAGAGCGCACCGAACTCTGTGTAAAAAAAATGTGTATTTAATATTTATGTGCTGCCTGGCAAATATAGGTACCCTAGACAAAATGAAATCAAACTGTTTTCGCATTAATATGACGTATAACTCAATTCGGCACCGTTTTAATTACCACAGAAGGTTTTCTTTTGAACATTTCGTAACTGGAGTTATTTCATTACAGCTGTTGCTGCTGCATCCACTGCGCGTTTCATTGGAAGAACTCGGTCAAACCAACTCTCAAGAGAGACACATTGGTTACAGTGTTTGCTGCTTGGTGAATTATATGTGAGCCGAATTAAAGAGACATTTATTTCGGTGCTTTGAAATTACTACATGGCGGTGTGCATTTATATTTTGGGGCCAATGAGCGTGTAAATGTTAAATTGCTGGTGATTTCTATGGGGTCTGGTTTTAATCTCTTAAAAGTAAGCAGTTTCCACACCTCCGGAGCGGAGCACGGGATAAACTAGAAAGTTACTCACCGTTGGGGCGGCCGAGGCGGGAAGCTGGAGCTCCGCGAGCCGGTACGCATCCACCGCCGAGCCGTTGCCGCTCCACGCGGATGCTGCTGACAGCGCCAGGGTCTCCGTGTTGCGCGCCGTGCAGTTCGCGTCGCGGTCGCTGCACGAGATGATGCTCTGCCGCGCGGACAGCAGCAGCTCGCTCTTCCCGCCGTTCATCCTCCTCCTCCGCCCACTCTTCCTCGCTCCTCCTCACGCGCTCTGTGTAGGAGGAGAGAGAGACGGTGACCGGATGCGCAGCAGGTGCAGACAGGTGCAATTAAAGGTGCGCTTGATTAACATGAGCAGAGTCAGTTAAAATAAGACATGGTCATAAACTGACCCTTTGCACGTTTGCAAAATGACAGTGGTGGAAAATACTAAGTACAAACACTCAAATACTTCAGGCTATTGCTACTATATACTTCTACTCTCCCAGTTTGTGGCTCCCAGTGCTCCCATTACCACTGGCACCACTGTTGCCTTTACTCCCCACATCTTTTCTAGCTCCTCTTTATTTAGCCCTCGATATTTTCAAGCTTCTCTTGTTCCTTCTTCCATGTTGATGTTGCCGTCCGTTGCTCAGGATTGCTGCATCTATCACCACTGCCTTCTTCTGTTGTTTGTGATCAACACCATGACCAGTTGGTTAGTTATCACCAGTTTGTCAGTGTGGATCTGGAAGTCCCACAGGATATCAGCTCGGTCACTCTCAACCAGCTCAGGACGTGTCTTCCATTCTGACCGTGGGACGTCCAGCCCATCCACGAACGCTCTTCCTGCATCTTATAACCTGCTTTTATGTGCTGAACTGTCTCAGGAGCATCTTGGGGTCCTGTCTGCTGTTATGTGCTGCCATGACTCGTGCTTCCTTGCTGTCCTTCAGTCCAGTCTTTTCCAGGCACTGGTAGGATCTCTCGATGTCGGACACTTCCTCAGTCTGTCAGTGGTACATGCCGTGCAGGGGCTTGTCCTTCCATGATGGTTCGTCCTCCTCCTCTGCTGCCTGACGTATACACTCAGCAGCTCATCTCTTGGGGTCGTCTTCCTTGGTTCCAGCTCGCCAGTCCTCGGCCCCCCTCGTGCTGGACTTCGGACGAAACCCTCCATGCATTGTGAGAAGCTTCCACGTCTTGATATCAGTGGCTTCTATGTCCTGCTTTAGTCAGCTTATTACACCAGCAGGGTATCTGATGAGTGGCAGGACATACGTGTTGATGGCTCCGACCTTGTTCTTTCTGTTCAGCTGCCTTTTCAGGACCGTCCTTACTCTGTTCAGGTGTCTGGCTGTGGTTGAGAATAAATGAGTGAACTGAAGAATATTACACAGGTGAATTTTAGCACCAATATTGCAAGGTATTCCACAGTTAAGGTAAACCTTCTGATCTGTTCCTGCTTTTTGGTACCTGCTCCTGCTGCCTGTTCCTGACTCGCTCACCTGTCGTACCCCCCTTGGATTTGACTGTCTTTGCCTTTCTGCTCCTGCCCTGCCTTGTCTGGGTTTTAGTCCTTCTCCTCCCTTTGTTGCCAGAGTTAACGATGGCTGAGCAGCGTCAGTTTCAGGGTATTGCACAAACAGAAGTGCAGAGCCTGCAACTTTCAAACACATCCGCACTCCGTCTGTACACTGATGCTCTTACATCAAAATCCACATTCAAACCTGCAGGATAAAAGAGCAACTCGTTTATTATTTCATTGTGTTCATTGTGAGTCGAGTATGTCTATACATCCACCATCAGACTGCAGGATTCATTTTCACTTCACACTATATAAAAAGAATCTTTGCATTATGTTCAGACATTCACACCAAATACAGAGAATGAAAAGATCTGCTAACACCAAGAGTCCGGTGTCTGTTTGCAGGTAGAGTGAGCCGACTGGAGGGAGAAATGCTTTTATTTCATGTAGCTGTATGATGAGTGCTGAAAAGACAGGCGGTGTAAGGAAACAGACAGTGTAGGTGGATTAAATAAAGCCAGAGGGGCTTCAGAGAGCGTCTCACCTCAAAATGAGGACAGTAATAATGGCGACAGACATTAGCACGTAAAGCTGCTGTGACTGATAACACAGTGTTAACACACATTAGAGTCACATTTAAATGTTTCAAGGTTTAATTCAGTTTTTATCTTTTTTTAATATAAAAAGTTTGTGCAGGAAAACAACTTTTATAATTACTTAGTGTGGGTTGTTTCTTTATCAACATGAAAACTTAAATATTCAAACCGATTCATAATGTCTGTCACAAACTGGCTCCGGGAATGTGACGAGTAAGAAGTCCACACAAAAAGATTTAGTTTCAACCAGAACTCATCGAGGTGTTGAGGTATGTTGAAAGTGCAAAACCAAAAAGCAATGATGCTGCAGGAGGGGAAACAGTGGGTGAAAACATGAGGCAGCTTGGAAGTTCCCAGGTGAGCTCAGTCAAGGTAACGACGCTCTCGTGTCAGCCGACCGCCTGATGAGGCTGGGACATCCTTCAAGACAGTGAGAGGGGCGTCACACATTTCAAGGTATTTACTGATCAAACAAACTTTCGTAGCCCGTGTTTCAACATTCATGGATGTATTTGATAATTTCATTCAGCTTATTATAAGCATTCACGCTTTGTTTGGACCTTCGAGTCCGGTGTCATTCCAAAGTCATTGAAATCCGCCGCTTGGCAGTGACTTGTAGCATCAGAAACCAACGAAAAAAGGCGTCCTTTAACGCCAGCATGTAAGTTCAAAAACGCCTGGCAGCCTCAGAGGGAAACGCGGCGGGACGAGGACAAAAGTTAAGGTGGCAAAAGTCCTAGTGTGGTGGGCGGGAGGGGTGGTGCATGGGTCCAACAAACCCTGACTTTCACCCAAGAGAGCGGCGTTCATGTACCATAAGATTCTAGATTCAAACCCTTTCTATTGTCCAAAACCTAACCACGAGTTTTTGTTGTTGAAGGAAAAAAAAACATCAATTTACGTCAGTGTATTTTGACAAAGACAGTCAGAACTTCACATGGCATAACAGAACGTCAACAGCCAGTCCATGACCATACGTGACGAGGTCGGAGTGAGAATGTGTTTGACCTTCAGACTTTATTTTAAGTTTTACTGAAGATCCAAAAGCTTCTAAAGAAGAACTCTCAGTTATGCTACGCTAAGCAATAATCGTAATCGTGGCACGGTAGCGCAGTGGTTCGAATTGTTGCCTTGCAGCGAGAGGGTGTGGAGCCTTTGCTGATTGGCATCAGCAGTGTGCCGGTGGAGGAGCCAGGTTGTGGAGGGTGTTATAGGTGATGATGAAGAGTTTGAAGTGGATGTGCTGTGGAGTGAGGAGCCAGTGGAGATTATGAAGGATGGGGTTGATGTTGTCACAGGTGCGAGAGTGTGTGAGGAAACGAGCAGCAGAATTCTGGATGTGTTTCTTGAGTGTTTTAGGTGATGGATCACAGAGGAGACTGTTGCAGTAGTCCAGTCTGTAAAATGATGAATGCGTGTATGAGAGTCTCTGCAGCTGGAAAAGAGATGGATGGACAGAGGTTGGCGATGTTACTGAGATGGAGGAAGGCTGTTCTGGTGATGTGTTTGATATGCTGGTCAAAGGAGAGGGTCTGATTGAAGATGACACCAAGGTCGCGGACATGGGGAAAGGAGAGCACATTGGAGCCGTCGACGGAGAGGGAGATGGAATGATGATGACTTGTCACAGTTAAGTTTGAGGAAGTTGGTTTGAAGCCAGGATTTTATTTCAGTGATGCAGTCAGAGAGTGAGTGGCAGGGGTGATGGCTTTGGCGGAGATGCGGAGCTGAAAGTCAGAGGTGAAGCAGTGAAACTCAAGTCCATGACGGTGGATTGTTTGAGATGTTTGTCCAAGTGGTGTTGCCATACCCTAGCTGAAGTTGTGAACACTGTTGAAGTGTCGATCATTTATGTTTTTCATTCATTTATGTATTTGTTTATGTTAATTTTCTTGCATATATATTTATATATTTCTCATGATAAATAATAAAATATGACAAGACAGGAATTTTCACATTTTTAAATCTTTCTGGGTGAGAGTCCAGAGCCCCCTGCAGATATGGTCCCCTCAGGGTTGTGTTTATGGCCTTGCTTTAACTTAATTAATGAACCTTCTGAATATCAGAAAAGCCACTAATGAGCTGTAGGCACAGTAACTTCAGTCTGACGCGAATGACGGGAGATATAATTCAGTTAAAAACGTTTACTAAAAAGGTTCAAACCCAAATTACACACAGTAGAAAGACGATGTGCTCCCGTGCCTGATGCAGCTCTCTGCTCAACTAAACTGCACATGATGTAAATTACAAATTTAAAGGGAGCGTCATCATCAAAATTCAACACACATGCAATTTAGTCCTTTTACATTTTTATACAATATCTAAGTTTTATACAATGTCAGGAAATGAATTTGACATGATATTTGAATTCACTTATATGCACACTGTGGCTCTTACACAACTTTTAAAAAAAAAAAAAAAAACTCTGTACAAAGCATTCAGATTAATTTCTGCCAAATTATTCCGCAGCCGATCTCAACACAAATTGGACACAGTACAAAACCTTATCAGATTTTATGGTTGAAACTTCATTTGTTTATGCCTTATAAAATTTGGAGTTTTACGGCAAACAAATTTAACCAGTTTTAGTGATGCTAACCAGCTAAAATGCTGTTAATTAAAAAGTACTCATTTGAGGACATTAGGACTTTATTTCTGTTTTATCACAGCATCTCACACAGGCCAATTAACTGTGACCGACTGTTCCTGCAGACAGAAAGTGCATCCCTGGCTTGGATTATAGAGCAAGAAAAATTCATACAGAGTTCTAGAACAGTTGCAGTTTTTCTTTTGCAGGCATTGAAATATACAGTTTCATACTTTATTTCACACTTGCGACTATTGACTTTTTTTTTTCGTAAACAACTCATACACATGGTTGGGTTTAGGCAACAAAACAACAGGGTTTGGCTTTAAAATCTTACAGGATGCGAACACACTCTCTGGGGTCAAAGTTGGTGTTTGTTGCACCCATCCACCACCCCTCCCAGCCGCTCCAGTCAGACTTTCGCTGCCTTAACTTTCATCCTTGTCCTGCTGCGTTTCCCCCTGTCGCCATCAGGAACTGTTAAACTATAACGGCAACCGGAATTGTATAATGCCGACTTTTTTTGTTGGTTTCTGACGTCGCAAGTCACTACCCAAGTGCCAGATTTCGACAACTGCTACTTATCCCTAATAGCTAGGAGAAATTTAACATGCATACCAAAAAAGCTAAGGTCTGAGGAGGTTAAGTAAAGTAAAAAAGTATTGGCACCAAAATATATTTAACATATTAAGCTTAAGATATCGTGAAGAAGAAAAAGTGGAAAATATTTTCCTCAAAATCGTGCAGTGCTTGAGTAAAATGTACTTATTTTCCGTTCCTTTCCTTCCTTCCTTGTATATTTAAGTGTTCTTTTAGATGTGTACAACTAGAGTTTAGTTAACATTTTTATTTAAATGATTTGAAAGTTTTTATAGCCACAAAAATTGCAATTTAATTCTCAGTTAAACACCAAACAGCATCTTATTTCAGTGTCTCCTTTTTTCATGTTGTGAGTGAAATGGAGCTGCACACTGCCGACAGACTGTGTGTATTTGTAAAAAGGAAAATGTCTAAAACAGAAGACATATTTCTTGGAGTTTTGGAAGATGAGTTCCTGTCATCTCTGCTATTTCCGTCTGATAAAGGCATTACATACTGATTAAAAAAACTTCTAAAAAGTCAAAAAATTAATTTAATTAAAATCCTAACCACATCTGAACCCTTCATTGGGCCAAAATACATCAGTATATCATCATGTGATAAAGTTATAGAAAGATTTCTCTGTACCTTAAGGAGTCTTGAGAAGAGGAAAGTTAAAATCCAGGACCTGGACCAGAGCCGCAGTCAGGTCCAATGAAGCCGGGGTGAGAATCAACCTGCTGCTGAACTCTGGAGACTTGTATCTTCAAAAGATCTGATCCACACTCTCCTGTTCACCATCCAGGTACCGTGACAGGAGCTCAAAATTCACGCTGGAAAGCAAACCAACGTTCCCCAACATCACCTCCTGAGCTTCACTTGCACTGAGTCCTGACGGATTCATGGATCCACAGAGTCTGAAATGCTGCAGGGAGCAGGTGAGAGGGTGAAAGAAAAGATTCCTACAGGTAGTAATGTTTATAAGGCAGACACACACACACACACACACACACACACACACACACACACAAAGTGGGGTATTTAGGTCTTTAGGTCAGCACTCTGATGGAAAGACATTATAATGATTATCTGCTGACCTGCTGCTTCAACTTAATACAAATGATGAGACGAGAGCAAACGCTCTCATTGATGAGCGCATGATTACATTGTGTGTGTGTGTGTGTGTGTGTGTGTGTGTGTGTGAGTGTGTGTGTGTGTGTATTGGTTAAACTGTGTACTCTTCGATAATCTTATCTGATCACTTTAATGGACGATAGAGAACAAACTGAAGTCACTTCAAACAGATTTTGGACGTCCAAATCTCCAAATCTGACAAAGTGAAGACACTTCACTGATCTCATGAAGGCTGCTGTTGTTTACCTTTGCACAGCTGCAAAACAGTGGTGGAATGTAATAACCTTCTTCCACCAACATTAGTGCACATATGCTGGTTTATAAAGCCCGGTTCAGACCAAAGATTTGAGAGATAAGTTGAAGCGTGCAACTACTTTCAATGTGCCACTGTGCAACGTTCTTAAAATCTGCCGGTTCACACCAATGCAACTAGATGCAACCTTTCTCTGCAACGTTCTGGACTGGGTTCAAAATGCAGGAAAACCTGTTAAAAATAGGTGATAGACTGCTTTTCCATTGTTTGTAGGCTCTGCAGTAAAATATATTTTTAAACATTTCCAGGTTTGTTTGTGTCACCAAAGCGGGTATTTTTTAACAGCCATGTCTATAGTGGCCAAGCGGGTTGGGTTTGTAATGGGTATTTTAAGCTAAAACATAACGCTTTAATAACTCTAAACAATATTTTGTACCTAAACCTAACCACACGGTATCCAAAAAAATTGTAACGTAAAGTTTCAACATATCTGCTACATGTGAAATGTACAAATTCAACATATCGGGGGTTTGCAGAATTTACTTTGGAGAAAGAAGAACTTTATTTTTAGAAAAAGCATCAACAAAGGGTTTAAAGGTGAAGGGTGTTTTCCCAACTGAAGAATAATCACAATCAAATGTGCCTCCGTGTGTGTGTGTGTGTGTGTGTGTGTGTGTGTGTGTGTGTGTGTGTGTGTGTGTGTGTGTTGACGTTGATAACCGCAGACACAGGGCAATGAAACCCTGCTTCCATTTAATCACCAGTTAAACTGATGGAAGCTGAGAATAATGCAGGACACTGAGTGACTGACAGGTAGGAGGGCAACACACACACACACACACACACACACACACACACACACTTGAAGGTCAGTTTGAATAGAAAGCTGTTGTACTGATGTGAAAGTAATTGCAGCTGAAGCCACATCAATACATTTAAATGGCAGAGTTGGGGTTAGGGTTACACACAATAGAGACGCTTCAGTGTTCCACTCTGAGCTCAATACTCCATTAACCCTGAAACACAGTCCTGTTTGGGGCTCTGTCCCTGCAGGTAACAAGGATGTAGAAAATCTCTACTCTGTGGTCTGTCTGCATGTTTACAAAAAAATAGAATGAACTCAGTGCACCTCTGTTTCTATTAGTTAAATAATATAAGCCGAATTATACAAACGTGACGTCAGAGAGATCTTGGTACAGCTCGTATGTATAGACTCAGAAACACCAAATACTTTAAGTTGCAGCACATGTAATCACACCACCTTAGGACGCATTCACACTGTCACTATTTGGTCCACTTTAAATGAACCCTGGTCCACTTCCACGGATAGTTCGGTTCATTTAGAGAGGTGTGAACGCTCATTGGAACTGTGGTGCGGACCAAACGAGCGAAAACTGGGGGTCTCGGTTCACTTGCAAGTGAATCCTGGTGCGGTTCGCTTACAGTGGGAAATACAAACGGACTATGCAGCGAACCAAAGAGAGGAAGTGACGTAGAGCGCAGTGCATTTTGGGTAGAGAAAAAGCAAAGCCAACAGTGCGAACCGGTGTAATCAGAGGTAAAAAAAAAAAAAAGAAAGACTTGGAAAATGTCTCGTGGGCAGACGTGGAGTAGTGAGGAGGTGCAGGCGCTTATTGATATATGGTCAGAGGACGTTACATCTCAGCTGCTTGTGGCTACCCACAGTGGATTCCCGTTTTCAATCCTGGCCAATCGATGAGCCGGATTGTCAGTGGTCGTTTGAACCTTTTCAATCGAACCACTGAGTCGACTCCAGGTGGACAAACTTGAGATTTACAGCCCAGTAACATCGCTGTGGTTCGATATCGAGGATCACTTGGTCAAAAATAACTTAAACCCCGTGTGTGTTATCACAAAGGCTCTTTATGTCTTTACATGAGCTGAAGCATCTTAACAGGTTATTTCATGCCATCATCATCCCTGTGTTCTCAGAGCCTCGACTGTGCTGAATCCAAAAATACAAAGTTTGTCCTTTTAGGTCAAAATGTTTGATTATATTTAGTGAAGTAATAAAAGTAAGTTTTAATCCAGTCTGCGGATAATCTTTGTTCAACCTCCTTTATCAGCTCTTGACCTAAATATAAAATCAGGACAGACAAACTTCTACTGTCTGTTTTCTGGAGCGTGTTAATCAGAGGTGGAAAGTCACTAAGTACATTTACTCAAGTACTGTACTTGTACTTTACCTTTCCTTTACTCCTCTACATCTCAGATGCAAATACTGTACTTTTTACTTTATTTTAAATTTTAGTTTATTTTACAGATGTATTATTATCAATTCAACTATCCAACAGTATATAAAGTATTTAAAATGTTCGAGTATGAGTATGAGTACTTTTACTTTTGGTGATTTTAATATATTTTGATGCTGATACTTTTGTACTTCTACCTGAAGGAGCAATCAGCGAGTCTAATCTAGTATATATATATATATATATATATATATATATATATATATATATGTTCAGTGAGCGTGATTACTGGTGCCAACACCATTGTCTCTTTTTCTCTTTATTTATTTATTTAATTTAATTTAATTTAATTTAATTTTATTTTATTTTATTTTATTTTATTTTATTCATTACAATGTATATGTAGTTTTATATATTACTCTTATCATTATTTACATTTTCAATTTTCCTCTCGGGGTTATTTGACCAGCAGCCCTTTTTCTTACCTGTCTGTATCAGCTACAGACATACATGCACTCAAACATATGCACACAAGTGCCCTTAATAACCGCTCCATAGAAAAAGCAAAGAGTAGAAACAACTAGTTTGCATATTGTTAACTTATTATATTATTATATTTCCAGTCTCCATCGACCCCCATGTATGCACTGCCTGTCACTAACTTGTTTTATTTTTTTTTTTTCTACTGCAGATGTCCACTCTGTGTGTAAAAATAAGTTTGGTGCTCATACACAGCCCTGACTCTGTAAATAAGAAAGCAAACACAGCAGCTCAGGCCAACAGTTTGTCCTCCTGCTCACAAGGAACGTAAATAACATCGGAGCCTCTGACAGAGCGCTGATAAGAGGGATGTGTTTGTCTGCAGGTTGAGTTTAACAGAGTATTTCTTGTTATTTGGAATCTTATTCTTCGTATGTGTTTAATTCTGTGTTTACCTTCAGACAGATTTTACAGTTTCACATGTTTAGTTGCTGAGGAATCATCCACAGATCTGGCGTCAGTCTGTCTCTCAGGATTTCTGCTTGGTTGACGGCTGACGCAGGGAGCAGCAGGGTGGAGGGTTAACCGTGTGTGTGTGTGTGTGTGTGTGTGTGTGTGTGTTGGTTAGAGGGCAGAAAATGAATTTAGGATGCAGACTTTGAGGGGCTCTGTGTGAAATTCAGGGTATATGAGTTGGATTCCTGGTGCTGTGCCAACATAGTATATTTATTTTTAAAGAGTACGCGAACTGTACATTTCCTGTGAAAGTATTTTGTATTTGTATTTTAAAAAGACACACAGCGTGTACCAGGCTAAAGTTGACGCAGCGTCCCAGAAAGCCAACAGCAGACACACCCAGGGTACCTTGCACATCATATGTCAACGCTGAAACTCCAGGATTAAGCATCAATATATGACCTTTTGGTGCCATCCGACTGCATGCTGGTGCCCTTTTTTCTCCGCCCCTGGTCCTCAGACAGTCTGAGTCCACCCCTGATCTTTATTGTAATCTGATGTGTTGGCATCAGCAGGACTGAGACCTCAGCAGTGTTTGTGCTTTGATGCAGCTACGACCCAAATCTCACACTGTTTTGTAACGTTCATTTCGCTAAAAGAGCGACGGGTTCAGCTGCGACGCTGACCTTGTGTTCTGTATCAAACTGGGTCATTGAGGTGCATTAATGCTTCATCCATTCTAGGCGACCACGGTTTTTATAATACATTGTTCAGGTGAAAGTGGGACGCTGACAACATGTCCTTCAGTGAGTCTTTACCGTGTGTCAACATCATTATCTCACATAAAGACTGAGAAATGGCCTCTGGGATTCAGTGTGATAAATAAAAACAGGCTGTATAGGCTTAACTGTCTCATTTTATTTTTTATTTGTCAATATTATCTATTAATATTATTTAGCCTACACTGTGACCACAAAAAATCTATTAAACCAACTTGGAAAAATCTCTTTCCAGTTTCCCACTGATGTCATCACTTTGCACTTCAGTTCAAGGACACTCTGCAGGTGTTTGGCTCCAGGTAAGAACCAACTGAGACATTTTTTTCTGCCTATTATTGGTAGAGCGTTCCTAAAATTTCTCCGTGCTTCTGGACTTTATTTAAAAATA
This sequence comes from Epinephelus cyanopodus, assembly GCA_026686955.1. Classification (NCBI taxonomy): domain Eukaryota; kingdom Metazoa; phylum Chordata; class Actinopteri; order Perciformes; family Serranidae; genus Epinephelus; species Epinephelus cyanopodus. Next base: position 30,173,191 of record CM048930.1, read on the forward strand.
TAGGGTGAATAGCAAACTCTCACCTGCAGAGGGCAGCATTACGCTACATTAATAAACAGCCTGTTTTAGCCTCATTTAGCAGAAAAAAAGCAGCATGACACACTACAAACACTGTTTAGAAATGTCCTGTGGAGCGTGACAAAAAGCTCAAGGTGTTGACCTGGCAGGTCCCAATCTGCTCAAGGATTCTTGTGATGTGCCGGTACCCCAGGTGTACCCTAATCCAAGGTGGGGCCTCCTTGGATTGGACTTGGCTCTGACCTGTGGAGGGAGGGACACAGGATCTCTGGGAGCGTCCTGCGGTGTCTGGCACCAGTGTGTTGGCAGCAGATCCATTTAGTCCAGTGGGTTAATGGCCTCTATGAATTAGGAGGGCAAAGCTTATGTTGGCATCTGCGAGGGCTGAGTAGCCTACAAAAGCCATTCTACAAGATTGTTGGGAGCATAATGAGTCAGCTTTAACAGTTTTGGTTGTGTAGGGACTGCCATGGCTCAAAATGTAGGTCTGTGTGACATAAAGCCACACTGGTCCTTATCAGATATACCTCAGTGTAGACTCATTATGCCTTTTGTAGATACAAAACTGCAGCAGAAACAAAAACAAGATACTCATATCTACAGATATTTTTTAAAAACAACAGAGGCATGTGCGTGCTGCATTCTTCGTGCCAATTAAAAAGAGAATGTAAAACAACCTCTCAGTTTAAACAGCTGAATTAATTGGAATATTATCAACAGCACAATGGGCGGAAGGAAACAACCCGGTGCTATAATTGCCTCCGATAGCTTGTCAGCATGTTTGAGCATTAAATCTGGAAACTCATCCTGCAGACAGGATATTATATGTGAAATGTATCATGTGCTGCTCAGACTACATTGCAGGGGATTGATTATCTCCTTCCTTTGGGTTCCTGCTCATGTAGGGTGGAAGGAAATGAGAAAGTAGACATGTTGGTTAAACAACAGTTAATTGATCTGCAAGTACCACAAAGTAAATCAGGACTTTATGTACAAACCCTGTCAGGAATATTGGGACTTAAGTGACATGGAAAGACAACTTTACAGTCTTCAAAAATATTGTAACAGTCAGTGTGGGTCAAAATGCCATAACAGCCTTTTATTAAACTCAGATATAGTGGAAGTATACGATCTGGAGAACCAAGCATACACACAAAATGAACAAATTTTCCAACAGGAAAACCTGAAACTACTGCAAGTGCTGCAGCAAACCTTAAATTATATCACCACAACTCAGCAGGTGAACTCCCACAGCACCAGTCGCTCCCATGACTGGAGGCCAATGCCAACTGCAGCACTGACAGATAAAACCATATGTTAATAAGTTCAGTTTACTAAGATACAGATAAAACAATTTACAATGAATTACATAAAATGCTCCGCGATACAACATGTACAGTAAGTGCTGGTAGATTATGCAGTGGGAGCCCAATGAACTGAAGAAAAGCGCAGTATTTTATTAGGGAATCTGCTTGGAAAGACACCAAGGAATGTCTGTAATTATTTAGGAGTAACAGGAATAATGATCTATAAACTGCTCCACACTCCAGTCCAGCAGGTGACAGTAATGCAAGTGAAAGCTAATTTGCCATTAAACTTACAGAGGAAGAAGAAGAAGAAGAAGAAGAAGTCTTCCTCTTGGTGCAGCTGTTTCTGTACATTCTGTTCATCCGCTCTGGTTTGTGTTCATTGATTTGTTTAAAAACACAAGATGTCAGAAGACCTGCGCGCTGAGCTGGAGAAATACCTGCAGTCTCTAAACATCGAGACGACCTGCGTGGAGCATCCGCCGGTAAAACTGAACATATCTGTTTATAAATGAGCTGACAGAGTCCAAACTTTTAAATCAGCAACACCACCAGCTATGCTGTGATTATTAAACCAAAAATATCATTCATTATATAAGTTAATGTTGCTGGGAGAGGATACAATGCTGGGATATGCTACACTACTTTCTATCGAGAACGAAACACTGTTGAATCCCATTAGAAAACCACACATTTTAAGTTTCTTTGCTTATTACAAATTATCAGCAAAAACCTTTAAACACTTTGAGACACTGCACGAAACTTAGGACTCGCACTTTATTCGGCGTTATCCAATCTGTGGATTACTTTTATTATAGTGTAGTTTTAGCTGTGTGATTTGTGTGTTTCCGCTACGGCATTGTCAATAATGGACACGTGGACGTGTTACATAGTTGTCATTTTATGTAATTGACTGTTGAACTGTCTGTTTATTTACATGCCGAATTTGCCGTGAGATCAATCGAAGCAGATTTGCCTGAAGCATTTGTTCCTCAAGTCATGTATTTGTGCAGAATGAAAAAGACAAATTAAAAAGCGATAAGGTTTTGAATGGAGTCTGGTATGACAGTGTTTCCAAACTTAAAATGTCACCTATACACAAAGCTGCGACGATTTTATTAAGTTTTTAATGACATTTATTACTTAGATCTTCAACACCTTTCTAAGGTGTTTCTAAAATGCAAAAAATACTTCAACTTAAACTTTCATTGTATTGATGTCAGCAGCTACACACTGCTTCAGCGGTGAATCAAATAGAAACCTCCACAGTAATACAAGAGGAGACTTTTGGTGCGGTTTTGAATTTCAGAGTCTGAGAAGTATAAAATTATTGTCAGATCCAAGTGTGCAGATGGTTTTATATAACCTGTCTGATAGGTTTCTGTTGCAAGACCGTGCTGTGACCTGCAGGGGGCGCTAATAGATAATTTTTGTTGGCTGTACACCTTCATGTGATCACCCAGCCTCATACTGAAGGTTTCTACACAGGTGTTTATCTGTGCTGCAGCAAAAGCAAATTTGAGATTTTTATAAAACCTTTATTTAAAAATAAACGTCTTCAAAATGTATGATAGTTATTAAATATTTAATTTGGTCGTAAAATGTACAAACATTGTAACATCTGTACTGTTGTTGTTATTTTAAGCTGTAGGTGTAACATCACACTTAAAGAACAGTTGTTCCCCACCTTCCTGTCTGCAGGTGTTCACAGTGGAGGAGATGATGCCTCACCTGCAGCAGGTGAACGGAGCCGTCACCAAGAACCTCTTCCTGAAGGACAAGAAGAAGAAAGGCCTGTGGCTGGTGTCGGCTCGCCACGACCGCCAGGTCAGCTCGCATCTTTACATCCACTGTCACGTGAAGATTTCACCCACCTGACCTCTGAACTGTCATGTTTCTCTGCTGCGTCCCATAATGCTCTCTGTTACTCTGCAGGTGAACCTCAACGACCTCGCCAAGAAGCTTGGCGTCGGCAGTGGCAACCTGCGCTTTGCAGATGAGGCAGCCATGTTGGAGAAACTAAAGGTAAGAACTGATTAAATCACCTTGTTCATAGAAACATTACTAGAAATCAGCTCACAGTGTTGTCAGGGTCAAATAAGACAAGTAAAAATATATTTTAATTGAACAGCAGTGTCAATATTTCTGTATGTAGGGCTGCTACAAAGTCCCTTCTTTATGCTGCCTTTGCATTTTCACAATAGCGTCAGTCTCTAGTGTTGCATATGACATACATGTCAGCAGTGTTTGACAGGTTTCCTGCACATTCATTTATTAGTGGTGGCCCGCCACTATTTAAACATTTACTGCTGCCACATTATGGTTTTCTATTTTTGGAGTTGGGCCATTCATTAGGAGACGTAGCAGCAGGACGTTAGGCACGGTGACAGTGAAACTCAACCCTGCATTGGATTAAAAAAAGGAAGAGCTCTGCCTGAGCTGCATTCATGGACCCCCTGAAAACAGAGCAGAGACGGAGATACACAGGGACAGATAGACAGTCAGCCCCTACTCCCATTCATCTGTGGACATTTTTGGTTGCTGTTCTTCTCCTTTGAGTTAGCTGCTCACTGCTACTACCTGCTCTTTAAATTTCCCAGCGGTGGGTCGCACACATAACACATAACCAAAACATCATACCCGTCCCGGCTGTCCTGCTGACTGTCCCTTTTACACAGGCGTCATTTTGGCACTGTTTCTACCTCCGCTGCTGGATTAAGGTGAGATGAGGCGTGCATGTCGAACTGTTAAAGTCTTCAGCCTCTGCAGATTCTCTCAGACTTCTCTTCTGCTTTTACCCGGACACAAAAAAATCACAAAGACCAAAGAGGTGTGCTGTGGGGGCAGAGAGAAATCACCATCATCATCATCATCATCATCACCTCTTTTCCAACGCTCAGTGTCCAGGGTCAGCTGTTGGAGCAGGTTCAGTCTTCTATAGTGGTCAAATTCACAAAATATACCACAGACTTTAAGTTAATTTTCACATATTTTAATCGTCAGACAGCTGCTGCCACCATAGACCTGCTGTCCCTATATTTCATTTACCACTACATACTGGTCTGGTTTCCCAGTAACTGGTTCGCAGTTTGTTTCTGATTTCAACTTCCTGAACTCCCTCTGTCCGTCTCCTCTCAGGTGGGTCAGGGCTGTGCCACAGCTCTCGCTCTGCTCTTCGACAAGGACCAGAGTGTTAAATTTGTCCTGGACCGGGACCTGGTGGAGGGAGGCCACGAGCTGGTCTACTTCCACCCCATGACCAACGCTGCCACCATGGGGCTGCGACCGGACGACTTTCTGCGCTTTCTCCGGGAGACGGGACACGAGGCCGTCCTGGAGAGCTTCGAGTAGGACGGGACGGGAACTTTGAACTGAACCGGGGTTAAGAACTGGACCCCAGCAGCCTGCAGGGATTAAACTGGACATGAGGAAAACCTGCAGAGCCAAATATGAACTTATTCTGCTACAAAGAATTGGAAAACAAAGATCAGTGATCATTGGGAGCATCAGGAGAAGCTTTTTTTAGTTGCACATAAATCCAGATGCTGAGCAGATATGATTTACAAACAGAAAGAAATACGGTTTTACAGCTCTGCCAAAACTCATTTTTATTTAAAGGTCAAAAAGGTGAAGATCTATTTAGAGACTTTTTTTAGTTGAGGACTCAGATTTATTTTGGGTTGTTAAACACAAGACCACTCTATAAATGTCTTCCATTTGTCATGTTCTGTCTCTTCGTTTCACTTTGTAAAGTCTCTTAACTGACGGAGCAGACTGTGGTTTTACATGTTTTAGCTCAGTAAATATAAACGACACACTGCTGATTGTTTTCATATCATCCATCATTTTTTAGATTGATTTCCTTCCATGCAGCCTTTTACAAAAAAAAAACTTCCAGAGATTAGAAACAGGCCAAAATAAATGTTTAATCATCTGCTAATGTATTTGAGAGCAGGAACTCTACTGTACATATTGTGGCTGCAATGTACACTCCAGCCTCTGGGGGTGCTAGCAGGAATCTATTACCTTTACCTTTTCTTGGCAATAGCAGAATAAAACCATCCAGGTCATGAATGAAATGTATGTTTCATCTTCACTTCCTCTTCCATCATTCCTGACCAGGCAGGAGACGTCCACTCCATTTGTTCCTGTGACATTTCAGTAAGCTTGCTAGGTGCTGGCGGCCCATCTCCAACATGCCAAACAGCATCGACGAAACACTGATTTTTAACATCAAAATGTTTTATTCAGTGTTTTTACTGCTTTAAATCACCTAGTCTTTTTGTTTTTGAGAAGAGGAAACCTCTGGGGATAATTTGGCTCCCGGTAAAAACTTCCTGAACACTGAAGAAATTCTAACCAGGAGAAATTTGAGCTGGTTGCAATCTGCAGTCCTCACGACTAAATGTCACTGAATCCTCCTAAATCTACACACTGGACCTTGAAGTAAGGTTTTGAATGCAGGTCTTCGAGTTGTCTCGCCTTTGAGCCAGGCATATAAAAAGTAACGGTATAGAAACAAATGTCTGTATAAATGGGTGCCCATGACAGATGTGATCATGAGCGACATGGTTGTGACGTTTTTATGATATGCGTATGACCCACTGCGGGAGATTTAAAAAGTAGCTGATAGCAGTTAGAAGCTAACTTGTAGAGGACGAACAGCAGCCTAAAACATCAGCAAACTGAGAAAACACTTACATTCGGGAGCTCCTTACCCTCCGAGCACAGGATGAGATCTGCCGTTTAGAAATGTCCTGTGGAGCGTGACAAAAAGCTCAAGGTGTCGACCTGGCTTCTAAATTTCCCAGGTCCCAATCTGCTCAAGGATTCTTGTGAAGGTACCCCAGATGTACCCTAATCCAAGGTGGGGCCTCTTTAGATCGGCCTTGGCTCTGGGGCCACTGCCTTTTGGTTTCGCGATGCCGCAAAGCAGTTTAAAATTACACACGGGAGCAGAGTGCTGAGAGTTTTAGCAGCTCTTTAGCGCCATCCCTGTTTAAGAAGGACCTCTGCTTCTCTCTGGACCCAAGAGTTTCCTGTGCTTTTATTCTGAAAGTCCCAGCGGAAGTGCTGAGTGTGTCGACAGTGGCTTGGTGGCTCCATCAGTCGGTCCTCAGAGTCTGAAGGTAAGCAGCTGTTCACTGAAGGTGACGCAGCTTTAATGAGACCAAACAAACAGAGCTGCTGTTTATCTGATGCTTCTCTTTAAACTGCACCTGCTGCGCATTTACCGTCCGCGTGCGTGCGTGTGTGTATGTGCGTGTGCGCGTTGCCTCCCGCGTGCACGGTGACGCTGCACGTGCGTGTCACATCCATCTATCTTCCTGCTGCTGTGAAACTGCTGCTGCTGGTGTTTAAAGCTGCAGGCTGAGCTCTGCGGATCTTTCTGGAGTGCGTGCGTGCGTGTGTGCATGTGTATGTATGTGTGTGTGTGTGTGTGTGTGTGTGTGTGTGTCCTGTCAGGATGCTGCTCTTTGTTGTTTTTTGTTTGTTTCTGACAAATGACTTTAGCTAAAAGTGCTAAAGCTAGCCTAGCTTTTAGCGTTTTAAAGGACCATTCCGCTGTTTCTGAAAGTTTTGGCCTCCTCACTGTGAAACACCTTCAGCTGCACTTATTTGTTAAAAGTTAAGATTTTGTTGACACATTTTATAAGGTGGAAATAAACTAAAGGGTTAAATAAAAGTTATAAAGCTAAAACTAGACTCTTTTGGGGCTATTCTTCTCTTTAATTTATTTCTTATAAGTCTCAGAATCACTGCAGGACAATTTAAATAAATCAATGTTTTTGAATGTTTAAAATATCTGCAGCCTCAGAACAAAAGTAACTCATAAAAACCAAACTCTATGTGTGTGTGTGTGTGTGTGTGTGGATGTCTCGCTCTCTCGCTGCATTCTTAATGAGAGTGTGTATTGTTGCATTGTTGTGTAAAATTAGCAAATGAATAAGCGTTACATAATGACACTCAGTTCCCAGACATTCTTTCACACGCTGCATGTGTGTGTGTGTGTGTGTGTGTGTGTGTGTGTGTGTGTGTGTGTGTGTGTGTGTGTGTGTGTGCGTGCCCCCTGTTGTTGTTGTTGATGTACAAAGACAGACATTTTGTTAGAAAAACCCTGTGTGGGAAAATGTATGAATCAGTATGAGCTGCCGCTGTGCCACCGGGCAAGGCACTGAAGTCAACTTTAAGCATTGTACTTTATACTTGACAATATTGAGTTAAATTAAAAGAAAATACGACAGAGCGCCACAGCAGCCGGCAGTGCTGGGTAACATTTGGCCTCACACACTTTTTCAACAGACATGTTTATTCAGTGCTTTATCTGAAGCCAAACATTAGAATTCTAACACAGTGGACAATCCTTTGCTTCAGAGTGGGAAAAGTTTTGGTCATATTTTTGCTAGATAATAAAACACAGAGCTCGACCGTCAATTGTTGCAGCATGGTCAGAATTTATTGGTGAAATCAAGATATTTACGGGCTTATAAGTCAATGATACTGAAATTGCAGAGTCCAGAGGGGGATTTTAATATGTTAAATGCATTTTAATATTAAAGCTAACTGCAGTGGAGCTAATTATAAATAAATAATGTATTCCTTTTTTTATACTGTTTAAATCAGTTAAGTGTTAGCCTATTTTATATGCTCATTATTATTAAAATCCTCATCTACAATGTGACTACAGGTTCCTGATAAATGTGCAGCAGTAGAATACACAATGTTTCCCTCAGAGACGCAGTGAGGAAGTAAAAGTATAAAGTAGAATAAAATTGAAACACTCAACAGTGACGTACCTGTACCTCAGAGTGGTACTTCAGTGCTCTCTCTAGTATCTGTCTGTCTGTCTGGTTTGCATCAGTTGTGGTCCTGAGCTGCAGCTCTATCGCCGTGGCGACAGAGAGCAGTCTGGTCGCTATGGGAGACGGGACAGAAATAAGTGTGTGCCATTACATGAGTGTGTGTGTGTGTGTGTGTGTGTGTGTTTGCTTCTCCCACATATAATAACAGGGATACATAACACAAAGTTAAAGAGCTGCTGTCATACTTTTCTGTGTGTGTGTGTGTAACAGCTGTCTAGACCGTCATGATGTAACTGTTTTTCTGCTGTTTTCACTGTTCTGCTTCACATCTGAAGAGTCTCTCCACAAAACACACACAGTGCAACAAGACTGATAGCTGTGGTACTAGCTGTTGCATCATCAGTACTGTGTGTAGTGCACTGTGTGGTGCTGCAGTAGTGTCTGTAGTTTTAATGCTGATTTATACTTGTGCATCGGCTCTACGCAGAGCAGCCTACGCTAGTGGCCTATGCTGTTGTGAGCATTTATACTCGTGTAGTGGTGTGTCTGTGTCACCCTCCAAAACACTAGTTGGGGGCGGGGTTTCTGTGAAGTGCTGTAAAGTTTGATTGATTCAAAACACACATTAAACAAAAAATAAACATGGCTGAACAGTGACAATATTAAATGCAAGGACAAAATTGTTATAACTCAAAAAGTTCACAGACAAAACACGTCTCTTTTGCGACATTTTCCCCACAAGTACAACATGCTAACATTATTAGCATAAGCCTATGACATTTTACATAACATAAATTAGCCTAGCAGCTAGCAGAGTTTTCCTCTACTCATATGAAGCCAGAAACAACAGCAACTTTAACAAAGGTAATATTAATTACAATATTCCATTGTACCTCACAAGGTTCATTGACAAAACAATTGTCTCGTGATGCCACGGGGTACGTGTACTGATGAACGCGGTCCCCCAGAGCTGTATCCAGGTGTCCTTATAAATCCATGCTCTAATTACAAACAGCCTACATCACTGGACCAGCTGTTGTTGTCAAGGCAAAAACCTCTAAACCTCTGGATGCAGCTAGCTTAGCTTAGCTGAGCTTAGCACGTAGACTGGAAACAGGTGGAAACTGTGAGCAGCTAGATGTGACATGTTAATGAATGAACTTCAGGCTACCTGTTTCCACCTGTTTCCAGTATTAATGTTAATCTAAGCTAACCCTGCAGATTTCAATCACTCCAAGACCCTTCCTGTAGCGCCACCTTCAGGACAAACACTACAGATGTCCTCCTCATTTTTAGCTGCGCTACACAAGAGATTCAGACACTGACTGCAGTCGTGTTTGTTCCTCTTCCTGCCGGCGTTTTCGTCTCCAGTATGAAATTAACAGGAATATAATCCTTCTCTGTTGTCTGCATTTGCATATTTCATTAATTGGTTGGTTCATCCATCCTGTGTGTGTGTGTGTGTGTGTGTGTGTGTGTGTGTGTGTGTGTGTGTGTGTGTGTGTTACAGTTACAGCCCCAGCAGGGTTTCTATAATAATAATAATAATGTGGATAACATTCAGCTGCAGGAAAGACTCAGCCTCATTAGATACAGATAACTCTGCAGTAAAAAAAAAAAAAAATAATGCTTTGTCTTCATGTGACGCTCTGCAGGGAGGTCAGAGGTCAAAAAGATCAGACAGCACTACCTGTTGCTGCTGAATTAGTTTGAACATGAATTATTAACTGTTAATATTGCAGGTGACTACTTTGACGTGATTGGAAAGTAAAAGTTGAAATAGGACATCTGTCTAGACCATCAAGCAAACTGTTAGACAGTGTGCGGCAGGAAGGGATGGAAACTGTACCGCTGGTTACAGGAACAGTCCCTGTTGCTCTGGGTGCATGTTCATCTCTGTTGCTGGAGCTACAAATTTAGCTTAGTCTGGTTGGTGGTAACGTTACAGATGCAGTGAATGCAACAGGTACCAGAGCTCCAAAAGGACATGTTAGAGAATGCTAATTTAATGTTAGTTAAATATGTGTTAAAAAACAAAGCAGGATTTGCTAAATTGAAGGTGAATTGCTGTCAGATAGAGCAAGCAGTTGTTAGCCACCAAGATTAGCCACTGAGTATAACCATAGACAGTCACTGCGACTAGCCAGTACACCTACTAGTTGTACCCTTAATCATTTCAACATTAGCAACAATGTCTCATCCCAAAGTCCAACCAGCGCTTGGGCACTTCCGGCAAAAAAAAGCAGTCCTTTCACGTCACATTATATGTGGCCAGGCGCCGTCAGTGTGTAACTGTGTCCTGTGGTGTCAGGAGGAAATACGGCCTGATAACATCGTCTGTAAACAGGCAAAAAGTCTGTGTAGGGTGAATGGGAGCGGTGGTGGATGGGCCTGCGTTCGCTTCCCGCAAGGTAGCCAAGTCAAACCTTGCTATTTTTTTCCGATCCTAACCAGGTACTTTTGTTGTCTAAACCTAGACCAAACCAAGATTAGCTACGAGGACTAAGAATAGGCAGTCAGTGTGAGTAACCAGCTTACTGCTGTTTCTGCTATCTCGCCGCAAGTTGCACCCATAATCATTTCTACAGTAGGCGAAAAAGCCAAAACAAATCATTTTTTAAAAAGTCATAAAAAAATTAAAATGTCTCTAAAGCAGAAGATGAAGTCTTCAAATGTCTTGTTCCGTCTAAAAATCATATATATATACCCTGTTTTATACCCTACTCCATTATATTTTTGACCCTTATAATTACTTTTTATTTTTTATGTAAAAGGCACGATATTTTTATCTTCTGATGCACCACTAATCTACCTAATAGTATACAAAGTATCTATGGTTTCACATTGACCAACCACAACTTTAAAATGTTCTTACATGTATACCTTGGTGATAAAAACAATAATATACTAGAATATTCTATAATAATATAACACTGACAAAAGATGCACGATAATATCGGCATGTCATCAGTATCGGCCAATATCGGCTTTAAAAATAAACCATCAGAATCAGCCAACATGCTTTTTCTTAATTCACACAATGACTGAATTTTACATCCATTGAAAAGTATTGTATTTCATGTCTCGGTCTGTTGGTGGGCCATCAGGATAAGAATATGCATTCATAATATGATGTTAATTCCACAATTAAGAGACTTAATGATCACTAAAATTAGATAGGAAAAAAAGTGGATATATCGATATTAGTATTGGTTATCGGTCAAATGAGTTGTTATACATCGGCATATTGGATACTGGCAAAAAATCAGTACATTTTGCCGATAAGATGTCTGTAAATTTACTTCAAATCAGGACTTTTGCCTGTAGTGGAACATTTTTAGATGGTGGTATTTGTAAGTTACTGTTACTCAAGGATCTGAGTAGTTCCTCCACCACTTTCAGGTTTCCTCAAAGACAAGAGGTTTATAATCAATCAATAATAATCAATAACAATATAACATATCCTGACATTGATAGTCATCCTTATGAAATCAATGTGTCGGCTACAGTCCCGTCTTTCTGCTCTTACTGCTGGAAACAAACTCACCTGTTGTCTTTGCCCTGCAGCAGCACTCTGACCGACACTGCCCCTTTAAGACATCCAGGAAGTGCACGGGAGCGAAGGGGGCGGGGCTTTTTGAGGAAACAGGTGTGTGTGCTGACAAGGATGATGTCATTCTGTGGCTGAGTCACCTGGGAGACGCGGCTGAGCGTAGCGTGGACAGAGATAAAGATAAAAGAGGAGGCAACGAGCTGCCTTCATCACCCCTGTGCTTTCTCTCAGTGGAGGCGTCGGTGTGAGGAAGGAGGCCCGGCTGAGGAGGAGGAGGAGGAGGAGGAAGAGGAGGAGGCGTTTGAATACTGCTGTTAGTCAAGGTGAGAGAGAAACAGGGGAATGAATGAGGGAGAGGAAGATGTTCAGTCTTCTCTCCTCTGTGTGGATGAATCATGTCACCAAACTTCATTGAGAAATCTGCTCATTTTATCTCTGACTCTAAACTGTGGAAGTTGGTTTAAGACCTGAACTCTTTAAAGGAGCATGCTGGTGTTTTTCGCTTCAGCTCAGTAACTAGCAACTCCATCTGTGTTTACACTGCATGGCCAGAAGTGTGTGGACGCCCACTGTCTGCACACTTTTGGTGTGTGTTCCCTGGTTTTGTCAAACAAAGGAAGATCTTCATGCCCCGGTAATAATATTTTTAGCAATACTATCAAGCTTCCTTTCTCTTTTTCATATCAATGTTAACTAAATATCATTGGGTTGTGAACTGTTTACAGTTTTTTATTTTGTTGCTGTGGACTGTGGGAATAATCATGGACACTTTTCACAATTTCCTGACATTTTAAGGCTAAATTATTGATTGATTAAAGGTCCAGTGTGAAGGATTTAGAGGGATATATTGGCAAAAATAGAACGTAATATAATCAGTGTATTTTCTTTAGTGTATGATCAGCTGAAAATGAGAATTGCTGTGTTTTGGTTGCCTTAGAATGACTGACTAATTAGGAACCCCTCCATGAAGAAAGGGTACGAAAAACACACCTTTTTAAACGTGAAACTGCTTTATTCAGTGTTTTTATGGGTTTAAATCACTGGGTCAGTTTGATTTAGAGACGAAGAGTCCTCTGTGAATAATTCCTCTTGAACATCTGGATGAAAAAAAAGGGGAGGAAGCATGAAATTATCAGAGAAAATCGGTGAACAGGAGAAGTTTCAGCTGGTTGCAATCCTCAGTCTTTACCGCTAGATGTCACTGAATCCCCATAAATCTAAGACACTGGACCTTCAGTTGGAAACTATCATCAATAGTTTTTCTTCCATCTTTGTGGCAGTAGTTTGTCTCTTTCCTGTTTCAACGTGACACAAAGCAGCAACATTAGGAAATGTTTTCGTAAAAACACTGCTGGATGGTAAAGGCTTGTTTTTTCGAGAGTGAGGTGTTCAGGTCTAAGTGAGGTGAGGTCTGTCTCATGGAGAGTTTGATCTCAACTGAACACAGTTGTGTTTTTTGGCATCTAACAGTTGTTGTGATGTTTTCTTTATACTGATGGTGATATGTGAGGAAACATCAGGCGTGTTGGCAGCTCTGGTGAGGAGGAGGAGGAACGGACTGCTTCAGAGCTCTGTCTGTAATTTGGTTTAGTGGTCAGTTTGGCTTTGGTTCGACGTCACTCCCTGTTCTTGGTTGCTGTAACTCTGTGGACGAACGCTCTGCTTGTTTGTGTTTGTGGAGGGGAAATACATTCAAACTGGATCATTTAAAACTGCAGTGTCCTGCTCTCTTCTTGCATTTTCTTTCTCCTTTTTCTCGTTGCTCTCACCTCTGACCCTTAACCTCCTCGACCTGTTGAGTGGCAATCAGACAGGAAGCAGAAACCGCTTGGCTAAGCTCAACCAGAGGAGAAACTAGCCAAAATTTAAAAAATGGCTCATTTGACCGAATTCCTAATACTCTGAATGCTCATTATCCCAAAACAACAAACGCCTGTAGCTCTGAATTCCCTTTTTTGAAAAGGCGCACAACCCAGAACCCAGAAAAAATGTTCGTATTGTACAAATAAGTTACATTTGTACACATTGTAATTAGGTTTTACATTTCTTAACAGCGCTGTGCTAAATGTGTGATTATGTTTGGCACAAAAACCGATTGGTTATGGTTTGGAGGAGATCATGGTTTGGTGGCTCAAACGCGGCTGGGAAACCGAAACTCACCATAGGCAGTTTGTCTTTTTGGAGAAACGGGATTTTGGAGCAATGGGCGTTTGTTTCTGGGGTAATGTGCTGTCTGAGAAACTGGCCCGTGGTCCACTGGGACATTTTAGAATTAATGGGGCTTTGAAATTTAGTCCGTTAGAAGATGGGCATGGCACCAAAGAATCCACCTTACTTTAACAGCAGAGTTTGGACAAAACCTTCAACTCTACTAGATGTTTTGGGTGCATATTCACAAAACATTCTTGGGCTCAAAGTTTCTACAAACTGGCTGAGTTACAAACTCCAAACTTTGAGTTTCTGATCAAAGAGCGATCCACCAAGTGTTTTAGCTCTAAAAATATCTCCACATTAGACGTTAGAATGATGATGAAACCAGTTAATAAGGATTCACTTGGCTCACCAACAAATGGAAACGATCCAGTAACAGCAGAGATAACAGTTTGCACCCTGCCACTTGGAAAACAATTCATTAAGTGCATATTAAATAATTAATAACTGCAATAAAAATATGAATAAAGCTGATTTTATAACCACCACTTGATCATCCAGTAAAACCAGTGCTGCTTAAATAATTATAACTTTAATATCTGAAGGCTTTGTTCTGTCAGATGGAAAGAAATTTGCAGTCTGATGATATTTTACTTTGTTTCATGTGTGAAATCTGTGCTGCAGTTAAAATATATGATTATTATTGTTTTTTAATTAAATTTGTCCATCAGAGTTGTTTCCCAAGGTCAGTACCAACACAGTTTTGGGCTGCGGGGAAAAAGTCTTGTTGTCTGCACTTTTCATTAGCTGTAGATATTTCCAGAAACCTCCTTTATCAGTTAGATTAATTAATTCTTTACCTCTTAAAACATGAATAATTTGTCTCTTGTCCATTTGTCCCTCGTAAAACATCTTCATTATACAGATTGAAGCTTTTAAATTAAAGTAATAGACATATTAATATCAATAGTAAGTGTATGATAGTCAGTTTAAAGTGTTACAGGTGTCAGTGTGTGACAGAGTAAACAGGTGCTAACAGTCTGTACATACACTCAAAGTGTGTATTAAATGAGTCATTACTGCCCCGGGCTGTGTAAGTGTGTGTGTGTGTGTGTGTGTGTGTGTGTGTGTGTGGTACCATCATATGACTGAGAGAGTAAACAGTGCAGATGTGGAACAGTGGAACAGTAAGGATGATGTCATGCAGGAAGTAGACAAACACACACACACACACACACACACACACACACGCAGACACACACACACACACACACACTGTAACTGCACCATATGCACGGTGTCACATAACAGTTTGTTTTGTGTGTGTTCAGTTGCTTCAACCAGAAGTCCTTTTTTCATATTTATCTGTTTTGGAAATTCATAAGTGATAACATGGCAGAAAACAGGCAGGTGTTCCTCTTAAAAGGTCACATGTGAAATCACAGGTGATATATAGACGTTTTTTATGGCTGTTGTCACGATGACGCCATTTTTATTAGCTGGAGGCAAAACACAACTCCACCACACTTCATATCAGGTTAGGGAAAAAGTATTTCCTGTTGTAGGGAAGAATAACGTTCTGTGTATTAAGGGTTATCATGTCCACCTCATCAGAAACTGGGGAGGTATTAAGAGGCATATTGGATTTCTCCATAACGCTGACTTCTTAACACATTAGCTAATGTTAGCTTTGAAAGCAAGGAAACCGTTCAAGTGACCTGACATGGTGCATTTGAGATCAACATTTGTCTGCTACTTTAGCTTGTGAGCAAACTCCTGCAGCACTAAAGACGTTCCCATCAGCCTCTGCTGGACTTTGTGTTTACTCATAATAAACTTGCCTGCTAACAAAAAAATAAAAAAGTGACTGTGAATTTATAGAAGTGACAGACGGTGTTAAACATGTATTAAACACTTCATACCTGAATGTTCAAACTGCAGACAGCCGACACAACAAGCGATATCATAAAATCTCACAGCTGACTGAACATGACGTCTTTTATGTTTACACTCTAACACTGACACACGTCTCTGTGTGAGTTCTTGGAAAAACTTGTTTTGAACTTTTCCCACCGTGACAAAGTACATGTACTCAAGTGCAATTTGAGGCACTTGCACTTTACTTCATTTTCTGCTGCTTTATACTTCTTCTTCACTCAATATTGTACTTTTTACTCCACGTCATGTTCAGATAATTCAAATACAACCCAACTAATAAACTGTGATATATTATTTTACATTTAACTACTGAGAAGTATAAAAAGTACTTAAAGCCGCTACAAGGAACTTTTAACTGGATACGGCACAGCAGAGGTGAGCTGGGATCCCCGATAGGAGCGGGGGCAAATTTTTCCCGTCTTGTTGTTTCATTCATCCCCAAAACAAACACATGCGCAAGCTAGGTAAACGTCTTTACAACAATACGTGCTAGAGCTTTTGTCCACAGGGTCTCCAAAATCAACTCAAAATGAAAGTTCCTTGTAGGGGCTTTAAAGTGAGCTCAATCTTTACCAGCTGCAACACATTAATGCATCAATATTTATAATCCAATAATATATAATATTCTGAAGTAGCCCATTCTGCATACTTCACAATGGTGTCATGTACTGAATACTTCAGTATGGGAGCCCATTAGCTCACCTGGTAGAGCGGGTGCCCCATGTATTGTTTATTGTTTGAAACAGTCTTTAAAAATTCATCAGGAGCAAACTGGTTTAAACAGGATGCCCCCCACCAAAACCAGTAAACACACACACACACACACACACACACACACACACACACACACCGTAATGAGCAGGAAGCAGTAGCAGGTCAGCACAGTTTCTCTCTCAGACTCTTTGTATTTAAATCACCGCAGCGTTTTGTCTGCGAGCTGAATGAGACGAGTCTTCGCTCTCACTTCACTGAGCTCTTTGTTCGTCATCACAAACACTGAGAGGGACAGTGACCATCAAACACAACGCTGGGAGAAGATGGAAGTGACTCATTGTTGTGTTTGAAAACTCGTTCTGACAGCACAAACTGTTCATTGCAGTCCGTTACACAACCGCAGCTTCTCACCAGCAAAACAACATCGCACAGTCGTCAGGTTTTAATATCAAACTGCCCTGAAACTGACACGAAAACTGTCATAAACTGGAACAGAACTTGTTCAAATACACCTCAGAGTACCAGAAATAATGTGAAAGTTTAATGGAAGAAGTTAGATTTTTAGTGGTGGTTTTTAATTCAGTCCTATTTTAAAGAAAAGGTAAAACAAATCAAGAGTTACAGTGGTAATTTTTACAAGAAAGAAAAGCAGCGGTAGGCAGTTTGTTTATGATGTCACTGGGCAAAATCCCATTATAAACTGAGCATGTTGTAATTTAAGTGGACTGAGAGAAAACTAGACTTCTACTCCTCCTCTTGGCTCTGTTTTCAGGCTTTAGTAAATCTATCCTGTGACAGGAGACTTTGGCTAATCACAGGTCATTTCAGAAAGAGAGCATTACGATTGGCTGCTCTTCATATGCGTCCTGTCAATGAAAGCCTGATACAATGGCAAAGAATCCTGCAGACAAAGTTGCTTTTGCAGCATTGGCAACAACTGCCTGCCCTGCAAAGCAAACCGAGAAGAATGTCGCTGATAGTTTAGCCCCCAGCTAACTCCCCGCTGCTACAGACCACCTGGCTAGGAGGAGAGCGGTCAGCAGCTCCAAAGACGGACCCCCAGTCGGCAGCCGACAGCCCCTGGATCAGCAAACTTTCTGTTGCTGCTGTTACACAGATTAGACCTGGTGCTGTCACTGCTGCTGGCCACCAACCCACTGTGACACCTGGCACTCCCAGAGATGCAATAATATCAAAAGGATCAAAATTTTATACATTTATTCTAGAAATCTCCATTTAAATCATTTGTTGTATTTTTATTAGCTCTATGAGTTGTGTTCATTTCTGTCTTTACACTTTGAATCCAACTAAGTACATTTACTCAGCTACAGCACTAAAGTATACATTTCACATACTTGTACTTGAGGCTACTTTATACTTCCAAGTGCGATTCTGTTCTTTTAACCACTACAAGTGGCTCACAGATGAATAAAATCAGCTGTTGCATCTTTTCTGTTCTGCGTCACCATGGCAATATAGCTTAGTGCTCCTTCAAAGTAAAAGCATGACATGTTTCCATCTTATTAACTTATACTCTTTGCGGGGAAAAAATGCTTATATTTGCTTTAATTTGACATTTTCCTTCGCAGTGTTGGCTGTTTTTTTGCTGTGGCGTCCCACTAATCACTGTTGTCCATGTGCTGTGACCTCTGACCTCCTCCCTGCTGCTCGCCCTGCTCGGTCTGATCCTCTCTGGACAGAAACAGTTTAAATGTCCCAACATGGAGAACAGAGAGAAGGAGCGTTTCCATTTTAAATTGATCATGAAACATTTTTTAAACCAGATGAAGTGGGGCAAAGAAAGTAGAAACCAGTGATCACAGTCTTAAAGCATGTGTAAACAGGATGATGATGCATTTTCTGTTTGTGCTCGTGTTCAGGTCCTCTAGTAGTTTTCAGTCTGACGCAGCTCTGGAGTGTTTGCTCTCTCTGGTTTCATCCATCCATACTGCATCTGAGACTGAGATATAAAATATAGCTGCTAATGACTTTGTTGGCCTCCTGACCTTTCCTCTAGCGCCACCCTCAGGACATACGTCACACAGATGTTTTCAGTGAGCGCTGTTGAATTTACCAGATAACATCTGTTTACTCAGACCTGCTGCCACAAACGTTCACAGCGATAAACGTCATCTCGTCGTGTTCCTGTCACACTGCAGTGGAACTTCACACCGGGGGGTTGAAACTGGGCCGAACCTTTTCCTCTGCTGGAAACTCTGAGTGCTGCTGCTGCGCTTTTAATCTGACAACAAAATCAGGTGAAGTTACGGTCAGTTAATCGAGCCATTTCATCTCATTCTGAGCAGGTTTCATTCAAAAGTAAAGTTTGGTGAGTCTGAGACAGTCTGACTCTGTGACAGATGGGATTTAAAATCCAGACATGACAGCCAAATAGCTTTAATACTCATAAAGTACAAGTATTAGTTCCATATATATACTGCGTGTACTGTGCACAGGCAGATTCTGTTTTTAAAACGGGCATCCATCTAACAGTCCGACTTTCCTTCTGTGTCATCACCACAAACTCTTCACCTTTACTTCCTTTTACTTCTCTGTGGTGGAAGAAGTATTCAGATCAGGGTGCCTGCAAGGCCTTCCACGATTTAACTATAAGACAACCTTGTGAAATGATAATAGGCATCACAAGTGTGAGCTGGAGCAAACGAACAGTCTCCATGGAAACTTTTACCGCTGTGAAATCTCTTTCAATGCAGTAAATTAGTTAATGTTTTTCCTTAACTAAGAAAGCTTTTAAAGGATCCTGTGCAACTGTGTAAGTCCCTCAGCTAAGGAGAAATTAAGCCTTAAGTGTGCTGGGCTAGAAACACTTTTTTGTATAATGATACTTGAGTAAAGTCCAGGTACTTGATTAAATGTACTGCTTAACTTTGTGGGGAGAAAGAAAAAGAAAACAAATGAGACTTTATCTGAGAACACATGTAACCTGAATCATCCAGTCCGACGAAACAAGAGAAATGTTCCCTTAGTGGAGAACGATCGATATACAGGGTAATAAGTGAGGAGCTCTGCACAGCTCTATTTAGCCCTGTTCGGCCCACTTCAGCCCTGTTTAATAGAAACCAGGCTGAGGAGTTTCCACCAGAGGAATGTTTGTGGTTCAGATCTGTTCTCCACCCAAACACTCTGCTCAGCTCCACATGAGACAAACTGCTTCTTCATGTTTTATTTCATTAAACATCATGAATTTATTTTTAACCACATTCTGACTGCGTGCCATCTCTCTCACATATTTCACCCCCTTGTTTACACTGTTCTTATGAAGCTCTGTTAGCTCTGGTGGATATTGTGTTTTTACAGGCAGCACTGGATGTGGCAGCAGCAGTTGGTTGTAGTTAGCAGTGGGAGAACCACTCTGATTTTACTAGTATATTACTGTGGGTGCTGAATGTTTAACGTGAGAAATAAAATGTAAGACATACAGACAGGAAAACTGTTTTCCAGTCAGCTTTACTTTCACTGTTAGAGCTCTGGTTATAGTTTATTTTTACTTTCTATGTCCACGTATCAATGATGAAAACACTGTTGTTAATAAAACAATACATTCACCAGGGGATGTGATGGAGGAGAAGGTGTCTTGGCTTCTAGAGCCCTGACAACCCACACTGAAGGTCGGCCATTGGTCAATATCAAGCCTATGACTAGCATCTGTCACCCTAGTTTTTTTAGTCTGTCCTACCATCGGCACAAGTTGGCTTTTTATTTTTTGGCAATTCAGCGTTGAATTGGCATTAAAGCTGTCAGAGCCCACTGGTGAATGAAATCACTCTGATTGGCAGTTCAGCTCCGTGCACAAGAAAAAAAGCAGAAGTGAGGAACGTAAACAAACGGCTAAGGTTAAGAGGGCGTGATATCAAGTAAAACTTATCTATATGGTAGGATCAGTTTTTTAGCCATTGAGCTCTTTAGCCAAGACGGTTTGTAATTGTTTGTATTGTTGTTTGCTAGCACATGGTAAATATCATTTGTTCTTTCAACTTTGGGTTGTGTTGTTAATGTGCTAACTGGTTACCTTTCTCTTTTTGAATGCTGAATATAGAGTACTGCCACCTGCTGGTATAGAGAGTTATTTTCTCTCTTGCAGGCACAAAACGTATGTGCTAGTTGGTCGTTCATCTGTAGTCTGTGTTCAAGTGGAACTTTGGCCGAGACACAGGTGACCTCAGGCAACGCAACTGTTGACCTTTGTCCAAACGAGTTCTTTGATGTCAGCCTGGTATGTCTAGGCCTTTAAAAGACTTAACGGTGATGACAAGACTTTGGAAAGTTGTTTCGTCCCACATAAAAAATGTTTTTTATTCCTCTATTTGTGTCCACATTAGATAAATAACATACAACATGTTAACTGGAGAGCTTTAGAGGTGTTTGTAAAGTATTTTTGAACTGTGGGCAGAGCGAGGCTAGCTGTCTCCCCCTGCTTCTGGTCTTAATGCTAAACAACATCCTACTACAATGGTGCCTTCGCCCTTATCAGTCATCTATGCCAAACCATGATCCTTCCCAGAATCTTACCAAGTTGTTTTTGTGCCTGAACCAAACCATAACCACATCATAAACAGATTTACTTTAAAACAGTAATTTATATAGCACCTTCCATCGAAGGGACAGTTCCCCCCAAAATCAAAAGGAACTATTTTCTTTCTACTGAACTACATCTGCCAACCACATCACCTTGCAGAAGGAAGCGTGCAACTACTCATGGATGAGAAGCTTGTGACAGCACGAGATGTAAACATTAATGCTGTTTTCCTCGGCTGAGCTGTAACAGTAGCTAGCTCAGTGGTGCTAGGTGAGCTAGCAGTGGATGCACACTTCCTTCTGCGCAGTGATATGATTGGCGGGTGTAGTTTGATAGACAGAAAATTGTTCATACAGGAAACTGCTCACAACAAGTTCTGTGGATTATCTTGAGTAACCAGGTCATGATTTCTGGAAAGACACATTGCTATTGAGTTTTTCACATTAATTTTTTGGCACTTTGAGCACCACAAGCTGAGTGCCATCTAGTTCCATTATATTCAAGAGAAGGCAGACATCTCTATGGCTGATATCTCCAACACTTAGCAACTCACACCAAAACAATCTAGATTGATTAATAACACTACAGGTAAGAGGAAAAATATGTGTTTTTGATTTCGGGTGGAACTTTTATGCACTCTTTCCAACTTTGTACTGCAACTGTTGCACAACAGTTTCCCTCAGGATGAATAATGTTTTATTTTATTTAACTTATCTCAACAGATTTGAAGGCACAGTTTGCTCCTGTTAGGAGCGTCAGATCAGAAAACATTTGAATGCTTCATTCTAGTGGACATGGACAAACAACTTATTCTGTCACTTAATTTGGAAGACTTGTTCTGTCCCCACCTCATTCTCAAAGAGAAAGAAAACAAACTTAACTCGCAAAAAGTTGAACTAAGTACTCAGGACCCATTCTGTGTGTTAGTGGCTGGATGTCTGTTGTTGGGCTGCAGTGGTCTGTAAACGCCTTTTAGATTTAATTTTCATGGTGACTCAAAAACTATCAATCAGTTTGTTTATGTGGTGGTGTCATTACTTCTGTCACAGTTGTATTTGCAGCAGTCACTCGAGTGAATATGAAGAATCAATCTGGTGGTAATATTATTATTATTAGTAGTAGTACTATGACTGTGACACATTTACACAGAGTGTTTGCAGAAGCTGATAAAGTATTAATAAGTTATAATCAAATATTTATCTGAATTATTTACCTGACGATGAATAATTAAAGGTGCCATAATGACTTGTCGTACAGTGTGTGTATCAGTCAGAGGTTTATTATGATAAACATGTTGATTATGAACATTATGAATAGTGCAGTGTATGTTGTGGCAGGCTGCGGTGAGCTGCCACAGATTGATCCTGACATGTCCTCCTGTGTTTCCAATGTGATCGATACCCTGATCAATACACGCACACTTTCTAAATGATAATCATTGCGGAGTTTCTGGCCCCAGTTTTACCTTAAAGAGTTCTTAAATATATCCTTAGATAATAAACACAGGGGTTAAAGGAACACTGGGACATTTTGAAAATTATCTTGTTTCCTACTATATTTAAAGTTCCACTGTATAAGATTTAGGGGGATTTACTGGCTAAATGCGATTCACTTAAATTTCTCCTGGTTAGAATTACATCAGTGTTTATTGGTCAGGAGTAGGGATGCACCGATCTGATATCTGATATCGACGCCGATATCATCAAAATAGATGGATCAGGTATCGAAAAATGCGACCTACATCTGTGGCAATCCTTTCCCTTCCAATCTATTTCGATGCGAACTACGTCATACGAGGAGCGAAAGAGAGAATCTGCTGTGTGGAGGTATTTCACACTATTTCAACTGCTGTTGCACAATTGTTTATTCTTGTTAAAAATAAATAGTTCATCATTGCATTAATCTGTTTCATCTTGTTTCATTTTATGTTCGGAAAGAACTGTGTAGTCATCAGTGCCTGATGCCTCTAGTCTTTTCTGTTCTGCATGTAAAGGTATATAGCTTTTTAGGTCAACCATGGTATCGGATTGGTATCGGCTGATACTCAAAGCCACAGCATCGGGATCGGTATTGAAACTGTTTTCCACTGTTACGCCGCCTTGCTGTTCTATATAAAAGGTACAGTCACGGAACGGGGGCACAGTGTTGTCTCGCCTTTAAGCTGGCATCAGAGATAGTAACCGTAACAGTCAGTACGATGAGATTATGGGTGTGACGTTTTATTGATGTGTGGCACGAGATTTAAAAAGTAGCTGATAGCAGTTAGCAGCTAACTCAAAGAAGAAGAAGAAGAACGGGTGAAAATGTCCACAAATTGGGAAAACAATCCCGGAGCTCCTTACCGTTTGACCAGAAGATGAGCTCATCTGCCTTAAAATAAAGAGGGTAAATGATTATTATCACCATGTTATGCTATTGTTATTGTTTATAAAGCACTGCTGACAAACATGATATGTCACAGTTGAGGCTGATGCTTTTGCGTTACATGTCATGCCTGTCATGGATCTTTTGATTCTTCAGTGCCGCATGCTGTCTAAAATCAGACACTGGAGCGGCATAATGCCACCGTCATTTGGTTCTGTGTAAAAATGCAAAGGCGGCGTTCAAGACAGGACTTCGTAGCGGCTCTAGTGAGATCTCACCATTTTCACTGTTTTTACAAACCACACATTAATCAGCAGATGAATCCATAATAAAAGTGTTGCCAAATGAGGTCCAACTCAGCAACTACAACTCCTGCTTTTTCATGAATGCATGAGTCTGACTGATCAAATGAAATCATTTATAACAGTGAAGCAGTCACAGGAGACATTTTTAGACTTTTAATAATTTAAGTACATTTTGCTGATTTATATTTTTAACCAAGCAGCACTTCAATGCAGTGCGTTTATGCGAGTATTTTCAGGGTGTATTAGTACTTTTGCTGAATACTTGTGACACACACACACACACACATACACGCTCACATGTTGACACGGACGCACGCGCTCGAGCTCGCGCGCAGTGCTGCAGGTAGTAGCCCCTCCCCCCTCAGTGCTGCCGCTTTAAACACAATAACCGCCGCTTCTCCGGAGCTCTGGACAAACTGGCCTCAGGTCAGCCGGGATTCCGCCTTCTCCTCCGGGCTACAGGTCACAGGTGAGCCGCTCTCTAACCTCCATGTTGCCGTATTTTTTCCTGCCTGCGTGTCTGTGTGTGTGAACGCAGCAGCCGTTACTCTCATTCACCGGCGTTAGCTAATACTACGCTGTCGGTACCGGTTACAACCGCGGCTCGGTAGTGAGCGTCACGCTAACGTGCTGTTAAATATCCAGACGGATTTCGGTGTTTTTGCGCTTTTTATCTGAACTGGAAGATGAAATACTCGGTTAAACCGGAGCAGGGATGCTGCTCTGCCCTCATTGTTCTCCGTGAAGTTTGCTGGAAGTGATGTAATGTAGCCCCGGAGCCTCTCTGCGTGGAGCCAGCACTGCCCCGGACTCCGTCTGAAAACACAGCATTTTAACTGCTCCATCGCTTGTCAGCAACTGTTCACACGGTGAGGACGACATCTGGCCTCTGTACTTGTATTAAATTCAGCCACACGCGTGAAAGGTTGTTTTAATTAAAACCCAACTCATGGCGTTTGCTCCTGGTGTTCTGCATCACTGTTGTAGTGCAAGGAAATTACGGGAATCACAGGAGAAGCTGTTTTACAATTGACGTATTTCCTTTGTGAATACGTGCTGTGAGGTTGATGCGAGTTTAGCCGATTTGAAGAGTCCTTCACGTTGGTGTCTAAAAGTAATTGATTCATACCATCCGGCGAGTCGACATTGGCAGGTGAGTAAATAAACTTTAAAATGTTATAATGGTGAACGGAGTTTGGTGTGGTGGCAGATTGTTAAACAGGGCAAAGTGTTTTGGAATCCGCTTTTGGCATTCCTGTGTGCAGACTCAGGTCTCCCGTGGTTTAGACTCAGACTTGGTTACTAATAATTGTTAGTTCTAGTGTTTCAACATGAATCATCAGTATAAATTTGGGTCTGAACGAGATAAACAGCAGAGGGACAGTTTTAAAAACAGAGTCAAACAACCTGTAGGACTGGTTGGAGCAGCAGAAATGCTCCTGGTTTTTAAATGAATGAATCAGAGGGATGCATCACTTCTCGGTGAAGTTTATGTGGAGGAGGAAGATGGTGTTCTGCAGAAACAGAGGAAGAGTTTTTGTGATGTGTTTTGGTTACTCTTCGAGTGCAGCCACCCGAGCTTTAAATTAAAGGCACATTATTCAGCAGTATTCATGGGAAAATAATGTGTTGAAAGAACAGGAGGAGGAGCTCCTCCCAGTCTGGATGATTTACTGGTTATTCACTCAACTGGTGGAAGCTGCTGCAGCTGGGAGGAATGTGAGGGAGTGTAAATTAGAACAGTACATTCACAACAGGGGATGAGATGGATGAGAAACAACTGAGAGTCTTTTAGCTTTTGCAAACTGGAAGAAAAAGTTGGTGAATTTTACAGGGGGAGCCTCAAATTTTTTATTTTGAAATAAAATCAGAGCACCTCTATTCATCAGTACCACTAACTCATTCCATTTACGCCTGGTAAAAACATGCGTCTGTATCTGGACATCAGTGGTGGAAGAAGTACTCGGATCCTTTACTCAAGTAAAAGTAGAAATACTCAAGTCTAAAAATGCTTCCTTATAAGTAAACATCCTGAATTCAAAATGGCTGGAACTTAATCTTATTCGATTGAACAGATGTTGACAAAGTTTTCCTTTGGGAATGTAATTTACAGTTGGGGGAAAAAAAAATTAAATTGCAATATATCACAATTTATTTTGTCACAATACTCAGCATATTGCAACATATTTGAAATGGCAATAACATTGTATTGTGACCTAACTATCGTGATGATATCATACCATGGATCCCCTGGTGATTCCCACCCGGACTATTGGGTCGTACTGCATCATCTTTTTTTTTTCATGTAAAGTTGTCGTAGTAGTATCTTAGTATCATCTACTGATACCAGATAAATGTAGTGGAGTAAAAAGCACAAAATTTCCCTCTGAATTGTAGTGAAGGAGCTGAAAATAGAAACACTCCTTACTCCTGTTTGGCTGCAGATGGATGCTCCTCTGCTGGTGTCGAGACAGTCATCATCGCAGCTCATGGAGGTACAGGATCAGGTTTAGCTGAGCAATTTATTGGTCTCATAGTGATATTGTAACATGAGATTGAATTTTGGATCATAATATTTTGCCTTTCCTAGGTTTTAAAGGCTGCATTACAGTAAAGTGATGTAATTTTCTGAACTTACCAGACTGTTCTAGCTGCTCTGTTATCTGCCATTTCCCCTTTTAGTCATTATGTACACATCACTGATGGTTATTTATCAGAAATGTCATTGTGTAAATATTTTGGGAAGCACAAGTAGTCAACCCTTAAATATTGTTGCACGATGGATATTGACATATTTGGTCAAAAATATCCTGATTTGATTTTCTCCATATCACCCAGCCCTACGGTCAAGATGTGCTGGTTGAAAATCGGCAAAGAATCCATTTCAGTTTTGCATAAGAGTAAACTGAATATTTTGGGGTTTTGGACTATTGGTCAGACAAAAAAAGACATTTGATTTGATGATGTGACTGTGGACTGTTGGAGAGTGTGGTAGTTTTCTGATGATTCATAGATCAGTGGTTCCCAACTGGTGGGTTGTGGGTCCATTCTGAATGTACCGCAAGTGACTTGCGAATAGGTCAAGTTTGTAAAAAAAACAAACAAACTTTTTAAGACCAGTTAATTTCTGGCAAAGAGCTTTTATTTTGAAGTGTGGTTTC
Source organism: Epinephelus cyanopodus (assembly GCA_026686955.1). NCBI lineage: Eukaryota > Metazoa > Chordata > Actinopteri > Perciformes > Serranidae > Epinephelus > Epinephelus cyanopodus. The sequence goes on from CM048930.1 coordinate 30,200,042, forward strand.
CTGCTGTAGAGTGAGTGATTAATGGACAGCTACTTGACAGAGACAGGAAACTAGCTCGACGACATGGCCAAAGTGTGATGATTAAACTTCCTGGACCTTAAACTAATGACTAATAATGAAAATCTTCCTTAGCTGCAGCTTGACTATTTATTTGGAAAAACTTAAAAAACTTAAAATCAATCTTTAATGTTGCATTTCATGTTTTACCCCGTTGAAGTTAAATATAATTTAAAAAAGTTGTCTCATCTGTGGCACCACATCTAAATGAGCTGCAGATGTGTTTTCAGTGCGCTTGTACATTTAATTACAGTGTGACCAACTGAACTACATTAGAAATATAATTTCAGTCCTGCAGACATTAGACACAACTTCTAGAGTTTTAAACCATATTTAAACGTGATTTTTTTAATTGTTGCTATGTTAAATAACATTTAAGTAATCAGGATTATAATTAAAGAGTTATAATTAAAGGTAATTGCTGCATCTGTTTTAGCTGGAAGTACAGTCACACTAGAGTAATCTTTATCGTGCCAGCCAGCTTCCAGCTTTGTTGACTCAAGTAGTCTGTGCCGAGACCCATAATCAGTAATATTACTCAGTTTAGCAGCTGGTTACTAGCACAGCGTGTTGATGATGTGGCTTTATGTATGTTTGAGATGTTTCCTCACTTGAAATCGTCTCTACTTCAACATCAGATTCATTAGAAGGTTTTTCTTCTTCGTTTTAGTTTTGGTCATGTAGAGTTTATCCTGTTGGTGTAAAGAGACCAGACTGTATCTTTACATGCAGTAACAGTCACTATTCACCACAGCTGAAGTGCCCTTGACTGAGTCGAGACGTCGACTTGTCTGAGAGTCTCGGAGGGACACGACAAGAAGCTAATTCCTCCTTTCACTGGGTGGAATTAAGTGATTGAAGTGCTCCACATTCCCAAATTCTCTGAGTTATTTTGGTGCAGTTGCAGCTCTGAAGGACGGCTGTATATTCATGAGCTCTCCTTTTTAGTCATTAGGCTCCAAATCTTCCCCCCAGACTGACTGCCAACGAGGTCAGTGGCAAGAAGAGCTTCAGTTCCTGCGCCCAGAAAGCATCTTAGAAAATATTTTACTTTAGAGATTTTCTCAAGAGCTTCATAAAAATAAGATGCACAGATTTAATTTAAGTCCCGTCCTCAGGAAGCAAAAAATAAAAATCTCTAAATGCATGTCCAGGCTGTAGAGAATTCCTGACAGCGTCTATTCTTAACCTCAGTGTCTCCTGAAGAGTTGTCTCCTCTTCATCCTCCTCTCAACCTTCTCATTCTGGGTTTATCCACCATCACCTCATACTATTGAGTGTTTCCTCCCTCTGTCTCCACCTCACACGTTTCATTTTTAGAGATATTGATGTTGATATGGTGGACTAAGGAGATGTTCGCTAGAAGTTTCTCAAACAATTGATTTAGAGCTGAAATGGTTAGTTAATGAAGTGGGTAGTGGATCGAGAAAATAATCACAAACTGTTTCGATAACCAATTTATTGTTCGTTTTTCTGGCAAGAATACCAAATATTACTGAGATCCATCCTCTAAAATGTGAAGATTGTTTGCTTTCCTGTGTTCGCTTTATGGACTTTTGGTCTTAAAAAATCTCTTATGCTAACTTTTAGCAAAAAGTGTGTTCTCTGTTCATTTACAAGCTGCATCACTGATGGATTTTTAAAACTTAATTTGCAGCTAACGTCTTAATGACTCTCGTGGCTCGTTGCTTGCTTGTTCAATATGCACAAACAGTGAGTGGCAGGAAGTTAACTTGGGACTCTTGTTTAATTCCTGTTGGCTCGCTATAAGACGGACGCCATGACATGTATGTAAACGTGACAGAAGCTGGATAAAATCCGTAAGGTGGTGCATGTCTGAAAGGTGTTACAGTGATAGCATCGGGATTGTGAATAGCAGGAAGACTGTGGTACAGACTGGAGGACATGGGCAGGGGGTCTGACGAAAAACCCTGTCAAAGTGCATTATGGGAAATACAGTGTCTAGTGATTTTGGTGTTTGACCCACACTAGAGATAGAAAGTCAGGATATCTAAAGACCCTGAATACAGTGTTGAAGTTTCAGTTGGGAAGAGATAAAAGATAGATAGTATTTGATGAGTTGCATATGATGCATGGGTATGTTTAATTATATTTAACATATTTAAGTTGATCAGTTATGAAAATACGAAGGTTGAGCTTGTTTTGTTGCTTTGTTTTCCTGTTGTTGGTTTTTTTGCTTTGTCATTAACGATCGAATGTGTAGGATTTAGTGATGTATTGTGGCAAAGTTTGGGGTTGTAATGAGCTGAAATTCTTCCCCATTTGCCAAGTGTGTAGGAGAATTATGGTGGCCGATGTGAAAATGCGAATGCCCCTATCAAGAGCCAGTGTTTGGTTTGTCTGTTCTGGGGTAATGTAGAAGAAACATGGTGGACTCCGTGGATGAGGGCTTGCTCAGTATGTAGATATAAACGGCTCAAGGTAATGAAAACACAACAGTTCTTAGTTTTTAGGTTATTGTATTCTAACGAAACTAATTATTATATTCCATTTTTGCCAATATATCCATTTAAATCCTACACTCAGGACATTAAAGATTGTGGGTTTGTCTTGTTGATGAGGAAAATATATATTGTACATAGTGAGGCGTTTAAATATCATCCATTTAAGCAAAAAAAGTCAGTCTCTCTCTCGGCCTCTACTGCACAAATTTCAACTATTTATTTTAAATCTGTTTCCCATTGTGGGCCGGCCATAAGCCGCAATGTCCTCTGCTTGAATTTGGCTACTGACCTTTGTTGCATGTCTTTCTCTCATTTTCTGTCATCGCTCTACCATTGCTGCCTCATAAATTTACAAACGCCCCAAGAAATTATTAAAAAAAGTGTCCACTAAGCCGACGCAGTGAGAACGCATACATAACAGAATGATACTGGAACGGGAACATCTGACTTTCCTGCTGTGAAATGTTGACTGTGAGGAGGGTCTATTAATGGTGTATAGCTGTTGTCATGAATGTCGAGTCACTGCAGCAGCTCTGATGCTTTCACTGGTGTTGTGTGTTTAGTAAATTTCACTGACGAGCAGCAGTGAAAGTCTGAACAGCAGCTCTGTGAAAATGGCTCTGAAAAAGACTGAAGTCTGGCAGCTGTAAATTCACCTGACAGGACAGACTGAATCAAATCAATGCGCTGTCTGTCTGTCTGCTGCCAGACCCTTTATCTCTGCCTCTCCATGTCTCCATCCCTGCTGGCTTCATCCCAGTGTTCCCAGTGTTCCCAGTAGTATCCAGTCTCCTGGCAGCTCTCCCGTCAGCCCTGCAGAATGGCTGCATGGAGCCGGCACTGAGCCAGCCTGGCGAATTAGAGGTGATTATAGCAGTGTGTGTGTGTTTGTGCGTATGTGTGTGCGTGTGTGTGTTGTGGCTGTAAAGCCTCTGCGACAGACTGGCATTTTGTTATATAACCAATTTTACACCAAATCAGCCTCAGTGCTCACCAGGAGAGGAAGTGACCTCTAACCAGCTGAACTAATCCTGACTCTCTGATTGGTTGGTGTGCTGTCCAGGTACACAGACGTCATACAGGTCCAGTGTCGGTATAATATTGATTCACAGACCAAATAGTCAGTTATTTATTTCAGTCACTAATAGATTATCCCGGATATTAATGTCTTGAGAAATGTTTGTCTTTAGGGGCGGTTCACTGAAATCAGGATTTCTCAGAATGGCTTTTTCCTGAGTGGCAGTTAGTTCCCACACAAAAACCTTTGCTTTGCATGTTTTTCAGAGTATCAGGGGGGACTGTGTTTCTGTTTTTTTTTTTTTTTTCCATGTTTATAAAATATCACATTAGTGGTATACTTGACATTACTCAAGTAAATTTCCAAACATCCAAAACCAGTTCTATTTTTACTGATAACTGTTGCATAGTTGGCCACTTTTTGTAATAATGCAAGTTGCTATTGAAAGTGTTTTCATACCAGACTGACAACTGTGAATGAAACTGTACTTTATCAATATTTTCTGGTTCTAGCTCCTCAAATTTGGCTGTTCATTGTTTGCCTTTGTCCTGTGTGGCAGTAAATTGACCCTTTTTTCCAACATTTCATAGACTAAATGTTCATTTAGAGAGTAATTACCTTAATCAAATTCTCTTGTGATTTATTGTTTTTTAAATTCCATTTTTTGTCATTTACCCCCATTGTGTTGAAGACAGATATCTCCAAACCTGGACAAATAAAACCTAAACTGTCTGAATGGAAAGACACTCAAATTAGGTTTAAATGACCCTTTAAGATAAAAAGCTCCTTCTCCAATTTCCTGAAAAGTTTTTAATACAGACTTTAATTTTATTAGCATTAAACAGAGACGCCAGTGCGTCATGTTTGTGTGCGTTACGCTCAGTTATTCGGTGTGAATGTCACCAGGGTTTTATCAAGGTCCATTTGTCTAATCCTGCTGGCTCCATAAGCCCTTAACTGCCTCTCACTTAGTCTTAATTTTGCAATTCTTTCCCTTTTTTAATTAACATTTCACTGGTGTTGATTCGACCTTGGGACCCTAATGTGTTTCTGTAGGATATAAAAAGCTGTAATCATTCAGGAGAAAGAGGTTTTTCCTCCTCGCTGCTGTGATGTGATGGCAGCAAGGAACAGCTTCTCCATGCCTCATAAATGTCATCAAGACGTTTTGTCTCCATTTAGCCTCTCAAGACTTTTCACACCAGGTTCCCAAACTCAGTTCACCAAGATTAAAAACCTTTTCCCTCTGAGATAAAGGATAGATAAATAAATAACTAGGACGTGTATAAATGATACTTTCACCACCAACAGTGAACAAAATCAACACTCTTGTCTTGTGTGTAAGGTGGAAGCATTTGTCTTCAGTCTCAGTTCTGTGTTTGCCATTTGTTGGGCAGTGATATTAATCATGTGTCCAGGCTTGTTAACACTTTTTTGAAGAAGACGAAGTTGCAATGCTTTTTAGTGTTCACTGTCATTTGTTTGAATGGACTTGTGTTGCTCTGATGACAATCAATCAATCAATCAATCAATCAATAAGCTTTTTTCTCCACAAGCGTAGGAGTAATTTGTATTTTAAACTTTTTTTTTTTTGATGATTTATGAAGCTTTTTTGCAAATAATCTTGTAAATAGACTTGATTGTGTAAGGAGCCTGAGTTTTTGAGTTTTTTCCTATGTTTTTCATGTTTCCTTGTTCATTTGTTTGTGCGGTATGTGACATACGGTGCACAGGTTGTTATCAGTTACTCAGAAATACACCCAGAAATTCCCCCACACCTGTGCCCACCTGTGAAATGGGCGGAGCAGTTTCTATTAGCTCAATGTTGTGAAAGTTGGTGTTTAACACTCTTGACGAAGGTCCAGTAGAACAGAAATGTAAGTGTTACTAATTAATTGTGAATCTGAGCAAAAGCATTGTGCGGATTTTCAGTTCAAAGACCTAAGTGATGTTTTCCAACACACCTGCATCTGAGACAGTTTAATGTGCTAATATCTCTTTTTTAAATCCATTTTTAATGCAAAGAACATGATTGAAAAAAAAAATCTTATTTTTAGTGACCAGTTTACAAACCTGTCATCATGATGCCAATTTGAAAATACCTGTTATTAACTTTGTGAATGAAGCCATTGCAGTAGTGCCAAAAAACTGCAGTACATCGGCTGGCCATTTGAGGCTGGTGACAAAATAGAGCAAATCCCTATAAACCGTATGTCTACAGCAGAAATAAACATGTTTTCAGCCTGGTATGAAAATGGTTTTGGTCTCTATGGCTAATTTCAACAATTACGGCAAGTGGAAGTGGACTTTTTGTATAACTCACCTGTTTAAATTTTATTAATTTTTAATTTTTTTAAAGCTATTTTTTTGGGGGGCATTTGTGCCTTTAACTGATAAAACAGCTTAAGCGTGAAAGGGGGAGAGAGAGAGGGAATGACATGCAGCAAAGGGCCACAGGCTAGAGTCGAACCTGGGCCGCTGCGGCAACAGCCTTGTACATGGGGCACCTGCTCTATCCACTAAGCCACCGACGTCCCCACCTGTTTATGTTTTATTAATTATCTTTGGGTTTTGGACATAGACATAGATTGTTTTTTGGAGTCATAAGTGACCATATTTAGATGAGAGGGTAAAGCTGTGGAGCAGCGAGGGGTAGATGTTACTCATAGACTGTATTATCGCCTCGCAGACAACCTGTCACTCAAAATAGCCCACACGGGTGAGTTATATAAAAATTAACCCCACGTCCAGTTGGAAATGATCTATAGACACCAATACTGTTTTTATACCAGGCTGTAAACATGTTTATTTCTGCTGTAACATTGAGCCTTTATGTGGACTGGCTTCTGGAGCCAACCTCAAGTGGCCATTCAAAGAACTACAGTTTTTGGCACTTCCTCATTGGCTTTATTTTTCACCCTCTGAGGTTGCTACTTAGTTTTGGGCTGCTTGCCATTTCATAACTAGCCAAAACTAATCAGTAGTTAATAATTTAGAGCTGCAACATTTAGTCAATTAATCAAGTTTTTTGAAGACATCAACATGCCTGTCAAGTTTTGGATTTGAAAATAAGGGAAATTTTTCGGCGCCCACTGTGAGACAGGTATGAGTGGGAGCATTTGATAGGGTGGTATTGAACTATCAAAATATGCTACCCCTGAAATATTGATTAAAAATGTTAAAATGACATGTCTAAATATGCTGCCATTAATCCTACAGTGGCAGTGAGGTGATTAGTAGTCTTACATGAATGCATTGAGTAGTGGGAGCACCACTCTAAATGCGAGACAATCAGAGGTCTGAGAAGGGCAACATGAGAGATAAAAGCATTAATAACAAGTACAAAGGCAGGGAATTTAAACATGCACCTTTAGTATGTGAATAAGGAAGACAGTGTGGATCAACTTGTGCTTTAGTTAACTTTAACAGGCATATTTCACTTTTTTGGACATTTTATTGACCAAATGAAAAGAAAAAGATAGTTTAATGATGACTGTAATTCACAGCACTTTTACAGCACTTCCATTAAATTTTGTTTTAAAAATATTTGAAAGCTTAATCAGCTATTAAAATAATTGCAGATTAATTTTGTTTTCAACTTTTTCTATTAATGTCAATGTGTCTTATTGACTCAGACGGTAGCCCACTTCCTGTTGGTGGCTGTTGTGTCTTGCTGTTGAAGACAGTTGATCTGTTGTTGTTTGTCGTCGGCCCTGGGCTTATTAACAAACAAGCCAAACACATTAAAATTGTTTACTCTCACATACACTGCTGCTTCTGCTTTAAACTGCTGACCTGCTGCAATTAGCACGACTAATGTTGTTAATGGAGGAGCAAGAGACGGATAGACACACACACATACACACACACACACACACACACACACACACACACACACACACACATACACACACATACACACAGACAGTCTAATCCTGTGCAGACAGACAGAGTCTGATCAGGCTAATCCTTCCTCACCTCCCTCTGCTCTGACCGGCAGTTTACCTCTCTCACACAGACAACAACACACACACACACACACACACCACACACACACACACTTCCCATCTCTGTGTTGATTCATTCATGATCTTATTTATTTACTTTGAGAAAGCTTTAAACCCAGTTTTCGTGAAGAAGCCGCTTGACTCTTTGTTGTGGCTGTTCGCTGAGCATCATGGGAGTTCTGTGTGAGTTTTTGTGTTTAAAGCTGACAGCTCAAGAAAAGGTCAAAAAAGAAAAGGTTTACCGTAGCTTTGTCTCAAATCTTTTTCAATGTGTGTTCATGCATATGTTTCTCATTAATCATTTTGCGCACTGAGTTATTCTGATGTTTGAAACGTTTGAAATGTAAATCTGATGAGTGGTTGTTCATTATTCAAGACTTCAACCCGAATGTTGCTGCTTTGCTGTCAGTCGACTTTTACTGCCTGGATCCTCTGAGTCATAAAGATAAACTTCAGCTTAATACTGTGTGTGTGTGTGTGTGTGTGTGTGTGTGTGTGTGTGTGTGTGTCCGTCCTGTCAGCTGATCCTCTTGTAGTAAACAAGTGCTCCCTAGACACATCCCTGATCTCACACATACATGTTCAGAAGCACATACAGTAGCTGAAGTGCCTTTTTAATCCTGCCTGTACTCAGTTAAGTTTTTCTTCTTTTTATATTTTATTTTGAACTTTTGCTTTTGTTCATATTTTGTTTATTTGCACTCTTTGTAGTTGCACTCTCCACTTTTTATTCCTACTGCTGTGCAACAATTCCCCTTGAGATAGATCACGTTTTATCTCATCTCATCAAAGAGATTGTTCCTCTTGAGCTCTGACAGACTTTACTTTATATATTTGCATTTTTGTCACTTTAAAGTCTGTCTGTGTTTTAACATTCATTGAATGTGTGTGTGTGTGTGTTTTGTATTAATTGTCAGAAATAGCCGCGAGGGCTTTGGCAGCACAAGCAGACAGTCAGGACAATAAAACCACAGAGACAGAGAGAAGTATTGATAGAATGAGCAGAGAGACAGAAAAGGCTGTAAATGCTTCTGTCTGTTATTGTGACTGCAGTGTGAAGAGGAGGAGGAGGAAGATTTCCTCCGTCTGGAAAAGCCTTAAATTATCTCTTTATAAAGTCTTAGAAGAGATTTAAAGGCCTTAAATCCAGTTATTACAGGTCCTGCTTTTTGCAGAGCAATTTTGGGTTTCTGTCTGCGTTACTGAGCACGCTTTCTTCACATTTTCCTTCACTTTAGTTTCACAGCTTCCTTCAGCATGCCGCATATTTAACAGCTTTGTTTTTTATATTAATGTCTAAATTTATCCCCAGATAGAGATGCAAAGCCCTTACATCATGGCCTCAGAAGACAACTGCATCTGATTACTTTTTATGTCAGGATCAGCAGCATTTAACACAGACTTTTTGGTCTTAAACTCTTAAAGCATTGAATTCAGAAGTCAAAAGGATTTTTTAAATTTTCATTAATAAAGTTATTTAATATTTTTTCTTGCTGCTGCAGTAGACAGTAACATCTGTTAACTGTTATTTCTGAGATGTAGTCTGTTACAGATAATTAAAAATGTAATAACTAATGTAACTTTTAATTACTTAATCAAAGTAATGTAACGTCTACATTTAATTACTTTTTAAATAAAAGTCTTAAACTGAGTAATTAAACTAATAATAATGATAGATAGGTAGTAACTGTAATTAAATTGTATTCTTTCCTCAGCAACTGTATGTGTAGCTTATTAAGTCATAATGAGCAAGTGTCCATATTAATAGGCACTTAATGAACATATTGATTATTCTGAGTCTCTCTGAGGTCGTTTTGCGTCCTTTTAATGAAGCTCTGTGACTTTACAATAAATATTAATCTGGGCCTGTGCCCAGTAGGCCCGTCCAGTAATCGATCCGTGGCTTCAGGTCATTTTAATGATTCATTATGTTACCAGGAATTGTTATACACAGCTAGAAAGTACTGGCAACAATGTGATGTGTAGGCCTCCTTAATAAATAATTGTATTTATCCCTTTTGTTCATTTCCTGTCATTCATTGACTCTTGTGGTGGTGAAAAAGGTTTTTAATTTCTTCTGTGCGGTATTAAAAAGGTCGTAAAATATCTCTGATCTAATTTTTATCTGAAATATACTGCATCAGCACAACAGTAGAAACAATCCCTGTGTCGTGAAGACACAATCTAACGGAGAAGAAACCGCTCAAACTCTTTCTCCTTCTTCTTCTGCAGATCCATCCTGAGCCTCTGACCTCTGACTTGTGACCCCTGCTGTTGGTCCTGGCTGCAGTGATGATGATGATGAAGAGGAGGATGAGTTGCAGCCACAGCTTAACTGCACGTGTTGGTGTGTGAAAGGAAGGCAAAGGCCGTCGCACCTGCAGCACACTGAGGAATAAGTCCCTGAAAGTCTTGGAATATAAAGCAGAGGATCTTTGTAAGTCCTTGAAAAACAGGATCCTTGAATACAGAACCTGTGGAACTGTAAAAATCCACACAGAGGATACAGCACATTTATAATCTTCTGACCTTACAGCAAGATTTGTGGGATTTCTGGGGCGTAAACTTGTGATACAAAACTCCTGGATGTCCTTGGATTTTCCTTTTGAATTTAAGTATGCAAAAGCTAGAAATAAATTCAAGTTAAAGAACACTAAGCCACTGAACTGAAGCTGTTACTCGAGGAGTTTGTGTTCTGAAACTTAATTTTTTTTTTTGAAGCAGAGTTATTTTTCCTGCGCAGACTTTTTCACAGTTTATTTTTCCTCTTCTTGCTCTTGCCACCTTGCTGTTGGGGAATCTTCATCCTATTTTGACTTCATCCTCCCCTCGGCTGGAGGACATGGCTCTGTCTCCTTCGATACGAGAACGGGCGACAGGCAGTTGACTCCTGCAGGGAGCGAGGACGAGAGACACACAAGGGGAGGGAGAAGAAGAGAAAGCGGGGAAAATGTCGTGGAAGAGGAACTACTTTGCGTCAGGAGGAGGTGGCGGAGTTGGAAGTGGCGCTGGCGGCAGCGCTGGTGTTGGTGGTGTTGTTGGTAGTGGCGGAATGCAGGGGATGTTGGCACCTCGCACCATGACGTCCATCGCTCCCAGTAAAGGGCTGAGCAACGAACCAGGACAGAACAGCTGCTTCCTGAACAGCGCCCTGCAGGTACGCACACATGTTCTGACATTTCCTACTCTCTTGACTTCCCTCTTTCACTCACATACATACACCACCTTCCTCTCTGACCTCTGACCCCTGTTGTGAGACCTGCATTGACTGTGCACATATACTGACCACTGACAGGAAGTTCAGTGTACCTGTTGTAGAGTGCTCCTTCTAACTTACCTTCATGGTCCTCTGAATCTTCTGTCAGGACAGGGAAGAGGCATTTAATTGAATAAATTACAGCTGCAGCTAAAAAGAATTTTATAGTATTGATTAATTTGCTGATATCTTCCAGGTTAATTGATAAATCTTATGGTCTATAACATCACAGTTTCCCTGAACCTTCAGCTGACTTCTTCTGGTGTCATCCTCTGTCCAACCAACTGTCCAAACCCAAAGATATTTATTTTAGAGCTGAAACAATCAGCAGAAATCCAGTCCAATGTGTGGTCTGTGAATGGAACACATCAAACATGCTAACACACATTTGTTCGTCTTGCACTACCCAGATGTGCTGATCACTGGGATGAGGAAAAATGACCTCATACTTAGCATTTTCAGTTTTGGAGCACAAGATATGCTTTTCACTGTCATAGCCTGTTGTGACCTGTTACATTTGCGGGCAAGTTTTTACAGTATCTGTACAGTATAATACAGAAATCCTTAAATGTTCCTTTATTTTTAATAATGAAAATAGTAAACCAAAGTACCTCAGTCCCCAGCAGGAGGATTGTGATTGTTTTTGACACTTGCGCTGCTGTCTGTTTAATATGAATGAAAACAAACAACCTCTATGCATTTCTTTTTTGTCGCAAAAACATGACTCCTTAACCAGGTGTGTACTGAGCCGTGATTTCTGTGTACTGTTCAGAGTCTGCACAAGCCTGATTATCAAGACCCGAAGCAGAATCGCAACGTGCAATACTCCACTCATACATATTACCATTTAGTTCCACAGCCCGACCTCACCGGTCGACACAAGTTTTGTGGCCTGACCCTAAACCGCAAATCCTGTAATAACTATGCACTGTTCAAATAATTTAGTTAGGCAGCACATTGTGATCGTTTCGGGGAATTTCGTACATGTGATACTAATTTAATATATATTTTAAAACGAAGGTAATTGAGGAAATACCATTTGAATTAATATATTTTTGCTTATTCTCATTATATTGCGTAGCACATCTCCACAGTTAACGTGCCTGTTAGTAACAAACCTGATTGAAACAGCTCTCATATTCCTGCTGGTGCAGAAAACAGAGCTGAGATACACTGTCAGCAGTCATAGCATTAAAATGTTAATACACTAAATTAATTTCATTCCCATTTTATGTTTTATTATCCAACACCCGTAATCTGACCCACACAAATTTTTTATTTTTTTTTTGTCACCCAGAACCAAACCGGGAACTAAGATTTAGACAACATATCACCTTTTTTTGGGGGTCACCCCACTGAGCACCCACAGATAACCCTACCTGGTGCAGTATTCTGGTGCCGTTTCACCCCTAGTTCAGTTCACTTTTCCTTTAGTTCCACCATGAGGTTCATGTTTGTGAAATATTTTAACAACTAATGGATGAACTGTCATGAAATGTGGCTCAGATGTTCATGTTCAGCCTCATAGAGCTGCAAACATGGCTGCATACTCCTAATGAGCTGTGCATTAAAAGAAACATGCTGTGTGTAAAAAGGGGCGTTATGTGCATCCGTATGTTTGTAATACTCAGCAGCACTGAGGCTGAATGCATCCAGATGCTGACAGAAGGCTCAGTTCCACCACCGTGCCTTTGAGCCAGTCAGTCAGACAGTCAATACTATGGTTGATAAACAGCAGTCAGACAGATGACTCCGCCATCCACTTAACAACCAGTTTGATAACCTCCTCCATACTTATGTGAGCCTGTAATGAGCCTCTGCAGCTCCAGGAGCCTCAAACACCTCCCAGGCTGCACATTACGCTCATTTATGACTCATCAGCTTTTTGAGGATGAGGTGGTGCATTGTCTGCCTCAACAATAACGTCTACGACAGTGTGAGGAATGGAGTGTGTGCGAGAGCACTAATTATTGGTGGTGTTGGTTTAAACGGAGGCTGACTCATTAACCCTGCAGGGTGGGACTGCTGCTGAAATGACAGACTGGGCTGAAGAGGAAACACTCATTACATTGTTTAACTGACGCTTGGTGTGAGGTCAGCAGCAACATTACACACAGCCAGAGGTCAGAGGTCACTGCACACACACACACACATCATGGTGTCTCTTCTGTCATCAGAAAAAACCCTGACTGTATTTAACGTTGTATTTCTATGTAGTTGCACCTGACCGATTTTCCACCTGTGTCTCCAGGTGTTTGGGATTCTACTGCTTGTTTTAAAAGTAGTATAAAGCCTTTAGTGTCTCCAGAGGGAGCAGTGTGGAGTCTGAAATAAGTCTTTAAGGGATGTCACTTGAATCGGCATCAGTTTAAGACTATAAGTTGGAGAGGTGGAGATGTGTAGTTAGAAAGAAGTGAGACCTCTGTAGGCTGCTGCTCATCCCTGCTGCGGGCTTGATGCTCCAGGCTACATTAGCTGCCAAGAGAGTGACACACTTAAATGTCCAACTGAATTTGTCTGTGGTTGAGTTGCATTGTGGGTAATGCTGGTGCCAGGTTTTGACAAGGAAGAAGTGTGGATGATGTGTATGGTTCTGCTGCATCGAATTTAATCTTATTTTGTCGACCATGAGTCTGGCAGCATTTTGTAAAGAACATAAACTGAAATGCAGGGAGGCTTTTATTGTGAAAGTGTTATAATATGAAGCAGCAGCAGGAAGTGTTGTTTTAGCATTAACAATAACTTAATCAAGCTCTGATATGGCTGTAGGAGAGTGAAAAGAAAACAGTGATGCTGGAATACGTACTGCATCATTTCCTGTCAATACCTCGTGTGTTAGAACTATTAAAACCTATATACAGAGGTAATCAAGTGATTTAAATACACTGAATGCTACAAAAAATTAAGACTATATAGCGGTACACTGTAGTGTTGCAGCTACTCCTGCCTGGTAACCTTCTCCTTAACATATTTATGCATCAAAAATAAATCAAACTTAACCTCTAAAGTCTAAAAATACAAAAAAATACAAATAAAATCACTCTATAGTTGTTTAAAGACACTTAAAGTCATAAATATGGTGAAGGAGTTGAGTGCATTTTCAGGAAAACTCTTGCAAAACCTGCAGTTTGTAACATAAAATAATTGTTAAATATCCTCCGGGCTGCATCAACCAATTATTTTTTTGTATAACTGATCAATCAAGTCTAACTTGATGTCTTCACATGTCTTGTTTTTCCAACCATCTGTCTGAAACCCAAAGAGATTCAGTTTACCATCTTATAAAACAGAAAAAGTCCTCAAATTTCAGGAGTAGAAACCAGCATATGTTTGTTATTTTTGCTTTGAAAATGCCTGAAATGATCAATTGATTTACTATAAACAGTTGCTGATGAATATTCTGTCGACGGACTGATTGTTGCAGCTTTTAACTTTTTGTTAAAATGCAGAATATTTCCTTCTATGAGTGTTTGAGTTATATCTTAAAACTTAATACTGCAGTAAAATATGCTCAAAACATCACTCCAGGAATATAGGAGAGGTGGAAAATATGACTTGCACCCTTCAAAATACCAGTCTACATCCAGCTTTTAAAGGATTTTGCATGGATTAACAATACAAACACATCTCAGTATGACACATATAGCTAATGTGTGAAGTAGCTGTCTGCCTCAGGTATCAGTCTGCTGCCCTGCAGGATCTGAACCCCCCCTGAGCCCAGCGTACCGTGAACACTCGCATTTCCTCATGACTCCTCTTCACCGGCCAACTGCACCAGCCTGACCCCCTGCGGCCCCTCCAGCAGCCCTTTAGCTCTCTGTCCGTCCGTGTGGACTCGTCACTGTTGCCTAACATCAAACTAAAGTGATCAAAAGGATTGTGAGGCTGCAGGCAGCTGAGCTGAGGGAAGTGGAGGCGGCGTGGCGTGGCGGCGCACCGGAGGACTCGTCAGGAGGCTCAGCAACTCCGACATGTGTCTCAGGCAAAGTGAAGAGGAAGAACATCGTGGTAACAAGCAGCTGAGGCCTTCAGTTCAGCTGTTCACACACCGTCATCCTCCTCATCCTTCCCGCTGCTCAGGACACCCAGCTTTCCAAGAAAAACATCCATCTGTCAGCATCAGCAGACAAACATCTGACTCTGATTCATTTTGTTTGACTTTATTTAATCAGACACTTCAGTTAATGACTCACTAGTTTAATAGAACTGGGACATCATTTGATATTTATCATATCTAACACAGGTCAACCAGGCACGTCACGTTTTTACGTCAGCCCTCATCAGGAATGTACCAGCAGGTTTTAATGCTTTAATCATCAACACTTTGAAATCCAATCTGTCAGAATCCTCCATCAGTTTTTAGACTGATTTCCTTTCGTTAAGCCAGCCGTAGGTTTGACTTTATTGGTATGAAAACCAACTTTTAATATATTGATAATATGCACCCTGCGGTTAAAGCGTGAATGAGGACAGTCAGCTGGCTGGGAGGACTCCTCTATATGTGTAAATTTCATGCCTTTAGGTTGTTGAAAATCCTCTTTATAATTGCATGGGTTTTTTTTTTGAAGGGTTTGTTTTGTGTGCAGTTTTAAAGGTCCAGTGTGTATGATTTAGGGTATTAGATTGGCAGAAGTAAAACAATATAAGTTTTTCCTGTGTTTTCATTACCTTAGAACGAGCCGATTGTATCTGCATAGGGAGCGGGTCCTCGTCTGCGGGGATCGCCATGTTGCACTGCTATGTTTCTACAGTAGCCCAGAAAAGACAAAGTGAACACTGGCTCTAGATAGGGCCATTTGAGTTTCTCATCGGCCATCGCAGTTAGCAGCCCCTCCAGATGAGCAGCATCAGAAAAACACAGATTTTTAGTGTGAAATGGCTTTATTCAGTATTTTTACTGGTTTTAAATCAGTGGGTCTGTTTGATGTGGAGAGGTGGGCCCTCTGTGGATAATTCTGCTCCCAGTACTCCCAGTAGAACTTTGAGCTGCTTGTAGTCTGCTGTCCTCACCGCTGGATGCCACTTATCCCATGACTCCAACCCACTGCTCCTTTAAATAGGAACAGGTTCCCGTTTCAGTGTCAGTTGCTCAATAATGCCCTTAACAAGCTTGAATAAAAAGGCAATGGGTTGCTGTAGTAAATCTATTCTTCAAACTAGACAACAGAATAATAACTTAAAATCCATCAGTCAGTGCTGAGTAACCATATTTTATCTTGACACAGTGTGTTAAGGAGCAATGTTACTTGAACGCACCTCCTTTAGATATTCAAAAAATGCCTTCAAATCCACGGTGCAACCTCCTCCGCTCCTCTGTGGTTTACCTCCTCGACTGACACTCCCACCCCCTCACAGCTCTGACAAAACATCTCCCCTCTGTCTCACCCCTTTTGCACCAGATGTGTTTGAGTCACAAGTCTTACAAGGTTTTGACATTATAAAGGTTCCTGTTCTGGTGTCAGATGTCTGCATCATCAGCAGGAGTCAACAAATGCATAGCAGAGTAACTGCTTAGCAGAAAAGATAAAATAGACTCAACACTAACTGTGATGGATTGTCTCTCTGCTGCAGGTTTCAAGTCTCTGCAGGTTAATGTTAATAAAAAAAAGAGCTGTTGAATGATTTATAGAATTTGGTGTAAAACATGTAAAGCCAGCAGGGTTGTTACTAATCTGTTCTCAGGGTTTGTTACCTGACTGACCTGAACGCTGCTGCTGCTTAGTCCTGCAGGAACAAAGCAACATATTGGCCCTGGTGGGGGGGGACAGGAAGGAGAAAACAAACACACCCAAAGTGCTGACACCACAGTGTGCTTCACTGAGGACTCCTGTGCAAAGATGCACCAGATTTACACCTCAGGGTTTTTATTCCAACACACCTTCTGTCCATTCTGTCCATTTGAGAAGAAAAGGTGTTTTGTTTTTTTTTTGTTGATAAATGGCTGTATAAATTGCAAACATGACCCATTTTAAAAATCAGTTTCTTAACCCCTGTTTATTATTTAAACTGTATGTTTGTGAGTTCATCACCAGGATTATGTTTGAATTATTAAGGTGTAACTTGAATTATTTATTCATTTTTAGTTTGTTTTTTTATTGTGTCTCTGACTCATTCTAGCTCAGATTTGATGCTGGAGGTTTTCCTTGAAGGCACTCCCACCATTTGTTTGAAATTATAGTCTGTATTATGGCTGCAACTAGCAATTATTTTCATTATCGGTAAATCTGCTGATTATTTTCCCCATGAATGGATTAATCATTAGGTCTATAAAATGTCAGAATATTGGAATATACCCATTTTTTAACTGTCCAAAATCACAGTCCTAAAACCAACAAATATTAGGGGACTAAAACGATGGATTGATTGTATAAAAAGATCTGCTGATGGACTCATCAGTGAATCAGCTTATCGTTGCAGGTTTAGTCTTTACAATCCAAACACTTTCTTTTAGTTTGTGACATTTTGTGACAAGTTTAGTTTCAGTCCAAAGATTCAAACATACAACCATCCATTCACATGCCAGCCTTTCTCACTCTGACCTCCAGACCGCCGCGGCTCTTTTTAAAACCCTCCTCATAAATACAGAGATGAAAAAATTCCTCCACGTCTGGATTCCTGACGCTCAGCAGGAGAGCAGAGTCCCAAAGTCTCTGGATGGCAGAGAGGTCTGAGAACAAAAAGATTGACTTAATATATTGTTCTTGTAAGCTGAAGTTAGATGTCTAAATATTCTGATATGAGCAGAGAGGTTCAGAATATAAATATATATATATAAAGATAAATAATCGCTGAATGAAACAGTATATGTTCATTTAGCATCAAAACATTAGATAATTTCCTCCTTTCTGATCCTGTTATGAAACCTCTGGCTGCCTTCACAACCTGCCGTCACAGCTGGTTAAAATCCCTCTGTGTGTGTGTGTCCATGTGATCTTAGTGTATTCAGGCAGGCTGAACTGTAGTTCTGGTCCATAGAGCCCTGTCTGAAACTGACACAGGACCAGTTGAACTGGACAATAGACAGTAAATTTACATTTCGCAGTTTACACAACTACCTTTACAAAGTAGTGTCTGTTGTTGTGAGAACCTGAATGTGAGCTCCATGATATGTTAATGAATCTGTGGTGAAATCAAAACAATGCTGGTGAATTGCTGGAGTTTGCTTTTAGAACAAACTGATTAAGAATTAAAGCTACTTACTTGAGTTCAAGACAAACACACGTAGCTCTTAAAGTCCAGGTACATTCATATCAGGTGTTCAGGCAATAGGAGTGTTTAATGTCTGACGGGTGGTTTGCAGTGCCTCAGGTCTCATTAACACCTGTTGTGTAGCGTAACCTCTCATTATTTCTTTTTGCCTTCTCTGGCTATCTGTATTTATTTCTGTCGTTGTGCTGCTGCAACACCTGAATGATAACGATCATAATGATTATCACGACCCTGTTACTGAAGATAATCCACAGACCTTGTTGTGAGCAGATTTATATAGGACCTATTTTCTTTAAACTGATCTACACTCATCAACCGTATCACTGCGCAGACGGAAGCGTGCATCTACTGCTAGCTCACCGAGCACCAATGAGCTAGCTGACGTTATTGCTCAGCCAAGGAGGACGCCATTGCTATAATGTTTACATCTCATGCTGTCACAAGCTTCTTGTCCACGAGTAGATGTGCGCTTCTTTCTGAGTGGTGATTCAGTTGGCAGGTGCAGTATAATGTACTTTTGCACATATTTATAAATGTACTTTTTCACACTTAAAGCACCACAGGCGGAGTGCCATCTAGTTGAATTATATTCAAGAAAAGGCAGACGTCTCTATGGATGATATCTCCAACACTTGGCAACTCATCACCAAAATAATCTAGATTAAATACTTAAGTTTTATGAAATGATGAAAACACCAGCGCACACACGAAGACAGACACACAGCTTTGTGACATTCGTTCTCTGACACACGCAACATCATGTCATCGTGTCACACACACGCATGCGTTCTCTCTCAACATCACTCTCAGTTTAACACACTCCATCTCTCTCACACACACTCTCATCTTCGTCACGCAGTCCAGATGGTTTCCTGAAGCAGATGGAGAGGGTGATGAACACAGTTTGACACGCTAACACAAACACTCATGTCTTCTGCACACAGCTTTACTTGGTGTATTTGACAAAGTCTCTTTCATTCTCTTGCACACACACTTCTGCTCGTCCTCGGGTCACTAAAGTAAAAAAAAACTCTCTGATTGGTCGGCTGTGGTCTCAGGTCAGTGGCGGCCGTGCTGACAGGTGATTGGCCAAAAGCCATTCTGATATAAACACGTCACATTGAGCCTTTTGGTGGAGTCAGAGCAGCCGCTGCAGCACTGAGACACACCAGTTCTCAGGAAGTTCATTCAGATTTTTAAGGATTTTAAGGTCTTAAACTCTGATCGGAGAGAATCCAGTATCTGCTTTTAGTCTTTCCTCTTCCTCCTGCAGAGGTGAGGATTTCAAAGGAGTTGAACTCCAGTGTTCAAGATAGTTTTCTTGATTTGGTCGACTGCTCCGGTGGCTTTAAATTCTCAGTTGTGGACAGAGAGGGTTTTTGAGAATTTTTTCGGATGGTTGTATCAGGTTTATCTGAAATGGGAAAGTCTTTATTTTCTGCTCTTTGTCCGCTGAGATTTTAGGATCAGATCTTGGCAGGTAGAGGTGGTGTTCTGCTGAAAGAAGACAGTTTTGACTCTTTTTTTCTCTTCAGTACATCGGGGATGGAAATCAATATTTAGTTTTAAGTTTTTATGAGAGTTGTAACTTCTATTTTGACACCGTCTGGAGTGGAATTTCTGATCCTCCCCTCTTGTTTCCTTATTTTTGTCTTCTGCACCATGACTGTGTGTTATTTTCTTTGTGTCCTTGACTAATATTCTAACCGTCTCTGTCCTCTCAGGTTCTGTGGCACCTTGATATCTTCAGACGTAGTTTTCGTCAGCTGACAACTCACAAGTGTATGGAGGACTCGTGCATTTTCTGTGCTCTGAAGGTGAGAATCAGTCTGACTGATGCTTAAAGCTGATCCTGGGTCAGCCTCCTTTTCCTAACACTGACTGTCTGTCTGTATCTTAAGAGTATCTTCGCCCAGTTTCAATACAGCAGTGAGAGAGTTTTACCGTCCGACGCTCTTCGCAGCGCGCTCGCCAAAACCTTCCAGGACGAGCAGAGGTTTCAACTCGGCATCATGGACGATGCTGCAGAGTGCTTTGTAAGACAGTACACACACACAGTTTTTCCTCGCTCATCACTGTGAAAACATTCATGACTTATTTAGAGGACATGTTTACTGTTTGTGTCATAACCACATGAACAATTGATGATTGTTTTTGTTCTGTGTCTTTCTGCAGGAAAACATCCTGATGAGGATTCACTTCCACATCGCAGACGAGACCAAAGAAGACATCTGCACAGCCAGACACTGCATCCCGCACCAGAAGTTCGCCATGACACTCTTCGAACAGGTGAGACTTAGACAAAAAACACGTTCAAAAACTATTCCCACCTGTTACGTTTAAAATTATACATTTAGGTAACAGGACAGGCTCATAGTTTTTCAAGTCTACCTTAAATGAAAAAAAATATGCCAAGAAAAAACTGGTGGAGGCTACTTTGCTGTCTGTGATTGATTATGGCGCTAAGTAGTATATGCATGCAGCCTCCTCCATTTTACGGAGTCTTGATTTAGTGTTTTGTGCTTTTCTACGTTTCATTACAAATGCAAAGACCCTTACTCACCACAGCATTCTTCATGATTTGGTCAGTTCAACATCACTGACTAGTCGCAGGAAAAAAGCATACCTACAAAGCAAAACTAAATAAACTTTCAGCCTGCCATTGTATCCTTCTCTGTCTCAGCTCAGGTAGTGACCAGCTACACTCCTCCAAGTAGTTGCTTTTTAATGTACCCTTGGCTTTGACTGATGTGGGGAAAACTTCATTTTCCTTTTTATGCATCTTTTGCGTGGAATATTCTGCAAAAAGATCTAAAATTAGAAACTTTTATATCCATTGATGAATTCAAGGGCATCATGAAGAATGTGGTGATAGTAGTACGAGGCTGTTTTTCTTGAGAGGCCACCGAGCTAAATAGTGGTTCCTCTGCTTTAGTAGGAATTTTAGTGTATCATGTGGAGTATGTTGTATTTATTATGGTGTTATTTTGCAAGGCTGATACCTTTCTTGAGAAAGGGTTTGATAAGGTAAAATAAAATAAATACAACAGCACTCATGACACCGTATGAGCAGTGACTCTGGTTTTGCATGCTGTAGTCATTCCTCTTGCTCATCCTTGACATTTAAAGATCCCACTTTTCTGTGTAAAAATATACTCTGACGTTTATCTGAAGCTGATATGAGGCATTACAGTTAGACGCATCAAGTAGAGAGCTCCTAGATTTACTCTTTTAAGTACAAAAACTCCTCTTTGTGTTACTCTCCCCCACTGCAGCTCCACAGGGAAACACTGAGAAAATACAAAGAGGGATTTTTATACTAAGAAGACTTCTGAAGATACTTGATTTGTCAAACTCAGACTGCAGAACTCCCATTTAACCCTGGTTGTGTTGATTGTGGATTTAGTTCTCTACCTCTTCAGGAGGAATTATTACAGCAAGCAAAACCTGTTTTAATGGTCATAGGGACAACTTGTCTTAAGACAGACTTGAAAGATTGTGAACATATGAACATAATTTCTGTTTCTTTCTGCTTGGCTCTGTTTTATATAATTGTAAACTGGGGATCTGCTGTTTTCCAACGCTGGGGCAAGAAGTCACCCTGAACTGTGAGATTTGTAACAGGCACTGTCTCTGTTTTTTGACATTTCACGGACGATACAATAAATTCTGCAGATTAACTGACAATGACAATAACTGCCAGTTGCATCCTCAGTTTAAAGGAATATAGAACAGTGGCTTTACTCATGTTTAGCTGAGTTAATGAATTTTAAATCTTGTCTACTGGCTGCTGTAAATGATAAAATCAGTTATAAGATGTCTCGTTGTGTAACTGCAAGCTGTCAGGAGACATCATTGCCCTCGCGGAATCTGAACACAAGTGGTCAGTTGGAGATGCATGATAGGCACAGGTGTGAACAGAGATGCCTTTTGGCTGTCCATTTGTGTTCGGATCACTGAAACGCATATTAACAGGCTCATTGACATCAGATCAGCCTGCATATAGTTTTTCCCTACCTACTTCAACTGGCTGCGTTTTCATGGAAACAACACTGAGTATCAACCCCCACCACACAGTCTATTTCTGTGGGAAACGTTGCGCTTATTTTGTCCATTCGTCCATCTTTAACAATCTTTTCTAAACTTATTTATGGAGCTCAGTGATGACCATTTCTCAGAATTTTTAAGGTAAATAAATGTCCTCTGAAACCACCAATGAAATAAATGTTATCTTCAAAATATTGTCATATATATTATTATTAGTTTTGTGAATATCACTCAATTACAAGCCAAGAGTCAAAAGTGTCTGATGTGATGTTTACTTTGTGTCTTTGTGTATTTGCGTGTCAGTGTGTGTGCAGCAGCTGTGGAGCGTCCTCAGACCCTCTGCCCTTCATTCAGATGGTCCACTACATCTCCACCACCTCCTTGTGGTAAGTGTATGTGCAGTGTGTGTGTGTGTGTGTGTGTGTGTGTGTGTGTGTGTGTGTGTGTGTGTGTGTATGTGACGCTATGTTTAGCTCTCATCTCAGAAGAGGAAAGTTAAGCCCCCTAAACACACACGCAGACACAGACACACACACTCCTGTCGCTAGGTTACACTCCAGGGTCACCTAGGCAACCGACTAATCGCTGCGCACACACACAGGTGATTCATGTTTGTCTTAAATCGCTCATGTATTGTTTCTATTTTAACTATTATTCTTATTTTTGTCTTTTAATCAAATTATTATTTTTTTGTGCAAATAATATTTTACATTTACAATATTTTACTGTTATTTTACATTATGATATGTTACACCCTTATTTTTCTATCTTTGTTTGGTCTGGTTTGTGAAATGGTTCAGTTGTACTTGTAAGAATCATATCATGAAAATGTCTTTTATGCAAGCGCTCTTGTTCGAAAGAGTAAATGTAAAAGTCTAAACTATGACAAATATATGAGTCACAATGCTATGAAGATCTCATTTCCTCCTCCTCTTCTTCTCCAGTAACCAGGCAGTGAAGATGTTGGAGTCGAGGGAGAAAGCGACTCCTGGCATGTTTGGGGAGCTGCTGCGAAACGCCAGCATGGGAGACCTGCGCAGCTGTCCTGTAAGACACAAAATATAAATATCAAACATTAAATTGCACTTTTCCTTTGAATGTAAAGCCCCTTTGCCCACTGCACAAAAACACTTACACATGCTAAAATCAGGCTTTTGCATGTAATGGGAAAGGTTACTGTGGGCATTCCCGCCTGGGTCAAATGACTCTGCTGTAGCCACGAGTATTTTTTAACTCCCACTCCGATTAGCAGTAATGGAAATACAACATGTGGTTGAACACGCTAATTTTAGCCCCTTAACCAGGTGAAATGCAATGACATGCCACCACCAAAGCAGCTCTCAAACATGGTTGCAAATTAGTCTGCACAGGGTTTGAAAAAGAGACTGAATAAGTAAGAGATACATATAAAGAAGTAACAACCGTAACATTTTCCATGCTGCTTTCTATTGTTTTCTTACCCGTTTTCCAACCTGTCTGTGAAGTCGAATGTGACACACCAGTAAAAAAAAACAAAAGGTCATTCTCATCATCATATGGCCATCTGTAGCAAGTTTTCCCATGATTAAAAAAATTGCATACACACACTAATGTTGGCGAAGAAGGGATATAAATGTTGTACTTGTTGGTCTTCCTCTTCCTCAGAGTCAGTGTGGCCAGCAGCTCAGGATGGCTCGTGTCCTCCTCAACAGTCCAGAAATCATCACCATCGGTCTGGTTTGGGACTCGGATCACTCGGACCTGGCTGAGGACGTCATTCACACCCTGGGAACTGCCTGCGTCTGGGAGATGTACGAAGTTTTATAAACCAACATTTTGATATACATCAGAGTCATCAGCGTATAGTGGGAGAAAATCCAAAAAGTGGGCCATTGAACTCTCCTTCTCTCGTTCCCTCTGCAGTTGTTTTACAGGGTGACGGAGGAGAAGGCTCGTCAGTCGGAGCTCTACCTGGTTGGCATGGTGTGCTATTACGGGAAACATTACTCCACCTTCTTCTTTCAGACGAAGATCCGACGATGGATGTACTTTGATGATGCACACGTCAAGGAGGTAATATTCAGGTGTCATATAGAGGTGTTGATATTAGGGCAAGGTGATTAATTGTTCTCCCTTGTTAGCACTGATGAAATTAGGGTCTCAAACACCAGCTATTAGACTGATCCACTGGAGTGAGGCACTGAGGAAAAACACCCGTACTACAAAGCTCTATTTAATCTCCTTTTAATATGCTATATTTTCATATGAAATGTATATATTATTATTTTTTAATGGGGGAATTTTAAGCTTCAACGAGTCTTAAAGTTTGACTCAAACACTGACTTGATTTATACTGTGTAGGGCTGCAACTCTACAAGTTATTTCCATTAGGGATTCGTCTAAAAATTGGGTTTTGGATTGTTTAGTCTATAAAATGTAAAAAAAAATTTACTGAAGCCTGACCTGATGTCTTAAGATTGCTTATTATGTTGAGTAACAGTTCAGAAAACTAAAATATTCAGTTTACTGTCACATAAAATAAAGAAAACCAGTTAATCATCACATCTGAGGGGCTGAAACCAGAGAATTTTTGGCACTTTTCTATTAAAAATGGCTGCCATTATTAATCTGGTTTTAAAATAGTAGCCAAATATTTTTCTATTTTTAATTAACGAATCATTTCAGTTCTAATATTGTAATGTATATCAATATCGATTGATATGTTGATCATGAAATGATATAGAGAACCAAAATGTTGAACTATTCCTTTAGGGTTTATGTTACTAAAACTTTTCGTATCGTACTTAAACTTATCGTACTTCCTTGATACTTGAACTTGAGTATTTAGATTGTCTGCGACTTCAAAATTCCACTTTGCTACAGTTCAGAGTTAATTATTGTACATTTGGCTTCACTACATTAGTTCCATAACCTCTTCCAGATTGAGAGTATGGCCATGTCACACTGGATGCAGAAGGACCCTGATATGTCAGCTGCTTCACAGCCAGCCATCAGCAGTCGCCTCTGTGTTCACACCAGAAGCACATTTCTCTGCAGTGGTCAGCAAACGATTTTGCTCCTCTGCTCTTTCCTAATCACGTGTAGAGCTCGGTCTGCTGGTGTGTATGTGTGTCCACTTGTCTCTCTCGCTCTGTGTTTAGACATAACTGATATACGTGAAAGCATGGGGTGCATATTTTCTCATAATCAGATGTTTATATCTCATAGAATATCTGGTTTATATTGTTAATAGTAGATTATCCGTGTGTTTTCTTGCCAGATTCGCTTGCGGGTAACAGAAAATATAGATGAGATACAGAAACTGTCCCAACTGGTTAATATGGGTGACGGGAGGATGAGAGCAGGGCTCTGACGAAAAACAGCATGCTCAGCGGTAGTGAGCATATCATAGGGTAATCTACAGCTGCAACATTAAAGTGATGAACACATTAATGGTAAACAGACTGCACCTTTCTAGTCTTACCACTACTTAACGTCACATTCACCCATTCACACGCACATTCACACACTGGTAACAGAGGCTACCATACAAGGTGCCACCTGCTACTCAATAACCATTCACATGCTCACACACACCTATGGTACAGCCATCGGGAGTAATTTGGGGTTCGATATCTTGCCCAAGGATGCTTCGGCATGTGGGCTGGAGGAGCTGAGGATCGACCGCCAATCCTCCGATTAGTGGACAGCCCGCTCTACCTCTAAGCCCTTACTGCATTAATACATTAATGCATCAATAATTCTAATCCAATAATATAATATACAGTATATTATTCTGAAATGGGACTTTTACTTTTGGTACTTTGAGCATATTTTGATGCTTGTTCAAGAGTTTGAAAGCAGGATTTCAGCTTGCAACTGTAGTATTTCTACACTGTGGTATTCCTGCTTTTACTTGAACACTTGACAAGGGTCCTCACAGGTATATAAGCACAACTGTGTGTGTGTGTGTGTGTGTGTGTGGGTGTGTGGGTGTGTGTGTGTGTGGGTGTCAGTTTAAGGAAAGGAAATGACCTCATGTTGTAGTCACTGATCTCTCTCCCTTCCTGTTCATCCTTACATCTCTTTGCACCTCCCTTCTTTACCTCCACTACCTCCTCCTCTCCCCTATTTTATTATTACTTCACTCTCTTTTCTGTTATTGCTGTGTTCTAATAACATCGGTGGAATGAGATATCACATTCCCTCACTCTCTCTGTCTCTGTTCGTCCCTCTCTCTCTCTCTGCTGGTTGTGAAAACAAGGATATCCCTCTATTGTTGATCAGTCCAGCTGGACAGAACCGAGGGTGTGGTCAAAGCACACACACACACACACACACACACACACACCCACCACAGTCGACACTTTTGCTCACACATCTCTTTCTTTCTCTTGCACAAACACTCACATTTTTTTCACACACACTGAGCGGTACACGGCTGACGTACAAGTTGGCGTTTTTGGATGTCGGGACGTCCTGTTAGGTCTGAGTAGATCTGGAGGTAAACATGGATTTTTGTTTTTTTAACGGATGAAAGGTTGAAATAACAAACGGGAGGATTTTTGTCGCACAAGAGCAGGAAGACGACATTTTTTTTCCAACAGCCTGACGGAACAGCCTCGAACATTTCAGCTGCCGTCACTGTTTTACCTGCTGAGCGCTGTTTTCGAGGGACGTCTGTGCTGCAGCTGGTAAATTAACCAGCTACTTTTCCTGGGTTCAGCTAATGGTTTGATAGAGAAGGCTTTATTTGAAAATGAGAATATCTTCTGTGTCCAACCACGTGATTAGTAGGGCTGATTGTTGTTGGAAATATTTTACTCTACCAAAGTTTCCATACCTGTGGGTACCTCTAATCTAATCAGGCTCGGCCTCTAACATTTGAGGCAAAAGGTTAAAAGTACATTAAGCTCAAAGATTCAATTGAGATCTGAAATCATCTTTTAGTTTTCTGGGAAGGCGAAAACTATTAAAGTGAATGTGAAAAAAATATGAAATCTTGATTAAATACTAGAGGTTGAATGGTACACTGAAGTCATGGTTTGGCACGGCAGAAGAAAAAGTCAAAGGCATAATGACCTGTCTCTTCTAACAGTAGTGCAAGTGTCAAAGTGTCGTTCTTGTACTTTGTCAATCATCTCTTTCCTACTGCTGCACAACATTTTCCCTCAGGATAAGTGAAGCTCTATCTTAACTTGTAACAGCTCTGGGTTGACTGATCAACGGATGAATCATATGATATAAACATAACCAAAAGGAGTGATGTAAAATACGCAATTATGGCAAAACCAAATATTTCTTGTAGGGCTGTGCTGGATTCTAAATTGGTTGAATCAGATTTGGCTGATAAATATTTAACTATGTGTTCAATTTTTTGCTATGTAGAGTTTGAGAGTTTGACTGTTGTTTGGCAGGATGTTCAGGATGACAGTGACATTTTCATAATATAGTAAACAGGCCAAGTTAGCCCTCCATGCTAATGAGTGTTAACTACACTGAGGAGAGATCGTAAATGTGCAACAACACTCTGACACTATATATGAAACAAAAGCCAGAGACTGCATCATATTATGGTGCTGTGAGCTGTATGTTCATTACTTCTAAGCAGAAAGTAGAAGATAATATTATCCCAGAGCCTGACAGGGCTCAGACACTGTGGGTTGGGGTCATCGCCTACAATTTGTTTTTGTCTGTCCCCCGCAGATCGGTCCCAAGTGGAAGGACGTGGTTTCTCGCTGCATCAAGGGCCACTACCAGCCTCTGCTCCTGCTGTACGCCGACCCGCGGGGGACACCGGTGTCGGTCCAGGACCTGCCCTCACGCTTCGACCTCCGCAGCCTCAACAAGGCCTGTTACGACAGCGAAGACTCGGGTAACTACAACACAGCTAGGAGTCGTAGTAGTAGCACAACAGCAAACATTCAGGTAACTAAACCAGAATCGGTAGTGCTTGTTGTAGTCGTAGTTGTACTATGACAGACAAGTCTGAGGTAAAAAAAAAAAAAAAAAAAAAAAAAAGACAGAGAAGTAGTAGAAGTAGTAGTAGTAGTAGTAGTCGTAGTGCTTGTTGCTCCAGTGGTGTCCAGGTGTGCCTGATATTATGTGTAATTGTGTGTGTGGGTGTGTATATAAGCACATCACCACTGACGCCCCCGACTTGTGTACTAACCCCACCCCCCTCCACCCGCCCGGCCAGGCCGCGAGCAGTCAATCTCCAGCGACACTCGCACCGATTCGTCGACGGAGAGCTACTCGTACCGACAGCCCTCCCACTCGCACCATGAGTCCCTGGCCAGTCACTACTCCTCTGACTCCCAGGGAACCGTCATCTGCATCGAGCGCCCAGACGGACCCCTGCACGCCTCACTCTGCAGCCTGGATACCATAGGTGGGTGGTTTGAGATGTGGAGGAAGTGTACTTTAATACGTTTAAAGTAGTGGTGGCAGGGTAGAGGTGGTTGGTGGAGGAGGGGAGAGGACATCGGCTGTTGTCGTGCATTTTGTTGATTAATCACAGCTGGATTGCTCAGTCATCTCTGTGACAACACATCATTCGTTTTAACTCATTCATTCATATTTGGATTTGATCATCTTTATTATGAGCAGAAAAAAAGCAATGTTTGTTTGTACTGCTGTGCAGCCAATCACACTCTGCCATTCATCTTTGACTCCTGTCATTGTGTTGTACGATGTGGTGATCGTGCTGTAAACATCCGTTGCCATGCTTCTTGTTGCTAAGGCCACGTGACGGACAGTGAGCAGCACCATTCTCTGAGGAAGGGAGGCGGGGCCGGGGATAGGAGGCGGAGCTCTAGCCGCCACCGGCGTTCTAAACCTGACACCGAAGCCTCGTCGGCCGGGTACCACAGCGAGGGTAGGCGGGGTGTTTGTGCCAATCAGGGGGCTGGTGAGAAAAGGGGCGCTGGGAACAATGGCAGGGCAGCGTGACAGCTACTGACTTGACACTAATAGAATATGTCATGTTGAATAAAATTAAATTATTACAGAATTTTTAAAGCTGATATTGAGTTTAAAAAAGTCTGATAACAATATACCGATACACCGATCAGCCACAGTATTAAAACCACTGAAAGGTGGAGTTAATAACATCGATCATTTCATTTCAATACAGTGTTCTTCTGGGAAACCTCGGGCCCTGGCATTCATGTGGATGACAAGTACCACCCATCCCAACACTGTTGCAGACTAAGTACACCCCCCCATAGCGAAGGCACTTTGTCACCCACAGCAGGACAATGCACCATGCCACACTATAAAAACTGCTCAGAAATGGCTTGAAGAAGGTGACAAATAGCTCAAGGCATCAAACCAAGTGTACTTGGTCTGCAACGGTGTTTTGGTGGGTTATGCGTGTCAAGTGGCATCCACATTAATGCCAAGACCCAAGGTTTCCCAGCAGAACATTGCATTGTAACAAGATGTTCAATTTTATCCATTTCACCTGTCGGTAGTTTTAATGTTGTGGCTGACAGGTGTATTTTTAATTTGAGATAGGGAAAGTAAGATTCCAACATATTAAAATGGAGCCTATTAACCTGGAAACCTTTAATGGTGACTTCTAGTAAAGAAGGTGATAACGGCCTATAAATAAAAAAGTCTTAAAGAAATATTCGAAATACAAACAGTTAAACTTGTGTTGCTTTGATCATTTTTTTAGTTTTCATTCATATTAGATCATTTGTTCTCTTCCTTCATTCATTTTCAGTCATGCTATGTAATCTTACTTTCCCTTTCGTCTACTTTTTGTATTTAACTTTTATATTGTTCTCACTCTGTCACTTTGTCCTTCACCTTTTTTTTTCCTCTCACCCAATTTCCTTCTCTCTTCCTCTCTTTCTGTTCTCTTTTGCTTTCTTCTGTCCTCCCCCCAGGAGAGACGTTAAAGGAGCAGCAGGTTCCTCGTCACCTTCCCAAACCTCCCTCCTCTTTTTCATCCTCAACCAGTCGCCTCCGAGACTTCAAGGAGACCATGAGCAACATCATCCACAGCCGACCCCTCTCCTCCTCTTCCTCCACTTCTTTACCGGCTGCCGTCCTCTCCTCTGAAATCGCCTCCTCCACCAACAACCACCTCTACCCTGCCACCACTACCAATCCCTGCTCCTCCTCCAGTAAGCCCCAGGACTGGGAGGCTGACAGCACCAGCAGCGAGTCCAAGTCCAGCTGCTCGGGGGGAGCAGGGTCAGGGAGGTACCGGCCAGCATGGAGGCCCCGCAGGGAGGCGCTTAACATCGACAGCATCTTCAACCGTGAGAGGCGAAGGCAGGCGGGATACAGCCCACTCGGAGCCTCCCTCCCTGACGACTTAGTCGCTCCGCCCTTAGAGGGAGCAGACGCCTCCTTACCAGCCCAGGAGGAGGTCAGGCCTGTCAGGCCCGGCTCCTCCTGGGCTCTACCCACGGCTTCCAGCAGCCACAGAGGAGGTGGAGATGGAACTGCAAGTGGAGGACGTGCAGACCTGCCTCCTCCGCCTCCTCCTCCTCCAAGGCTGATCCAGAGGATGGAGAGTGGATATGAGAGCAGTGAGAGGAACAGCAGCAGCCCGGTCAGCCTCGACCTGAACATGGGAGACAGGTGAGCACACACAAGGTCCTGATCCTGTGCTGTTTGTCTACTGATGTATAGAGTTGTTCTGATACCCATACCAGTATTGGAAATGCCTCTGATACTGCATAAAAAAACATAATAATGTTAATAGAAGAAATGTTGATTTTTGGGCCTTTACATACTATAAGGTCTCCTATGGCAGTTTGAATGAATCTCTCTCTCTCTCTCTCTCTCTCTCTCTCTCTCTCTCTCTCATCTCTTCAGGGAGTGTGTTGTGAAGAAGCCTCCCTCCTCCTCCTCCTCTTCCTCAGGACCGTCATGGAAGAACATCAGGTCAAAGAGCAGTGGAGCTTTGCTGCAGGACCTCAGCTCTTCCGGCAGGGGGAGCCTCGGTACGACACACCTCGCCTCACGTCTCTTTGCTGCCACTTGCATCTGCCCTTTGACTTTAAAATCACGTTTGTTTTGCTTTAGTGAACGCCCAGCTGTAGTTCACAACAATGACTTTATGTGTGTGTTGAGCAGCGACCCCTGCAGGCCGCAGCGAGCTGGACGAGCTGCAGGAGGAGGTGCAGCGGAGAGCGAGGGAGGAGGAGCAGCAGCGCCGGCAGGAGAAGGAGAGGGAGGCGGCACTCGGCTTCAACCCCCGACCCAGCAAGTACCTGGACCTGGACCAGCTGCAGATACAGGGTACACACACACAAACACACACACACACACACACTCAGTTACATCTTATTAATAGTGCAAAGTCAGCGGGACTCTTAAACTTCCTTCATATTTTAAATAAATTTTAGTCCATCAGTGATCCAGCTGTCATCCAACTGTTGTAAGTTGTGTTCAGTTTGTGCGTACGTACGTATGTGTGTGGTCAGCAGATGTGTGTTGTGTTGGACAACAGGAATGTTCCTCATTGAGCAGCTGAAATGACCTGACTCAGCCAACACACAAAGACAGAATGACCCGCGTTGTAATAAAGCCTGTGTGTGTGTGTGTGTGTGTGTGTGTGTGTGTGTGTGTGTGTGTGTGTGTGTGTGTGTGTGTGTGTGTGTGTGTGTGTGTGTGTGTGTGTGTGTGTGTGTGTGTGTGTGTGTGTGTGTGTTTCCAGCTGCTGGCTGCTCTTCATTTTGTATCTGTATTATGTTATTTGATGATTTAGAGGTTTTTCTGTAGTTTTTAAAAAAACAAAATTCTAGGATTTTGAGCTGACTGAGTAGTACTTCTCTTTCTGTTTGGCTTTTAGGTACACTTTGTTCATCAATACCAAACACTTTCTTTAACGTCCACTAGAAGTTTTTCTAAGAGTTTACTCTCAGTAGATAAATAACCTTTTTCTGACATCAGTCTGGGAGCAGACTGACATAGGTTTTGTTCCATATCTGAAATATAAAGGTGCATTTTGGATTAAGTGTCTCTTGGCCTTGAACACAAAGTTGTATATTGACACATCTTTCCCTTGAAGCTGCAGAATCATTACTTTGTGTGTGTGTGTGTGTGTGTGTGTGTGTGTGTGTGTGTGTGTGTGTGTGTTCATCCGCAGGTAAAAGTGACAGCTTTGAGCGGTGTGTGTCAGAGGCGGAGCTGCTGCTGGATCAGTCGGTGCGTCTGGAGCAGGCAGGCGAGGTCGCCGCTGCGCTGTCGGCGGTCAACGAAGCTGTCTGTAAGCCCCTCCCTCTCCCAGTGACCCCACCCCCTCCACTTTATACATAACACAAGCCTCGCGTGCGCGCGCACACACACACACACACACACACACACACACACACACACACACACACACCCAGTATCTCATACCAAATAGTCACACTGTGAATGAGGTCACCGCACCCCCGCCCACCAACCCTCTGCTTGGTTGCTAATGGCAACCAGAGGCAGCACAGTGGCCTGCTGATAACTGCTCGACGTCAGCCAACGAGATTGCAGGGTGCTTGTGTGTCACTGAGGATTGTTCCCACACACACACACACACACTCATATACAATTTTTATTTTTTCCTCTCTGAATATTTAGTCTCTTTCTCTCATTTTGTTTGATCTGTCAATCACACTCACTCACTCACTCACTCACTCACACACACACACACACACACACACACACACACACACACACACCTCTTCCAGAACCCACCAGTCTGTCGTCACTGCAGTACAACACACACAACTGATTAAAACTGACAAAAAACAGATGAAAAAATGCACAACTGTGCCGAGACATTAACAGACAGATTAAAGAAATGCATCAAACGTTTATAATGGAAGGGAACAAAAAACAGGATGAGAAGCAGACCAGTGAGCCAAGTCTCCTCTCCTCTAAATAAGAACCCATCAGAGCAGTGTCACTTATCAGCAGCTTGATGCTGGGTGGCACTTTAAAGGAACAGTTCCACTTTATGACAATTTTGCTCTTACTTCTATAGTTTAAAAATTTCTTACAGTAACAATAACATTTTATTCACCAGTTTAATACCTGGGAACACAGTGACATACTCAGGAAAGCTGTGCAAACACAACTACAGTAAGTACAGTAGGTCAAAGTTGATTCTCCTCTGACTACTCGGGTTTCAGTTTTAGTGATGTCTTTGTTTACAGAGTACACTAAAACTGAAACCCAAGCAGTCACCCGAGTAGTTTCTAATACTGATAAAAATGATGGACAAAACTACAGAGACCCCAGCTGCAATAAACCAGAATGACTCTTTAACTGACAGCCTGGTGTGAGTTAGTTCAACCCAACATGTTTGGTTATAGTTTTGTTAATTTAACTTTCTATCTGATTATAATTTCACCATTTCATCATCGAGAACCTGAGTTATTGATCTCTCCCATGATTACCATTCCCATCATACACACGCACACACACACACAGTCACATCACCATCATGTCAGCAGTCTGGTATTTGATTTTCTGTCAGGTGTATATTTGCTTTTTAAGATTTTTGCATGAAATCATCATAACAAGTTATTTTCTGCATCCATCTTTTCCTTATTTCTTCTTTCCTCTCTTTTTTTTTTCTTTCTGTTGTGTATTTTGTGTTGACATGTGACCTGGCTGCAGCCAAACTGCAGCTGGTGGCGGCTGAGGGCGGAGCTAGTAGTCACAGCCGGCTGCAGCGCTGCATGAGGAGAGCCCGCAGCCTGCAGCAACGTATGCAACTGCAGCAGCAGCAGCAGCAGGACTCAGAGGCAGGCAGACAGCAACTGCAGCAACAACAGGAGGAGGGGCAGCAGCTGCAGGAACAGCCCAGGTACCACCTGTAGTCTGCTCAGCCAATCAGGAGTAGCAGTCGCCTCATGTGTGTGAAATGTTGTAGCTGTAAAAGCTTCAGATACATTCTGTCTCAATTTAAGAAGGATTTACAATTTGGTGAAGCTGTTAGATGAGGCTCATCTAATGTAGTTCTGCCGCTGCAACCATAGTCCACGTTGCCAGGTACGATCAATGAGCTGGATTTATTTATAGCTGTTTTAATATTGGAAATGTTTCCTGTCTCCCTCCACTGTTCCTGTAAAGCAGAGTAGGTCTTTATTCACTGTTCTAATTATTAAAAAGCAGAAGCAGCATGTGTGTACATTCAGTATACATTTGCTTGCTAGCCCTACATTTTCACATGTTGGTGGCCAAGGCTGCTACACAAGGTGCCACCTGCTACTAAATAACCATTCACTCACACTGATCAAACAACCATTTGGAGCAAGTTTTTGGTTCAGTGTCTTTCCCAAGGAAACTTCGACATGTGGATTGGAGGTGCCGGGGATTAAACCTACAATATTCCGATTGGTGGTCGACCCGCTCTACCTCTGAACCACAGCTGCCCTAACTAGTATTATTACACATGTCCCAAGCACAAGGTTGAGCTCGAAATCCACAAAAGCAATCTTAAAATGAAAGAAATCCGAAAACATTGCACAAGAGTCAAAGGTTGTCGGACCCTTGCTGGAGCTGGCTGATGCTATGCTTTGATTGGCCAGTCTTCATTCGAGGGGCGGGTGTTAATGAAGGTTCAACTGGGGGAGCCAATGAGGTCAAAAAACACAGCTGATGTGGCAGAGTTTCGGAATCCAAAGGGCTAATAAATATGAGACTTCAGCTGTGCTCTCGACAGGCAAACAGTTGGAGATAAAATAAAGGCCTTTTCTGTTCAGCAAACCATGTTGAGACCTAGATCATTTATGCCTCCCTTTTGGCAATATTTTTTTTGAAGCATCCAAAGAACAATCCATGAGCATTGAGGGACACCAGTAGTCAGTGTCCACATGGTTTCTCTGTGGTTCGCTGTGGTATGTTTATGTACAGCCACCAAAGCTACGCCATCGTGACTCATAACCCCCTTTTAAGAATAATTAAATCATCAGCATGTTGTTTGTTCTGCTGTGTCCCAGAATTTCAAGTGTTAATGGTCCACTGTAGCCTGTAGGGGGCACTGACAGGACTTTAGAGATGCTGCTGACAAGAGTGTTGTCGTGACAACTGGCTCAATTAGGGTGTGAGCCACAGCGAAAGATTGGTGACACCCCCAGGAAACAACCTCTGAAACACACACACACACACACACACACACACACACACACACACACACACACACACACACACACAAACAACCAGCCAGAGCTCTCGAATGACACCATCTGTTTCAGACATACTGCAGCCCAACACACACACACACACACACACACACACACGCACTTCCTCACCCGCCTCTCTCTCTATCTCTGCAGTGAAAAGCCTCTCCCGCTCCAAATACTTCTGACGGAGAGACAGGGTGACCAATCAGCTCCTTGTGTGGACCAGCAGGCCCCGCCTCTCTCTCCCTGCCTCGTTAAGCCCCTCCCTCCACAAACGAACTCATTGTCTGACTCCACCTCCAGTGCCGGGGCCCCCACAAGTTCACCAAGGGAGAACAGCAGAACCGGAGGCCCCTGCTCTCGCATCGGGAAGCCCCTCTCCAACACCGAGTCCCTCCCCGCCCTGGGCATGGACAGCTGGGAGCAGAGCCCACCAGGAGACTTGGCTCCACCCCCTCCGCCTGAGGAGCTGGAGCATCCTCCCCAGTGGACCGGAACGCCTCCTATCTCCATCCCAGCAAAGGCCCAGCCCCCATCACCTGTTGGCACCAACAACAGTTGTCATCTGATGATGGAGGAGGCGCCATATTACCCCCGACACCCACAGACCACGCCACATGCGTCTAGCCCCACACCCAGGCTAGCCCCGCCTTCATCCTCCCTACCAACCAGGAGCTGGTCCTGCTTACACTCAGACCCACCTGATGTTGTTGATTCTCTCGTTGACCCACCAATCAGCTCATCCCTTTACTCGCCCCCAGACTCCCCCTCCAACATCCCCCCACCTCCACCTGCGAGCCGGCCTGGTCGGACCTCCTCCCCGCCCCCCAGTCAGGACTATAGAGCAGTCCTACCTGTGGAGCGCTGGGCGGAAAACGTCAACAGATACTACGGCTCTCAGAATGCTACAGGAGGAGTAGGGGGAGCGGCGTTGCCCGGTGAGGAGCTGTCGGAGCTTGACTCTCTGTACCAGGCCAGTCTGCTGGCTCCCAGCATGCACCGGGGCAGCCGAGGAGTCAGTCCTCAGCCAACCAACAACAAACCAGGTACGAAATATGCGGCTTCTCTCAGGTCAGAGGTTAGCTCACATGTGCAAAAACCTCCATGAGCAACAGTTAAATATGTGCAGTTAAGAAGTATTGCCTGTAATTCAGTCCAGTTGTTCTCCTGATTGAGGCTGCTGTCAACAAAAGTCAGCGCTGTAATAAAAGCAGGTGGCTGTTTGTCAGGATTACTGTCCCCCTGAGATCTGCAGGAACAGATTAAAGAAAAGTGACACCAGTGATTCAGTTGTGGTGCCACACTGCTGCATCATAATGGTACTGTTACTACTACATCTGCTGTTCATAATGTGTGTGTGTGTGTGTGTGTGTGTGTGTGTTTAGGTGTGAGGAGAATGCTGTCAGGATCTGGACGGTCCAAAACACCGACGGCTGAGATCGAGAGATATGCCTACAGATCACCGGTTACACCTCATAAGGTACGACTGACTGCGCGCGCGTGTGTGTGTGTGTGTGTGTGTGTGTGTGTGTGTGTGTTGCGATAATTGTTTTACACATGTTCTGTGTGAAGCAATTTCACGGCTGTCAAACAGCTCCATGAGCTCAATTTCTTTTGTTAATGTTTCCTCTCTGAGGTCTCATTAGCGATTTGTGACTTCAGTCTAATTACATTTTAAGTTTTGCAGTTTTTAAACGACTGTAAAGAAGTTTGAGGTAAATACTCTCAACATGTACTGTTAAATAAATGATGCGAGCATTTAGAGCTTTCATTTGATCTATCGGATAAATATCAGCCCCGATTACTGATCTTATTAATCAGACTTGGTTTCTACCAGACGTG
Organism: Epinephelus cyanopodus; assembly: GCA_026686955.1. Taxonomy (NCBI): domain Eukaryota; kingdom Metazoa; phylum Chordata; class Actinopteri; order Perciformes; family Serranidae; genus Epinephelus; species Epinephelus cyanopodus. Next base: position 30,237,055 of record CM048930.1, read on the forward strand.
AATGATCTAAATCATATACTTAAATATTTTCTCTTCTGTTCTGTTCATTGAGGCTCATTTTTGTTTCCTTCCTGTACAAAAATAGATTTGTCAGTTTGAAACGTTGTAAATATCACTGCCCTCATATTACCATGTGCCTTTATGATGGCATTGATACAGCCAGTAGATGGCACTAGAGGGCAGAGTCAAAAGTTTCACACAACATACGAGGCAATGATGGAGGAGGTCACACACACAATTGTTTTATCATTATCAATTAATCTCCAGACTACACTCTCAATTATTTGTTTAGTCCAAAAGATTATCAGGAAGAATTAGGGATACTGTCCAAGCATGAACTGAACCTTTGATACCAGGAGGGACAGGACTGTCTCGAAAAAGTAAAGTATTTAAAATGTTGCTCGCCGCTGACCTCTGACCGCCAACCCCCGTGCAGCCGCCGTCAGGTGAAGACGAGAACTACAGCGCAGAAAACCTGCGACGTATCGCCCGCAGCCTGAGTGGAACTGTCATCGGGTCACGACCCCAAAACCTTGGACCCTCCCACAGCTGCGTAAGTCACACTCAAATACAGACACATAAAAAGAGACACAAACAGCTGTGTGTATGTTTGTGTGTATTATTTTTTTAACATCCTGCTGCCACCTTGTGTTCGTACAGTATAACTGCAGGTTATAGTTCAGGTTCTGCTCTTCACTTGTATCTCTTGTCGAACAAACTAGCTCTGGTTCTTGATCTATTTCCATTCAGGACCCTCGAAACCTTGGTATTATCTTGTGAAACTGCCTGTGCAACGACTAGTTTTGATCAGAACCATTGTAATCAAGGATGTGTCACCAACAGAGGATGTTTGTAGAGTATCCTGTGTAAGTGTTTGAGCATGTAAACGCTATAATCCATTCATGAGAGACCCAGATATGCTAGCTGGAGTACTTTTGAAAGAAACCAGGATATATACAGGGAATATGAATAACCCGGTTTCTCTGTTCACATGTAAATACTGTATCCTGAATATGATCATAACCAGGATATGCCTCATAAATGGGTTATTCATGTCCATGCTCACAAGGCTAGTCAGCAGTAAACTAGCCACAGAGCAGTAAACTAAAAAGTAGCAAAACTGAACAATAGACCGACATGTGTAAACGGTCAAAATATTCACGCTGGTCAGCTGATTAATGGTTAATGGCTTTTTATTTCATTGTGACTGAGACACACTGTTTAACAAATGTGGTGGTTCTTTGACTCTTTTAAAGAGCATTTTTTAGCCAAGCAACACCTACATGTAAGAATTTTTTTTTCTTGGGTAGATAATAAAATGGCGTGAAATTAAAAAAATGCTTCTGTACAATCACCTTTCCTGCTGCTGATGTGGAGCACACTACTTGTTGCTAATTATCTCTACAGCAGTAAAAACGTTCAGTGTGAAACCCTGTGAACGTAGGAAACTCTGAACAGCTGTACAGGTCTCTGTAGCAGCAGCCTGTGCTTCTCTCAGAGTGCCCCTCTCTGTTGCCGCTGGCGTTCAGCCATCTTGTATTCAGCCCTCAGGAATCGCCTCAGGCCAGCACATTAAAGATTGATCACTGATTTAGTTCTTCCATTAAGCTTTTAACCTCTGCGCTCGCTGCGAGGCGAAGCCGGCCTGATGTGAACCGACAGCTGAGGTTTGACTCCGGATATCAGCGTCTGTGGGAGGAATCCTGATGTTTCACTTCAGCCGTTTTATTCTCCCTCTGAGTGTCGGAGGGCCAATTGTGTCTCTCATACACCCACTGAAACATTAAAACTTACATGGGTGGAGTATTAAACTAAAAACAAGGTGAACTCTGACCTGCAGTCAGCGATCCTCATAAATGATTCAAACGCTGACATGAAGACAAATCAGCTCTGCTCAAGAAAACTGTTTATTCACTGCACTTTTAAAAAACTCATCCTCTACTACAATTGTACTTATAATTTACTGCTGATGCAAAGATAGATAGATCTCTATGTTCTACACCTTTAACCTAAAGCCCCTGTCCCACTGGACAAAAAACCCACTTACATCTGGCTCTTGTCTTCAGTGGGAAACGTTACAATCAATTTAAATTCGATGGACAAATGACTCTGCAGAAGGCTTTGGCATTTAACGCCTCCAGCTCTGATTAGCAGTGATGGAAGCATTACGCCCCTTTTCCGGCACGACTTTTGATAACTTCTGCGACTATTTGTCATCTCAGCCTTTAATTCCATCTATCTTTGTCCTGTTTGAACAAGAGACTAAATAAATACCAGATATAAAAAAGAAGTTACCACCGTAACCATTTGTACTGGCCTCCATGCTCCTGCTGCTCTCTAGTGTTGACTCACCTTGTTTTCCGGCGTGTTTCCTGACATCAAACGTAACACACCAGGCGAAAAAAAAACACAGAAAGTCATTCTCAGTACTTCCCAAACAGACAGTCCTTTCTGACAGGGATCTGAACTAACTGTGATCTCTTCAAAGCCAGACTCCATTGACAAGAACAGTCATTTTACCTTGCTGAATACAGGAGCTGCTGGTCTACTGCTGCCTCGATCAGTTAGTTTGTTTGTGTCATTGTGTGACTCATTTTGTGTCATTTTTCATGGTTTTCCCTCCATGTTAACTTGTTTTTATTTTTACCCCCTCCTCTCTGTTTTGTCTTCTCATTCTATTAATTTCATTATTTCTCATTTATTTTCTGTCCTGTCCTCTTTTGTTTTACCATCCTGCTTTTCTTCATCTATCACATCTTTATTTTCTCTTGCATCATTTCCTTCCTCTTGCTCCCATCTTTTTCTCCTTCACCATCTTTCTCCATCATATCTCCTCCCTGTTATTCCTTTCTTTTCCTGTTTTTTATTTTACCTCCATCATTTTTCTTTTATCATCTCTTTTCTTTTTCCCCGCCCTGAAGGACCCCTCTGTGCCCAGGCCCCCTCTCAGACACTCCTCCTCTTCCTCCTCCCTCCTCCGTCGCCCCAGCACCTCCTCCCTGCACATCCCCTCCTCCTCCACCTCCTTCACGGCAGATCACTCCTACCACCACCACCACCTCCTCCAACACCAACAACCCCGACACCACGGCCCCTCAGCTCCTGCACATCCTCCACAGCACCCTCCCTTGCAGACATCACGGCCCCCGAGCTCGGGCCTCTCCTCCTGGGGACACTCAGGTAACCTACTGGCCCTTCACCTCCACCTTCACCTCCACTCTCCACCAGCACCACTGAAACCACAACCACCACCAAATAATAGTCTCCTGGTGTTTCCTCACAACAGGAAGTCCTTCAAATGTCTAAAATTCACCATGCATTAACACATTTGATCCTTTTATCAGCTCACTAATTTCATGATGTGGTGATTTATGCAGCAGCAAAAGTAAAAGTTTCAAATGAAATATTTAATATGAATTTATATAATTAGTGACTGCTACACAAATTGTGACCTTAGTTATTTTGGGGGAATTTGGAGGTTTCAGCATCCTGAGTGTAAATAAATTATGTGCTATTTATCCAGTAGAATTTTATTCCTGGCCATGTGGCAAAGGCTTTCAGAGAATATTTAGGCTTCATGTTGGGGAAAATTTTCCGAATAACTTCCCGGATAGTTCCCTGCAAATATCTAATTAATCTGCTGCTGTTCTAATCTGTATATTTCTTAGACAGTTACTTGAGAGTTTAGTTAGTTGAGGTTAGAAGCAGTTTTTAGGGGTTGAATTTTCTTAAATGAGAACCTCAGTTTAAATAAAATTGTCTGAAAAGGTCAGATGATCAGACTTATAAGTCCAATGTGTAGGATTTAGGGGGATCTGTTGGCAGAAATTAATATAATATCCACAATTTTGTTTTCGTCTTTGTATAATCACCTGAAAATCAGAGTATTTTCAGACCTGAATGTCCAAACTAATGTCTGAACCAAAGTTTACATTTTTGTTACATCGTAAAAACTTTCTGTAATTGGTCCGAAAGTTTGAGCCACCCAGAAAATGTTTTCACTTCAGAAACAAAACCAAACCAACTTCAGTTTGATCGGGACAGAGACCACCTTAGTTGTCAGACCAAGGTCTGGCTGTTTGGTCTGGTGGAGGTTTCACATTTGTAATTTTGGTTTGGATCAAAACTCCAAAAGTCTGGACACAAATGAGGGAGATGTAAAAGAGCCCTAAGAATTGTGCTTTCGTTAGCTTAGAATGAGTCCTACATATCTTCAATGGAGGCTGGACTTCTGCCACATTATGCGCGATGTTGCACCACCAGGTTTCTACAGAAGCCTAGAACAGACAAACCAAACACAAGAAAGGGTCATTTACATTTTAACCTTGAAGTGAAAGCCACTGTAGGTTGTTTGAAGGGGAGCGGTGAGGGGATGCTGTTCAGTTGGTTGCGATCTGCAAATCATATTGTTAACGTTACTGTTCATGCAGGCAATTATTTGGCTGACTGACAGATTACACTCCATTTAAACAGTCTTCCCTGCCCTCGCTGTTAATTAAGCGGTGCACCAGCGCACTGAAATGGAGTCAGAGTTTTGTTTACAGCATTTCTGATTGTTTTTCCAATGTTCTCCTGTTCCTCCTCTTCCTCCTCTTCCTCCTGCTCAGGATCTGGACCAGGCGTCCAGCAGCAGTTTCTGGTTGTGCCTGACAGGCATCAGGCTCTCGCAGGTCAAAGCCTCCACAGCGTCGCGCTGAATTACGGCACTCTGCCCCGAGCTCCTCGCCGAGCCCCACCTCCCTCCTCCACCTCCTCCCTCCCCAGACCCAGAGCCAGCTCCGGTCCTGCCCCCCCACTGCCAGGTCCACAGAGTCTCTACGCCACCCTGTCCCACCCTCGCCGCTCAGCCAACACCGCCACTAACGGTCACTACCGGCAACCGTCGCTACCTATTAAAGTCAATGGGTCCACCCACTATACTCCGCACCACCTTAGGGTGCCAGGGGAGGCCCCTGCCCAGCCGCTCCGCCTGGATGTGCCCCCTGAGACCGACTGGCGCCGTGATGCGGACTACAGGACTGTCAGCTCTTCCTGGGATCTGCGTACCGCCCGCCACCATCTGCCCCTCCAGCGGACCGACTCCCACCAGCCTCCCCTGCCCCGGCCCCGCAGGGACCCCCACCTCTGCTCGCTCTGCCAGCAGCTTCCTGCTGAACCGTCACGCCCCTACTGCCCGTCCTGTGGCGCTTACGTGGCTCGGTTCCGCCCGGTGAGCTGATCCGGCCTGAGGCTCCCGTGCCCTGCAGACGCCACGGTAGAAGAGTCCTGCTCCAAATGTCTCATATCCATCAAGATAAAGTTTCTTTTTTTTTTTGTATTTAAAATGTGCCAATGTTTCTTTAAATCCGATGCTGCCCAGAATCCCATCGTTATGTTGGTGGATATCTCACTTTGGAATAAAACTCTGTGATTGGTCGGCTGCAGCAGCTTCATCCGGGGAAACAAACAAGATTGCCTCGCAGAGTTCTGCCTCTTAAAGAACTTCACTATAGTTTCTTCTCTCCTGCATCTGTTTCCTCTGAGAAGGAGCTGCTTCACAACAAATATCCGCCGTTACTCTTCACGTTGTGTTCCCAGCCTGCTCACCTGGTCCTCCCCAGTCTGGACGCTCACAGAATACATGACACCACACAGACAGATCTCCTAAACACAGTCTATGAATGTCTGCTGGATTTAAGCACATTTAGATTTCTAATCAAGACAAAGCACCGTGATACAGACCAGGACCACAAGAAGGTCGGCAGATGATGATGATGATGAAGAACAGAACTGAAAGCAAAGCAGTGTGATGATGAAGACACTGCTGTTCACCTGCTCTCTGTTCAAACTGATAAAGTTTGATTGAACCATGAGAAAAACTGACACATCAATAATCATTTAACAGGTAGGAGTTATTAGTCTCAGTCTGCTGGGTGTCAAATTCATAATCAGCATAAACAACATGTTTATTAAACGGTAATAAAAAAAAAAAAAGAAGAGTAAAGGTATGTAGCTGGAAAAACGACTGGTTCAATCTGCAACTATTTTGAGTTATTTTTCAAGCAAAAATCAAAAACAGTAATCGGTTATCACTTGTGAGGATTTGCTGCTTTTTTCAGTGTGAGCCATCTGAAGATGCCTCCTTGTGTTTGAAGATATTGTTTTCTTAATTTTTAGATGAATAGACAGATTTATTTTCAACTGTCTGAGGCCTTTTTAACTATTTTTACTTGGTTCATGCTGTAGCCTGTTATGGAGGAATACAAATTGAAATGGTATATGCTATTGTAATTTTATGAAGTCATTAATTACAGCTAATAGTAGCACACTCTTTAAGTGTGTGTCAGCTGTGGATCACATTTAAATTCAAACGTTTATGTATATATCTTTACTTTGTGATTCATTTCTAAATGACAGAAATTATGATGAATGCTTCAGAACAGTAATTCCAAACATTTACTTTGACGAAGCAAAGTGTTGAAAGCCCGTTGACTCGAGTTTTTATCAGAACTAACAAACGCGTTAATTATTAATTTAATTATTTACCCAATTCATTTTAAAGTAATTTTTTAGTCTAAAATGTCGGGAAATAGTGATGTCCGTCACTCAAATCAGCAACGATATTCAGTTTAATGTTACGGAGGATGAAAAAACTAGCAAATATTCACATTAGTGAAGCTGGAACAAGTTCATTTTTGGACATTTTTGTTGTTATAAAAATTACTTTTAAAGGTCTACTATGCAGGATGCGCGGGTTTCCTCCAGGTACTCTGGCTTCCTCCCACAGTCCAAAGACATGCAGGTTAATTGGTGACTCTAAATTACCCGTAGGTATGAATGTGAGTGTGAATGGTCGTCTGTCTCTATGTGTCAGCCCTGTGATAGTCTGGTGACCTGTCACTGGTGAGCATGTTTACAGACACTAACTGACAATCCTGCGTAGTATACCTTTAAAAAAAGATTTGTGATTATCAAAATATTTGCAGATTGATTTTGCTGACTGGTTGACTACTCAGTTGTGCTCTAGTGAATCTGACACCAGGTGGGAGGAGGAGAATAACAGCTCCAGATACTTCAGGTGACGATCAATGTGTCAGGCAGCAGGTGTCACATGAAGGACGTTGAGACACGACAGGAAGTAGAAGAGCTGCTTCCTTGCCGCCGTCTGTGTCTCAGAATATAAAATCTACTCTACTTATTACTCTATTTATTTTTGTAGGCTTGTCAGACTGAGTTGTGCATAGATGAAACTATTCTACCTGAATATACTCTCCTACTATAGTCTAATTTTCTAAAGGTAGTTAGTCGCCTTGTTTGGGATGTGGAGCCTTCTTATACTGTTCACGAGGCTGTTAGAGATTAATAACTAAAGCTTTTATTTTGACAGCTAATATTTAGCATGATGTTTTATTATAGCCTTGAGAGACTTTGGTGTACATTTATTGTAACGATGATATATGCAGATCTTTTTTAGCGCAGCAACATTTAACTCTGATTTAGTGCACTTCAGAAGTGTTGATAGATTTATTTCATGTGCTTGTTGCTGGTTTCTGTTGACAACGGGAGACGCTCCTCGTTATCGGCTTGTTTTTGTACTCGGACGACTTTGAATCGGTTTCATAGATTAACGAAAGAAAAACAGGAGTGCTGTTTTAATAACGGATTGAGTGACCTCTGCAGAGCTGATCTGTCCTACTGCCAAGAACCCAGTGACCCCGCTCGTCTGGTGCTCCCGGTGAGCTAAAACAAACAAACCCAAGTCTGGTCTGAAGTCAAATATTCACTCCGAATCATTTCATCTGCAGTTGTTCTGCAGATTACTAGATACTGATTATGATATAATAATATGAATTGATCATTTCGTACTGATTTACTGATTCTCTATCTGCTGTTTGATTTTATTCTGAAAAGAAAACTTAATTTAAGTGCTGAGTTCAGACCAGACCCGAGTTCATTATAATATTAGTAATGAAGTTATTTTTTCACCATTTCAAAGTTGATGGGTTTGTTTGTTTTTTTGCTTTTTGCTTCGCCAGATTTTATTTTGTTGATTTTGGTATATTTTTGATGCTTATTTTTCTACACTGTAGAGTTAACAGAGATGATTAAAATGTTTAAAGGAAAAGTTTAAGTGTCTTTTACTTTTTTAAAAAATATATATATATATTTAAGCAGGAAATCATCCGCTGTTGAAGCTGCTTGTCTGCTCAGTCACAACATCAAACTCCTGAAACTAAAGCCCCGTTCTGGTACTAAAAGGTGGAGCTGTGAACACTGCAGCCTGTTGATTGAGTTGTGTCTGGTTTTGAGGCTCATGTAACCACTGTTCATACTGTGGAGTCTGTGAAAAAATAACTTAATTCACTGGGCCAACTGCCAGCAACTTTTAAAGTGGAACGTTAATTTGTACTGTTACTCAGTGCATGATGTGAAGACAGTGACCAATCAACACACCTTAAATTTCACAACTTTGCCTATCACTTTAGTTGTTATATGACATACACTTTTAGTAATGAGTGGATCCTCAAGTGCTTATATATATTAATTTCGGTCGGGTTATGTGACAGAATATATTCACTCGGAGGGGAAAAAAAAGTCGTTCCTGTGGGCTACAGCAACACTAAACCCCTGAGCTTGCCTGAGAAGGACTAAGTGCACAAAACTGCTATTTCTAAATATCCCATGGAGAGAGACTCTCACTGCAGCCTGTTTTATTTTGTTCTGAAAATGTTGGCGTGCAGCCTCGTTCTGTGGACGATAAACGTGGTGCAGACTGATTAAGTAGGAAATACAGTGAGTGCTGGATGGAGCAGTGAGTGACAACAACCCCGTTTGTGGTGGAAACGCTAGGGTCTAGGTACCATGTCTGAAGGCTTAATTTTCAAAGGTACCATAGCGAAAGTGTTTGGTGGAAATGGGGCTAAATACTTTCATGTACTTTGTTTCTTCTCATCCTGATGCATTAATTTACCTTTCAGATACATTGAAACCTCTATTAACACGGTGGTTAACGTGTGGTTAGGTTTGGGCATAAAAACGACTTGGTTATGTTCAGGAAAAGATCATCTTTGGTTAAAACACCCACATTTGATTGCACAAAAGTGGAAAGTCAGTGAAAAACAAATTTGGGGCTTAAACACGGCTTGGAAACACCATGATGTGTCTGTAAAGGTCACTTAGTTTCGGTGCCAATAATACTGGGGGAAATGCGGCGAAGTGTTGCCAAGAAGCAACTGGTTTTGTTGTTTGTTGATCTCTTATGGTCTGCAGATTAACCGGTGTCTCACCTATGTGACACACCATCCACCGTCTCCCCCCTCCTGATGACCGAAATTTGTCAGATTTGTTGTCATATACTACTAAATAAACATGTTTCAACCATTAAATGTGATCAGGTTTTGGACCTTGTCCTCTTTTGTGTCAGGATCAGCTGCAGACTGGCACAGATGGCCGCCATCTTGTTTTAACATGGATAACTGTATTGTGCTCTTAGTACCACTAGATAGCACAAAAATAAACTAATGAGGCCTCAGTCGGGCAAAATGAAGTATAAGGTCCAGTAAACCCAAAATGAGGACACTGGGTCTCAGGAAACGTACACTGTGAACACTTTCTTCGGTCGACTTGGCAACTCTTTTGGTAATCGATTAATTGTTGAAGTCATTATTCAGGCAGAAATACCAGCTGACCCGTCACATTTCAGGTTTACATGTTGTTAGAGCCATTTTAGGAAGTCCTAGTTTCCTATTATTTTTTGAGTCACTCTAACGCACCACCTGACCTGGCATCCGGGAACCTTTTGATTACAGCCAGGTGAGCTCAGGTGAGTGTGCAGCGTGGATGGGAGACACCGCGGAGTTTCAGTCTTCAGCCGCCGTGTGTTTGGTTAATGTTAGTTTTAACTGTTTGATGAAGTCGTTTAATACCAGATTGATTTGAACTTTGTTTTTGGAAAGGCCTGTTTGTTTGGGGAGTGTTTGTTTTCATTTCTGGGCGCGACAGTCAAGACAAGCAGCTGATGGCGTCACCCTGCAGCTGTCCACACATCCTGCAATCAGTCAACTCTGAACCAACTCAAGCACGTGGGTCATCAAACAGTGAGTCAAACTAAACCATCATGTGTCTCTGTTGTGGCGCCTCTGCGCGGCTGTTTTTCTTTTAACTTATTTGGAAGCCGTTAACATGTTAAACCGATGTCAGATATATGAAGGCTTCATTTACAAAAACACCAACTTTTTTTTTTACACTTTTTTTTCCTACAGGATTATGATTTTAAGAATGCCATTTATCAATTTTTGCAAATTAAGTTTCATATGATGATTATCTAATTATTATTTTTTTTTTTTTTATTTGGAAGCTGCCATACCCGTCAACATGTAATATAAACCGATTATCAGCCGATATATGAAGAGTTAATTTACAAAAAAATATTACACCTGTTTTGTTTTTTTTTTGTTTGTTTTTTTTTTTGTTTTGTTTTGTTTTTTACAGGATTATCAATTATTTTTGTTTTTTATTAATATTAGAATAGCATTTTTCTGTTTTTGTAAATTAACTTTTCATATAATTATCCGATTTTTTTTAAAGTTTTTGGGTGAGTATAACATCGCATCATCATATCTGGGGTTTTTTAAATTATTTTATTCATTATTTATTTTATTTGGAAGCCGTAAAAATACAAAAATACAATTTAATGAACACCCGTTTTTTTTATGTTTTCTACAGAATTATCAGTCATATTTAGTTTTGTTTTTTTTAATTAACTTAAGGAATGACATTTCTGTTTTTTGTAAATTAACTTCATTAATTATTGGATTTTTAATTTTTATTTTGTGTGAGTATCAGTATAACATGTTCATCAGGGTTGCGGTATATCGGTTTCAAGGTACCGTGATGGTTATCATACTGTGTACATTTGCTTATCTGTGATATTTGTGATGGGGGGGCAATTACCCATCAAAATGTTAACCAGGATCAGCTGATGAAGGGTTCATTACAGAAACATTTGTGCACAAAAAATTTATTGTTTATCATTTTTTTTAATTAATTTTAAAAATGGCATTTATCTGTTTTTGCAATCGTCATATAGCGACAGAAAATCGACATGCACTTTGTGGTGCTTCTTTGCCTGGTGTGAACCTGATGTTAGCCTCAAAGTCCAGTATCATTTAGGCTCTAACTGTTATCTGAGGTCAAGCATTAACTTTTAAATTAAAAGGAAATGTGAATCTATGTCAGAAGTTTTAAATACTCAGATACTCAAAGTTACTGTTTGTCAACCTGTGATTTTTATTCTCACTTTAACATGCATGGATTAAGAATGTTAATAAATGAATATCTTTAGGAACAGGTCAGAAATACTTAAGCATTATATCAGTATAAATATCTCACTGCTTATTTTATCTCCCTGCAGACTCTGATGACAGCGAACACGTACGACCAAATAAATCCAGAGTGTGAACATCTGGATTCAGCCCTCTGACCTGAAGGCAAGTCTCGCGAATGGTGATTATTTTATTTTTACATTTAACATCATTTTAACAAAAGAACACAAGTTAATTTTAGCTGCTCTTTTTTAATAACAAGCAAATATTTACATCGAACTCTCTCCATATCTACACACCGTTGAAGAGGTTGAACCTTTTATAGTAAAATTACCTCCGTAACTTTTTCCTGTAGCACCACCCGCAGGACGAAGTTAGCATTTTTACCTCCACTAATGATAATAAAAGCCAAGTTAATCAACAAACTCCTGCTTTGCATTAATGCATGAGTGATAATACTCCAGTGATATAATACTTAATAGTCACGGGACATATTTATACCTTTAATACTTCAATCACACCTGTTAAAAGAATGCACCACACCGAGCAACAGGCTCAACCACACCTCCTCACTAAGGTAAAAGTTTCTGTCTCTTCCTTGCTCAGATTTGCTCTGAGAACTCTCCTATATCACTTAAACTTTAAGGCTAAGTTAGGAGCTCAAGTTAAATGTGGAGTCATAAACGTGGGTCACACAGCAGCCTCTGTAGATAAAACCTTTTTATTAAGTTACACACTGACAGTTTACAGACGAATGTTTTATCATCTGACTTTTCTATAAACACATTTCATCACTTTGTTTACACCAACAAACGGCTCAGCTGTCCCTTTATATAAATATATATTTACTGCTCTGTGTGTTTAATCGCTTTATACTGGTACTTTACAAACATCACACATACAAATATTTTCTTTATGGAAAGTAAAAAACAAATCCCTTAAAAGACAGATGATATGATGACACGTTTATCTTTCGCCTCAGTGTGTCGGCAGCAGCTGATCTGTGGTTTGTTTCTGAGGATGAGGATGAGGAGAGGAAGCTGAAGATTCATCAGTGACGGTAAGCAGACACCAAACAGATCACTCAAACACTCCTGACTTATAATATCCTCACTGTAGCTGCTCTGCCCGAAGTTATGTCTGTGGAGCAGGAGTAAGGACGAGGTTAGCCTAGCTTAGCATAAAGACTTGAAATAAGAGGCAGGCAAGTCTCAATGTTTAACATTTTATGTCTTGTTTGTTTAATGTGGGCACTTATTTATTGTCTCTTTCCATCATTTTCAGTGTCTATGTTCACCTTACGCTTCGTTTTAATCATAAGTTTCATGTTGAGTCTGGTTTTAGTCATTTCAAGCAATCTGTGGTTGTTTTGAGTCTTAGTCATTCCAGTTTCCTGGTGGGTGTATGGAGTCTCTTTGTGGTTGTGATTCTAGTTTAATCCTTTTGAATATCTCCATCATTTTTGTCTGGTTTTAGTCATTTTGAGTCTGTTAGGGGTCATGTTAAGTTTCATATTAGTTATTTTGAGTCTAGTATCTTTCTGATCATCTTGAATCCTGTAGTCACTGAGTTGTCTTTGGTCATTTTCAGTCTAGTTTTAATCCTTTTTAGTCTCTTTGTGGGCATTTTGAGTCCGTTTTAGGGCTGTTTCATAGTCAACACACTTCCTTTCATAGTCGACGCGGGCGACACTTGAAATGCAATACATCGCTAGTGCAGTAGGGGGCAGTAGAGTCACCGGTAAATTCCAGCTAGCTAGTACTGCTGTTTTATAGAGTGCAGGGCACTAGAACTGGGTGGGCCCGTACGAGTTTGCAAAGTTTTCACTCCTCGTCCGCCATATTTCAGACCTGCTTCTTCTGTGAGTAACAAAAAGTGGTTCATTTCAAGTACATCGCTTGCATTATCACCCCTGCTGGCAACACATGGTATTACATGCGTCGCATATCAATAAAATGCGTTTGTCTGCCTTTGAGTCGACTATGAAACGGCCCTTAGTCATTTTCACTGTCCTGGTGGTTGTTTGGAGTCTAGTTCTAATCCTTTGAGTATCTTTCTAGTCGTAAATTGTTTGTGGTCATTTTGAGTCTTGATTTAGTTATGATAAATCTCTTTGCACTCGTTAGTGGTCAAATAATTAGTAACATCGACACAAAAAGGAAAGGTAAAACCACAGAACTATTCTGATCGTGTTCACATTAAATAAATGAGATGCCATGATATATTAGGGGCCGTGCACTCAGACACTGGAGCGACGCTGTCATTTATGCGCGCCTGTGAGTTCAGAGTTCAACTTTTGGAACGCAGCAGTGTGCATCGCATGTCATGTGACGAGGAACAACCAATCACAGCTGACACATTTTTTCTGTACATCGTTTACATCGTACACACTTACAAAACACCTGGCAGAAGATCAGCTCTGCACTCAGGATTTCTGGTAAGTGGACCATGTTACAGTGCTGGTGATGATCGCTTAGCAACCTCAGATTCGACATGCGATGTGTGCTGCCGCGTTCCCAAAGTTGAACTCCGTTTATCTCAGGGAGCAAACGTCTCGCCTTGGGGATAAAAAGGCGCTTGGAAACGCGTGTGTGCTGCAACAGCTTCGCTCTGGTGTTTGAGTGCGCCAAAAAAACGCAGCATGTGTACAGCCCCTGTAGAGGCGCTGGTTAGTGTTTTAAACTTTGGGCTGAAGCGACTAGAAAGAGACAAACAAGAAAATTGAGAACATTCAGTTTCATCTCAGTTTAATTGTTTTATATTTGATCCAGACGTCTTGTAGTGTGACATGTTGGTCTGACTCTCACCCTGCAGTCTCACATCATCAGCACTGACTCCACCTCATCTGACCTGTTGATGATACTGTAAGGTGCTCTGGCATTAAACCTCCACCAACTGGACTTCAGCATGTTAAAATCTCATGTGAAATATGTTTTGAGTCTCTGATCAGTGTCTTTGGTCCACAGCATCCTCAGGTGGTCCGATGGAGCAGCAGTACGGTGAACACATTGTCCTCTGACTCCACCCACGCTCCTCCCTTCAGTTCCAGCCTCACCTCCTCCCCCTCCCTCAGCGGCAGGAGGCCCACGCCGGTGACCAGCCCCGCCTCCGTCACCTCACGGTGGTGCAGCGACACCGGTGCTCCGCCCGACCCCCTCCTCAGGACCGTGTGGGCGGGGCCTAGGCTCAGGTCCATGTTGAGGACGAACAGGTAGATCCCACTCACCGGAGCAGTGAAGGTGCCGGTGTCGGAGTAAAACTGACCCTGGTTCAGTGACGCTTCAAACACGATGACGCCGTTGGAGACGCTCAGAGGAGGTCCGGACATGGGCAGCAGAGAGTCAGCGGGTGGGACGGGAGCAACACCTGGAAGGTCAAAGAAAGATAAGGTACCTGTTTAAGGTGAACGACTGACTGACAGATTTGTTCCTGATAGTCAAAACAACCACAAAGACACAAGACTATTACAAATTATGACTTTTTGTGATATTTGATGACATAATGTACCATATTACTTTTGACAGATGACTTTTAACCAACATACCATTCTATGACTACTTTTAAAAAATTATAATCGACCATATTACTTTGTTTTTTGTGACACTTTTCTGTGACTTGTTTTAATGACATACTATGACTCTTAAAAATTCTAATGTACCCTATTATAACTTGTGATTTTATTTGACTTACTATGATTTGGGTTTTTTGTGAGTTTGACATTATACTATGACTATTTAAAAAATATATATAATATACCATATTATGAGTTTTTGTGATTCTTAATGACATACCATGACTACTTTTTTTAAAAAAAAATTATAATGTACATTATTACTTTGTTTTTTATGACACTTTTCTGAGTTGCTTTAATGACATTATGATGACTCTTAAAATTATAACTTTTGTGATTTTATTTATCACTTACTATGATGTATTTTTTTTGTGATACTTTGACACACTACACTATAACAAAAATGATCATGGACCCTATAACTTTTGTGAATTTTTTTTTTTTTTTTTTTTTTTTTTTTTTTTTGGACACTGACTTTATAAAATTATGTACCACATTATTACTTCATGTGACTATACACGACTCCTTTTATTATGCACAATATATTAATATTTTTATCATACATTTTGTATTGAAATAGAATACCATGGCTTTTTGTGATTTGCTTTATTAAATGATATTTTAATGACACTGATTTTTAAAAAATGTTTACATACCGTAATATAACTTTCTATACTATAGCTTTGAACATAATTACTTTTTACATTGCTTTTTGTAGATGTTTTTTGACACTTTTTCATGACATAGTATACTATAACTTTAAGAAATTTATTTTATGATATCAAAAGTATGACATTAGTTAAATACTTTGACATTTGTATTCCTTCACTTCCATAATTATGACGAACTACTCTGACTTTATTATTGAGCACTAAACAATGGGTCAAGGAGTTTTTACATTCAAGACTCTTTAGTTGTGCTATTTTGGCAAATCCAACCTAAAACACTTGTGTGACCAAACCTCACAGAAAGGTTTAAGAGAACAAACTGAGTGTGTACCCACCTGACTCCCTCCTGCTCCGATGGTTTCCTCCTCTTCCTGATCCTCCTCCTCTCTTCTTATCTTTGTTCTTCACCAGCTGCCACAGTTTATCGAGCTCCAGTGTGGCGTCAGACCCCGCCAGCACGTCGGCGTTACTGAAGACGTTCTTGAACATCCTCAGATGCTCCTCCAGCCCTCTCTTCAACCATGTCATCTCCGCCTGCAGTTTGGCCTCCACACCACTGGGCTGCGCCTCCCTCTCTGCAGAGGTGTTATTGAATTTCTCCTCCAGCCGGTGCACCTTCAGCGCCAGCTCCTCCACTGTCTTCTCCAGGTTCCATAGATCGCTGCCGTCTCCACCGTGGCCCAGGCGCCTCGCCTCAGAGTGGAGGAGCAGCTGGCGCTCCCGGGCTGGCACTCCACCGCTGCTCCTCCTCGTGCTGCCAGGGAGCCAGTCGGAGGAGGAGGGCTGGTCAGCAGGCGGTCTCTCCTCTCTGTCTCCTGGGAGCAGGAAAATGAATTATAGTTAAAGAAGAAACTGGAACTGGTGGTCGAGAGGTTTAAGATGCTGACTGCGTAATTTATCACAACATTTCTGTGCTGTTTCAGATCTAATAAAGGCGTATAACAAGTTATGAATGAATTTTTAATTGAATGTAACAGTATTTTGTGTGCACCCATTTCCTAATAAAGAGGCAAACTACCTTTTTAAATTTTTTTTTTAATTTGATTGAAAAGAAACCTTCACAGGGAACCTATTTGTGTGAGGGAATTGTTAGTGTGTGACGCATTACATTATCTTACATTATTTCCTGTTTGAATTGATGTATTATTGGTGCTTTGATGTAATTTTTAAAAGTTGAAAATGAATAATTGAATCATTTTGTAATTAAATATTTCATGAGTAATTGTTGGTTGTCAACTGTTATTTGACATTAGTAAATAAATACAAGCATGTCGTGATAGATACAGGTGTGCGTTGAGATTTTGGCTCAAACCATAAATGGAGAAATTTAACATTACAGGCAGGCAGCTGGTTTTGACTTTAGAAATCAAATACTGACATGAAATTCTAAATGTGAGCATCCTTACTTAAGCCTCTGCCAGCTCAGACAGAGACACCTTCACTTTGTACCCAGTGAAGCAGTAGATACTCAGATATACCAAACTGTTTCAATTTGCAGCCTCTTGTTTTATTTCTGTATCAGACGAGAATTTGCTTCACAGTTGGGGTAGTGGAGTTGTTGTAGTTTCTCACAGTGGTCACTAGATGGTGCTACAGAGCTGTGTTTGACTGCAGCAGTTTCAAAAGAAGAAGTTCGGACTAATAAAAGGTTTTTTTTTTTTTAGGATCATTTCTAGATAATTTCTTCACTTTTTTGTGCCTTTACAGATAGACATGAGTTTTTCCAAAATGTTTTTACACATTAGACTATGACTTTCTGATTTTTGCATATGTTTTCACTGAATACTAAACTGTCCTTTTTTATGATTTTTAAATTAATATATTTTATTACATTTTTTTGACATGCTATACCATGGCATGTTTGTGACTTTTTTTTAAAAAAAACATGATACTATGACTTCTGTATCTTATTTTTGTTTTTATGTATTTTTATTTATTTATTTAGCTATTTTTTAAAATAATACACTGACTTTTGTAATTTTTATAATACTTTTTGTGATTTTTACTGGGCTCTTTTCGATGCACTATACTATTACTTTTTTGTGATTTTTCTAAATTTTTCTTGAGATGCTACACCATGGCTTTTTTGATGATTTTTTTTAAATAATATATTATGACGTCTGTAATTTCTTAAAATATTTTATGCCACAGCTTTTGTGATTTTCTTAAAATCTACACAATGGCTTTTGTAAATTTTTTAATATCTTTTTACATACTGTACAGATTTTTTAAAAATATTTTTAGTGATATTTTTTAACATACTATACCATTATTTTTTTTGTCATTTTTTTAAAATACTTTTCTAATTTTTTTTTTTTAATATTATGTGACACACTAGACTATTACTTTTTTGTGATTTTTACTGGGCTTTTTCGATGCACCATACCGTGAATTATTTGTGTGTTGTTGTTTTTTTTAATTACTTACTACACTATGACCTTTTTAATGATTTTTTTTACATGCTATACTATGACTTTTTTTGTCATAGTATGACAAAATGGTATTTTTTGATATGCCTTCCATGGCTTAGAAAAAAACAACTACACTTTTTTGTAATTCTTAAAATATTTCTTTGACATACTATACTTGACTTCTTTGTGATTTTTTTTTTTTTTTACATATTTTACTATAATTTTTTTTAAATGTTTTTAAGTGATTTTTTTGACATACTATGCTATTACTATTTTGTGATTTCTTTAATGATATTTTCAGATATTATACTATCACTTTTTATATTTTTTATGACCTACAAATGCTATGATCTTTATGATTTAAAAAATATATATATTTTTATGACATGCTACACTATGGCTTTTTGTGACAAACCATTACTTTTGTGATTTTTTTTTGGACATTCTTTACAATGAACGTTTGATTTTTTTTTTTTTAATGATTTTTTTGACATACTGTATTATGATTTTTTTTTTGTTAGTTTTATTTTTAATGATATTTTTGACATATATTGCTATTACCTTTTATATTTTTATTTTGTACTACAGTATGAACTTTGTGATTTTTGTCATGATTACTGTTGACATAGTATTCTATGACTTTTGCCAGAGAAAGAAAATGGAAATAGTCAACTTGAGGACCTTAAATTGTACTGAAGTGAGATAGCTGAGTAAATGCATCTCCTGAGGGTTCATACCTGGCTTGTTGTCCAGCAGGGAAGTGATGCTCAGGTCGTGTCTACTCAGTTGCTCCTGCAGGAGCCTCAGCTGCTCCTTCAGGGCCGGGATGGAGTGGGCCTCCTGGTCCTGGACGGGCCACTCCAGGAACTCCAGCACCTCCTCGCCCAGCAGCAGCTCCAGCAGGTCATTGTGTCTGATGGCGTCTCTCAGCAGAGAGTTGAAGGAGGCGGACAGGTGTTGCATCCTTTCCAACAGCTTCTTGTCCGCATCCTTCAGGCCGGAGATCTCGGCTAGATTGACTGTCACTGAGCTGCTGAGCTGCGCCAGGCTGTGCTCTACAGTCCTGGTCCTGCTGTGCTCCGAGGCCTGAGACTCCTTTACCTGCAGGAGGAGCACAGCCATAAATATATGGCAGAGTTTGTTTAAATACTGTCTAGCTTCCTGTCTGTGGCTCTCAGCTCCACGCACACTGGTTTCTACTGAAGACATAAATCTTGAAAAACACAAATATATATTTTCATGTTTAAAAAAAGTCTCAATAACGTCCTAAACCAGCAGGTCACTGCAGTTTTTAAGCAAATTTAAGTCACATATATCATGTCATTATCTTTAGTAGAGAACTACAACAGGGATTATCTTCCATACCTGCTGGAGGCCACGTTGGAGCACCTCCACCGCTGGCTCCCAGTCACCGGCCCCGCCCCACGGCCCCGCCCCTCCTCCACTCTCCTCCTCTAGAGCCAGTCTGTTTTCATTGGCCAGCTCTGTCACGTTAGCCACGCCCCTCTCCAGTTGAGCCATGGTGGCCTTCAGCCCTTTGCAGTCGCAGTCTCCGGTCGAGTTGCGCTTGTACAAGGCATCGAACACGTAGTCCACGTCCGAGTCCAAGTTTTGCATCTGCACGGCGTGCTGGCTGAGGTTCCTCGCCAGCTCGTCCACCCGAGCTAGCACCACCTCCTTCGCAGCCTCCACCTCCAGCCCCGTCTCCATGTACTGGATCTGAGTGCTCCGGGCCGTCTGGTTGACTTGCTTCTCCAGGTTCTTGAAGTCACGCCTGAGCTGCTGCACGTCCCCGGAGGTCACCTCCATGTCCTCCATCAGGCCATCCACCTGCACAGCAACACAGTCAATCATTTATTTAATCCATCAGTCGCATGTGCAAGATTTAGGGTGATATCTTGGCAGAAATAGACCAGAGTGTAGCCCAGAACGGACAAACATAACACTGGCTCTGATGGGACCATCAGCGTTTTTGCGTCGGCTACGTTAGTTAGCAGGACGGGTGGGTCATACCACAAAATTTGGTTTCTTTCCTGTGAAAACGGAAGGGTATTTTAAAAGAAGAGAACTTGTTATGGTGTCCCAGAACGTCAACAACCAACACACCCAGGGTACCTTGCATGTTGTATGTGGACATGGAAAGTGCATGGAGTAAGTTGTTTAAGTGAAGACAACACAAAAGTAGCGAAGAAGCAAAGAGTCCATGCACTAGATGTGTTCAACAACAGAACGTTGTTTGCACAGACAGCATTACTCTTGAAATACAAACACGTACAATATAGAGAGTAAAACTGATTCTTTTGATGCTAGGATTGATCTTGAAAATAAAAATGTAGTATTGAGAGTATCAAAATTTTAGGATCCATACCCCTAGTTAGGGGTGGGCGTATGGATGTGACAAGCAGAGTCAGAAAAACACAGCATAAAGCAGCAGAAGTTTTGGAGTAAAGGAGACCTCTGCAGATAATTTGACTCCCCGTCAAAACCTCCTGAACACTGAGGGAATTCTGACCTGGAGAAGTTTCAGCTGGTTGCAATCTGCAATCCTCACCACTAAAGCCCCCTAAATCTGACACACTGCTCTCATGTCTTTAGTCACTTTTTAACCCATCTAAATGTGTTTTGGCTTGACCCACCTTCACTGTGTTGTTGACCACCATGTTGTCCAGCCGCTCGACGGCTTCCCAGAGTGCCGAGGTGTCTGAGGGCTGTGGCAGCGGCGGCGGGCGGGCAGCAGGCGAGGAGGGAGTAGGGGGATAATCCTCCATCTGATCTTCAGTGGTCTGATCCTGGTCCAGCTTCAGCTCAGTTAGTGTGGCATTCATGGCCTGCAGGCTGATCTGGGATCAGAGACTAAGGGTTAAATGGCTGTTTTGGTGTTCAGTCATTTTCATCAGGTAAAATCTGCTGCTTACAGTTTCATGAACATTAAAACATTAAAATACCAGTTTCAGACTTAATTTCGGTAAACATTTTAATAAAATGGTATAAAGTACCCGATGAATTGATTAATACACAAAATGACAGATTATAAATCCTGGAAAGAATCCGTGTTATTCCTCATTACAAAGCTGTCCCTGTTGTCCACTGACCTGCAGCATCTTCTGGTGGCGTTTCAGCTTCATATCGATGTCTGTCTTAAAGTTGGTCAGGTTGTAGTGCAGCATTGTATGGAGGGAGTGCAGCCTGCTCTCCATGTCTTTCCGCTGGCTCTCCATGTGGTTCCGGATATCCCCGATGTGCTGAAATGCCTCGTCCAGTTTGGCGTCCATGGCCTCATCAAGCTCTGGGGACTCCGGGGGCCCCGCCTCCAGTACCGCCTCCAACTGGCTGCTCCTCAGCTGGGCAACATCACGAGCTAGGTCCACCACCTGCCGGCTCAGGTGCTCCAGGGAGCGGTTGAAGCCCTCCAGGACGGGCTGCAGCTGGGACATAACCAGGGCCATCATGTGGGGGACGGGGAGGGGAGCTGGGGCATCTGGGTATCGGAGGACGGCCTCATCCACCTCTTCTACAACTGGGGGAAGAAAAAGAAAAATCAATTACAGATGAAAAATATTTTTATTTTAGGCTCCTTAACAAAAACAATCCACTGCTCACAAAAAACTATCAGCCGCTCACCAAAAACTATTCACACCTCATTAAAAATTATTTGCAGCTCATTAAAAAACGTCAGTTGCTCACTAACAACCATCAGCCGCTCACTAACAACCATCAGCCGCTCACTGAAAACCATCAGCCACTCACTAAAAACCATCAGCCACTCACTAACAACTGTCAGCCGCTCACTAACAACCATCAACTGCTCATTGACAACCATCAGCCTCTCACTAACAACCATCAGCCGCTCACTAACAACCATCAACTGCTCATTGACAACCATCAGCCGTTCACTAAAAACCATCAGCCACTCACTGACAACCATCAGCAGCTCACTAAAAACCATCAGCCGCTCACTAAACACCATCAGCCGCTCACTAAGAGCTATACACTAATCACTAAAAACTTGCAGTTAGCATGGTAGTATGCTACGTTATTGTTTGACCTGTTGGTGGCGCTAGGTGAAAGACCAGATGTTGACCATATCAGGATTCATTCACTGGGAAAATATGAACCAGACTTTCACATTTTTAGTCGAGCTAAGATAAAAATATGATCCCAAAAAGCTTTTCTTACACCCACCCACACCACAAAAACACAAAGCTAATCTCAACATGCTCCCTGGTGATTCATGGCCCTCAGGGGGACCAGTAGTTTGTTGACTCCGCTCTAAAATGGAACCAGTTTAGTTTCCAAACTGGAATATAAACACAGCACGGCCCTGCACCTGGAAAACACTCCGGCAGGGAAACTAAAACGCCTCCAAAAACACTGATGTTGATGTTGCTGGCACACAGAGGGGCTGTCAGAGATTCAGAGTCAGAAACAATACAAGCTGAGTTTCCAGCAGGAGAGATGCTCAGAGATTAGATGAGTTTTCACATTTTGTTTCTGTTGGTTCAGTAGAGACCGACCGAGTGAAGCCAGAACACACACTGACTGCAGGACTCTGCTGGTCCTCCAGCTGGACCTCATTCATCGAAGGTCTGAGACGCCTCAGGGCTCCCTGGATCCATCTGATCCTGCATGTTGTTGTTATTTCTGGAGTTTGAAACAAACCCAACTGTGCCTACATTTCCTGCTATTTACAGTCCCATTAACCCAGAGAGAGTTGAAATGAAAAAGTAGGAGCTGTTTCAGACACCATGCTGACTGAGGAACTGGCAGGTGAAGCATCAAATCTTTTCAAACTCTAGTGGCAGCTGCTTGGTGGAGGTATTGTATCCAGGTATTCTTACCAGCAGCAGATAGTTTGTGTGACCAAAGGGAAATAAAGCAGTGGTGGAGGAAGTATTCAGATCATTTACTGAAGTAAAAGTATTAATACCACACTGGGAAAATACTTCACTACACTACTGCATTAAAATATATTGCTCCAGTAAAAGAATGTAAGTATTAACTGCAAAATATACTCACAGTACTTAAAGTAAAATGTAGAGGGAAGAAGAGGGAGGAGGAGAGGAAGGAGTACAAGAAGTAGTAAGAAGGAGAAGGAGACAGTAGAAGAAGAAGGAAAAGAGGTAGAAGTAGTAGAAGAAGGAGGAGGAGGAGATGTTACATTTTACTGCTGTAGATGTTTCAAGTTGTTCTCATTTTAACCCCTTTATACCCTGTTGGGTGGCAGTGGTGGAATGTAACTAAGTACATTTACTCAAGTCGTGCAATTTTTAAAACAAGAACAATTTTGACATATTTGTACTGTACTTTGTAAGTATTTCGATTTTATGCAATATAGCACAGTTTTACTTTTAATACGTTTAACGAACATGGCAACAACAATACACGTGCAGGGAGCCATTTATTTTAACACGTGTTCACCTTCACACAGGTAAACACCGTCTGTCCACACTTCATCTCAGGTAAGTGTCCACGTCACAGTGTCAGAGTCCATCACAGGTAAGTTTCCATTCATCAGCTTCAGTTTCCACACGCTACAAACTCTTCATGCTGCCACAAGTAACTTAAAAACTGTTTGCTTCCCCTGTCACACACCTGCTGCTCATCACCTGCACCTACATTACCTGTGTGTTCCTGCTGTGTTCCTGTACAGCAGAACTGCATCTATTTACATGTCGTCATAAACATGAATCAAAACTAATACAAAGACTGTTATTATATCTACACTTAAAGTTAATTTTGCTGCTAACATTTACACACTTTAACGAAAGTAACATTTTGTTTTTTTTATGTACAACCCCAGTTCCCCCAAAAAACTTGGGACACTGTGTGAAACATAAATAAAAACAGGATGCAATTTGCAATTAATTTGTGAATCCTTTTCAACCTATTTCCAATGCCAATTGATGCTTCATTCGCATCCTCCCATGACCCTCTACCACTGTGCCAAATTTCACATGGATTGACCAAGTCAGTGAGGAGAAAAACGTGGAACAGACACACACACACACACACACACACACACACACACACACACACACACAGAGTTTTCGTCATTATATAGCAAGATTCTTAATTTGATGCTGATGCTGCAACACATTCTAGAAAAAAGGCATCAAAAGACTGGGGAAGTTGCTGCATGCTCCCAATCTACAGTCCACGATATCATAAGATTCAGAGAGGAACGTCCCTGCTTATTCCATTAACACAATACCAAGCCACATTTTTCACGTTACAACAGCGTGGCTTTGCAGTAAAAGAATACAGGTACCAGACTTGCCTGCCTGCAGTCCAGGCCTGTCTCTCATTGAAAATGTGTGGTGCGTTATGAAGCACAAAATACGACAACGGAGACCCTGGACTGCTGAGCAACTTTAGTCTTATATATCAAGTAAGAATCAGAAAGAATCAGTTCCCAAATGCTTATTGAAAAAATGATGTCACACAGAGGTAAACATGCCTCTGCCCAGCTGTTTTGAAACGTGTTGCAGGACTGAAACTCAGAATGAGTGTATATTTACGAAAAACAATAAACTTCATGACTTGGAACACTAAATATCTTGTCTTTGTACTGTATTCAATTGAATATAGGTCGAAAAACAAATATGATACGTATGAAACAAGCAAATGTTACGTGTTCATGGTTTGCAGAAATTTACAATGCCAACATTCTGTGTGCTGACGGGGCTCTAACCACAGCCAGTCTCAGGCTGCCAGCTCTGGTTCACGAACGTGACACGATCCCAGACGTGTCGTAGAAAGACAATAGTTATATCAGGACTTTTTCCTTTAAGTAAGAGGATTTTCTCCAGTGTTCACTTCTTCAAAGGGCTGTTTGAAGGCTCAGACCTCACGTCAGGTTTAGGTTCAGTTTAGGGTGAGGAGGGTCGGGAATGTATCGCAGCATCGAGGGTCCCCACAGGTATAGAAACACAAACACGCGTGTGCATTTGCCTCAGGTCACTGCTGTCCCCCTCCTCTAGAGACACAGTCCAGACACAACCACCTCAAACACACGCTTTCATCATCTCAACCTGTTTTCATTACGAGAAAGCAAACTCTCTCCACATGCTGCAGGGTCCTGAGGTCAAAGGTCACGGTACAGTGAGGCCACGCTGCGACAGGAAGTTCCAGGTCACCTCCAGCTGCTGGGGTGAGGGCAGTCAGGTGGGGCTGCGGGGGCGTTTTGAGGCTGAAACCAAACGCGCCCGGCTCAGCTGGCAGTGTTTCTATCTAATGACTGTCAGCGTGATTTACGGAGCTGGAGCCAAGTCGACTTCCTGTCCGGACAAAACAACGTCTGTTGCACAACTGTGGCTCTGTTTTCTTCCTGTGATGTGTTGTTGTAAATGTCACAATTAAAAAGGTAAGATGACACTTTAATGAGACACGTGGGGAAACAGAGACAACAAACAGTGGAGGAGACGGCACGACAGGAATGAAGAGACAGAAGAGACAGAAGAGACAGAAGACCTCCTGGTCTGTTCACTGAATGTTGAAATTTTATTTCTGTGGGTTAGTTGTAATTTTGTTTTCTGTGTTGTGACAAACATCTGGCCCAGTCACAAAAAATCAAAAGAGCAAAATAAAATAATGACCACATTATAAAGTACTTCTATATTCACTTAAATAAGACTTTTGAACTGCACAGAACAGCAACATACCTACAGTTATCTCATCGAAATGTCTCATATGTAAACAGCCAGCTCAGTCTTTGTGCATCCTCCATATTTACAAAATCATTGTATGTTTTTTCCCTAAAAACAAGCAGCCTGGTCGCCTGAATAAAATGTTTGCATTGCATGTTTCTGCAGTCCATGGATTTTCTCACACACATCATATCAACATTCCTAAGTGACGTAGTTCAGATAGTTTTCATCAGGATGAGGAGCGGATGGTGGATGGCATGACAGCTGCCAGGCAGCGGACAGCAGCAAACCTCTGTTCGAGTCCAACAAACAAGAAAAGCGTGTGTTTTTAACGAGATTTTGAGACATTCCCAGCCGTGTTTGTGGCAACAAATGCCGGCATTTTTTATTCTTTGACAATACATGATGTTTTCCTAACCCTAACCCAATGACCTTTGTGCCAAAGGCCACGTTTACATGTAAACAACTTTTTTTGTAAATGGATGTGTCCTCTACGTTTTGGCACCTCCTCTACGCAGAAAAGGAGTTTTAGGTTACGATTTTTTTTTTTTTTTAAATTCCTTCTAAAAGGTGCAGATTTTCAAAACTGTGGTTATTTCATATCCATGTAAAGCGGAGCATTTGGGAAATGATGATGGGGTTTGCAGGCATAATCTCCACAATTTGTGCACGCCCACTTTTGTGTACTGAGCAAAAGATGGAAACAACAAGCAGACGAAAGGCCTTTGCACACAGAGTCAAAAATTGTTGCACGTCCAAAAATAAATACGACTTCACGTTGTGCTAATCAAATTTTCACAACAGCTTTAATTTTCTGCGTTTTCCGTCCTTTAGAGCAGCTTGACCAAGAATCAGTGAAGAAAATGTGGCAGCAAGACACAACCACAACAAGACAGAGGAACGGGGCGCACAGAATCATTTCATAACTCAGAAAGCTACTTTCAGCAGGTCAGATAGTAATATTGAGGTGGATGACGATGAAGAGAAGGAGAATGTGGACCGCACACAGAATGTGGTGACAGACTGGGAGTGCAAAATGAAAGACAGAAGGAGTGGTGACAGACAGATGGGTAACTCCAGTGGAGAGAGGCAAAGGAGGAAATGTGTCTTTTCAGTTTGTCATGTACTTCGGATTTTCACAATGAATAGAACAATAAAATGCGTCTGAGTCGGTGTGCAAGGTTTCTGTGCAAAACGATTCTTTTCTGGTGATGGATTTAAAAAACGCACCCAAAAAATGGACTCAGTGTGTGAATTTTGTATTGCTGCACCAATTTGAATGAACAAAGGCATCTGCTGCACCACGTGTTATTTGGTTCACTTTAATGTACACCGAGGAAAATCTTCAGTCGGGGGCAGCCCTGGATTTCAGACAGACGTAAAAGCATCTTTATCAGATTTTATAAGTTGCACCAATTAAACCCTAACTTTGTGAATTGGCTTAAAAGTCCAGCTGACTCATTTTAAAATAGGAACATGATCTTAAATGCACTTAATGGCTGTATACACAACCACTGAAAAGTTTATAATAAGCTGTTTCAATGAGGGTTTTCCTCTTTCTTTCAATAACCGCTATTTAAACTGAGAGTTTAATCTGTTTTTATCAATCTGCTCGCGTGCTTTTCATTTTAAAAAGAGTAAAAGACACCACCCTTCGAACTCTTCAGACCCCGGGTACTGCTCATCAGAAAATCTGCTGCCTATTGTCTTACTGCGTCCACTAAAATCTGAACACATAGTTACATGTTTTTAGATTCAGTGCGAGTTATGCTTCTTGAGGATATCATCATACATTTATATTACACGCACACATTTAGGAGCATGATCATCCTCCAATCATCTTAAAGCAGGGTTTTAAGAACAGTCCAGCTCTCTACTGTCAAAGCTGCCTGGAAGGAAGGAAACAAATCTAAAACAACTGACGGAGTATGTGGAGCGACTGACGGAGCTGCAGAATGTTCCTTTAAGGATGATGTAATGTTGGCCAGTCAGGTGTCAAAGGTCAGAGTGAACGGAGCACTGTGGGAACCTGAGAGCGACGCCGGTCCCCACACGAGCTCCACACAGGACGGAGGAAGTGTGTGTGTGTGTGTGTGATGTAATGCACATGCTGGTCTGGTGACACAGGAGGTGCAGGCTAATATGGTGTCATCTTGTAATTCACAGACACAGACACACACACACACACACACACACACACACACACACACACACACACACACACACACACAATGTATGGTGGGAGACAGAAGAAAGAGAGGATTTCCTGTGGAGGAAGTGTGTGTCTGTCTGACCTCCTGGAGAAAGCTGACCAGTGACGCCAGGAAAAAGACAACCTACTAAAAACCAACGCTGGAAGAAGTTTTAAGATCCTTTAGTTAAGTTAAAGAACTAATTTCATACTGTAAAAAATACTCTGTTACAAGTAAAAGTCCTACTTTGAAAATATTACTTCAGTAGAAGTATGTAAGTTTTCAGGGCAGGCATTTTGACTTGTCAAAGCAGATGGAGCACAGGTGGAGTTAACAACATTAAAGATGGCTTCAGGTTTCAGTATCAGAATCACATTTAAACAAAACTCACCAGGAATGTGGGGTCTCGGCTGCCCGTGGTGGGGGTGGTGGGGTTGTTGCTGCTGAGGGTGGTGGGGATGTTGCTGCTGAGGGTGGTGTGATGTGTAATGGGGACTGTGACCACGGTTTGGGTCCGGGGTGGGGTGTGTGGTGTTGTGCTGGTTGTCCTGGTAGCCTGTGCTGTGAAGTGGCTGGTGGTCTTTCTGCGCCTGGTGGTCTTTCTGTGCCTGGTGGTCACTCTGTGCCTGGTGGTCACTCTGCGGTTGGTGGTCATTTTGCTCGCTGTGCGGGTCGCCACGCTGCTGCTGGAGCTGCTGATGTTGTCGCAGACCTGTAGCACGCACAGGTAAAAAGAAAATGATGTGTTTAAAAGCGACAGAGCTGAAAGTAGTTGTCAAAGAATAAAAAATAAACTGGGAAATAAATGAACAAATAAAATGTGGAAATATAAAGACAAATTAAATATAAATGAATAATTATAAGCATGTTGAATTCTTTGATCATTTATTTCTCTTTATTTCTGTATATATTTATTTTGCTATATTTATTTTTACTGTATATTTTTAATCTTTATTTATTCATTTTATGCTTTTATTTTTCCTCATTATTTTCCTTTTGCTTCTGCTATTCTGTGAAGGGCCAAGCTGCAATGAACTGGCTTTGGGCCAGTACATCAAAAACATATAAATACATATATTTAAAAAAATAAATAAATACTGAAACAAATAAATACAGAAATACATACAGAAATAAATGTTTGAATAAATAACTAATAATCTATTATTTTTTGCTTATTATCTGGTTTTTGTTTTTATATTTACACAATATTTATTTTTACACTTTTTTTTACCAATTTATTCTTTTATTTATTCCTCTTTATATTTTCACTTTTTTAGTCATTTGTTTATTATTTTATTTATTTCTCTATATATCAACGCATTTCTTTCCTTTTTTTTTTTTTTCCTGTGGCACTCTGGGACTTTTTTGATATCCCCACCAACTACGCCAAACTTTCACTTCTCCAACCTCAAAACCACAACTTTATGCTTCCCAGAAGATGAATACTGCCGATATGAGTAAATTATATTATTAACTGACAATGGCTCATTTGTTATTCACTTAAAGTTTTGTTACACTGAACCGAAAGAGAAAGAGATCAACAGGAAGTCAGACAGACAGGTAGAGCGTGAGACAGAGGGGGCTGATGGGAAGCAGCCTGATGTATTTGGGGATTTCTGAGTTCATTGTTCAACTTTCAGTAAGAGCGACAGCAGGAACAAGGAGCTCCGTATCAGTGACCTGCAGTCAGCGCAGAGGTCAGAAACACACCAGTGTTGCAACTGCAATGCTAAAGATCAAACAGAAAGAGGAGGAAGTCCTGCAGCGTCATCTAAACTGTTTCCTTCATCGTTTTCAACTCTTCAACCAAGACCAAAAACCATTTTCCCCAAAGAAATGAGTGAAGACACTGAAGCTAGTGCAGTAGATAATGAAAACGCAAATTGGCATGGCATTGCTTTACTTTATGTGGCTAAAAGTGAAAATTTAAAAGGCCCATTAGACGGTTTGGTCAGATCCAGAGCACCTTGGGCTTCCTCACTTATCTAAATAAGATCACTTAGTCAGTGCAGTGAAGGTGTAGTGTCATGTGGCAAAAAGTTTAACCTGGCTCAACTTTTCCTGCAGTGCTGTGTCATTCAACAGGACACTGCACTGGCCCAACAAATACATCCAAGAGCCAACCCTGTTTCACTCCTGTTGTCAAATACAGATTCTCAGTCAGGGGCCCGCAGCATCAGATACCAATGCTCAGAAGAACACGTTAGAGCACCAGGCAACAGCATTTGTTGACACTCCGAGTAACTGCTGTAGCACAAAGGGCAAGAAAGTGTGCATAGGGTCGGCCTGAGTAGAGGTGGATCGGTCAAACAAACTCCAGACTTTTACCCAGGAGACTGCCGTTCATGTCCTGAGTGAAAGCAATTTTAATGACAATGTAATGTGCTAGTATGTGTAGCATGCTACAGTAGTAAGTAAAACAATGACGGTTTTTCCTAAACCTAACCATGTGATTTTGTTGCCTAAACCTTGAGAAGTAAACCTAAAACCAAAGTTTATTTTGAAAAGACACAACGCATGAGACTAATGTATATTGACACACCATATCAGAACCAACACTGGAGGGGTGGCTATAGGATCATGTCATATAATGTTTTGTTATTATTAATGTTTTTCTTATTGTCGTTTTATTTTCATGCATCGCATGCAACTTTGTTTAGATATGTGCTCTACAAACAAAGTTAATATCACTGGGGCAGTGAGTTACTGCTCCAAGTGAAGGAGTTAAAGTAATTCAGGGTCTTGTCCATGAGTGAGGGTAGAACAGAGTGTGACATGGATTAGTGGTTTAGTGCAGCTTCTGCAGTGATGCAGGCACTGCGCTGGACCGTCATGATGAAGAGGGAGCTGAGCCAGAAGACAAAGCTTTCAATTTATTGGTCCATCTATGTCCCAACCCTCACCTATGGTCATGAGCTCTGGGTGGTGACCGAAAGGATGAGACTGCGGATACAAGCGGCCAAAGTGAGTTTCCTCCGTGGGGTGTCTGGGCTCAGCCTCAGAGATAGGGTGAGGAACTTGGACATCTGGAGGGAGCTCAGAGTAGAGCCGCTGCACCTTCGTGTCAAAAGAGGTTAGTTGAGGTGGTTCGGGCATCTGATCAGGATCCTCCTGGGCACCTCCTGCTGGAGGAGGCTCCAGGGCAGACCCAGAACACACTGGAGGGATTACATATCTCATCTGGCCTGGGAACACCTTGAGATCCCCCAATAGGAGCTGGAAAGCGTTGCTTGGAAGAGGGACGTCTGGAATACTTTGCTCAGCTTGCTGCCCCTGCAACCCGGCTTTGGATAAGCAGTTGAAAATGGATGGATGGATGGATTATAATCTATTATTATGTTTTGATGTGTAGGGCCACTGACCAAGCATCCGCATTTGACAAGGTGGGAGTGAGAATGTGTAGCAAGAAAGAGCCCCTCCCTGGTGGATTACTATGTCACATGAACATTGTATTTCTGCTGTACAATGTTCTTTGAGATTCAAACTCAAAAGCCGAGAGGGTATCCCTGCATGCACTTTGTTTTAGGCAGTGAAAATAATGACAACATGCAACCTGCACATAGAAATCACCACATTTTCCCACCTTTATAGTTCCAGGTTTCTAAATATAATGGCACACAGGCAGCTTTCTTCAGAAACTCTAACAATGAGTTTTTCATTAACTCTCTCTCAGTGGACACAGCAGCAGAAACACCTGCTGCAGATCTGATCTCAGGTTGTAAAGTTTACTGTGGTGACTCACCGTCATGGCGTTTGTATTTTGAGTTGTTCCTGTTATTGTGTCCAGTCCGTTTCTGCTCCACCACAGTTCTGCTGATGATTTAATTACGTAGAACTAAGCTCGCAGGAAGTCGGTTCAATCGGAGGCGTGGTGGGAGCGGACTGTACCATGTCGAGGTGTGTGTGTGTGTGTGAGATCGCCTCTTTGTTTGTCTTTCTTTGTTAAATCAAGCCTCTAAAGGCCAAAGGTCTATTTTAGTCTGAATTCTTTCCAAAAACATTGACTGTTTTGATTCTCAGAGTTCTCAGTGCCACTCATCACAAAAATATTTCATGTTATGTACTGTACTGAAGTTATTTTGTACATGGAGAACAAAATGCTGCACAATAGTTCAACCACAGTGACAACTGAAATGTTAGAAAGAGAATAAGATTCGTCTGAGCAACATGAAGAGAAGAAATCAGCAGTCAAGCTTAGCATCAAACTGTGTGCAGGGTTTAACAGGAACAGGTTCCTGTCTATGGTCAAGTCACAATAATGTCTATCACAAGCGGGAATTTAGGACAGCTCTTCAAACTTCACAACAGAAACAGAAGGTTAGTCAAAGGTTAGCACTATAGGAATATCAGCTGAACATACTGGACGGATAAATCACAGTTTAAACCTCTTCCATCTAACCACTGAGTCGACTGCAGACGGCCCGAAGAAAAATTGACTAACTCAATATTTAAGCCTCTATCACAAAGCAGTCCAGGTCAGTTTAGCTAAGTTCAATTCGTTTTGTTATTAGAATGATTATTGTTGCTTTGCCACTGTCAAAAGTTGTGGATGGTACCAATAGACCTGCTCCATTTCATCTCATTTTTCATCACGAGTCTGTTGGGGTACCACGCACAGTGATCCGATATTAAAAAGGTGGAGCATGGAACACTGCAGTCCGTTGATTGGTCAACAAAGAATCGACACTCGACCTCGAAAAGGACTGATTGCACAACCCTGCTATTTCTAAAAATCCCACTGATTGCAACAAACACTATACACACTTCAGCCTGTTCTTTTTTTTTGCTCTGAAAATGTTGGTGCACAACCTCGTTCTGTGGACGATCAACAAGGTGCATATGTTCATCTGCATTGTCACTGAACGGAGCAGCGAGCTAGGAAGACTCAAGACTAGCCTCTGCCAGAAGTTTTGCAAAATTTCAAAGAAAATGCACCAGTTTTACTTGTTCAAATGTTAAAACATTTTTTTTAATTATGTAAATAGTCTTCACATTTGAAGAATGTAAGAATTTCTTTAGGCCTACAACCAGGGTGTAAAATTAACACCCGCCAAGCACCAATGGCAGGTAAAAAAAAGGAGTTTGGCGTGTAAAACCAAAACACACACCCGCCAGTGGCCAATGGAAAATTTTGAATTGCATGCAGGCTTTTTATGTGCTTCGACTGTTTCTGCCAGCTGTGTCAGACTATTTTGACCCTTGCGGCTTATTGTACGTGTGCCGGGAACGTATGACGTCAGCTACCAGAACTTCTGGCATTCTATGGTAACTTCTGAGCAAGATATGGTGACACATTCCTGGCGTGAAGCTACCACGAGAAAAAAGGAAAAAAGAAGGTGAACATGTTGGACTTGGACAAGAAGAACAGACAGTAACAAGGAGTGAAAATGTCGTTCAGCGTTTTACTGAAAAATGGAAACTAGATGAGGCTGGCCAGCCTCGGCCATGGCTGACCTACGACCCCCACACCAACATGATGAGCTGCAGCCTTTGCTGCAAGCACGGACACAGAGGACAGGGTTGGATTTTCCTAAAGTTGGATTTTCATACGAAAAATGTAAGGTAATTATTTTTAGTCAAACAAGGCATGATTTTTTTATTTGGCTGGTGAAAAATATGTTTGGCCAGTAAATTTTTGAAGGTCACTAGCCAATGGCAGATGATTTAAAAAGTTAATTTTACACCCTGCCTACATCAATGATAAATAAAAATCAATATGTAAAAAAAAATCAAAGCTCTAACATGAGTCTCACACACAACACACAACACCGTGGGGACAGCGACTACATGAAAGTTTTAATCATTTAATTTTTCACAGCTCAGTCACCAGAATAAAATGTTGATGTTGTATGTTTCTAAAAACCACAGATACGTAACATTTGTACTTTTCATACTGTACGTAGCTTATCAACATTTCCACAGTGGCATAGTTCAGATAACATGTATATGAGCTGACTTGTGAGACAGCTGCCAAACAGCAAACCACTGCTCGAGACCAACAAACAACAAAACTGTGTGTTTTTGGTGAGACATGGTGGCCGTGGTGACAAATCCAGGTATTTCAAGCCAAAACATGATCTTTTCCTAACTATTACCAAGTGTTTTTGTGCCTTTACTTAATATATCTGCTACATAATGATGCATAAATGTTACAATGTTATCTGTGATCTGCAGAAACAATCAAAGCAAGCTGTTAGTGGACGTCTCAGGTGCCTGTTGCCTGCACAGGTAAACATGGAGCTGAGCTCATTCAAATGAAATGTAAAGACACAATAAACTCTCAGCGGAAGGTGATTAACGCCTCTCAGACTACGACACTAACTAGCAAAGGGTCAACATATAAAAACACTGATCGTCCACCTTTAAAACTCTGAAATATGTGACCTGCAGTTCAAACAAACAAACCTGTCTGCTCTCTCTTCCTCTACTTCATCAGGTCACATTAACATTCATCCGCTGTCAGACTGCTGTGACCTCTGACCTCTCTGTACAGTGCGTAACAGTATTAGTAATCCACTTCCTTCAGTGTGTGAGTCACTGTGCGTTTATAGGCCGAGAATGTGGAGCCGGGGTGGGTGGGGGTTGACCTTGGTGATGGGTCCTGTGTGAGCAGCTCGCCCACACCCTCTTCCCCGGGGAAGGGAGGTTAGACCTTCTCCTGACCTGAACTGAAGGTTTATCGAAGCTGAGTGTCGCTCTGCACTTCAGCGCTTCCTCACTTTGTTGAAGAGGCAGGAATGAGTCAGACTGCTCAGACTCTGTCAACGAAGAGTGTGTGTGTGCGTGTGTGTGTGTTCCCAGGCACAGAAGCAAACCACATTCTCTCAGCTTAATGTTGAGATTAAAGTCCAATGTGTGTGTGGAGGTGAGCACTGCCATCATACCTGGAGCTTGGAGCTCTATCCTCACTGGTTCAGATCCTCTCATCATCACCGCACTTCCAGAATCCTGCTGTGCATCAGAGACTGTCAGAGACAAACACAACGAGCTTTAAACACACTGCAAACATACATGCTGATATTTTTTATCATGCAATTCTATTTATTCTTAAGTTTCACATGTTGTGTCTCATTTAACAGTTCAACCAGTGAACAGTGTTTATAACTCATCATCCTCATTTTAGAGGCTCGTCCTCTCTGACTGACGGATAAAGACTGAAAAGGAAATACTTTTTTATTTTTATTTTCGGTGATAAACACCACAAACAAAAGGAGAGACTGAGAACAGTAGAGAGGACGTCCTCCCTCAGATATCTGGTAAATATTGCCATTTCCCACACAAACACACACACACACAGTCTGGACTAAATAAAGTTCCTGAAAGTTTAGCTGCTTTTGTAAAAATAGACTCCTGTGGAGAAAAATAGAGCAGAGTGAATGAGGGGTCGAGTTTCTATTCAGACACACTGAAACCAGACGTCTGATTCTTTTCCCAACGTTTTTCTTATCGTGCACAACTCAGACTGACATGTCAGTGGTACCTCTGACGAGCCGCAAACATTAGCCTTTCTACCATTTTATTCCCCCGTTAAAGGCTTTTTTTGGGGGGAGTTTTTCCTTATCCGCTGCGAGGGTCCTAAAGACAGACGGATGTCGTATGCTGTAAAGCCGTGTGAGGCAAATTGTGATTTGTGATATTGGGCTTTATAAATAAAATTGATTGTACAGCTTCTTCAGTGACGCGGACGCTGAGCCGGATGGCCGTGGTGAAGAGGGAGCTGAGCCGTGAAGGCAAAGCTTTCAATTTACTGGCCCATCTACGTCCCAACCCTCACTTATGGTCATGAGCTCTGGGTAGTGACCAAAAGAATGAGGTCACGGATGCAAGTGGCTGAAATGAGTTTCCTCTGTGGGGTGGCTGGGCTCAGCCTCAGAGATAGGGTGAGGAGCTCAGACATCCAGAGGGAGCTCAGAGTAGAGCCGCTGCTCCTTTGCATTGAAAGGGGTCAGTTGAGGTGGTTCGGGCATCTGATCAGGATCCTCCTGGGCGCCTCCATTAGGGGTGTTTCAGGCATGTCCAACTGGTAGGAGGCCCCGGGGCAGACCCAGAATAAGCTGGAGGGATTACATATCTCGTCTGGCCTGGGAACGCCAAGGTGAGTGGGCAGATGGATGGATGGATGGATGGATGGATGTTTTCATTAGTTTATATTCAGCTCAAACTAAGAATCCTTTGATTTCGTTACCGTCTATATCTAGATACAGAGCGGGAAAGAAAGCCAGAACACAAAGAAAGAAACGTTTTTTGTTGCTTGCATCCATAACTGTTATTACCAGGGCAACAAGAGACAGTTGCAACGAAGTGATGCTCCTGCTGACCCACCTGTGTCCTCACACTTCTCTCCTCCGTATCCCGGACAGCAGTGCCACAGCAGAGCAGTGACGATCTCCTGCTTCTGCTTGTAGAGCGGCCGGGTGGACTGCTTGTACCTACACACACACACACACACACATACACACACACACACACACACACACACACACACACACACACACACAGAGGTAAAATAACTCCACATGAGGTCAAAACTCACATTTGAAAATGACAAATATCTGAAATTAAATTAAAAAAGATCCAAAACATCGATGAGACAGAAAACAGCTGGAACAAGTGGACGGAGATCTGATCTCAGATCTGTCATCAGCTCAGAATTAAAATGCCACTTCTCCAGAAACTTTCCAGGAACTGAAGTCAAACAGTGTGGATTAATGATCTGATGGGGTTTCAACAGAGTTTCATGAGTGCACATAGTTTGCATGAACTCCTCGTCACGTCCATCTGATCCTTCAGCTGAGGTGGACACTAGAACATTTGGGAAATCTAATTTAACTAATGAGGTATTTAAGTGAGATGTTGTGACAGGTTTCAGAAAACGTTCCAGTCTCATAGTTTGGTAGTTTTATTAACTGTTCCTGTCACTTATGATCATTTTTAACTTTGACATGTTGTTGGACGTCAGCTGTACATTAAATTCTTCTCTCTTGCTTTATTCAAGAAACCTCTTATTTTTAATAGAGGAATGTGGTCGGATTAAGGTGCAGACTGACAGCAAAATTAGTTTGGGTTATCCATAAATGAAATCTGAGTGAAAAAAATTGTTTTAAAAAATCTAGAAACTGTTGGTTTGTCCTGGAAAAAGACCTGAAGACATTCCTCTTTAAAATATACTAGAACACTTAAAGTAAATTAAGTAAATTTGGATTTTAGGGAACAGTGTGCAAGATTTGAGGGATTTAATCACTTCTAGTGGTGAGGATTATCCGTCAATGTCTGATCTACTCTGAATTAATATTTGACAGAGAAGAGAAGGATTTTAATTCTTTATAATTTACGTTTCTCAGCTCAGTTTTATCTTAAGATTCATGGTGAAAAACTCCTCTGACTGCTCATTCTTTGATTTCTTTTGGATGTCCAACTGCATCTCATTTAATCACTGAGGTCCGTTAAAAACATGAACAGTAAGTCTGTAGCTCTGACTGACCTGCTGGAAGTTTCTGGACTTTATCCATCATGTGGCAGCACAGTCAACTCCTCAGGTGTGTTACAGAGCAGGTAATTCAGGCCAGTTTATACCTCACAAGATGGCTGAGTGTTCAGCCATTATCCAATCAGAACTGGACACATACATGACCCCGCCTCTAAAGGATGCCACGCCTTTAGTGGTGAGTTTCAAAATAAAAGGACTCAACAGAAAACTATATGTAAAGATGGAATTTAACTTACCTGCTGATGTTCTGAGCTCATACGCAGTTTTGAAGAACTTCTATTTTAGTACTTTCGTTTGATTCTACTCCTTTACATTTATCTGACAGCTTTACAGTTTTACACCCAAAACATTTGAATACTTTAAAATATGTTATGAATTAATATAAAGATATAAAATAATCAGCAGATTAATCCATGATTGATTTATTGTACCTGTCACAGTGTGGTATTAGCACTTTGACTGAGTACTTATTATGGTTATGTACTCACATGATCACTTGACAGTCTGGCGTCCCGCTCGGACACCGACTTTGAGACTTGATGGTGTACTGCTCTGTTCCACATGCCACCATCTTGGTGACCACACGCCTCTGCACGAACGAACACCAGTTCCTGCACAAACACACACACACACACACACAGAGAGTGAGTGTTAAAGAAAGATGGATGAGATCACTTAGAGTGAGAAGTTGCTTGTTTGCAGTCTGTTATTGCCTGCTTCCTGTTTGGGGTCTGAGTTCAAACATGACGCCATCTCCTGACTGACCACCAACAGTCCAGTTAAAGGATTTCAGAGAATAATTCTGCATTTTTCGGGGTGGAAGCGTTAGATGAGAAGATGGATACCACTCTGGCTCTTGTTTCTACACTTAATGTACAGATTAAACAAACCAGATTTAACATGTGAAACAGTGAGGACTGAGCCAGGCAAGCTGTTTCCTTCTACCTCCAGTCTTTGTGCCCTTTGCCCTTTGATTGAAGGTCACAGTTGCATTGTCGCATGATGGAGACAGATGAGACGAAGCTGCTCAGCCCTATGACTGGAACATTTACCTTTAAGAAATGCGTCAGACAGAACTGTTGATTGGAGCACCGTTCTCTGTAATTTCTGCAGTAGGGGATTTTCGTACCATTGGAGTACTGCAAGCCTGAAATATCACCCAATCACCCAATATCACACTCAACCAGACACAAACTGAGTAAGTCTGCCTGCGCCCAACTCACTAACTCCCCTGCAAAATGGATTGCAGTGAACTGAAAACCAGTTTCGGTGTGTGTGTGGGACTGAGTCAAAATAAACTACAGTGTGTGTGTGTGTGTTCATGGTGATGAAGGAACGTGTCACCCAGTGCAACAGTGTGGTTCACTGATGTGTTTTTAACAACAATGGAGTGCTATGGCACAGAGGAAGAAGGTATTTCAGGGTCAGAGAAACACAATTGTACCTGTTAATAGATACATTCACTGTTGGTTTGAATCTGAACACGAAGATTTAATGATAAGATTTCATACTTTAATTTAAATATACTAAATTAACACACACACACACACACACACACATAGTGAGGCTTCACTCAGAGCCACTGAGCATCTGTGGTGAATAAAGCCAACTATAAACACGGGTGTGCGATGAGGTCACAGGGTCAGAGACGTCAGATAAGGTGTGTTTGGAGTTTTGACGGGGTCACCCTGCTGAACCTCTTACTCACCACAGAACACGTGTGTGTGCAGAAACTCACACCATGAAGTCATATTGGAGAGCCCAGAGGGGTTTTAACTTTATGGTCTGAGAGCATTCAACATACTTACATCAGATAAATTTGCCGCTTAAAAACACATTGGATTAACAGATTCCCTGTATTAAGTATCTGTTAGCGCTTCTTGTTGTAAAGTCAATCAAAGGACTACAAAGACACAAAATGATTGCAAAGAGAATAAAACTACAACAAGGAGAATATGAACAACTACAAAACGATGCAAAACAACCACAAAGACACAAAAAACACAGAGATGCAAAGCGACTACAGACGCACAAAATGATGACAAAAAAATGCTAAACCACCACAGAGAGACTCAGAACGATGACGAGACCCCAAAGAGATGCAAAAAAGACCACAAAGTACTGCATAACAATCACAAAGAGATGCAAAATGATCACAGTGATGAAAAAAAAACCACACAGAGACAGAAGTCAACTACAGAGACTCAAAATGACTACAAAGAGACACAAAACAACCACAGAGAGATGCAAAGCAACTACAGAGCCCCAAGATGACTACAAAGAGACATTAAACAACCACAAACAGAAACAAAGGGACTACAAAGACTCAGAATAACTACAGAAACACAAAACAACCACAAAGAGATGCAAAACAACCACAAAGAGGCACAGAACAACCACAAAGAGACACAAAAAGACAACAAAGAAAAGCAAAGCAACCACAAAGAAATGCAAAATGATGCAAAACAACCACGAGAAGATGCAAAGGATGCAAAGCATCCACAGAGACTCAAAACAACTACAAAGAGACACAAGACCTCAACAAAGAGATGCAAAACAACCACAAGAGGACGCAAAGCAACTACCAGGAGACGCACAACAACCACAAAGAGATGCAAAACAGCTGCAAAGAGATGCAAAACTACCACAAAGAGACACAGAATAACCACAAAGGAGATGCAAAGCGTCCACAGACCCTCAAAACGACTACAAAGAGACACAAAGAAATCACAAAGAGAAGCAAAGGGACTACAAAGAGCCACAGAACAACCACAAAGAGATGCAGAGAGTCCACAGAGCCTCAAAACAACTACAAAGAGACACAGAACAACCACAACGAGACGCAAAGGGACTGAAAAGATGTGCAAAATGATGACACAGAGATGCAAATCCCCACAAAGAGCATATTAGGATCATAGACTGTATAAGATTAGGACTCACAAATAGCAGCTATTTATTGATATTATTTCAGATTATAATATTTCAAATAGTTTATTGTTTGTTTCATTTTTACCAGGACTTCAAATGTGACTCTTAACATAGTTTTAATCATTTTACAAATAACAAAACTGGTCCCCAGTCTGAACAACACATTTTAGACCTAAACCTGTCTGAAAGGAAAGAAATCAATCCAAGAACTGAATGATTATTTGGAAGTTGATCAGCAGAGATAAAGCATGTTTGTGATTGTATGTGTTATTTCTGAACTGTTATTGCTGCTCTCTGTTTGTTTTCGTTGGCCATTGTCTCGTTCGCTCGAGCGTTTCACGTTGTGCCCCCTCCATCAAATCCGCTGTGGAGTCGCCCCTGCACCATGTTGGTGTGTGTGTTTACTGTAATGTTGTAATGTTGATGTTGGACTGTTTGCCTCATCACTTCCTGTCTGCTTGAGTCTGGCTGACTGTGTCACCAACAGCTCGGAGAGTTCAGCTCCACTTTCATGTTTCACAATCATTCCCCGTGTTTCTGGAATTGACTCCTAACACAAACACGCTCGTTAAACAAACACAGACTTAACATTAATCTCACTTTTCATAAATAGATTAACATCCCTCTCTTTTCTGTTTCTGTAAAAATGTTCAAATATTCTCCATCTTGAGCCAGAGTGTGTGCACGTAAATTTCGGTAATCAGATGTGATTTGGGGCGGCGAGATAATCCTCCCCCTCATATGAAACCATTTAAAGTTCCAACAGAGCGTGGTTGTGGTGTAATTTGTACATTTCTGACTGATCTCCTCTCCTCTCCTGATCCAACTGTGTGGGTTGACCACGACCTTTTTATTGTGAGAGTTGTGAACCAGGGGAGGAGATGATTACCAAGTCTAATCGCTCTCCACATGTTATTAGTGAGAACACTGCGAAGCTTGAGACAGAAGGAAGAGAGCGTAGAAGGGCTAAACTTTATTTGCTCTGTGTCTCTTATTTAGATTACTTGATAAATAACAAAAAATAAATATACAAAATAATCTCTAGTGTCTGCGTACAAAGATTTCAGACATTCAGCTGTTAGAGTGTTTACAGAGGATGATTTTTGTTACTGTAATTAAAAACATTAAATTGGATTTGTGGATGTGACAGGAAGTGATGAGGACACATGTCCATAAACTTTATTAAATCAGGTAGTCTTGATGAGATTG
Organism: Epinephelus cyanopodus; assembly: GCA_026686955.1. Taxonomy (NCBI): domain Eukaryota; kingdom Metazoa; phylum Chordata; class Actinopteri; order Perciformes; family Serranidae; genus Epinephelus; species Epinephelus cyanopodus. The sequence goes on from CM048930.1 coordinate 30,278,470, forward strand.
AGATCTTTTTTTCCTTTACAAGAGAAGCATTTATAATACAACAACCAGCAGACAAAATCAGCACGAAAACCAACACAAATGAGACCAGACATTACAATAAACAAACTACTAATAAACATGGAAATGTAACATATTCGTCTGCAGGAAAGCACAATGCCAACATTTTCCTTTCAGGACTGGGCTGTTTACTTTGAGGTTGTTTCATACATAGGATATCAACATTTCCAATGTGACATTAGATATAAGCTTATTAGCCCCCAGTTGTGGGTGATTTCAGTGATAATTGCTCTTTATCTAGTATCTTTTAGCCCCCAAATGTGGGTGTTTCTGGGAACCTGTCACTGTATTTCATGCAGCTTATTAGCCCCCAAACATGAATGTTTTTTAGTGACCTGTGACTTTTTTTCCTAGAAACATTTTGACATTCAAATGTTGGTGTTTTTAGCGACTCCCGTCTCTTTTTCAAGTGGCTTTTCAGCCCCAAAACATTGGTGGTTTTTAGGGATGCATTGCTGTGTTTAATGCAGCTTATTAGTCCCCAAATGTGGAGGATTTTAGCAACTATGGCTATTTATCCAACATCTTTTCAGCTTTCAAACATGGGTGTTTTTCAGGTATCTGTCGCTGTATTTCATGCAGCTTATTGACATTGAAATGGGGGTGTATTGTAGCAACTCATGACTCTTTCTCTTGCAACTTTTAGCCCCTAGATGTGGGTGTCGTCTTGTGACCTGTCGCTTTTAGATATGTATAAAAAAGAAAAGTTGAGCAAGTAAAGACAAGAGGATCTGAGACATGAAAAAAGTTAAAACATAGGGATAAAATATAAGATAAAATTAAAGTTTTAGTAAATAGGTGTACAGCAGTTGCAAATTGAATAAAGTGTGATGTAAACAAGAGATGAAATGAAAGTGATGAAAACAGGTAGTAAAACAATAAGTAAACTGATTGCAGTTATGAGGTACAAACAGGATCTGGTGAGAGTGTTACTCATTAATCCATTGTTTCTACATGTGAACAACGTCCTCTGACTAAGAAAAACCTTGTGTTATTTCCTCTGGTGACATCATTGGAGGAACACACACAAAGAGCTGTGGACAGAAAGTCCCTCCTTACCATGTGAAACTTGGTCTCAAGTGTCAAAGTCCTGGACTTTATACACCCACCATCCACCCGACCTCTGACCTGTGACTGGTGTGCAGTAGTTAAATATTTATACAGAGTATAATTAATAGTAAGCAGGGCTGGCAGCCCAGAGCTCGTTCATGCACAGGTGAGTTTGAAAACATCAGCAGTGGGCTGAGAGGAGATGTAGAGATTTGAGGGTGCTGGAACAACATCAGAGAATAAATCTTTAATCTTCATCTTTAGCTTTAACTTGATCCTGTCAGACTGAACTCACATCAGCTAAAGCTTTTCTCTCTCTGTTCATGTTTTCTCCTTCACATGATGCAGCTTAATCTCAGATATGTCCTCTCATGTCCTTGTTCAGCCTGAGAAAAGATGTTTGTAAAAAACCTGCAGCTCTGTGTTGTAAGAGCAGAATTATCAGCTACAGTTCATCAGCCAGGTACCTGATGTGCAGCAGATTTGGCAGAAAACTCCCCTGGGATCCTCCTCTAATATTAAGTGATAAGATAAAATCCGAGGAGTTTTGTTCTTAAATGAGACATATGCTGTTCTGTTTGAACAGACTGACACCTCCTCTAAAACCTGATAGTAAATTAATAAAGGGGTGTTTAAGTTGGATCTCTAAGAATCCTCCTTGGATGTTCTCACACTGTTAGAAGATTATGTTTAATTCACTTGACTGAGCGCACAGTTTTAGAAAAGAGATTCACTTTAAACCTTCGAAAAATGACTAAAAATGTGTTCAAGCTCACATTTAAAATCCTGGCAGTCAAAAAAAGTATGTTGAATATTCCAAAACAAATCCTATCAGTAAACAGCAGCTAATTGTAACTCCAGATATCCTGCAGCCAAGGACACACTATGAGACAACAGGCCCCTGGACGTAAACATGTAACTCCCCACCTCTGAGACTGAATACAGGAGGAAGCAGTGTTCAAATTTAACCGAGACTTTCGGACGAGCCCTACTTCTCAGGGGTAGGGATGGGACTGTACACTCAAAATCCCCTGAGATGCACCACGGAGTGTCAGCCAGGTCAGGACTTTATTTACCTACTGCATTTATAATTCATAATTATCTACTGCATGCAATAATTTAACTGATGCAATATTCTGTGCAGTTATTCAACTGTGCAATGTTTTTATTTTCACCAGCACCTCTTGAACGTATATTATTCAACATATATTGCACTTAACTGTACTGTAGCATGATGCACATTTTATTTTTAATGCACATTCAATTTCTATTTTATTACTTTATTGCTTTATATTTACATGCTCCTGTTTTACACTCCTATTCTTACATCTTATAATTCTCTATTCTTTACATTGAAGCAACAGTAACGAATCATAAATTCCCCTCGGGGATAAATAAATTTTGACTTGACTTGATCAATAAAGTATTTCTGGTTCTGATTCTTACATGCACATGCATCCATGTATGCTCAAGCCTACATGCAATAAATATCCTATCAATACATTTTAATATTATAAAGGAATACTTAAATGAAATGAAACTTGGATTACAACAGACGAGCCTTTCTGATGTTTTTGAAATGCATTAGCGGAGTTTTATTACATGTTCACAATGATTTTGGATGTACCCTGAATGAGTTTTGAGACTGCTTTTTTCTGAAGGGGAACTGAACTGAAGGTGAAACTTATCTATGCTCTCTTCAAAGCCAAACTCCATTGTCAGAAACACTAATTTTACCTTGCTGAACACAGGAGATGCTCGTCTATCGCTGCCTCTATCAGTTAATGTGTGTGTGTTATTGTGTGACGTTCATGTTTTAAAGGGTTAGTACGGATTCACCAAAGTCACACAATAATGCAAACTAACTAATTGATCGAGGCAGTGGTAGAGCAGCAGCTCCTGTGTATAGTGAGGTAAAATTACTGTTTTTGTCAGTAGAGTCTGGCTGAGAAAGGATCATAGATCATTTTTATTTTCTGTTCCAAAGGCTGTCTGTTTGGGAAGTACTGAGCATACGACTCGATAAATGAGACTTATACTGCATGAGTTGTGTGAGAATTCGTAAAGTTCTGTGTTAAATGTGGACCCTTATGATTTCAATCCATCAAGAACTTCCTCCATTTTTGGATTCATAATTCACTGTGGGGGCGTGCAAGAAAAACAATGGTTTATTTATGAATTCAACATAACACAAAGTGAGTGATGTAGAAATGATGATAAATGATTGAGGATGTTGGGGATGAGGTATTCCTTTAAACCTGGAACAACAAAGAAACTAAAAAATATTCACTACTGCACTCTTTGCCAAGAAACAGTATCACACAGTGCAGGCAACATTTAGTGTAACTTTGTTAAACAGACCAGAAGATGTTAAGTCCAAAGACAGGGCGGCAAGGGCAGGAATAGACAGCAGCGTGTTCATTAGACACAAATTATCAGAAATTGTCATGCCTGAAGAAACACACAGACAAGTGCTTTAATTTAATATAAGACCCCCAGACTGAAAGTTGCATCTCTACATCTACGTCCTTCTTGTCGTTTTGCTTTTGCGATTAAAATAGTTCCCACACTTGCAAAAGATGATAAAATAACAGCTGGATTGTCTTGAACTTGTCAGACTGAATCGATGGAAACATTCCAACACAAACATGTGTTAATTTGGTTTAATATTCTTCTGTCAGTCATTCTGTAAGAGGAGGCGTCACTTTGTTCAAACAGCACACAGGACATGTCTTCTTTTTTGGGGGGCTGAGCCTCAAAGTGTCACAGCCACACAGCTGCGACCTGTAAAACTGTCACTTTCTGGCTGTGCTTTGGTGAGTGTTTAATAATCAGATCTCTGAGCTTCAGAGCGAGACCTTGACTCATCCTGAGAGAGACGGAGGAAAATGATCTGCAGGGTTTCTGTTGCAGGTCCAAGAGTTCAGGTTCACATGTGAGACATGTTTGTGGGCGAGCCAGAGACTGAAGGCTGAAGAATCCCAGAGGACCAAACAGAGAGCGGAAGACTGGAGGGATCTGTTACGACACAGTGATCAGCAGGTTTCACTCAGATACCAGGAGTTTGTCCTGAGGGTGGTCATTAAAATCTAAAGGGTTCATCCTCTGCAGAGCAGGAACATCTGCAGGATCACATCTCCCAGGCTCCATTTGGTGCAGACTCAGAACTAAAGCTTAGATTCTCTGCCCGAGCCCGAACCTGACCTGGACCCCTCGGGCTCGGATGGGTTGGGCTCCTCCTGACAGCGCGCACATGTGAGTTGTTGACGGTGACATCGTGTGTGTCAGCTTCGTCGAGTCGACCAAGTGCAGCACGATGCTGGTATATGACAGCAAAAAGACGGGGACCCTGACGCTTAAGAGGCACATGATGAAGGCTTGCCATGGAAGGAAAGACGATAGTCAGCCTTCAATGTCCACGTTCATATCATATAATTTGCATTTTTAATGTGAGATTTTTTTCTTTGTAATCAGTATTGATTTATCCATAAAACTCCCTCCTCTTAAAATGCAGGTCAGGTAAAGCAAAGGATTTAGTTCAGATTTACGTAGGGGGAACACACATTTTGACGGGGAAACGTATCGACGGACACAGTCTGCTGGAAATCAGGTGCTGTAAAACATAGCGTATGAGTCGTTCACTGTCATGAAAGACAGCACTCACATTCATATTCAACAGTTGAAAACGAACATGTTCAGTTAACAGTGCACTAAAATAATGAGCATGTTTGGTGAACACGCTCTTCTAGTGTAGCCTTGATTTGCTCCTGTGTGGATATACAGAGAGGTAAGAAAACCTGCCTCCAGCTTTGGAACAAAAACTCAACAGTCGTGTGGCTCTGAACATCCTCCAGAAAAAGACCTTATCTGACTGTGTTCATGTTCAGATCCACCATCTCAGCAGCAGAATTGATCCACCTGCATGATCTTCAGCCTGATAACAACATCACCGCCTTTAAATCCCTCTTAGTGTCGTCCTTTCATCTGCCAGCTGTGTCTCTTGATAATGGCTGAATGAGCAGTAAGTGATCCCCTCATGGTCGCATTATCTGCAGCTTCTGCTCTCTTTGATCTGAATCCGCCAGCTCACGGAGCTTCTTCTCTTTCGTCTGCCTCTTTTTCTGTTCAAGTAGGATGAACTTTTACTTTGAAAGGATTTCAGCGAGGCTTTCAATTACAAGATCAGCAGTGATTCAAGCAGCTGAGGAGGCTGAAGCTCACAACACCAAGACAAAAGAGCATATCGTCCTCTCGGCCTGGAAGGCTGTCATGATGTCTGCTGCAAATAAGATTGCAGAGGCAGGAAGATTTCACTTCAGAATAAGAGCATATATTTCTTTTTATCTCTGCAGGAAGTTTCAAGTTGATTTCAGAGCAGTGGAGTGAAACCAGCAGCTGAAAGGAAGAACGGAAATTAATCTAAAAACCAATAATGTAAAAAATTATCAGCTTGTAAAGTCAATGGGATTAATAATCAATGTTTTGTTTTTTATTTGAAGAACTCTACAACGAGAGATTTAATGCACCATGTTTTAGCAAATCGCTATTTTCCAACTGTAGTTCCTGGACTGGTGGTAAGAAAATTAGACATACTAATACTAAACTTAGTCAACCAACTAAAACATTCGACTACACCAGAAAGCATCTGTAAGTTCCTTCGAAACCTCTGATCTTCTCCTTTTGCAGCCAAACAGCAAACTTTTCCACCTCGACTTCACCAGTCCTTAACTACCTGTTGACCTCTGACCTCTGAAGCATGAATAGCCCCCACCACTCAGCCTCCGATGATAACGCTGAGGCTAAAAACAACACAGCGAACCTGGAAAGCTGCTCTCCATTACAGCAACACAGCGGCGACTCGCAGCACAAAGAGCTCCATTTGTGAACGATGTGATTAAAGCAGCAGTTTAAGGTGGGGGGGCTTTGAGCTAATGGAAGGTTGTTTTGCTAATAGCCCTCAGGGATCATTTTATCGGGGAATCTGTGGACGAGTCCTGCAGTGTAACGTATGGATGTGGGTCACAATAATGACCGAGGCCTGTATGAGCGCGCTCCAGAAATTTCAATCCTCTTATTTTGTCTCAGAAACACCTTTTTCTAAAACAAGTCCAAATCTAAAAAAAAAAATAAAAGAAAAAAACGAGCAACAGATAAATTCAATTTAAAATTAATTGGATCAACTTTTTTAAATGTAAAATGACCACAAACTGATGCAGAACCACCACAGAGAATTTTCTGATGCAAGTAGGAAGAAGACAATTAATAAAACCTCCAGGTCCCATTAAAGTAGCATTTCTTCATCTCTCACATTCTCAGGTTTAGATCTCTTAAGGTAAAGCTTCTAATAAAATGAGACAATAGTGTAAGAGGCCCTAAGCTGGGTAAAGCTGGCAAAAACGCAATTTATGGAGAGATTCTTGATTGTAAAACCTCTCTCTAATTTAGAGGGATGAAAAAGATGATCATTACTAACCAGGTTACTCAAGGTGTGAGGGAGCAGGTAAACTTATTTGTCTCACAAAAGATCTGTCAGTCTGGACCAAATTGGTGGACAGACAGACACACAGACTGACGTTAACATCTGTAGAGCTGCTACAGGTTTTATTTTTACTCCACACATGAAATAATAAACTGCAGTGAAAGATTGTTTTCTCGGTCTAACACCTGGAGGACAAACACAGAGGACACCCTCAATCTGTGTGAGACTCAAAAAACCATAAAATTAATGCATGCTGTAAAGACTGTAAAGCGGCAGCCTGGGTGGTACCAGCCTGTTATAAGCATGCTGGCAGTCAAAACATTTAAACGCTCCCTGTTTGGTACTTCTGTGTGCTTTAGACTCGTGTGTGTGTGTGTGTGTGTGTGTGTGTGTGTGTGTGTGTGTATTTTTGTACTTCTATCTCCTATCTTTGAATTTTAGTCCTAGATATTTTGGAGAAGTGAAGACATTCAGTGCGGTCATCACCCCTCCAGAGGACTGATTGAGGGTTACTGTTACAATCATGTTAAGGTTAGACAGTGGTAGAAAGTAACTAAGTACATTTATTCAAGTGCTGTACTTTACTTGAGTGTATCCAGTTTATGCTGCTTTACACCTGTACTCCACTACATCTGAGGTAAATAGCATACTTTTTACTCCACTACATTTATCTGATACTTCTACTTATAAATGATGATGAATCATTATAGATTAAACTACCCAGCAGTATATGAAGCGCCACCTTTACCCGCTGCAACATTAAGGTGATGAACACATTAATGCATCAATAATTATAATCCAAAATATTATTGTATTGAGTCAATTTGCATAATGAGTACTCCATTTTGATGCTAATACTTTCGCACTTTCACTTAATATTTTAAATGCAGAAACTGAGTATTACACTGTACCATTACTACTTTTACTTCAGTACAAAATCTGAGTACTTCTTCCACTGAGATCAGTGTTAGAGAATGTATTATGTCAAAATAAAGGCCTGGAATTGTAGAAGAAACATCTGTGTGTCAGCTGTTGTTATAGTTTGTTCTTGATCTAAAAATCTAATCTGAAACATGCCCTCCAAACTAAGTGACAAAATAATTGAATTATGTTCCGAATGATCCATAAAAACTCAGTGGATCACTTTTTAGAAGACATAAAACATACAAAAAAATCAGTAAACCATGTGGGAAGTTAGGATGAGAAATGTGTTTAATCTTTAAAAATGAGTTGTGTTTTATACGTTTATTATATATATTTTAATGTGAACACTTAATCTGAAAAAGTCACTCCAACTGTCAAATAATACTTAGATGTTGCTTTGTATGATGCTTCCTGTTTGCACTATCCCTCTGCTGCTGTAATGTTGTAAATTTCCCTGCTGTGGGATGAATAAAGGATAATCTTATACAACACATTCTCACTCCGACCTCGTCACATATCCACATTTGGTCATAGACTTTCCACATCCACATACGATGTGCAAGGTTCCCTGGGTGCGTTGGTTGGTGTCAAGTTCTGCCCGTTACATGCATTGTCTCCTTTCAAGATACACTTCTGTTTTTACAGGAAATTTAATGTTTCCAACTGTCTCTTTCAAAACAAACGCACTGCGTTGGCACAACACCACAAATTTTTCTTTCAAAGACAAGCACAAGTGGTTGGGTTCAGGAAAAAAGAACAGAGTTTGGCTTTACAATCTTACAGAATGCAAACGCTGCTCTCCCAGGAGAAAGTCAGTGTTTGTTGGACCCATTCACCACCCTTCCGGCCCGCCCCAGTCACAACTTTCACCGCCTTAACTTTCGTTCTTGTCCCACCGTGTTGGCTCCTGACACCACTGGGCACCGTTGAACTATAACAGCAACTGGCCACGTATCATGCCATATCTGTATCATAGATGAGTATTTGTACTTTACGTCTCGGGTCCCCAGATCTCAGATGTTAGTATGTGAGTTCAATGATAGTGTTACTGACAAGACATTGCTCTCTCATACCTAAACAAAAGAATATGTTGATTTCAGCTGACTTCAAAAACGACTTTTATGAAAGGCTCCAAAACGACATATTACCATCATATTACAGTCGCAGTGTGTACACGTCTGTAACGTCAGGAAACGATCGCAGTTCTGCTCCAAAACTACTTGGTTAGCTTCAGGAAAATCATCATGGTTTGGAATTAAATATGTACATCGGTCTCCTGTGTGAAAGTTCTGTGTTTGTTTGACCCACCCACCCTTAGGGCTTCTTCGATATCTGTACAATATTATGCAGATTTTGTTGCTTTTTATGCTACATCTCGTTACTTTGTTCTTTGCCCCGTAATAATTTTTATGGCCACTAGAGGGCACCATCTCACAATAAACTTAAGTATGGGTCTTAATAAGCCCCTTGCACAGTTGACCTATGTAATAATAATTCACGCTTGTCTGTCCTATACATTAAAGGCTAAAAAGCCCAAAAAAATATCTTAGGAAAAAAAAAAAGGTCGCCTTACAGCAAAGATAAAAAAGCATACATCATACATATGTGGTTGTGATTTACAGTGAGTGAGTGGGCTTGACAGGATGAATGGACAGGATCACCAGAATAAGTTGTAATAAACCAGAATTCTCTTTAACTACGCATAGTTTTTAGTTTTGTTGCAAAAAACAAAAGATTATGACTAACAATTCTTTAAATCTTCCATCACAATTTCCAAGGTGATGTCTTCTGTCCAAACTTCTTCAGTTTACTGTGATATGGAACATTGAAAAGCAGCAAGCGTTCGTGTTTGATAAGCTGAAGGTTAAAGAGTTACAGATTCATCCTCTGGAAACTAATCGATTAACTGACTAGTCATCACAGCTCAACTTTCCACTTCATCACTCAGCTTTTTGCAGTGAAGGGAATTTTCTCAGGCAGGAAAACAGTCAAAAGCAGTAAGTGAACCTCGAGGTCACGGTTTTGGACTCACCCGTTTTGGGTTGGATGGTTCCCGTTCTCTCCCAGTGGAGGGGTCTCTGTCGCTCCAGGGTAAAGCATCTGGAAATGGGGGGGCAACGCTCCTGTCCCGAACCCCCTCACTGCTCCTCCTCCTCCTCTTCTTCCTCCCATCTCCTCCTCATCCTCCTCCACCTCAGGGTCTCGTGCTCTCACCTCACAGTGAGCACTCACCAGTAAGCCCAGAACAAGCACCAGTTCTCCCACTGCTGTCATGTCTGCTGCCCTCCACATCACTATGTGAAAGTGCGCACGACCACCAGCTGCTTATAAACAGCTTGAGGGGGGAGAGAGAGGGAGGAGGAGGAGTTTCCTCTGTTTCACAGCCCTTCAACAGGCATCTTCTTCTTCCTCTTCTTCTCTGACGTTATTTGATTTATCACTTGGATTTTCTACATTATGATTTTAATGTTCTGGAAGAAGTACTCAGACCATTCACTGAAGTGAAAGTTGAAATACCAGTATGTAGAAATACTTTACAAGTTACAAGTTAAATCCCTGCATTCAAAATCTCTCTTAAAGCTGAGGTAGACAGTTGTGTTTGGGCGTCAAAGTTCTAAAGTCCTGTAATAAACCTGAGCATATTGTGATTCAAGTGGTCTTAGAGAGAACTAGACTTCTACACCTCCTCTCAGCTCTGTTTTTTAGGCTGCCTTTGATGGGAGACTTTGGCCAATCACAGTTTATTTCAGCACCTATTGGCTGCTCCACAAATGCAGACACCTGTGCACATCTCTGTGGTGAAAGCCTGCAGAGGAAGCTGCTGTTCCAGCATTGGCAACAACTGCTTACTCTGCAAAGAAGCCCAAATAAAGAGGACGGATTTATCAAAAGAAGAGTCTAATGAGAATCAGACAATAAACAAAGTAAAGGATGTGCCAAGACTGGCGAAGCATTTCAGAGATGGAGAGGAAATGTTGCTAATAGTTTAGCACTCTGTTAACCCAAGTGGCTTCAAGTTGACATTTATGAAGTTCAGGAGGTCAACAGCTGCAGCAACTCGCATCCAGCCAGCACAAACTCAACTTCGGAGGACTGGACAGCCCCAACTCCCTGCTATGTCAGCAAACTTTCTGTTGCTGCCATTACCATGGGCGGATTATAACAGAATGGGCCTCTGGGCAAAGATATGCAAAAGGCCCCACCACCTCTCCTGCATGGGAGCAATACACACAGACTTGGTGGTGGTTTTGCTTCCTATTTTGTTACTCTATGTGACTTTGTAGTCGTAATACATCTTTTTGATTTTGTGTCTCTGTGGTAATTTTGTATGAGGTCTTTTTGTGTCTTCTTGTGGTTGTTCTTCCCCTTTTGTAGTTATCGTGTATGCATCTTTCTGTGTTTCTTTGTGGTCACTTTGAGCCTCTTCCTGGTCTGTACGTGCTAATTTGAGTGACATTTTGCAGGTGAAAGTGAAGGGGGTCCCCTGACACTTTGTTCCCCTACGCCTGTGGTCATGGACTTTCCACGTCCACATACGACATGAAAGGTACCCTGGGTGTGCTGGTTGTTAATGTTCTGGGACACTGTGTCAAGTTCTGCCTGTTACATGCGTTGTCTTCTTAAATATACACTTCTGTTTTCACAGGAAATTCATCATTCAAATACACACACACAACATTGGTACAACACCACAGGTTTAGTTAGGTCTAGGCAACAAAAGAACAGGGTTTGGCTTTAGAATCTTACAGGACGCGAACACTGCTCTCTTGGGTGAAGGTCGGTATTTGTTGGACCCATCCACCAACTCTGACACCCACCCCAGTTGGACTTTAGCCGCCTTAACTTTCATCCTTCTCCTGCTGTGTTTCCCCCTGATGCCACCAGGTGCCGTTACACTATAACAGCAACCAGCCACGAAACATGCCAATGTTAAAAGACACCTTTTCTCATTGGTTTCTGACGCCGCAAGTCACTGCCCAAGCGCCAGATTTTGACGACTTCGGAGTGCGACTGGGCTTGCTCAGTAAGCCCATTCAGTAATCCAGCCATGGCCATCACACCAGTAAGACCCGCTGCTGTCGCTGGCCACCAGCCTGCTGTGACACCCAGCACTAGGGGGTTTGTACTGGCTAAATTTAAAGTGTTACAGCAGGTGACTGAACTTCCCATCTCAGAGCTGGTTCCCTCCTCTTCTCCCAGGGAAGCGCTCCACAGCGGCGGAGAGAGGCAAAAAGATGGTTGGGTGGCTAGCTAGTTAATTTTGTCTCATTTTTTGGTTTGATTAACAGTGGATGGATGGAAGAGGGGCTGACAATTAAACGAGATAAATAAATCAGTGTATGGGAAACACTGGGTTACTGTATGAAGCATGTGCATGTGCCCATGGTCATTTGGTGGGAGGGGCCTGACAAAGAAATTGGTGTGTTTCTTAAATTCTGTCTTTTTTATGCCTTTTATAGATTTCTGTGTAGCCCAGCTTTAAGTTAAAGTACAACATATGTATTATATTATTGGATTATTATTATTATTATTATTGACGCATTAATGTGTTCATCATTTCAATGTTTCAGCTGGTAAAGGTGGAGCTCATTTTATTGTATTTATATACTGCTGGTAGTTTAAACTTCAATAATGCATCATCATTTATTTGTTCATTATATTTTGTATTGATAATCTGAAACTACGAAGTAACTTGAGTAATCAAATGAACATAGTACAGTAAAAAGTACAGTATTTAAGTGTACATGAGGTAACGTTTCTCTCTTTGTACTCCTCCATTCTTTCTCTCTGTCTTCATCCCTTTCCTGTGGAATTGATAAGAACAGAGGAAGTCCACCGAGCTGCAGGAGAAATTACCTCCTTCCTTTCTGTGTGCGTGTGTGTGTGTGCGTGCAGCTGTACATGTATCATTGTGAGGACTTGTAAAGAGTTTTATACCTGCAGAGTGAGGACATTAGTCAGAGGGCTGTTTGAAGGTTAAGGCTTAGTTTAAGGGTTAAAGCAAAAATCAGCTTTCAAAAGTGCAACAATATTTGTTAAACACCAAAAGTTAGATTTCTACGTAATGAAATTAATGCACCGCTCCCTCTTTAACTGACATTTTGGCTGCTATAGCCATTTTTTCTAAGTGGACGGGTGCCAGCTGCCATTAAACATAAAACAAGAGGGAGGGTAACTGCAACGAAAGATGTTTGCATTCTTGTAAAGACGACAATGGCTCACATTCATCACTATCCCATTTAAAATACATTAAAGCAAAGGTTATACAGCATTCAAATTATGGGATATATTGGAATGAAGGGAAATTAGTTCAAATTAGAGCTACACTGATAAGAGGATACACTAGTTTTGTATTCTGACACTGTGAAATCATCTTTATATGTTATTTTTACCTAGTGTAATAATGTTTTACATCTTTACATTGGCTCATCTTTAAACCAAAATACTGGAGCTCAAGTTGTTAAGGTGTTTATTGTTAACTGCTGTTGTGGTTTGGCGGTGAGAATATGTCCCGGTCATGGTGACACATTTCGCTCTGACACTTTTATTCTGTCACGTTGTCACATTTTTGTTTCATTCACAACACTGAGGCAGATTATAGTGAGTCAGATTGAACTGAAGTGGAGGAGGGCGAGAAGGAGGAGGGAGGGGAGGATGATGGTTCCTGTCCAGGCTGAGAGAGCCGGGGACTTTTCCACTGGGAGAGGGGGTTGGTTGATGGTGGTTGGTTGGGTGGGTGGGGGTCATTTCCGAGGATTGTTTTAGAGCTATGGAAGAGGAGGGAGGCTTTGAAATGTGTGGCAGAGAAAGTGTAGAGGGACACTGAAGTGAGAGATACTAAGAGCTTATGATTTTATATAGATGGTATTCAGAATGTTAGTGTATAATTATCAAACCTATCGCCCAGAGACAATTTTTATGCATAGCCACTACAGGCAGCTAAATAACAGTAGTACTGTTTTTAAGTACAACTTTGATGTACATTTACTTTGCTTCTATTTTTTGCTTCTTGATACTTCTGTATTACATTTATCTGTCAGCTTTAGTTTTTTTAATTCAAATCATTCATGCAAAATATAATCAACCAATAAACTGTACATTCATTCATATTCAGCTTATACTATTGGGGGTCGCAGGGGGGCTGGAGCTTATCCCAGCTGGCACTGGGTACACCCTGAACAGGCTGCCAGACCACTGCAGGGCTGACACATAGAGACAGACATTCACAGCATTTAGAGTCACCAATTAACCTGCATGTCTTTGGACTGTGGGAGGAAGCCGGAGCACCAGCACAAAACCTACGCTGACATGGGGAGAGCATGCAAACTCAGCACAGAGGGGCTCCTCCAACCCAAGGCTTGAACCCTCCACAGGAAGGGCAACAATGCAAACCACTGCACCGCTGTGTCGACCATTTTACTCATAAACAAACAAATAGTTATGTTTACATTCAGAGATTTAACAGCCGTGTAATAAATTATTTTGTAATATAATGGATAAAGATAAGATTTATTGGTCCTGTGGTAAAATTCAGATGCTACCCAGCAGTATTCAAAGTAGTTAAATAACCTCCATCTTTACCAGCTGCATCACAAAGTGATGAACACGTGAATGCATCAACAATTATGATCCACTAACTTACCATATCATTCTGAAATAGGCCATTCTGCATAAGAGTACTTTAGAGGACGGAGCACAAACTTCTTGTGTTTAATTTGAAGCTATTATTTTTGTACTTTTACAGAGTAAGATTTTTAATGCAGGACTTTAACTTGCAACAAAGACGTTTTACACAGTGGTATTACTGCTTTTACTGAAGTAAAAGATCTGAGTTCTTCGTCCACAACTGTGTTTATCAAGTGTACATCTCAAAGGAAGGAAACTATAGGAACAGATAATCCAGGCAGACGCAAACAGCTCAGTGATTTGTTGATAAAGTGAAGACACAGCAGCTTACTGAGAATCATGGTCCAAGTAGAAGTGACTGAGAATCCACAGGTGAGAAGGAACGAGGCAGGTTAAAAAATTACAGACTGACAGGTACAAAAATCAGGTTTGGGTGGGTGGAAAACAAAAGCACAAAGCACTGTGAATATGTCAGGGAGCAGGTGGAGACAGGCTGGGTTAACTACTATTTAATTGTGCAATGAAGGACAGGTGAGCAGGTGGATTGAGGCCTTTCAGTATAAGACACAAATATTCATCAGACATGTGTCTTTATATGCAAATATATATTCTTGACACTTTCTCTGTCATCATCTTTTAGCATCATCCTCAAATTTAATTGTTAAATCTATTCTTAAAACACCAAAGTGGTTGACTATTTTCATGGCCAGTGCTCCCTCATATCAGATATCAGTGTTCAGGTATAAACACATTCAATAACTATTTTTATTTACTATTTTTAAATTCGAACCCAATTGCCAGAAAAAAATGACATTGTACATTTCTGCAAACCATGGATATGTCACATTTGTATGTTATTACGAAGCTGATGGGTTGAAACTTTTCATTTCAGCAACACTGTGGTTAATGTGTAGTTAGGGTTACGCACCAAAACCACTTGGTTATGGTTAAAAAACCCAGTTATGGAGCAACAATCTCAGCAGCAACAATCTCAGCAGGAAACACAGCGAACACTTACTCAGGTCTGTTGTACAAACCTTTGGCTTCTTGAGCTCTTGTTTTATCTCTATTATCTAGTTTTATGTTGTTGTATCTGTGTGCAAATAAAGTTTGGTCAAGGTTGAGGATAGATAGTGGTTACAATCAGAAGTGAGCTTTTCTGTTCCAACTATTCTCTCCCCTGTCATGCAACACTGTGGGGACGACTAACTGTTGTCCAACCTAAATAAATAATGTTGTATTATTAGATTCTGTCTGATGGTTTGTGTTTGTGTCTACACATCATTTAAAGATCTGCCTCCTGGACTCAGACACGTCTCATAAAAGCTGCCAATACTGCATTAATAGCAAACAAAACTGAGGCGATCCAACCAAGAACCATTTGAATTCTTGTAACTGTAGTGTAACCTGATGTGTGTTCATGTGCAACCAGCAGGTGGCAGCAAAACACTTATATCTACATAGTTACATGTGTCCCAGTGAAGCAAATCCTATAAGTGGTTCCTGCACCTTAGACAAGCACTTTCAATGGCATGCAAAACTCTGGTCCAATATTTATTTACTGTGAACAGTTAAGTAAGTAGAAGATGAAGTGATCTCCAAAACGCATGAAGTCAAAGATGACACATGCCTTTCAACATTTTAAGCAGGATCAGTTTATTATTTTGGTTTTATACAATTTTAGAGTAAAAAAAAAAAGGAAAGGAGCACCATGAAAAGTTTGGGCACCTCAAAACATTTGAGCTCTCAGACAACTTTTACAGGGTCTCAGACCTTAATTAGCTTGTTGGGGCTCTGGCTTGTTCACAATCATGATTAGGAAAGGCCATGTGATGCAAATGTCAAAGCTTTACAAATATTCTGACTCCTGAAAGCTTGTCCTAACAATCAGCAGCCATGGGCTCCTCTAAATAGCTGCCTAGCACTCTGAAAACTGAAAAAACTGATGCCCACAATGCAGGAGAAGACTACAAGAAGATAGTTAAGTGTTTTCAGGGAGCTGTGTCCTCAGTTTGTAATCTCATTGAGAAATGACAGTTACAGGAACAGGAACTGTGGAGGTCAAGCTGAAGTCTGGAAGACCAAGAGCACTTTCTGAGAAATCTGTTCATAGAAGAAAAAATTTCCTGTGTCCTCACCACAAAATTCAGCATCAGACGTTTCCAAAGGAACAGTGAAACAAGCCTGAAAAACAGATAACTGGTTGCTCTGTGTTGTAGGGTGTAGATCAAAACATGTATCAGGTGCTCTTGGAAAAAAAGGAGGGAAATCCAAAATACTGCAAACAGGAAAAGAATCCGGGGACTACTTTTTAATCTGATCTTTCCTTCCTCATTCATTTTGTTTGGAGTGCCTGGATTCTTCTCCTGTTTACCAAAACAAGCCAAGGAGTCTTGTGGACTGATGAAGTTAAAATAGAACCTCTTAGATGCATTGAGCAAAGGTATGTTTGGAGAAAAAACCCAGAGGAAAATTTTACTGCTCAAAGCTTGCTCTTCTACAGCTCGGGGGAAAATTTTGTGATTCTCATCTCAGTCTCATTTTAGTTTCTATTTTGTCTGAAATGTTTCTCACCTATTTCTCCTAAAATTCACTAGGAGAAATAGGTGAGACAGAATAATTAGAGGGAGTCATACTTGAGACTTGAGAGAGATACCTTGCTAATCTCGATTCAGTGTTTTTAATGGCTCCTTTGTTTCTCCTTTGGAAAAGAAAATGAGCAATATTGGAGCTACTATGGAGCAATATGTGAGTCTCACGCACGCACACGCACACACACACACACACACACACACACACACACACACGACACAAATTCTGGAACAAATATGTATTTATTGAAATGCAATAACAGCAGTAATCAATTTGTAAATACAATGACCACCTACACTGCAAAAACTCAAAATCTTGACCAAGCATATTTGTCTATTTTCTTGTCAAAGAATACACTTAATTTACAAATACTTTATACAAAAATAATTGGGAGAAGTAAAATTGCTTGTCACTAAGGTGCAGTGTCTGCATTATCTCTGTCACTGTATCTCAATGACTTTGGTGATTGTGTCTCATATTAGAAACTTTGACAAGAAATAAGATAAATGTACTTGGTACTATTTGGAGTTTCGTGTAGGGGTGAACACACCTACTTGTTGGCAATATGTAGCTGTAATTACATGTTAACACTTTATAGACAGCAAAAGCTACTCCAACATTGCCATCATTATAAAATCTGAACATAAATGTCCCTCTTCTGAGTAAAGCTATGTTGTGTCTCTTAACAGTGTTTTGAGCAGTATCAGCACAGCTTTACAACAATGCACAACATTCAACAACTTAGAGTCTTAAAGGCCCTCATGCAGCATTTATATACAGGGCTTTCTTGAAGAGGGTCACCTCAACAAATGTCCATCACTCAATATAAAGTGCTAGCTTTTTCAAATTATCAAAAATTGCACTTTTAACTAACTGATCAATCACAATTGAGTATTTCAGGTAGCTGTAATAACATGTTAACACTTTAAAGACAGCAAAAGCTACTCCAACATTGTCATCATTATAAAATCTGAACTATAAATGTGCCTCTTCTCGGTAAAGCTGTTTTTAAAAATAGTGTAACAGTGTCTCTAACAGTGTTTTAAGCAGTATCAGCACAGCTTTACAGCAATGCACAACATTCAACAACTTACAGTCTTTAAGGCCCTCAACGTCAAAGCATTTGTATACAGGGCTTTTTTCAACATGGTCACCTCAACAAATGTCCATCACTCCAGTATGCCTCATTCAAGAATTTACACAGTGTTTCTGGCCCTCACGCGGCATTCGTTTATGAAAGCTTTTTTGATCTTACTTTTCTCAACCAGTGTCCATCCATCCAGTGTACCACAGTGCATGATATAAGCTGCAAGAATAAAAGAAAGAAAGGGAAGCACAAATTACAAACTGCATAATGTAACAGCAGTTACCACAACAGTATTGAGATTTTTTTTATCCTGATATCACAAAATTCATATTGTAATATCTCTAAGATTCACACATGCGGAAATTCAGTAAAACTGTGAGGACACTGAAACAATCACAACATTATTTAAATGTAGCTACGTGATACATGGTGTCCCAACACTCAAATTTTGCCAGAGATGGTGTTGAATGTGAGGAGAAGGGGCAGAAGAAAGAGGGTAAACAAACTAGAAATAAAAACTAGCATTAGGACAAGTTTATTTTTGAAAAAAAAAAAAAAATTGTGCTTCTTTAGGTTGAAAAAGTTGATGGTTGGAATCATGTTAAGCAGTACTTGAGGTAGTTGAAGCTTTGTTGAAAAACAAAAACACTTATGTTGGTGTTAAAACAGATTTTCTAGAGCTCTAAATATTAGTTGATTAGTTGTTAATTAAAATTAAACAATAGGGCTGTCAAAAGCACCATGAAATTGAGTTCGAATATTTTCTAATTAATTTAGTAGAGTTCGAATAATATTCAAATTTCTTCTTATTTTTTTTATTTTTTTACAAAAGACAAAACAAAAAATAAGATGCTTATCGCTGACGCAAAATGAACGTGACACTCGAATGAAAACACCCGTTCTGACCTCACTGAAGTGCCAGGTATGACCAACTTCTGCCTCGCTATCTGAGCAATGTTTGGATACTTAAGTGCGCCTGTAGATTTCCACCACAAGAGTGGATCCCGTTCGGTCTCATTCTGGTAACTTTTCATCTCTTTCTCAAAAATTGTAGGCTGGAGGCAGCAGGTGCAGCACACTCCCTGTATGTCTCCCCGAACAAACAAATTTAGGTTCAAACTTATTAAAAAAATATACATTTGAATTTATTTCGAACTTCAAATTTTTTTGACAGCCCTATTAAACAAGGGGAGTTTTTGTGGAAAAAAGTCTCTGGTTCCTGCTTCTTCAAGGCCCAATATAGAGCTCTAGCACCACTTTGGGTTGATTCGAAAATCAAATGGAATTGAGGACTTGGAGAATCATGACTCCCCTAATATGTATGGCAGTGAACAGCGAGAGACAACTTGACTTCCGATTCCATGAATTGTATCATGAATTACACATACAATGTTTGTCAATTTATATTAATCAATATTTTAATGTTACCTGATTAAAAAAATAATCATGAATGTAGTGAAGTATTTAGTAGTTTTATGTGAAACCGGTCAGTAAACTAAATGTCTCACCTTGCACAATATACTATACATCAATAGCATCAACTTAGCTGGTACACACACAAATGTATCTTGCCTGATGTGTTTCAGTGACTCCTGCTCCTTTTCAGCTGGGGTACCAAAGAACAAGCAAGACCCAATGTACATCTGACTACATGCTGGAACAAAACACACAGGCATCGTGTTAAAGCTAGCTTCAGCAGCTGTGGGTAGCATGACGTCACTTATGTGTAGTGTATAGTCTAATTACATATCTTCACAACGTTATACAGTTTGTCAACAAACTGTGACTTTTAGAGTTGTAAAGTTATAATGTAAATTGACAGGATCAAAAGATTAGTTGTCTCTTGCCGTTCACTGCCATACATTTTTTTACAAAATAAGGTCCCAAGGGATCCACCGTGGGCGTGACTTTGGCTCTCTATATTGCTACACATTTTTACCAATCAATTTCCAAAACTTTTCCATTACATTTCCATAAAATTTTTAACTCTCAAATGAGTCACTTACTTACAATCCCATCGACTTTGGACTTATCCAGCACTGTCCTCCCATCTGGCACCTTTCCGTGTTTCCCATACGCCACGGCATTTTGGCACTCCCCTGCATTAAAGAATTCATCAAAAAGAAGATGGAATAAGCAAAGTCAGTCCTTCCTTGCTTCCGCGTGGATTGCAGCCAGGCGGGTAGAGGTGAGGAAGAGGCCACTTTCTGGATACAGCTCTTGCTTCCCAGATCTGTTTTTTGGAGCCCAAACACCAGTCTGAGGTTGGATCTGTTCCACTTTGTCCAAAAAGCTTTTTAATGCCTCACTGTGGTCACCACCTGTGACACAAAAGATGAATTACTTTACAGGGACACAGAAGCATTCATAAAGTCAAGAAAAGGAGGGGACAAGTTTTAAAAAATCCAAAGATATCATGATGGGCTAAGATTTTTACCAAACAATTTAAAGCTTTTAAGTTTGAGCTTAAGCACCCAATAACTCCCAAATGTCCAAAGTAATAAAATTTAGTAGAACTTTACATAATCATTATTAAACATAATTAGAATTTAATGTTCCACAATCAGTGACACTTGATTATTGCCCACATTCTTTGCAATATAAACTCTTGTATTGAATAGCAATTGGGTACCTTAGGAAAATTGTGAAAAAATTAACAGTATTAAAGGAACAATGAAATCCTGAAATGGCATAAATTTGCAACAGAGAGACAAAATGTACTTACTGATACCACACAGCACATCCTGCAGTTTGTCCTTCTCCTCCATTAATTTTGCCACCTCTGCCTTGCATGCCCCGCATGGCTTCCATGATCTGTCTTCTGTTGATTCAGGTGGTCTGAGAATTGGTTCTCCATAATCTGGTATTGGATCACACTCGATGATTATAGTATCTGCAGTTGAGCTTGAAGAATTCTCATGTTCAGACACTAGCCTGGCTCTGGTCCCCAAGAACAGCAGGGTTTTTGTGTGTATTAGGACTGTACAGCATTTGGATCCACCAAAACAGGCTGGTGTTGCGACAGATCTGAAGGTGTGGGCAGTACAGTGTGAGGTTGGTGAAGATTTGGATATTGAGAATCGCTGGAGCAATGTGTGATTGGAGACAGAGTGGGTGCATACTGGTGGAGAGGCTGGATAGGTGGATGCTGGTAATATGGATGAGTTTGTGGCAATGACTGGGTAACTGGAAGCTGGTACAGTGGCCAGGCAGTTACAGGCCAGTGTTGTGTAGGTGGAGATGACTCAATAGGTGGAGGCCGGTGCTGTGGCTGGGTAGGTGGAGATGACTCAATAGGTGGAGGCCAGTGATGTGGCTGGGTAGGTGGAGATGACTCAATAGGTGGAGGCTGGTGATGTGGCTGGGTAGGTGGAGATGACTCAATAGGCGGAGGCCGGTGATGTGGCTGGGTAGGTGGAGATGACTCAATAGGTGGAGGCCGGTGATGTGGCTGGGTAGGTGGAGATGACTCAATAGGTCGAGGCCGGTGATGTGGCTGGGTAGGTGGAGATGACTCAATAGGTGGAGGCCGGTGATGTGGCTGGGTAGGTGGAGATGACTCAATAGGTGGAGGCCGGTGATGTGGCTGGGTAGGTGGAGATGACTCAATAGGTCGAGACCGGTGATGTGGCTGGGTAGGTGGACTCAATAGGTGGAGGCCCGTGCTGTGGCTGGGTAGGTGGAGATGACTCAATAGGTTGAGACCGGTGATGTGGCTGGGTAGGTGGAGATGACTCAATAGGTGGAGACCGGTGATGTGGCTGGGTAGGTGGAGATGACTCAATAGGTGGAGACCGGTGATGTGGCTGGGTAGGTGGAGATGACTCAATAGGTTGAGACCGGTGATGTGGCTGGGTAGGTGGAGATGACTCAATAGGTCGAGACCGGTGATGTGGCTGGGTAGGTGGAGATGACTCAATAGGTGGAGACCGGTGATGTGGCTGGGTAGGTGGAGATGACTCAATAGGTTGAGACCGGTGCTGTGGCTGGGTATGTGGAGATGACTCACTAGGTGGAGACCAGTGATGTGGCTGGGTATGTGGAGATGACTCAATAGGTGGAGACCAGTGATGTGGCTGGGTAGCTGGAGATGACTCAATAGGTTGAGACTGGTGATGTGGCTGGGTAGGTGGAGATGACTCAATAGGTGGAGGCCAGTGATGTGGCTGGGTAGCTGGAGATGACTCAATAGGTGGAAGCCGGTGATGTGGCTGGGTAGGTGGAGATGACTCAATAGGTGGAAGCAGGTGCTGTGGCTGGGTAGGTGGAGATGACTCAATAGGTGGAGGCCAGTGATGTGGCTGGGTAGCTGGAGATGACTCAATAGGTGGAAGCCGGTGATGTGGCTGGGTAGATGGAGATGACTCAATAGGTGGAAGCCGGTGATGTGGCTGGGTAGGTGGAGATGACTCAATAGGTGGAAGCCAGTGCTGTGGCTGGGTAGATGGAGATGACTCAATAGGTGGAAGCCGGTGATGTGGCTGGGTATGTGGAGATGACTCACTAGGTGGAGACCAGTGATGTGGCTGGGTATGTGGAGATGACTCAATAGGTGGAAGCCAGTGCTGTGGCTGGGTATGTGGAGATGACTCACTAGGTGGAGACCAGTGATGTGGCTGGGTAGGTGGAGATGACTCAATAGGTGGAAGCCAGTGCTGTGGCTGGGTATGTGGAGATGACTCAATAGGTGGAGACCAGTGATGTGGCTGGGTAGCTGGAGATGACTCAATAGGTGGAGACCGGTGATGTGGCTGGGTAGGTGGAGATGACTCAATAGGTGGAGACCAGTGATGTGGCTGGGTAGGTGGAGATGACTCAATAGGTGGAGACCGGTGATGTGGCTGGGTAGATGGAGATGACTCAATAGGTGGAAGCCGGTGATGTGGCTGGGTAGGTGGAGATGACTCAATAGGTGGAAGCAGGTGATGTGGCTGGGTAGGTGGAGATGACTCAATAGGTCGAGACCGGTGATGTGGCTGGGTATGTGGAGATGACTCAATAGGTGGAGACCAGTGATGTGGCTGGGTATGTGGAGATGACTCAATAGGTGGAGGCAGGTGATGTGGCTGGGTAGCTGGAGATGACTCAATAGGTGGAGGCTGGTGATGTGGCTGGGTAGGTGGAGATGACTCAATAGGTGGAAGCCGGTGATGTGGCTGGGTAGCTGGAGATGACTCAATAGGTGGAGGCTGGTGATGTGGCTGGGTAGGTGGAGATGACTCAATAGGTTGAGACCGGTGATGTGGCTGGGTAGGTGGAGATGACTCAATAGGTGGAGACCGGTGATGTGGCTGGGTAGGTGGAGATGACTCAATAGGTTGAGACCGGTGATGTGGCTGGGTAGGTGGAGATGACTCAATAGGTCGAGACCGGTGATGTGGCTGGGTAGGTGGAGATGACTCAATAGGTGGAGACCGGTGATGTGGCTGGGTAGCTGGAGATGACTCAATAGGTCGAGACTGGTGATGTGGCTGGGTAGCTGGAGATGACTCAATAGGTGGAGGCTGGTGATGTGGCTGGGTAGATGGAGATGACTCAATAGGTGGAAGCCAGTGCTGTGGCTGGGTAGATGGAGATGACTCAATAGGTGGAGATGACTCAATAGGTGGAAGCAGGTGATGTGGCTGGGTAGGTGGAGATGACTCACTAGGTGGAGACCAGTGATGTGGCTGGGTATGTGGAGATGACTCACTAGGTGGAGACCAGTGATGTGGCTGGGTAGGTGGAGATGACTCAATAGGTGGAAGCCAGTGCTGTGGCTGGGTATGTGGAGATGACTCAATAGGTGGAGACCAGTGATGTGGCTGGGTAGCTGGAGATGACTCAATAGGTGGAAGCCAGTGCTGTGGCTGGGTATGTGGAGATGACTCAATAGGTGGAGGCCAGTGATGTGGCTGGGTAGGTGGAGATGACTCAATAGGTGGAGACCGGTGATGTGGCTGGGTAGCTGGAGATGACTCAATAGGTGGAGGCAGGTGCTGTGGCTGGGTAGGTGGAGATGACTCAATAGGTGAAGGCCAGTGATGTGGCTGGGTAGGTGGAGATGACTCAATAGGTGGAGGCCAGTGATGTGGCTGGGTAGGTGGAGATGACTCAATAGGTGGAGGCCAGTGATGTGGCTGGGTAGGTGGAGATGACTCAATAGGTGGAGGCCAGTGATGTGGCTGGGTAGGTGGAGATGACTCAATAGGTGGAGGCCAGTGATGTGGCTGGGTAGCTGGAGATGACTCAATAGGTGGAGGCTGGTGATGTGGCTGGCAGTATTAGTATATCACAGGCATTAAAAATCTTTGCTGTGTTTCCATCTTCAAATGTCAAAAACACAAAACGTCCTGAAAATGAACACAGAGTAAATAATGGAAATTTTGAGTAAATGAGTGCAGGCTAAAAATCATAATCTTACTTAAACATGCCACTATATCTTATTGGTCTCAGTTCTAATGCTCTTAGACCTTAGCACAGCTAAAAATTGATCTTTCTTATCTCTATTTATGTTCTTCATGTTCTTCTGTTTTTGTCACCTTGTCTCAAATTGCCTTTTGTA
This sequence comes from Epinephelus cyanopodus, assembly GCA_026686955.1. Taxonomy (NCBI): domain Eukaryota; kingdom Metazoa; phylum Chordata; class Actinopteri; order Perciformes; family Serranidae; genus Epinephelus; species Epinephelus cyanopodus. The sequence continues at coordinate 30,302,830 of CM048930.1, forward strand.
AAATGTTGGGCTGCTGAAACTGTTCAGTAAACTGTCAATACATTTCAAACAATTAAATTCTAAAATCAGCAATCAAGTGGCAACAGAGTCCTGTAGGTATCAACAATTTGAGATTAATCTTCCAGCCCCAAGTGTAGTGATAAATTGACCTACAAAATTCTGTCAGTAAAATGTGCACAGTTTCAAGGGAGGATTTCTCTCACTTTTCCGAATTTCTGGAAATCAGTGTTTGTGCCTGAAGCTGCCAATATACTGACAATAATAATCCTGGTAAGAGACTAGAGACTATCAAAGATTTTCATTATTATCGTATCACCTAAAGTAAGTTAAAAATAACAATCACTTTAAAAAATAGCTAAGCCGTGTAGTAAAATAATAACTCAATTACCATCCAGGTCATCTCTGGGTGAGCCAGGGTCTGGTTCATAACATCTTATCTTCTTCAGTGGGTTTCACACTCTTTTGGGCATCTCTTTTTTAGTATTTCCTGCTGGGCCATCCATTCTGTTAATACATGAAAGTACAACACATTTTATTTAAAAAGGTGGTTCAACTCCTTACTTTGTTTTATCGTGTCAGTATGTCTCCTAATTTGGTACAGCAACTTGTCGATACCTTTGGATGCACAGATCATGTTAATTTAGCCATATCAGACCACTCAAGAACTGAAAAACATGATTTAAAATCCACCAGACACACCACAATAAGACACAGAGATCACAGAAAGGTCCAGGCTGTGATGTTTGATGTTTGGAGATTTCTGTAAGAATTGCATGTTACTGGGATAAGTTGTTGAGCTCTTCTGTTCTGGACGTTGCTCGGAAACTCCTGCTTATTGATAACATAACTCGGACAGATGCACCTTCTCAATGCCCTACATCTCAAATTTATAAATGTTAGTTGCATGAATCTAGAGGAAATGGTCTTAATGGTCTCACTACAATGCAATAGCTACTATGGGAGATAAGCTCATCACATATGAATAATGTTACACTTTTGGCTCCCTGGAACAACAACCTACGCTTTCCAGTCATGTATAATAATGTAACTGCAGGACAGTCTCGGGCCAGCTGTGTGTAGAAATAATCAAATAATCAAATTCCTACTAAATGAAAAACTTATATATGTTTTTCCCAAACTGCAAGTTATTTACATAAAGTGGGCATGTGGGTGGGGTTGTTTGTTCACCATGGTGACTTCACTGCTGGAGCAGTGACTTGCTTACACTGATCTCTCTGCACTGCCCCCCGATATCCAGACTGAATGTCTCCAGAATTTACACAAATTCAAACAATTTTTTGCCGATTCCTCCTCTCTACTTTTGCACAAATATTGTAGTGCATGCTACATGGCTGCTGAGAGTACAGACACCCAGTGTAATACAGATACAGACATCTGAATATACTACATTGACAGAAGTAATGGTCTGAGTTTTTGGCAATTAAACTTTGATACAGCTGAAATGTTGTATTTTCCTGGTCTTAAAAACTACATTATTTGATGGTGATTTAATTTTATGAACTTGAAAGACTGTTATAACTTACTCATATTTAACTATTTGTGCAATTTTCCATGTGCATATGTTATTTAAGTGCAAGTCATCCCCAAAATATTGTTCGATTATTGAGATGTCCAGTGAAAAATATTGTTATACTTGCTTTTGTCAGTTATGTAAACCAAAATTCCACAATATAAATGTCAAAAGTGTAGCATTCTGTTTTCTGTTCTTATTTTCATAACTGCATATTCACAAAGTGCCTGCTATTGGAAGCAATGATAGTGGTGGTGGTATTTTGAAGTACTATCTGGGTAAATAAATGAACAGGGCCGTATTTTGATATTGCATTTTGTTGCAATAGTAACTTTATAGCCCTGAAGTTACCAATAAATTGCTGTTGTTTTTATTTTGCAATGTGTTTTATGTGGTGTATGAAAAAAATGAATTATGTGCAGAAGAATACTTAAAATTATTCATAGAAAATATTATCATACATTTTCAATCAATTCATTCTGCGTACAATAATACAAAATTTTAAAAAAACATTGTGTGGATTACAATAAAGTCAACAAGATATCAGATTAAAAACAACCAAAACATTTATCTAAGACTGCGAATTCAATGAGTGCTTGCGGAGAAACTCTTCATTTGCTCTGTCTGAGCTTAGTATGAGATGCATGAACTGAAGCTGAGATGAGAGTAGATTGAGTTCATAGAAAGAGCTCTCTGATTCCTCTGTCTGAGATGACAAAAAGACACAAAAGTTGAGAAACTCAGAGAATTATATTAGAGCTTGATGAGATCTCTTCTGAAACTTAAAAGGAGACTAATTTGAGATTAAGTGCATCTTATTGCTCAGGAGAAAAAAAAGTGAGAGACAGGAGAAATAAACCTTAGTCTCAGTTTAGTGTCACACAGATCTCATAGCTGTCTAGGAGAAATAAATGAAACATTTTTGAGATCTCTTCGAATTTTCGTTTCCTCTGGGAAGGAACACGTGTCCAACTGTTAGACACGGTGGTGAGTGGATGATGCTTTGGGTTTGTGTCGCAGCCAGTGGCACAAGGAATATTTCACAGGTAGAGGGAAGAATGGACTCAGTTAAATGACAGCAAATTCTGGGAGCAAACATCACAGCATCTGTTAAAAAAAACTGTTGATGAAGAGAGGATGGCGTCTACAATAGGACAATGATCCTAAACACAACTCCAAATCCACAATGGACTGCCTCAAGAGGCACAAGCTGAAGGTTTTGCAGAGGCCCTCACAGTCCCGCGATCTAAACATCATTAAATATCTGTGGATAGACCTCAAAGAGCAGTGCATGAAGACGCCCCAATCTCACAGAGCTGGAAGCCTTTAGCAGGAAGAATGGGTGGAAATCCTTCAAACAGGAACTGATTATTAGGTGGTTACAGAAACCACCAGACTCAATTTATTTGAGCATAGTGACTCATACTTAAGTGCACAAACAGAACAGTGATTTAGGAAGTGTGTAAATGTAAAAACAGAAACCACAGAACAGGACATGAAGTGTATTATGAAATATATGATAGAAAATTATAAAATAGGCGACAATCTTTTATGGATCAAGGCAGTCATGATGACTATGCATTTCTCGCACACAGGCACGCATGCAAACAAAAAGACAGTCTGGCTGTTAACACAGTTAAGGTACGAGCAGAGCCCTCGTACACAGGAATGTGCCTGCAGCTTGCTACCGGGTGGATGTGGGGAAGCACCGTATTGTTGCCTGGACACCGTACGACAGCAGCATTCCCTTAGGAGTGTGCTGGGAGTACATGAAGCACTCTGGGTGTGGTGGTAATAATTCTACTAAAGCTTTTGACATGGGCAGGAATTCTAGTATCGTCCGTGCATGTATTAATAGCAGTAGCTGTGTCACAGATGTTTAAAGGCCACACACACACATTTCACATTAACCTCTTTATAGAAAAAGGGAAATCAGTTCATCTTCTACTTACTTAAAGCTACTCTTACTTTCTTGCATTTTACACAGCAATTTGAACATCCACAACTCCCGCCTCCCTCCAAAGTCCCATCCGCCTCCTCCTGCAACTCCACCTCCATCCAAAGGCCTACTCCGCCCTCCTCCATTACGCCCTCATTACGTCTATAGCCCTTTTAAGATAAGAGTAGTGCAAAGTTGCAGGAAAGCCCAATCAGTCTTCTTTCAGCATTGGCAGTGTGAATACAAAATCCTACCTACTTTTGTTTATACAGAATGCGCCTTTTTCGGGGCAATGGAGGCCATGAGCAAGTAACAAAACATGTAGCTCAGCGTGTGACGTAAACAGTGACGTGGGAGGGAAGCCGTGGCTGGTCAGTCCTTTGGCAGTTCTCTCGTAAGTCGGCTCGTTCTTCACCGTTCTCGTCATCTGATGGTTAATGGCCTCTTCGTTTGCGAGGACAAGGAGGGCATGCCCAAGTTTCGCGGAAAGCCTGGCAGTGTAAAAGGGCCTTATGATAGACATAGGCGTTGGCGTAGGTAACGTTAGATACAAGGAAGAGGAGAGCGACTGTAACGTTACAACCAAGACAGTCAAACACAACCCCAGAGTTTTAAAACTCAATCGGCGTCAGTGATGACTGTCGAGTTTTAGAATAAGGTTACGGTGCTAACGTCAGATAGTAGCGTTAACGCAACTGGTTGCTGTGTTGTCATATAACATTATATATTAGAAGCAAACTAAACATAACGTTACCTGTCCTGCACAGTCAAAAGCAAGTTTTGAAACTAATCCAGGGTCAGTGATGATTGATGAGTTTTATAATATAACGTAAACACTAACATTAGATAGCACTGGTGGCTGGCAACAAACAAGGAGGCTCAGGCAACGTTAGGCTAGATGTTACACGAGCGGTTACGTCAGTCCAGTCAGAGGCCTCCACATGGGGAAGCCAGACAGGACGCTGGCAAAACAGGCTGCAACGTGACCACTCAGGGCACGTGGCACCGTCAATTAAGGTCCATTCAGAGACAGACCTTTCTGTTAAAGAATAAGATCCTTTAAACCCCACCTGACACCATTTAAATAAACTAATTTTATTGTTGTAAAACACACTTCATTCAAAGTCAACAGAAACAAAATAAAACTTACAAAACTATCTTGGTTTGTCGTTCCACTGTTCCAACAATCACCAACTGTGGTTTGGTTGAAATAAACTCTTAATTCACCCAGTTAGAGGTGGAGATATGCTGGTTCTATACACGCTCAAAATTACTGTTTATTTAAATGGAGTCTGGTGGGTTTGGCATCAGTGATTTCAGATTAATTTTGGGTTAATGTTCTGGTTCAGCAGAAAGGATCTTACTGTTTAACAAGGAAGTCTACGTCTGTAGAGGTTCTTAACATATGTTGTCAGACACTTAAAATGATAATCTGAACATCAGTGTAAAAAACAAACACTTTAAGTGGATGGAAACTTGACATGCATAGATGCCAGAGTGGTGATATTGCAGCATGTTCTCCTGCTGCCAGCTAGACTCACAAGTCAGTCTTTAGACGCTTTAGCTGCCAGCTGCAGTCCTCTCAGTAGTCGACCAGTTAAAAATATTGATCCCATTGATCAAAAAATATTGATCCCATCAATCACTTTGACACTAGGTTGTTGGCTGAAAAACACCACAGCACCCTTTACAACTGTGTAGTGTAGATACCCTTATCTGAGCAGAGTGACTCATAGTTTAGCGCACAAACAGAACAGTAATTTAAGAAGTGTGTAAATGTAAAAATAGAAACCATAGAACAGGACATGAAGTGTAATATGAAATATATGATAGAAAATAATACAATTTTTTATGGACGAAAGCAGTCATGATGACTATGCATTTCTCGCATGCACGTACACATGCACACACACACACACAGTCTGGCTGCTACTGTTTATGTATGAACAAAGCCCTCGTAGGCTACAGAGGAATGCGCCTGCTGCTTACTGTGTTTCACAGAAATCAGCCCCATTCTGGCTGTTTGTCATTGGGAAAGCACCACGTGGTTGTCAGGGCACTCTGTAAGACAGCAGCATACCTTCAGGAATGTGTTGGGAGTACACTGAGCACCATGGGATAATAGAATGACACCATGCTTTTTTTTTTTTTTTAGTGCCTGGACAGCCTTCCTGATCCTGTTGTATCCAGTTCTCCACGAGCACCCACCACAAGATTTTGATCTATGTTTGTCTTTACAGAGCAACCAGTCGTCTCTTTTTCTGACTCCATGTGTGAATTCTGTTGATGATGGTTCTTTGACTGAAACATTTGCTTTGTGTCACCTTTTCCACATGGAGTAAATCTTTATGCATCTTAAGAGCCCTTTTTTGTTGGTGTGCAGGCAGTGTTTCTGTGAAACAGGACTGAGCACATTCAAGAGTACAAACCCTTTCACAATCCAGAGACACATATATGCCAATATAAGTTTAAAAAATGAACCCCAGGACCTAAAGATAGATACTCAGATACTCGTGATCATTTGAAACATTGGACAGTGGTACATTCCTACACTAATGGGGCTCATGTTTGTTTGTTTTTCTTGAGGAACAGTTAAAAATTAAGTAGATTTTCTGTTGATGGAATCAGTGGATCAACCATGAATGAACTGAACAGGCCTACCAGGCACAGGCTGAGGAGCCCAAAGTCTAAGAGGCACCCCTAGCCTTCTCCTGCAAAATGTCACTCAAATTAACAAGTACCAATCTGGAGGAGATTCAAAAAGACCACAAAGAGACCCAAGAAACTGAAAACAGATACAGACTAAAAACAACAAAACAACCACAAAGAGAGACAAAACAACAACAGCAACAAAAACAGGACGGTTCAGTTTGGGTATTAATTTTTTGGGGCCTGTCAAGAACTCTAGAGGTAGTGGGGCCGTATGTATATCTGTTTCTAGGGACACATTGTCTGATAGTCTGCCTGTGGTTTCAGCTCTAGCTATCATTTAAACTTCACTTCATCTGTGCGTTAAGCGTGTATGAGAGCTCACAGATGTAAGCAATTCTTGTTCTGGTTGCTGTTGTTTTATTAGAGCTTAATTTAGATCAGGATGGGGATTCTATGACAGGCTGGGTTAGATACGAATATGTGTCAGTTTCATGTTTTGTCTCAGAGTGTGGGCTGATTTAAAGGAGAGTATGTCACAGCGAGAAAAGTGAAACAACTAGAATTACCGCCCCCATCAATCACTCAAGGTGCAGTTTACAGTCATGTCTCTCCGGACTCATGACAGCTGACAAGGCTTCACATATGTTGCTGCAAATAAGCTACAAGTTCTAAAACAAGGATGCTTCACACACATCCTCAAACCAGCAGCACAGAAGATCTACACAATCAGCACAGGTTCAAGATGGACACCAGAGATTAGTATCAATAATCTAACCACTCGGGGCACGTGGCAATTAAGGTCCACTAAAAGGGTTTGTTTTTTGCTACTGACATGCTAAGATTATTATTCTACGTGTCTGACAACACTACGTAAAGCATCCCTTCAGAGAGAGACCCTTCTGTTAAAGAGTAAGATCCTTTTTATTTAACCACAAAGAGGTTATCAGAAAGTAATTGTATTGTTGTAAAACACACTTCATTCAAAGCGAACAGAAACAAAATAAAACCTGGTTTGTCATTCCAGTGTTCCAACAATCACCAACTCTGGTTTGGTTCAAATAAACTCTTAATTCACCCAGTTAGAGGTGGAGATATGCTGGCTCTATACATGCTAAAATTACTGTTTTCTTTAAATGGAGTCTGGTGGGTTTGGCATCAGTGATTTCAGATTAATTTTGGGTTAATGTTCTGGTTCAGCAGAAAGGATCTTACTGTTTAACAAGGAAGTCTATGTCTGTAAAGGTTCTTAACATATGTTGTCAGACATTTAAAATGATAATCTGAACATCAGTTTAAAAAACAAACACTTTAAGTGGATGGAAACTTGACATGCATAGATGCCAGAGTGGTGATATTGCAGCATGTTCTCCTGCTGCCAGCTGCAGTTCTCTCACTCAGTAGTGGACCAGTTTAAAAAAAATGTTGATCCCATCAATTACTTCGACACAGGATTGTGGGAAGATAAGGTCTAGGCTGGAAAACACCACAGTACTCTTCACAGCTGTGTAGTGTAGCGACACTTATCTAAGCAAAGTGACTCTTACTTTAGTGCACAAACAGAACAGTAATTTAAGTGTGTAAATGTAAAAACAGAAACCATAAAACAGGACATGAAGTGTATTATGAAGTATATGATAGAAAATAATACAAGAGGCAACAATCTTTTATGGACAAAAAGAGTCATGATGACTATGCATTTCTCACACGCATGCACACACACACACACACACATACATACACACATACGAAGACAGAGTCTGGCTGTTCCTGTTTAGGTACCAACGAAGCCCTCATATAGAGGTTGCTGCTTACTGTGTTTCCCAGAAATCAGCCCCGATTCTGGCTGTTTGCCAGGTTGAATTAGGAAAGCACCGCGTGGTTGTCAGGACACTCTGTTAGACAGCAGCATACCTTCAGGAGTGGGTTGGGAGCACATTGAGCACCATGGGAGTGGTGGTGATAACTCTATTAACTCTTTTGTCATTGGCATGAATTCTATTATCACCTGTGCATGTACAGCATTAATAGCAGTAGCTGTATCACAGATGTTTAAAGGTCACACACACACATTTCACATTAACCTATTAATAGAATGACTCCATGCTTTTTTTTTTTTTTTTTGGAGTGCCTGAACAGCCTGTTGATTCTGTTCTGTATCCTGTTCTCCACGAGCACCCACCACAAGATTTTGATCTATGTTTGTCTTTACAGAGCAACCAGTCGTCTCTTTTTCTGACTCCATGTGTGACCGAAACATTTGCTTTGTGTCACCTTTTCCACATGGAGTAAATCTTTATGCATCTTAAGAGCCTTTTTTGTTGGTGTGCAGGCAGTTTCTGTGAAACAGGATGAGCACATTCAAGAGTACAAACCCTTTCACAATCCAGAGACACATATATGCCAACATAAGTTTACAAAATGAACCCCAGGACCTAAAGATAGATACTCAGATACTCGGGATCATTTGAAACATTGGACAGTGGTACATTCCATGATATCATTTCCTGTTTCTTTTGCTGTAGCCACAGCAGCTCCCCAGAGAGGCTTTGTGTCAGATTCTGTGTTGGCTTCCTGCACAGCATGAGCACAGGCTTTCTCTGGCAGGGAAATCCTGTGTGGAGATTAAACGATCCACTGAGCTGGTCCATTTCTCACTGGAGATGCTTACAGTGCCACACAGCCGGGCATTAGGAGCCAATTAGTGCTTTCTGGGGGTGTCAGGTTGGGTCAGACTTGGGCTCAGTATTTTATGTGATGATCTCAGACGGGCCAGTTCTGGCTTCAATTCACACAGGATGGTTCAGTTTGGGTATTAATTTTTTGGGGCCTGTCAAGAACTCTAGAGGTAGTGGGGCCGTATGTATATCTGTGCCTAGGGACACATTGTCTGATAGTCTGTCTGTGGTTTCAGCTCTAGCTATCATTTAAACTTCACTTCATCTGTGCGTTAAGCGTGTATGAGAGCTCACAGATGTAAGCAATTCTTGCTCTGGTTGCTGTTGTTTTATTAGAGCTTAATTTAGATCAGGATGGGGATTCTATGACAGGCTGGGTTAGATATGAATATGTGTCAGTTTCTTGTTTTGTCTCAGAGTGTGGGCTGATTGAATGGAGATTATGTCACAGCGAGAAAAGTGAAACAACTAGAATTACCGCCCCCATCAATCACTCAAGGTGCAGTTTACAGTCATGTCTCTCCGGACTCATGACAGCTGACAAGGCTTCACATATGTTGCTGCAAATAAGCAAGAAGATCTACAGAAGATCTACACAATCAGCACAGGTTCAAGATGGACACCAGAGATAAATGCCAATAATTTAATATCTGACCAAATGTCTCCCCTGCTGCTTCTGAGTTATGACATCGAGTGATGGTAAGACAAATGTTTTTGCAGAGCATTATAATGTCACAGTGAGGCTGACCTTTGACCTTTTGGATATAAAATGTCATCACCTCATCGTTTTATCTTATCAGACATTTGTGTGAATTGTTTTCGTAATGAGCGCGGGCGTGATTGAGTCTTGACCAAAAACATGTTTTGTGAGGCCACAGTGACTTTTGTCCACCATGTAATCAGTTCATTTTTGTGTGTGTGTGTGTGTGTGTTAGTGTGGGGAGCGGGGTGGGGGGGGAGTTTGTGGAAGTTTGAAGAAATTCCCCCAAGGCATTCTTGAGCTGTCGCATTCACAAGACTGGGACGGACAGACGGGAGACATGAAAGCATTATGCCTCAGCCCACAAATGTTGCCTGCATGGAGGCACCTCTCTGCACTGTTTCCTCTCTCACAGATTATTTCATCTATGTTTTTTGTTTTCTTTGTTTTGTTGTTGTTGTTCTCTGTAAAGCATCTCTGTGTATCCAAATAAACAGCACAAATCTGATGTATTATTTCTATTACTGAAGTGTTAAACTCTCTTTTATTAAAAACAAATATCAAAACAGGAATTAAATGAATAAGAGGGCAAAAGCTGTAAGCTGAATGAGGCTGCAAACTGACTTCCTCATTCTCTAATTCCTGTTACACACACACTGACATGCGCACCATCCATAATAAAGTCAACAAAGCAGAACCTTGATTCATCACCTCTTGAAGTTCCCAGAAGTTTTCACCCTTTTGGTAAAGTACCAGACATCACTGTTTTCTTGGCAACTGAACAACGTCCAGTAAATGTTTTGATGAAAAAAGATGCTGATTTAAGTTATTGCACTTGAGAGACTTTTTAGTTTAATGTACTGTTTTAAAGTCACCGTCATCAGTTGTTCTGCCTTCACTGAAGGAGTCTACATCGATCAGCCAAAACATTAAAACCACTGACAGGTGAGGTGAATAACATTGAGCATTTTCTTAAAATGCAGTGTTTGGCTGGGAATCCTTTGGTTCTGGCATTCATGTGGATGCCACTTGGTACGCTCCACCCACCCAAACACCGTTGCAGACCAAGTGCATCCCCGAGCAATGGCACTCCAACAAAAGCTCAAGACATCGACCTGGCCTCCACATTCCCCAGATACCAACTTGCTTGAGTATTTGTGGTAAAGCAGAGAAACCTGTGAACCACGATGGGGCCTCCTTGGTCCAGACCTGGCTCTGACTTGTCGAGACATGGACACAGGACCAGGGCGTTGGAAGGATCCTTCGAGTCCTGTGGGTTACAAGGTGGGTACGAGCACATCCCGCTGATGCTTGATCGGATTAGGATCTGGCGAATTTGGAGGCCAGGTCAACACCTTGAGCTCTTTGTCACATTCCTTAAGTCATTCCTGAACAGTTTTTGGGGTGTGGCACGGGGCATTGTCTGGCTTGGGGCCCATCGCCATCTGAGAGTGTCATTACCATGAGGAGGGATTCTTGGTCTGCAACAGTGTTTGGATGGGTGGAGCGCATCAAGTGGTATCCACATGAATGCCAGAACCAAAGGTTTCCCAGCAGAATATAACATTGCAACAAAAAAAGAAATGTTATTCATTTCATCTGTCAGTGGTTTTAATGTTTTGGCTGATTGGTGTATTGGGGATTTAGTGGCATCTAGCAGTGATGATTGCAGCTGGCAACCAACTGAAAATTCTCATAGTTAAGATTCCTTCATTGTCATTGTTCAGGAGGTTTTTACTGAAAGCCGGATAATCTGGAGAGGTCTCCTCCTCCTTGTATCATGTTTAATATCTGCCCATATACCCCCTCAGTCCTAAACACTCGACCTTTAAATCTACTTCAGCATAATTATCATATATACTGTACATTGGAGAGAGAAGCGAGTCTCTCTAACATATTGTGACCCAGTCTGAATTATCTCTTACAGGTCAGCTCATGTGCAGTAGCTTTCTTTGATAAGCCTCCTCAAGCTCTTAAACAGCCCTCAAAGATTCAGAAAATGATGTCCTGCACCAACCTGTAGCTGGGTGGTTCTCTTTCTGAATAAATTATGTCTTTGCCCACTTACCTCACAATCTATGACTCAGCATATTTCAGCTGAGACAGGAACTGTCTCCCAAACATGGTCATACTGTATGAGTGTTTCCTGTGAACATCCGGGCTCCTTTAAGACAACGCCAGCTCAAACCAGTTTGATCCTGTGGGCTCTTTGCTCGACAACCCTCAGGTTCAGTTTAAGGGTTTCTGGTTTGCATTAAAGATCTTGCACCATAGCTGATATTAATGGTCTTGTGACTCTGAACATGCAGCTGTCCTGTCACTCTGTGTCTTGCCAGTAATTTATGAGGAATGAAGCCTTTGATGGAGCAACACGTCCGCATTCTCACAGAGAAATCGACATCAATCTCATTAATTCTGTCGAGTCAGCTGTGTCTTTAGACACGTGAGACCCAGCTCATGAGCCATGACAAAGACAAGAGACACACTGTATTAAACAAATAGGTGAACAAATTTATAGGTTAACATAAGATAATTCCAAAAACAGACCAAAGTCATAAGGTGTGTGAGTCAGTGTTGTCTGTGTGTCCTACACAGTTGACCTTTAAAACCATGCAAGGGGCTGTACTTGTTTGGGTGTGTTGCTCCACGTGCTGGAGTGGGTGAGCAACGAATGAAAGATATTGTACAGTGTAAAACTCACACTACTCCCAAGGCTGTGGTGTCACCAAACAAGAGCTGGGTGCCAGAGGAATGCAGAGAGAAAGAGAGGACCGGAACAGCCTGGCCCTAATAAGACTGGGAGACCAGCCACATGCGCTGACGTGCACTCTGCTCTGCCTGCAAGGCACCCGCATTGCAATACAGAAAGACAGACAGAAAGAAAAGGGGAAAACACACCCAGCAGGCTCTGCTGAAGCAGGAGAGCCATCACAGTGTCAAACTGCAAAACTCTGATTGCATGAAATCATCTTCTTGTGGCCATTACGTGTCTGAGTTTGTGAATCAAAGTTAGAAGGTAAAAATTTAGATAGATGTAACCGGTGCACTCTAGTGTCGATATAAAGAGGCCCAGACCGTGAATATCTTCGGAGGTGATCTCTATTTATTCCTCTCCTGACTGATAACAAGAGGCAAAACAAACTCCTCAGTCATACACAACCATACACGCTCCAGCCCCTACACAAATTAAGTGACAAGCTTAAAACACTTAACGCTTAAACACGGAAATAACCACAAGAGCAATGGCGCTTACCTCTACCACAACAACAGCAAAGGGGAGTGGTAAGGTGGGAGACACCCCTTTATAGAGGGGGTACTCCCAGAGGTGAACGCAGGCATACAGACACTGAGTATCAAACGTTCCACCTATTAAGTACGGAGGCCTAAGTGTGTCAGGTAATAACATGTGAACCAAATTTTGTGGAATTGACTTGTCACACATATTACTGCTGTATAACTGACCCTGTTACATAGATACTGGAAATCTTCAATTAAGCGGCAAGTCCCTTTTACTAGGTCAGTGTGGCTACACATTTTGACAGATAAACACCTGTCTCAATTACACACCTGGTGTTGGTTACCTCAAATTATGTTAGGGGTGAGAGGATGCATTGCATAATCCAGTTTGAAAAGGTGGGTTTTGAGAGGGGATTTGGAGGATGTTATGCTGTTGGACTGTCGAATATGTGGAGGTAGGAAGATCCAGCTGAAAGCGACTGAAAGGTGGGGATGGTCAGGAGCCCAGCAGAGGAAGAGCGCAGGGAGCGGGAGGTGGGTGTGCTGCTGGAGGAGGTCAGAGAGAGGTAAGTGTGGGCAAGGCTGTAGAGGGCTTTGAGGGGTTTGTGTAATCCAGTACTGAACAGGGAACCGGCTTAGTTGGGTGAGAATGGCAGTGATGTGGCCAGATGAGGTAATGACCCGGGCAGCAGAGTTTTGAAGCCTGTTAAGGGTTTAAATTTAATTTAGTAGGGAGGCCAGATAAATTGTGTTGACAGTAGTCAATACAGGATGTGACAAATGCATAGACCAAGACCTCAGTGCTGGGAGAGTGACGGGCGGAGTCTGGGAATGTTACAGAGGTGGAAGACAGGTGGTATGCTGCTTGCTGTAATCCTCGAGTGCGGTGACTCACTCTCTCTGTGATACACTCTCTCTCAGGGCTAGATCAAAGGAATGATTCATAATTAATGTCATCTGACGCCCCATTTTTAAACAAGTAATATTCATACTGGTTTAAATGAGTTACATTGCATTCCCCATCTTTGCCAAGCAACGGTTTTGTGTGAAAGGAATTAAAAGCACACGCCTGGCCCAAATGCAGGCCTGTTGATTTCAGTGATTTAAACAAATGATAGCCAGGGCTCTCTGTGACAGCTTATCAGCTCCGAACTGTAGTTGGAAACACGCTGGCTTATTTGCATTAATATAGCTTGGTCTGTTATTAGCTGATAACCACTCCACCAAAGGAAGGATAGCAAGGCGTTCAGATGCCATTCACCGACAATGGTTTTATCACAGTCTTCATCACAAAAAAAATAAACATGGCCTTCTCATGAGGTTAAACAGTCACCCTAGGGTAATTACTTAATTCTGCTGACTATCAATCACTCTTTGCCGCATACCGTCTTCACCGTGACACACCCGAGAGCCAGCTGCTTCCCTCCACACACAATGAAGCAAACACAAACAAAGACATTTAAAAAATGATGCACGGTGGTGAGGCTATGTGTCTTAAAAGCATTCATTCATTCATTCATGTCATTTTGTTTGATGAGCGGAAATTCCCACAGCCACTGTTCTCCTGGGTGAGGCTGCCAAGATCCTACACCTACACTTTCCCATATCGTTCTCACACAAACACCAACACCTGTGTGAGTATGCAGAAGTTACACTGAACCAACAGCAGATGACTTGTGAGTCACATTTGCACAAACCTTTGTTTTGTGTGATCATCAGTGTCGCCTTGGCAATGACTGTAGTAGTAATGGATGAAGCATTGTGACATTCAGATATCTATTGTTCCCAGAAGATGAATCTTAATTATTTTGGTAATCTTCCAAATGAGATCTAGCACATTCATGGTCTCCAGATGAACCTTTCTTTGATCTCTTTTATTTTGTTGATCACCAAATACCTGTAAAGATAACGTTATTCTTACTTTCTGTTTAGTGCAGCATTTAGCTCAAAGCACCACTGGGTCAAAGGGTGTTTCTGCTGCTGACTTTTTTTTGTCATGACTTCCCACAATTGTAGCGTCATGTTTCAGAGTATTATGAATCACGTGGTAATCAACTGGAATTTCTGGAATGTGGTTTTTGTCTCACCATCACCTAGAGCAACAAACCAAAACAAATACAGCCCCTTGCATGGTTTTAAAGGCCCAGTGTGTAGGATTTAGGGGGACATATTGGCAGCAATACAATATAATATAATAAGTATGTTTTCTTTAGCGTGTAACCACCTGGAAATAAGAATTGTCTTATTTTAGCCCAGAACGGACAAACCAAACACTGACTCTACATTCACATTTTTGCATCAGCCACCATAGCATTCCCTCCGCGACAAGCTGAACAGCATCTGAAAACACAGATTTCTAATGCCAAAGTGCTTTAATCTGTGTTTTTACTGGTTTAAATAATCTGGTCTGTTTGTCTTCAAGAGGAAGAGACCTCTGTGGATAATTTGGCTCCTGTTAAAATCCTCCTGAAGGTCTGAATCTTAAGTTATCAAAGAAAAAAGGTGAGCACACATTAGCAGATGCCCCTGTCTGTGACAAGCGTTGTAGAAACACCGATTTGTAACCTGAAACTGCTTTATTCATTTTTTTTTTTACTGGTTTGCAGTACCAGGTCTGTTTGTTTTGGAGAAGAGGAGACCTCTGCGGATAATTCAGCTCATGGTGAAAACGTCCTAACAATGAACACTGAAGGAATACTAACTGGGAGTTCATGCTTGGCACATGGGAGAAGAAGTTTGAGCTGGCTGCCATCTGCAATCCTCACCGCTAAATGCTACTAAATCCTGGAAACCTTTAACGCAGGCTGTTTTCAGTGCTGCTTATTTTTGATAATCAGTTGGTTGCAAAAGAGTCACTGCAGGAGTAAAATTTGTTGACGAAAAAGAAAATGTGCAAATATCTCCAGTTGCTGTTTAAAATCTGCTAGATAGCATTGTTTATACCGTGTACACGGAATACTATCTGACAAGTGTCACATACAATGTGCTGAACCCATAGACTGTAAAAATAATGTACATAGCGACCCACCGGTTTGTGGACTCTCTTTCTGAAGCCTCGAGTTCTACACTTAGTTTATGTGGGGCAGAAGTGACCTTATGTGGGCGAGAGGCTGAAGCTGCGGAGGAGCGAGGGGTGGATCTGACGGAGAAGCTGAAGGCACTGTAAGCAGACAGCCTGTGACTCAAAGCAGCTCACCTTTAATGATCTGTAACTTTATGATTAAGTGAGTGAGGCTGTAAAGATTCCCCTTCACTCTCACAGATTGTTATCACATAAACACCTACGAGAGCAGCAGTGAACCAACAGCAAATGACTTGTGAGTCACCTCCTGTACAAACCTTTGTTTTGCGTGATCATCAACATTGGCTTGGCAATGAGTTTATGACAACACGTTTCATTTGGGTGACCAGTAATGGATGAAGCATTTTGACATTCTGATTTATCTCTTTAGCCAGTGTAGCTGGGGGTGTGGTTTTGTCATGTATCAGTTCAAGGAGGACCTAAACGTAGACTAACAGGCAGGTTGAAGTTTAACAAAAAGCAAGCTTCATACAGCCAACAAAAAACATCCAGATATAGCAGATAACTGAAAGTCCAAATTAAAGCAGAACAAAAAACCAACTGAGAAAAATACAGTGAACTCAGGTAACATATCCAAACACAAGATATCAGGCTGGATACGGAGCATGGACGACATCAAGAACACAGACAAACTGATTTAGACCAAAGGGAAACACACAGGTATATCCACACAGAAAACTAATCACAAGAACGAGACACAGCTGGAGTAGGTGGACATGGGCAAAAGGAGGGAAATGGAGATTGGCTAACAACAAGAGTGTGGTTGAGAAAACTAGGGTGGAGCAGACAAGACTAACACAGAACAGGTGTGAAGGGAAGACTCTGGGGAACAGGGAAGGACTAACAAGACAGGTGTGACAGAAAACAGGTGGGAAAACACACAAAGACACAAAGTACAACCAGACATGACACATGAGGAGAGAATGTACAGAGTAAAACAGGAAGCAGATTAAACATGAATGAATAACATGAAACAAGGAACACAAGCAGAAAACTCCCAGAAGATGAATCTTAATTATTTTGGTAATCTTCCAAATGACATCTAGCACATTCATGGTCTCCAGATCAACCTTTCTTTGATCACTTTTATTTTGTTGATCACCAAATACCTGTAAAGCTTATTATTCTGTACTTTCTGTTTAGTGCAGCATTTAGCTCAAAGCACCACTGGGTCAAAGGGTGTTTCTGCTGCTGACATTTTTTTGTCGTGTCATGACTTCCCACAGTTGTAGTGTCATGTTTCAGAGTATTATGAATCACAGTGTAATCAAACTGGATTTCCTGGAGTGTGTTTTGTGTCTCACCATCACCTGGAGCAACACACCCAAACAAATACAGCCTCTTGCATGGTTTTAAATGTCCAGTTTTAAATGTGTAGGATTTAGGGGGACATATTGGCAGCAATACAATATAATATAATAAGTATGTTTTCTTTAGCGTGTTATCACCTGGAAATAAGAATTGTCTTATTTTAGCCCAGAACGGACAAACCAAACACTGACTCTACATTCACATTTTTGCATTAGCCACCATAGCATTCCCTCCGCGACAAGCTGAACAGCATCTGAAAACACAGATTTCTAATGCGAAAGTGCTTTAATCTGTGTTTTTATTGGTTTAAATCATCGGGTCTGTTTGTCTTCAAGAGGAAGAGACCTCTGTGGATAATTTGGCTCCTGTTAAAATCCTCCTGAAGGTCTGAATCTTAAGTTATCAAAGAAAAAAGGTGTGCTTTGTGACCTGAAACTGCTTTATTCTTTTTTTTTTTTTACTGTTTTGAATCATCAGGTCTGTTTGTTTTGGGGAGGAAATCCTACACACTGCTCCTTTAACTCAGAGCAGCCTGTAATTATCTGTAACTCTAAGCCTAATAAAATGTAAACAGGTGAGTCATGTACAAATTTGCCCCGGAACAGTTGTCATGTATGTTCAAGGTAACTATAGATACCAAAACCATTTCCTGTACCAGGCTGTAAACATTTTTTATTTCTGCTGTGAAGCTGGTGGGGAATTACTCTCTAGTGAAGCCAGTCTCAACCGGCCATTAAAGGAACAGCATTTTTTGGCACTGCTGTGTTGGCTCTGTTTGCCAGCTCCAGAGGCTGCTGCTTGGCTGAACAATTCATATTTCGTGAACATCATGAGCTGTATTTAAACACAGACACTGTTGATTACACACAGAGGCTGTCTCATGAGATGCCATAAATTGTGGTCATGAACCCTGATCAGAAGTGGAGTGTTTACAGTAAATCACACCATTTACAGTAGGTCTCAGACTATTGTTTGCTGGAACACACAGAAAGTTCCTTTTTATATCTTGAGCAACAGGTTGTGCGGTCAAAGAGGAAACTGTGGAAAAACTCTACTGGACAGGCGGTCAGCTTTTCCTGTGAAATTATCCACCTTCTGTGTCTATGTGATGCCGCCTGAGCACAAGTACAGCTTTATCTCAAGAGATCTGCCTGCATAAACCCCCCTCTATGACTCACTTCCTATCACAAGACTCCTTGCACTGCTGCAACACTGGGCCCTGCCTAACCTGTTTCACTGGCAGTGAAGTCAGCACATTGTGCAACAATAAATAACAACACACCGTTCCAATAAATGATGTTTAATTAATATTTGACAACTAAACAAATCAAATCAAAGTGCTGAAACAGTTCTGATACAGTGAGTGCTACAAATTGAGGGCTATATTTCAGCCAGATAGTTAACAGACAGACTTAAGACTTAAAGATATACAACCTAGAGTGGTTGGACCTTAATCCCTTCCAATGTAATGGGGTCCACAGAAAGATAACTCTTCCCTCTCTCTAAAACAAAGGTGAAATAACACAACTAAGCTTTTGTACTAGACGACACTGCATTGAACACAACATTGCATCAACCCTCTGTATAATATATTTTTATATAATATAATAAGTGTACTGTTCAAAAGTTTGGAATCAGCTGTTATATTGATGTTTTTCTTCTTTCCTTCAATAATGGAGAGTTAAACAGAAATAGAAACTGGATAATTAAGACACGAAATGTATTTTCTACATGTCAGAAGAAGAAGAATGAAATGATTCAAACTTCCATGTCGTTGATATCCCCACAGCATTGCACAACAGGGGAGAATCCTGTTGGAAACTGGATTTTGAATTTGTTTTCCTGTCCAGAAAAGCATCACTGACCCTCAATCATTATTGAACAGTGATGCAACTGGGATTTGTGTATTGAGTTATGAAAAACAAATCCCTCATTCAAGATCTATTTGTGAAGGAGGACTTTCTACAACCCATAGAGAAGTCTTCCCAGCTGTCTGACTGGTTTTAATCAAGCTTTTGTGGCATTTGATTCCGAACTTTTGAACAGTTATATATTTGCAGGTATTTATAATATACTCTATGAAGTATGAAGCATCTGAAACATATTTATATTACTATGAAAATATAAATAAGTGCTGTATGTGACTCTGGAAAAAGAGAGTTGATTGTTGAGTCTCATTCCCAGGTTTAAAAAAGGAACGCTTTGAGTTTGTTGGTTGGTCCGACTACCTATGAAATGGGAATGAGACTCAGGCATGGACTGTAAAAATAATAGATGAAGCTACCATGACATCATCCATTATTTTACCAACTTCTGTTTTGAAACTTCGAGTTAGTTTTGGCTGTCGCAATTTTGGTTTGGAGCCAGAAGTGACCACATTTGAAGGAGAGGGTGGATCTGACCGAGAAGCCGAAGAGCAATTTGGGAATCAGTATCTTCCACAAGGATACTTCAACATGCAGACTGGAGGAGCTGGGGATCGAATAATCAATCTTCAGATTAATGTATCAGGCTGTTTCAGCTGTGAAGTTTCAACATCGGGGTCTATGGGGACTGACTTGCTTCTGGAGCCAGCCTCAAGTGGACATTCAAAGAACTGCAGTTCTGTCGGCCTAATTTTTCAGGCGCAGACGTTGCTACTTGGACTCAACAATTAACTACCTTTCTCCAGAGTTACATACAGCACATTGAGGTATCATATAGACAAAGATATATATAAATATAGATATCTATTTCGCTACACAATGGAACTTTAGCAAAAGCAAAGGAATGGTTAACTGAGGTTTGTTAAGGATTTATGTTGAGGTTTAAAGGGTTGCTGTAAGGCTACATGAGACTGAAAGCACACGCTCTGGTGCTCCATTACAAGTCAAATAGCTTCCACAGCTTAGTTTAAAATCAAGACTAATATCAGAGTCCTGAGTGGACCTGGAGCCTGTATCATGAAGCAAGAAGCCAGCTACCTATAGCTTAACAAGCCACCTACAGACCAATCAGATCACTGGGAATGTCAAGTCATCATTCTTACAGGGTCCAGTGTGTAGGATTTAGGGGGATATATTGGCAGACATGGAACGTAATATAATACCTATGTTTTATTTAGAGTGTGATGTTGTGTTTTCGTTGCCTTAGAATGACACATTTATGGGTGATCGCCATGTTGCACCGCCATGTTTCTACAGTAGCCTAAAACAAACCAAGCACTGGCTCTGGATAAGTCCATTGGCATTTTTGTGGTGGCCACAGTACTAAGCAGCCCCTCCACGATGAGAAGTGTCAGGAAAACACGATTATGTTCATGTGAAATTGTTTCAATCAGTGTTTTTACCGGTTTAAATCACCAGGCCAATTTGTTTTGGAAAGGAAGAGACCTCTGCGGACAATTTGGCTCCTGCTAAAAGCCTCCTGAACGATGAACAGTGAAGGAATACTAATCAGGAGGACTTTCAGCTGGTTGCAATCTGCAATCCTCACTGCTAGATTGATAAATCCTACACACTGTTCTTTAATTGCTACATGATTCTGATGTTTCTTGTCAGTAAAAACTCTGCAACAAGAATGCGCTCAAAGCCAGACTGGTGAGCCCATTGTTAAGAGAACCTGTGGATAACCAGCTATGTGACAACGGTTATGTAGAATCAGAAATCTTAGGTGACCAAGAGAAAGCCAGACAGACTGCTTCATGATACAGGCCCCTGAGTAAGTTACTAAGCGTAAGTACTCAAAGTGCACTCACTGGTGCCCCAGAGAGTTTATCAGCTTCCACAGCCGCAACATCTGTGCACCAATTACAAACTATTGGCTGTGACGTTATTATCATGGCTGTTTAAACACTGTTTGTGCTTTGTGTGCAAGACAAATCTAACTACTGGAGTGAGAATAACAGAAAGCAGAGATGAGCCCTGCTGTTTGAAAAGTCTCACCTCTGTGATACTTACTTACTGTGATAATTAATGGAAATGAGGGAGACCTGAGTAAAATTCTCAAAAACATTTCACTAAACATGACACAGAAAGACTGAGGCAGTGTTAGTCATATAATCGCTGGCTTTGGTTTGAGCTTAATGATAAAAAAGTAAAGCTTATAGTGGCAAGATTCTTGGCAAACTGTCTCACAACTGTTTAAGAGCACCACATACACTGAACAAAAATTTAAACACTTTTGTTTTGGCTCAAATTTTCCCAGCTTTTATAATCCCAAAAGTCCCTTTTGAATTGTGCTTGTAAATTTGTAAAAATCCATGTTTGTGAGCACCTCCCCTTTTCTAAGACAATCCAGCCACCTGACAGGTGTGTGTCATATCAAGATGCTGATAAACAGCAGCATTACTACACAGGTGAGCCTGAAAAACAAGTGTTGCCTTTAAATGTTCGTTCAGTGTAGTTCGAAAAATCAGCATTTAAATGATTATCATGATATGATTAAATTCATAGATAACTTGTCTAAAATAAATACAACAGCATTTGGTACATATAACAATAAAAATGAATAAAAACTGTTTGTATAACTGTTTCAGGCAGCAGAAGCATGTCCACATGGTGGTAGGTGACAGGGAGCTACTTGCAAGGACCTACTTAAAAACTAATTATCTATGTTAATGGATAATTAGGCCTGAATCGATCATTACAGTACATAATATTAATTGTAACATGACTGCAAGTCAGATAGAGATGGAAAGCAGATAGAAATGAAACGCACACTGCTTGTAAAAAAAAGTGTAGAGGGAACACTGGTAAAGGTTAAAAGTCTTTAGCATATATGATAACACAATTGTAGATTTAAAGCTGAGGTAGGGAGTTTAATTTTGGCGTTGTTGGCCAAAAATCCCTTTATAAGCTTTGAGCATATTGTTGGTGAAGTCTGAGATAATGCACCTCCTCTTGGCTCTGTTTTCAGGCTTTAGTCACTTATCGGCTGCTCAGATGTACGTACAGAAAAGAAAAAGAATCCTGCAGAAACAACTGACTACACTGCAAAACAACTCAAAAAAGGAAGATGGTAAACGGAAAGTTTTTCAGAGCTGGAGAGGAGACGCTGCTGACAATTTAGCCGTCTGCAAACTGCTAACACAGCTGCAGCTACATGTTCAATTTTATGGAGCTAACATTAGCTAGAGCCTCCACCTCACTATCTGTCGCTACAGACCACCTCGCTGGGAGGAGAGTGGGCAGCAGCTCCAGAGACAGACCTCCAGTCAGCAGCTGCAGAAACCTGAATCCAGGCAGTGCAAACCATGGTTATGTGAGACTGGAGAGCCCCGACTTCCAGCCAGATCCAAACAAGTTAGACCCAGCGCTGCTACTGGCCACCAGCCCGCTCTTACACCCGACACTGGGGATTTATGCTGGCTGTCTTCAAAGCTGCTTCTTGCTTTCCTCCCAGGGAAACAGGGAGTGAGCCCAAGGGACTGTGGCGTGGCTTACTTTTGTTTGCTAATGCTTGTCTCATTTGTAGCCTCATAAACACAGAGAAAATGCGGGGCAAGGAGGAGCTGAGAATGAACTGTATCTAGCACATGCATTAACCAATGGTCGTCTGGTTGGAGGGGCTTAGGACAGAGAGGGGAGCGTTGCAGGAGGAGGGTGTATTTTGAAATTCTGCCTTTCTTTTTTTGCCTTTTCCAGATCTCTGCCTAACTCAGTAGTAAGGGTGCTACAGTATTTTTGAAGGAAATACTCTAAATGGCAGTCTGATAATATGTAGATGTAAGGCACTGAAAATGACTTGACTTGCCTTTACACCCCTTGTGGAAAGTGTTAAGAAAACTAACTTTCTACACACTCTCACTATCATCCATGTTGGGTTGACTGTACGCCTCCTTCTTCTTCTTAGAATTGTAGATCCTGCATACCCACAACAGAAAAAGAGCATTAGAGAACATGCCAGATGAGGGCAGTGAGTGTCATTTTGTATGACATCATAAAAGACAGCTGAAAGTTTGATCTCTAACCAGTAGCACAGGAGCACCAGCACCAGCAGCAGGAAGACAGTGATGACAACGGCAGCAATCCAGTACGTCCGGGAAATGTCTGTCAAGAGAACATTTTGTTTGACAGTTAATCCATCGAACCCAAAAGACTCATGTTGCAGTAACACTTATAGAAACGTGCCTTTGTTTTTAGTAGACCTTTTTATTGTAACAGTGTCTTTACAGGCCTCTGTACAAAACCAGTCATATAACTGCAGCATATTCAGAACGCTGCTGCCCGAGCCCGAGAATTGATTTCAAAATATTACCTAAATACCTAACCTAAAAAGCACCTAATAGTTTGGGGCGAAAAGGCATGTCTGATATGCTGCTCTGGGACAAGCCTTTCAGAGCTCTTTGATCATCTGGGACAGGTTTGCTCACCGTCCCCAGGGTCGGACACAAAAATGCAGCAGCTTTCAGTTATCATCTACCACAGATCTAGAATACACTTCCTGAACATCTGAGGTCCTTTGTTCTTTCAGATCAAATCTTGAAATGCTTGTCACCGCAGATTCTCCCAAGGTCATTTAAAGATGTTATTGTTGTACCTCTGTGATTCTTGTGGTTTTGTCTTGTCTTGTTTTTATGAATTGTCTTATTTTATTTGTTTTGTATGTTTGCGCTTATGTAAAGCACTGAGTTGCCTTTGTGTCTGAAACGTGCAATATAAAAATAAAAAAAAACATGGACTGGATTGGATGAACAAGCAAGTTTATTTTACCTCAATTTCTTAATCAAATAATGTGATTAGGCATGTGTAGCTAGCATCATAACTGAAAACACACAGTGGCCGCCGTCGCGTGGTGTGTCAAGGCAATATATTTCTGGCCTTTGTCCTTATAATGACAGAATTATGGCTCGGGATATTTCTTGACCTTAACAACAACTCTCTCGTCACCATGTTATGCCATGTTGCTGATGCATATGTTACATGTTACACGAGAAGCAGTCGCTGTTGTGTTACATGTCACACCTGTTACGCTTCTTTTGCTTCTGGAACGCCAGCATGCTGTCTAAATCACACACTGTGGCAACATTATGCTGCCATTGTTTGGTTTTGTATATAAAAAAAAGCAAAGCCAACGTAAGGAAGGGACGATGTTGTGGCCCTGTCGTGGGCTTCAGACATTTTTTTTTTGTCTTTTCCCTACAGTCTATCCTGTCACCTCTTTTCTCTGCATGTTTTGTGAAGCAGATTCATAAAGCTGTCAGGATGAGCCCAAGATGATCTCTTAAGTTAAAAAAAACATCAACTCGTGCTGGCACGTCTGCCTCAGTTGCCTACAAGTCAAAGAATTTCCTTCTAATCGCGCCCACTCACATCTCTTCATTGTCTTGGTTTGAATCATGTGCTCTGGCTAAACACACCTTACTGTAACCCTGCTCTGTTAACAGCAAAAGCAATAAATCTGTGAAGTGAAACGGGCTTAGTCACTTGATTCACGGATTGGTGGTGTAACAGTTTATCGGCAAACTGATGACTAAGCTGGACAAGCGAGTGCCTGGTAATGTCACAAAACATCATCCATGTGTTCTCTTAACCTGCTGGTGCCTTGATAAAGACATTACACTGAAACTATAATTATCAGCACTACCCAACACCAAACAAAGATATCCTTTGCTCTTGAACACCTGCATGCTGGGTCTACCCAAAGTGTTTGATATGGGCCGTTTGTGTTTAGGTATTTATACATGTTATTGTTTTTTTTTTTTTATTGTTGGCTTAGGCTTGATGTTTTTTATGTCCCTTCTTTAGGGATATATTTTTTAAATGTAAATCACATATAACAATGCTAATCTTATGACCCAAAATAGAGTGGTGCAGGAATGAGTCTTAAAACACGGAAATGAGTAAGCGTTGTAGCACTTGTGGTTTCCTCATCTTGAAATGAATGGGTTCTTGGTTACATGCCTGAAGTAAGGTCAGTGAGTCACACAACCTTAAGGGACTTTCATGTTTTGTTCTACATCGTAAGGTTCATCAGTAAATACTCTATTCATGAATTTTCAAGTGGCTAAATGAGACTACAACATGGCATTTTGCAGCATTTTATGATATTATCCTTAATTTTATTGCATTGTTGTTAATTGTTTTGCACTGTTCACAACCTGCAAGGAATGCAGCTTGAAATATAGAAAAGTGTCAATCCTATATATATAAAAAGCTTAAGCACAAGTGACATTGCTTATTTTTTAAATTGTGACTTTGTTACAGTGACAAGAGTAAATATTATTCCTTAGTTTCACCCCTGCTCGTACTTATGAATGGAAAGAATGAATGAAAGTGCTTTGAGAAAAACATCTTTGATGTTGCAGTTGTCATTTCACAGCCTCAGTCACACTAAGTCAACAGGAAATAGTCATGCATGCATGCTGTAACCTCACAGTAACTGCATCTCGTCTGCATCTGCATGTTTCGACTGCCAAGTTAAAAAAAAAAGCGAAGTGAGAGACTGAGCAGACGTTGATTTCATTCACACTTCTACTGGCTCAGTATTTGACTAGTTTCTGTATCTTATCTGAATCTGTTTTTTAATCTGTTGTGGGATGTAACCCACATCTGATCCAAATATAAACAACAATCTCATTTACCTGGATTTGGTTCGTCACTACCTCCTCCATTCAGAAGCTTAGCATCTCCAGTGCAGTTGGCTGTAAAATTAACATTTATAGAAAAAGATATTTAGTTGAGAACATCAAGCAAATAAAAATAAAGACTTCACTTTTATTTTTTATGTCAGTGGAATAACCATGATCTAAAATACTCATATATTAAGTAAAGTCTGACAGGTAATGATACTCACTCCAGCAGGTCCCTGTGCGCTGCCTCTTCTAAGCAGAAAGAATTGATTTTCAGTCAGTCATCTTTATACAATGCGCTAATGTACAGTATCAATATATGGCACCAGTATAAGAGGAGAATTCTTAAATCTTCTCATCACACATAATCAGTATTATTAGGACTGGAACACTTAAACCAACACATGTCAACAGTGTCATACCTCAGAGAAGCAGTGACGTGTATAGATGACCACAGTTAGGCACTGAGAGGTAGCAAGAGTCCGGTCGCTTTTCATCTTCACCAGCTTATCCACACCCTCCTCTTGGTTGGCCAGGACGTAGTGCTAAAGCCAACATAAGGAAGACAATAAAAAACATGTCTGCCAGGAGAAAGGTGTGTGCAGGAGTTTTACCCTGAGGTTGTTTTACTCACAGAGTACATGTGTCATGTCAGATAAAGTTTTGAAAACACTGAATTAAAATGAGAAATCCTGGCTTGTCTAACTTACAGTGCCATTCGCCCAGGAATAGAAACAGTCAGTGGCATTGAAGTCAGGGACACTGTAATGTGTCAGTGTATCTTGGATGACGGAGCAGGGAATGTCCTGAGCAGTGGAAAGCTTTAGCAAAACTGGGGGAACAACAAAAAAGACAAATGCATTACCACACGCACGATCTTGTCTTACAGACTTTATTCTAGATAGGATATTACATTTGACCTCACATACTGGATTAACCTGGTAACCTTGTTTTGACTGAAACCAGGGAAGCAATATAAAGGAATACCAGTTAATCATTTTTTTTTATATCAGTTCCTGTGTGACGTTGAATTCATGAAGAAAATGTTGTCTTGAATGTCTCCACTGTGAGCGAAGAATCCAAAAGCAGAGCAAATTCTATTTATATACACTTACAAGCTGTATCTTGGCCACCGCCCTTCTAACTAAGACTGAAAGTGAAAGTGTAGAAATGTTTTACTTTCTGTACTTTCTGTCCCAGACAAGCGCAACATGTTTTTGAATAGTGAGCAAACTACCAGATAAATGGGATATAATTAAAGTTTTGGATTTTGGATTCTTTGTTCACCGCAGAGGCATGAGACAAAAACAACAATCTTCATTAACTGAATGTCATACAGGGTGAGTAACTGATATACAAATGGTCATCTGGGGGTGAAGTACTTCTTTAATCCCAGTATGTCACTGTGGCTGCCATGCCTAACTTATAAGTATCTGGTAACAGGCTGTTGAAATGTTAAATGGACTTGCACTTGTAGAGCTCTTTTCTTGTCCTCCGAACAGTCAAAGCGTTTTTTACACTATGTCACATTTACCCATTCACACACACACACACGCAAAGAGTTTTCTGTCCAAGATAATGATGTGACTGTGAAATTGACCTTTGACCATTTAGATAAAAAAAAAATGTCATCACTTCATCATTTTATCCTGTTGGACATTTGTGTGAAATTTTGTCATAATAAGTGCACGATTTCAGTAGTTATGACAAAAACATGTTTTGTGAGGTCACAGTGACCTGACCTTTGACATCCAACCACAAAATTCTGATCAGTTCATTCTTGTGTCCAAGTGGACGTTTGTGCCAAATTTGAGAGAACTCCCTCAAGGCCTTCTTAAGATACTGCATTCACGAAAATAAGATGACCTTTGTCCACCAAATTCTAATGAGTTCATTGTTGTTAAGTCTAAGTGGACTTTTGTGTCAAATTCTCCTCAGGTGTTTTGAGAAATTGTGTTCATAAGAATAAGATGGAAGGTCACCATGACCTTGACCTTTGACCACCAAAATCTAATCAGTTCATCCGTGAGTCTAAGGCTGCTTTCAGACCTAGAGTTGTCTTGCTTTGGTCTGAATCAGGGACTTATTTTGTCACAAAGTTGTATAATTGCCTAGAGTTGGTTCGTGTTCTCACGGCAGTATTTAGAAGCGGACCAGATCAAATGCCTTGTGCGAGAAAGCTGCTCTTGATTGGTTAGAATTTCCATGTGGGAAAAATCCAGGAAGTAAAGCAAACGTTGAAGAAGAGTACACTTGCAAGATAAATGTGACACTTTCTAATGTCACAATGGAGGGACAACTACGCAGGTTGATTTTAGCGCTGCTCATCGTGGACTATATTGCTGTCATTGTTCATTTTAGTCAAACCATACAGTTTCAAAACGAGGTGCGGCTCCAACTAGAAAACAATGTTCTGATGCATTGGATGTGCTGAATGTGCATATTAAGGCAGCACAGGAGGAGGTGCACATTAATAATCCTCCAGGACTGTAACATGCTCATGTTTAACCCAAACAATGTGTCATGTGACTGCAGCTGGTTCAGATCCAGGTCGGAACACGTTCTAACCACAAACAAACCGCACTAGAGTTTGTTTGTAACTGAACTGAGACCACCTCTTCAAGAGGGTTTCAGTCTGATTGTTTAGGTGCACACCTCAGTGTGATTTCTGTGTTCACACCCACCCAAACAAACCGCACTGAGAGGGCAAACAAACTGGAGTTTGACTGAACTGGACCAAACAGGGCAGTTGTGCTACATTTAAAGAAATTCCCTCAAGGGATTATGTACACCCTGAAAACATAATGCCTGTACAGCTGCACCTATCGCCAGAGGCATAGTAAGAAGTGGTAAAATCATATACATATATTAGGACCCTGTACAAGCCAGGACCACAGTGTTAAATATTGCTGACATGTAGTTAATGCGTTTACAACCCACTAGCCACAGCGCAGTGTCATCATTTGGTCTTACCCACTGCTGGAGCCAATCGGTGAAAAGAGCACAGACGCACCCTCCGCATGTGTCGGTATTCCCCGCTGATACAGATCCTACTACTCATGTGACGGTCCGCCCGCCCGCCCAATCCACATGCACCAGCACACGAGGAAACGTTGCCTAGCAGCAGCCGCAGCTGCAGCCTGGATGATGAAACATTCCCACATACTCTATCAAATAACCCACACTGTCCGCAATGTTTGGAAACAGGTGTCGAGGAAACCCGCAGTGTGGATTAAAGTAACAACATGGCTCAGCAATAAAAACATCCAGATTTATAATGACTTTTTCTGATCATGAATAAATCGCCGACGAATACCGATAAAGTTGAGCTTTCCTTATCCTCTATCCTGAAGACAATATGTTCTCTGTGTGAAGAATGCATAATTACATAAAGTAACTGCTCGTTATAAATGCTCAAAGCGTGTGTCAGCTGTAAACTATCGCTCTGATGCGATAAAAAAAAAAAACGTGCTGGTGTTGTGTGATGAGCGCGTTATGATTCAAAGGCGATGATGCAAAACATCACATACAGCAAATCCTGCGAGTCAATGAAACAGACAAACTCTTAGACATTAGTTATTTAGCAATAAATTATAATAGGCTACTTACGGGCAAACATCAGTGCGTAAAACACATGCATCTTCTCCGCGCCGCAAGTGCACCACACGTCTCTAACAGGCAAGATCTCGTGATCTGATCAGCGTGTGTGAGCTCTCTCCTCTTTGTCCTTGTAGATGTGCCTCCAGCATTAAGTGCCGCCTCTCCTCTAGCTGAGTCTCTCCACTCACGGTAAGTGAGATGGACTTCCCCGATACACACACACACACACACACACACACACACACACTCCCTGCTCAGCGTTCACTGCCCGCCCAATGTAGTTGGCTGAGTTCACATCACACCACCAAGTCACTCAGCCTAGCGGGGGCAGGGTCTGGACGTGAGTCTATCTCTCCTCCTGATGTCTTCCCTCCTCTGATGCAATTTAGGCTGTCATACCTCCACCTGCCGGCACAAAAATATCACCACATCACACCAGGTTTAGCCTCTTTACAATGGCTCCTGTTTGTGTCAGGATTGACTTTAAGCTCTTATTAATTACATTAAAGTTCATGACTCTAGATTATATTTCAGACCTGTTAGTCCCTTATAACCCTCTGCGTTGTTTGAGACTTTGAGACATAATTCGAGGAGATAAGGCTGTCTGTGTGAGTCTCCTCTAAAAACACACCTCTGGCAGAGAGCATATCCTGACTCTATCTGAGCTGTCTATTTTATTGCTATCTTAGTGATGTTATTTCCCCTCTTTATTTTATTCTTTTTTTTAAAATTCGTATTTATTTATTCTCCTAGTGTTGTAAAAGCATTACGTTTTAATGTGCAGCACTTTGTAGGTAACTGTGTTTTGAAAGGTGCCATATAAATGAAGTATGATTTTATAATTATTTATGAGATAATATAACATTTCAAATGGATCAACAGCTGGGTGTCTGCTGTGTGTTCCTACTCCATCCTTCCCCCCAAAAAACACCTTACTTATACGTGATAAATAAATGAGTAAGTAAAACTCAAAAACACTTCCTGTATTAAATGAGATTCAAATTAAATTATCAGGCATCACAGAATAGTACGATGATTGAAAAAAAACATTGCAATTATTAAATACTGAGATGGTCCCAAGTTAAAAGTTTGCATGCCATTAATAGTATGTATTTACCCTTTTGGCATCAATGGCAGCTTGCAGGCTGTTGTGATTGTTGTTCTTGCCAAAAAGCCTCCAGCTCTTTGATACATTTGCATTTGGAGGACGGGCATCTCTGAGGCCGACAGGAGTCAGTAGAGGTGTCAGACTTGGAGTGGAGTGCGTCTGGCTCCAAGTCAGAGTTTGGATTGCTCTGGCCTCTCTCTCCAGTGAGCACATGGTTAGAAACTGGCGGCTTGTAGTCTTGGCATTTGGTCTGTGTCTGGGGCCGTACACTGAGCAGAGCATGGGTCTGCAGCTGTAAGTTTGACTCTCAAGGCAATTGAATCGAACGAAACTGGACTTAGTTTCGTCTTTAGTCGTTAGAGTCACATGAGGCCATTTTGCACTCTAACTACTCCAATGACCACTGGCAGCAGGACATTCAACCACCGTCGTTGACACACCATTGTAGCACAAACAAACCAAAGACATCATTGGCGCTGTGTAGACCTCCTCAGAGGTTAAATACCTGGGTTTTTCCACACCAGTTTGTCAGACTAGTTCCAGCCTAGTCAGACAAGCATGAACTGATGAAGCCTTTTGGATAAGAGGTGAAACGTCTTCTAAGAGTCTTCTAAGTCCAGTTGCGTTTGATTCAATTGCTTTGAGATAACTATGACCTGGATAAATGAGAATGTCCACCCGCATGTAAGTAACTGAAGTGGCTCAATGGTTTTAAGGTCAGGAGACTATCATGGTCGCCCCAGAACCTTCACTTTTTGGTGCTGTAGTCACTAAAGGGTCGACTTGCCCTTGTGGTTTAAATCATTGCCATGTTGGAAGGTCCAAGTATGTCCCATGTGCAGCTTTCAGCCTTATGAATGCAAACTGTCCAACAGTATTTTCCTATAATCACCCACCCAAATATCAGAGATCCACCTCCACGCTTCACAGTAAGGATGGTGCACTGTTTTCATCGGCCTTGCTAACTTCTCTCCAAACATATCGGTTGTGGTCACAAACAAGAAGTTAAGTTCTGGTTTCATCACTCCAAATGACTTAGTTTCAGAAGTTTTGAGGCTTGTCTAGGTGCCGTTTTGCATATTGTACATTGGCTGCATGATCAGAAATATTATAAAATAGTGCTTCACACCTGGTGGGTCGCATTCCAAATGGACTACTTTATTTTGAAGTACAGTGAATTTGCGGCACAGAGCTTTTATTTTAAAGTGCAGTTTACTGCTGGAGTGTTTATGAGCACAACTGTGTCAGTGGTCCAGGAAGAGCAGCTATCACACTGCCATGAGTCATGGGTGGATTATGAGACAGCGTACCTTTATGTGGCCCCACCAAACCTCTTACACAGGAGCAAGACACACAAATTTTGTGCTTGTGTGCTTTGTGTGTTTTAATTAAGCAATACAAGATTATGTTAGCATAAAATGAATTTATATGTGTGTGTGTGTGTGTGTGTGTGTGTGTGTGTGTGTGTGTGTGTGTGCGTGTACGTGCGTGAGACTCACATATTGCTCCATAGTAGCTCAAATATTACTTATTTTCTTTTCCAAAGGAGAAACAAGTGGGTTTTTTTTTGATGAGCTGCGTTTACTGGAAACATTGCAAAAACACTTCACATCATTAAATTGTACCCGTCAGCAAAATGTTGTGTATGTACACATCAAGAAGTTGCAACATTATCTTTGTCCGAAGACGAATCAGAATCACTTAACACCCCCATTTCCCTAGAGGAGTTGAGGATAGCTATTGTCAATATGAAAAAGGGTAAGTCTCCAGGGTGGGATGGAATTCCACCGGAGCTATACCTTACCTTCTGGGACGTACTGGGTCAACCTCTGTTGGACATGATTAATACAGCCATTGATAAGGGTGCATTTAATTCTAGTACTAACACAGCTATAATTACAGTTCTGCCCAAACCGAATAAAGATTTAACCAAATGTGGTAACTACAGACCTCTCTCCCTCCTGAATGGGGATGTTAAAATATATGCTAAAGTACTTGCAACTCGGTTGGAGATACATCTTACAAAACTTATACATAATGACCAAACTGGTTTTATTAAAACCCGCTTAGCATCTGATAATGTGTGTCGCTTGTTACACATCATCCATGCAGCTAGCAGTATTGATTCCCCTTGCTCGGTTCTATCGCTGGACGCCGAAAAAGCATTCGACCGGTTAGAATGGGGATACCTCTGGGCCACGTTGGACAAATTTGGACTAGGCATGCATTTTATTAATATGATCAAGGTTTTATACGCAAATCCCTCAGCAATGGTCTGCACAGGCCACATTTGCTCTGCTCAGTTCCCAATATCAAGGGGCACTCGCCAGGGCTGCCCCCTTTCACCTTTACTTTTTGCCCTCTCCCTGGAGCCACTGGCGCAGAAAATAAGACAACATCCACTAGTACATCCCATCACTTTTTGCAACACAGAGCACCGCATTTCCTTGTACGCTGACGATATCCTTTTGTATGTAGGCAGTGCTGGTTCTTCAATCCCACATCTGCTTTCATCTTTTGATTCATTCAAATCACTCTCTGGATACAAAATTAACTGGACAAAATCAGCACTGATGCATTTAAACTCATCTGCACTTCAAGTTTCCCTGCCCCCCCATGTACCAGTAGTTAAAAGCTTTAAATATCTTGGAGTTGAAATTTTTTCCTCCACGTCATCCATTGCAATTAAAAATTTTCAAGGTATATACAATAAGATAGAGAAAGACTTTGAGCGCTGGTCGAACCTCCCACATTCACTTCAAGCTCGAATAGCAATAGTTAAAATGGACATACTACCACGTGTTAATTTTTACTCTTCTATGATTCCTCTTGCTCCCCCTTTGGGATACTGGGATAAACTTCAGTCATTAGTTTCTAAATTCATATGGAAAGGTAAGAGGCCGCGTCTAAAATTTACAACTCTCCAGCGAGACAAGACTTTAGGGGGGCTGGCTCTGCCAGATTTTAAGATCTACTTCTGGTCTTATGTGCTACGGCCTCTATCTACATGGTTCAACCCCAGTTCCTCTGTGTCTTGGAGACCGATTGAGGAAAATCTTGTAATGCCTCACAGGTTGCAAGACCTGGTGTATGCTAATATACCACTGAAAAAAGCCAAATTACGTTTAGGCCCTGTTATTTCATTTTTACTCACAATTTACCGTACTGTAATGAAGCATGTTGGCACAGATTATAAATGGCATAATCACACACCGATTTTCAATAATTTCTCACTTCTTACTGGAAATATGCCCTTTTCATTTCCGCATTGGAAGAGTAGGGGAGTAAATGTACTTAAAGATCTTTATAATGACCAAGGCTTACGAGCTTTTAATGATCTACAAGCTGAATTTGAACTCCCAGGTTCATCTTTTTTCTTCTATATGCAGTTAAGATCAGCTATGCGGGCATATGGTGTCCCATGGGGAGCAGCTCTCCCCACACACCCTCTACGTAAGTTACTTGCCTCAGTAGGGCCTACACGGGGAATGGTTTCTAAACTTTACAAATTCATTTCTGGACTAGATAAACCCTTACCAGTAGAGGGTATATGGAATAGAGATTTAAATGAAGTAAGTGATGGAGAGATCTGCTGGGCCACAGTGTGGAAAAATCTCAGTGGTACATCCAAAAATCCTAACCACCAGCTAATACACTACAAGTATGTTCATAGGATGTACCTCACTCCCAGACGGCGTTATTCTATGAAGCTCATTACATCTCCGAATTGCGAGCTTTGTCCACTCAATGTCCAGGGCACATTCTTGCATGTTTACTGGGAGTGCCCCGAAGTGGTTAGATTCTGGAAGGAAATATCTGTCACCTTAAGTGACATTCTTGAGTTCAGGATTCCAGTCTCCCCGGCTTTGCTTCTGCTTAATGACGACTCTTCCCTTAATTTGTCTCTACAGCATAGACGTATTTTATGGGCTGGTCTCACAGCAGCCAAGAAAATGCTGGCCCTTAGGTGGCAACCGCCACATACCTTGGCTTGGCAGCAGTGGGCCAACTCATTTCTTGAAATTGTTTTGATGGAGTGGTCTGTTGCCCGTATGCATGGGGCCAGTCTTAAGACTCTGCAGGCCTGGGAGGCAGCACACAAGTTGGTTAAAGAAAGGGTGCAGCACAGCCGACCTTAATCTCTCTTTATTTTTATTTTTTATTTTTATTTTTATTTATTTATTTTTATTTTTATTGGGGGAGAGATCCTGGGTGGGAGTTCATAGGGAGTTACCTCAGGGAGGGGGGTGGGGGGTGATGATGGGGGACATATTGGTTCTTATATTGTTACCTCCTGCAAATGTACAATTGACTTTGTCTCTGTTATTGCGCATTATATGGGTAAAAAAAAAAAAGGGAAAAGAGAAACCTTTGTATATGATGTGATTAATTTGTACATTTTTTCAATAAAAAATTGATCACAAAAAAAAAAGAAGTTGCAACATTATCATTCATTTGGAGTCACATTTCTTGTCCAACAGTCAATCTCTTATACCACTGACTTTAGTGTCCTGAGGAAAATGTCTGCCTCTTTTTTTACTACTGAATACTCCACTATGTTCACCAGCTAATTTTTAACATTTCAAAAGCACATGCCCCGTGCACAGCTCTGTCAGCCCTTATAACTTGGTGCAGGTGATGGCAGGAAATATTGCGTTGATAAAGAAGTACATGCACCACACATAAGTGGGCTGAATTGCTTCCTCTTGTAATTTAATCTTCATTTGAAAAGTTACAACCAACATGTTTCACCCATGGCTTCATCAGGTTTGCTATTACAATACAATACACAGGTGTTTTTTTACAAGGCTGCAGCTACTCACCTATTATTTCATCATGTCAACAAGTGATAGGTGTGCTCATGACCATGACACATCAGATTTGTTGTACAACACAATACAATACACAGGTGTTTTTTACAAGACTACAGCTGCACTGAATCCAATCAGCAGCAGGGTGGGTAATGTCCTGAGTAGACTCCATATATGGTCATGTGTACACACTTATCACCCGTGACATAATGAAATGATAGGTGTGTACACATGACCATATATGGAGTCTTTTCAGCACATTATCCACCCTGCTGCTGGTTGGATTCAGTGTTGTTAAAAACACCTGTGTATTGTAGTGTTTTGTGCAACAATCATGATTAGATTAAAAGAAGAAGCAGTTCAGCCATCCTGTGTGTGGTTTATTTAGTCTGTGTGTCTGTCTGCTGCTGGGTGCTGAGCAGGTAGCCTAGGGGGTTTTTATAGCTTCTTGTGTGACATACTGTAGCTGAATGCCGAGGTTTTGAAGATACTACGTGGTGAGAATAAACCAGAACAATAAAAAAGTTGCAGAGCGACAGTTAAACCACGAGCCACCCTGTGATGCTGCGTAATGCTGAAGGGACCTGCCAATTCATCAGCCGCCCCCTTTCACATAGTGACATCGTTTTCACATTGCCATTTCATGCACTGTTATTATAAAAAAAATACTGATTATAGCCAACCTCTTTGACTTAGACCTCACCTCTCTGCAGTACACCAAATAAAGTAGCACAACAATAATAGTATTAATTATGAAACTATATATTTAGAGGGATATGAATCACGTTGTTTCAGAAGTTCTAGTGTCATGTATTTGCAACTTAAGTTTAAAGGTCAGAAACCGGATGAGACAGCTCCCACAGACATTTATAGTTCACCCAACCTGGACAGCTGGTGCAAGTCACGTGGCAGGAGTGTTGCAATGCAGCGTGCGTAGCAGCCAAGCATAAACGCAAACGATCCAGGTTTCAGATTCTCCCAAGAAACACTTTCACAAATGTTATATGATGAAGCAAAAGCATTAAACACTTTATTCAAAGACACACAATATGTTCTGGTGAGAAACAGTGGATGTAATTTCATTGACTCAAGTCTCCACAGGTCACACGAGGCTGTGGTGGTTCAGTCTTTGTGTCCACATATCAGTTTCCCTGGGCCAGACACTGAACCATAAATTGCTCCTGATGGTTACACATGGTTATTCAGTGCTATCTTTACACGAGTGTGTGTGAGTTTGTGAATGAGAGT
Organism: Epinephelus cyanopodus; assembly: GCA_026686955.1. NCBI lineage: Eukaryota > Metazoa > Chordata > Actinopteri > Perciformes > Serranidae > Epinephelus > Epinephelus cyanopodus. The sequence continues at coordinate 30,339,275 of CM048930.1, forward strand.
GAAACTGTGAAGTGCTTTGCATACAAGCTCAATATTAATTCCATCCATTTACCTTTAAGAGTTAAAAAATAACCCAACAAGTTTAATAAGTAAATAACATACATTGCTTCAACACATACAATACCTAAATCTTTACTTTTCAGTTGTAGAATTAAACTAATCTACTAAGATGTATAGTAGCTGGTTTCCTCCATTATTTTGTCTGTCTTTGATTAATGAGTGTGTCTTTCACACACTGATGCAGTCACTCTTGTCAGAGAGCAGATCCTCGGGGTCAGCTGACTGCAGAGGTGAGTAGACGTTGCACGCAGTGGCTTTAAGCGCATCATTACAGGACCACTCCCTCTCCTTCACCATCTCAATCGACAGCTCTATCTGCTTCTTCACCGGCTTGGACGACAGACATCTCTGAGGCCGACAGGAGTCAGTGGAGGTGTCAGATTTGGAGTGGAGTGCGTCTGGCTCCAAGTCAGAGTTTGGATTGCTCTGGCCTCTCTCTCCAGTGAGCACATGGTTAGAAACTGGCGGCTTGTAGTCTTGGCATTTGGTCTGTGTCTGGGGCCGTACACTGAGCAGAGCATGGGTCTGCAGCTGTAAGTTTGAGTCTCAAGGCAATTGAATCGAACGCAACTGGACTTAGTTTTGTCTTTAGTCGTTAGAGTCACATGAGGCCATTTTGCACTCTAACTACTCCAATGACCACTGGCAGCAGGACATTCAACCACCGTCGTTGACACACCATTGTAGCACAAACAAACCAAAGACATCATTGGCGCTGTGTAGACCTCCTCAGAGGTTAAATACCTGGGTTTTTCCACACCAGTTTGTCAGACTAGTTCCAGCCTAGTCAGACAAGCATGAACTGATGAAGCCTCTTGGATAAGAGGTGAAACGTCTTCTAAGAGTCTTCTAAGTCCAGTTGCGTTTGATTCAATTGCTTTGAGATAACTATGACCTGGATAAATGAGAATGTCCACCCGCATGTAAGTAACTGAAGTGGCTCAGTGGTTTTAAGGTCAGGAGACTATCATGGTCGCCCCAGAACCTTCACTTTTTGGTGCTGTAGTCACTAAAGGGTCGACTTGCCCTTGTGGTTTAAATCATTGCCATGTTGGAAGGTCCAAGTATGTCCCATGTGCAGCTTTCAGCCTTATGAATGCAAACTGTCCAACAGTATTTTCACCCACCCAAATATCAGAGATCCACCTCCACGCTTCACAGTAAGGATGGTGCACTGTTTTCATCGGCCTTGCTAACTTCTCTCCAAACATATCGGTTGTGGTCACAAACAAGAAGTTAAGTTCTGGTTTCATCACTCCAAATGACTTAGTTTCAGAAGTTTTGAGGCTTGTCTAGGTGCTGTTTTGCATATTGTACATTGGCTGCATGATCAGAAATATTATAAAATAGTGGTTCACACCTGGTGGGTCACATTCCAAATGGACTACTTTATTTTGAAGTACAGTGAATTTGCGGCACAGAGCTTTTACTTTAAAGTGCAGTTTACTGCTGGAGTGTTTATGAGCACAACTGTGTCAGTGGTCCAGGAAGAGCAGCTATCACACTGCCATGAGTCATGGGTGGATTATGAGACAGCGTACCTTTATGTGGCCCCACCAAACCTCTTACACAGGAGCAAGACACACAAACTTTGTGCTTGTGTGCTTTGTGTGTTTTAATTAAGCAATACAAGATTATGTTAGCATAAAATGAATTTATATGTGTGTGTGAGTGTGTGTGTGTGTGTGTGTGTGTGTGTGTGTGCGTGTACGTGCGTGAGACTCACATATTGCTCCATAGTAGCTCAAATATTACTCATTTTCTTTTCCAAAGGAGAAACAAGTGTTTTTTTTTGATGAACTGCGTTTACTGGAAACAAGTTGCAAAAACACTTCACATCATTAAACTGTACCCGTCAGCAAAATGTTGTGTATTTACACATCAAGAAGTTGCAACATTATCATTCATTTGGAGTCATATGTCTTGTCCAACAGTCAATCTCTTATACCACTGACTTTAGTGTTCTGAGGAAACTGTCTGCCTCTTTTTTTACTACTAAATACTCCACTATGTTCACCAGCTAGTTTTTAACATTTCAAAAGCACGTGCCCCGTGCACAGCTCTGTCAGCCCTTATAACTTGGTGCAGGTGATGGCAGGAAATACTGTGTTGATAAATAAGTACATGCACCACACATAAGTGGGCTGAATTGCTTCCTCTTGTAATTTAATCTTCATTTGAAAAGTTACAACCAACATGTTTCACCCATGGCTTCATCAGGTTTGCTATTACAATACAATACACAGGTGTTTTTTTACAAGGCTGCAGCTACTCACCTATTATTTCATCATGTCAACAAGTGATAGGTGTGCCCATGACCATGACACATCAGATTTGTTGTACAACACAATACAATACACAGGTGTTTTTTACAAGACTACAGCTGCACTGAATCCAATCAGCAGCAGGGTGGGTAATGTCCTGAGTAGACTCCATATATGGTCATGTGTACACACTTATCACCCGTGACATAATGAAATGATAGGTGTGTACACATGACCATATATGGAGTCTTTTCAGCACATTATCCACCCTGCTGCTGGTTGGATTCAGTGTTGTTAAAAACACTGTGTATTGTAGTGTTTTGTGCAACAATCATGATTAGATTAAAAGAAGAAGCAGTTCAGCCATCCTGTGTGTGGTTTATTTAGTCTGTGTGTCTGTCTGCTGCTGGGTGCCGAGCAGGTAGCCTAGGGGGTTTTTACAGCTTCTTGTGTGACATACTGTAGCTGAATGCCGAGGTTTTGAAGACACTACGTGGTGAGAATAAACCAGAACAATAAAAAAGTTGCAGAGCGACAGTTAAACCACGAGCCACCCTGTGATGCTGCGTAATGCTGAAGGGACCTGCCAATTCATCAGCCGCCCCCTTTCACACAGTGACATTGTTTTCACATTGTCATTTCATGCACTGTTATTATAAAAAAAATACTGATTATAGCCACTTAAAGTTGTTAAAGTTTGTATTTATTAGTCCTCTCTGAGGTGCTAACCACTATTAGTGCTCTCAAGCAGAGGTTTTAAGAGTGGGTTCCCATTTTGTAACTGTCTCATGCACGCACACAGATGTGCGTAGGATGCACACTTCTTTTGGTGGTTTCACACTATGTCACAACACGACACCTACAGGGCTGTGGGGCATTTGAGTCCAAAGTAAACCTTGTTGTTTATTGGGCATTATACAGCAGTTCAGAATGCAATCTCACCTCTTTGACTTAGACCTCACCTCTCTGCAGTACACCAAATAAAGTAGCACAACAATAATAGTATTAATTATGAAACTATATATTTAGAGGGATATGAATCACGTTGTTTTAGAAGTTCTAGTGTCATGTATTTGCAACTTAAGTTTAAAGGTCAGAAACCGGATGAGACAGCTCCCACAGACATTTATAGTTCACCCAACCTGGACAGCTGGTGCAAGTCACGTGGCAGGAGTGTTGCAATGCAGCGTGCGTAGCAGCCGAGCATAAATGCAAACGATCCAGGTTTCAGATTCTCCCAAGAAACACTTTCACAAATGTTATATGATGAAGCAAACGCATTAAACACTTTATTCAAAGACACACAATATGTTCTGGTGAGAAACAGTGGATGTAATTTCATTGACTCAAGTCTCCACAGGTCACACGAGGCTGTGGTGGTTCAGTCTTTGTGTCCACATATCAGTTTCCCTGGGCCAGACACTGAACCATAAATTGCTCCTGATGGTTACACATGGTTATTCAGTGCTATCTTTACACGAGTGTGTGTGAGTTTGTGAATGAGAGTGAAACTGTGAAGTGCTTTGCATACAAGCTCAATATTTATTCCATCCATTTACCTTTAGGAGTTAAAAAATAACCCGACAAGTTTAATGAGTAAATAACATACATTGCTTCAACACATACAATACCTAAATCTTTACTTTTCAGTTGTAGAATTAAACTAATCTACTAAGATGTACAGTAGCTGGTTTCCTCCATTATTTTGTCTGTCTTTGATTAATGAGTGTGTCTCACACACTGATGCAGTCACTCTTGTCAGAGAGCAGATCCTCAGGGTCAGCTGACTGCAGAGGTGAGTAGACGTTGCACGCGGTGGCTTTAAGCGCATCATTACAGGACCACTCCCTCTCCTTCACCATCTCAATCGACAGCTCTATCTGCTTCTTCACCGGCTTGGACGACAGACATCTCTGAGCCCGACAGGAGTCAGGAGAGGTGTCAGATTTGGAGTGGAGTGCATCCAGCTCCAGGTCAGAGTTTGGATCGCTCTGGCCCTCTGTGGCCTCCCTTTCCAGTGTGCACATGGTTAGAAACTGGCGGCTTGTGGTCTTGCCGTTTGGTCTGTGTCTGGGGCCGTACACCGAGCAGGGCATGGGTCTGGCCTTGAAGGCCTGTCGCTCTTCTTTCGGCCCCAGCTTCCCCAGCTCTGCCACAATCTTCGCCTCCTTCTTCCTCCGCTCTCTCTCCAGAAAATGGAAAGGCTGTGGCGAAGCAGAAGCAGAAGTAGCAGCAGAGGTTTGGTTACGTCTGGTGTCACGGGTATTACTGCTGCTTCTGCTTCGGTTTGATCGCTGACCGGTGCGACGGCTGATAATTTCATAGAGAGGCAGATGTATGTGCGCAGGTGCCGGTGATGCCCTGAACTTTTTCTGGCATTCTTGGAGCTCCTCCAGCTCCCGTCTCAGCAGCATGTTCTCCAGCTCGATCTCTGACCGAGTCCGCACCTTGTGTCTCTTCCTCTCCTCCTCTCTCAGCATCATCTGGAAGGGTTTGGGCACAGTGACCTTGGAGTTTGACCTGACCCCAGTTTGATGGGGCAGTCTTCCCCGTGGTTTTGGACAGGAGACCTTGGGCTGGAGTCGAAACTGCTTCTGGGTCGTCATTTCTTCAGGGCTGAACAGATAGTCTCTGGGAGAAAATAGGAGAGAATGAAATGTGACAACAAAGGATCAACAACAAAGCTTCAAGAGTTAACTTCCGTTCTGTCTCCCCATGTGGGCTTCAACTCCACGAACCGCTAAGTAAGAGCATGTCTACTATGACTTCACCAACCTCCCAAAGGTTCGGTCCTGGCCAGAAGTCCTTCTTGGATTGTCCAGCTCCAGTTCCCCCATGCTGTCGGCACAGAGCTCTGATTGGTCAGAACTGCTTGATGTGTCATGGAAGTCCAGCTCCTCCTGGGAATTGATCCTCTGGAGTTTTCTGGCAGGGCCACTGCTGCTGCAGGGTGCGGAAATTATATATGAGGGATGGCAAAGGTGAAAGTCAGTGTTTGTTGGACCCATCCACCACCCCTACTACTCGCCACCTTAACTTTTGTCCTTGTCCCACTGCGTTTCCCCCTGACGCTATCAAGCGCTGTTAAACTACAACCGCGACCAGCCGTGTATCATGCCTACATTAAAGTACTGCTTTCTTTGTTTGTGTCTGATGCTGTGAGTCACTGCCCAAGCGCCGAATTTCGACGACTTCAGAGTGAGACTGGGTTGCCAGCTGCCTTAAAAATACAACTTCTATATTATATCTAATCTAGACAAAGTAGATGAATGTAGCTGAATATGATCACCAGTCTTGACCTTTGACCTTTTGAAACTCTGTAACACAGTCACTGCATTCAATGGAAGGCCCTCGACAAAACAACCACCATATGGAAAAAAGATATTGGTCAGAAATAAGCATAGTGTTGCAGTTGTGAATTTCTCTTGAAACACACTGACTCGTGATGAAAGCACGAGACTATGAATAGGAGAAGTGAGTTTGGAGGTTAACAAGTCTGCTTGTGTTACTGTCATCACAAGACATCCTCTATGAATCACATCACATCACACATTAGTTTTGGAAATTACCTGAAAACACATTCTAAATCCACTTTTACACCATGACAGGAAACTGCCAAGTAAGCATGTTTTTGGTAATTTGAAGGTGAAACCCAACTGATTAATGAGGTGAACAGTGGGTTGAATTTGTTTTAAGTCATCATAGCAGCAAATTCAGTGGCTTTACTGAATAAAATAAGATGTCATATTAAAACACATCCCTATTCCCTTGCTTATAATGCTGATTGTCTACAAGTTTTATTCATAATTGTGCGCTTTAGACAGTCTTGCAGTTGGTTTATATGCATGTGAGGATTGCTTTCCGTGTTTCTTGTGTGCCACGTGTATCTGTTTTATTGTTACACCTGACCTTTAATTTGCTTAATGTAACAGTTTCTGTTGAAATCCTGTTGAAACTGGAGTCATATGTTGCAGATAGACACATTAAAAAAAGTTGTCGCCTATTTATTAATTTAATTATCACAGAATTCAGCCTAATTTTAGGCTAGTTTAGGTTTTAGTAGTTTACTTTCAGCTATCATGTCTCTATTGAAAAGCAGCTTAACACAAATAGAGCATGTACTATGTCCCTGTCCCCGTTGGTTAATGTCTCATAGGACACATATCCAACCTGATTGACAGCCTTTCCTCTCTGCTCTGTCTTCTCCCCAGACCAGCGTCATCCTCCTCTCCGTGCCACTCTTTGCCCTGGCTGATGTACATCCTCTCCAGCTCGGCCATGTTCCTCAGGTGAGCAGCCTTCAGCTCCTCCAGCCTCCTGTAGTACTCCTGGTTGGAGAAGTAAACATGCTGCTCCCTCTGCAGACCGTAGATCTCCAGGGACAGAGACCTGCGAACGCATCTGCCACCTTGTCTGTCCTCGCTGCACTCCAAGTCCTGATCGTACTCCTGAAGGATGGAACATAGTGCTGTTTGTTAAATGCATCAGTGTCATAATGTTTCATAATGTAAAAGCACTTTCCTGTTTGATTATCAGTGAAGTATTTCAGATAATGTTTCTTTTTACTGTGGTAAACATTTTATACTAACAGACTTACTGTACTTTAACTTTTCTCAGATTAGGTGTTGCAAAAGCACTGATGATGGGAGAGGTAATGAATCTTTGTAGATGGTTCACACAAACTTTTAAAAAGGTCAGCAATTTAACAAAAGTCATAATGTGGTTTTTAGTCAGGATGCACTGCAAGCACTGCACGTTTTATGCATCAACTGTGGCTGCATTTCACTCGGCTACAGTAGGTGATTTCCGTCTTTATACATCTAAAAATAAACGTGGTATTCAAATCTTTCTTTAAATCTATCCATGGCATGTTCGGTGTCTCAATAATAATTATGAATATAATACAACTCCACACACTGAAGAATTTGAAGTTTCTCTTGCTTGGATTAATAATTACAACCAAAATGATCAGCTACATTAACTTGAAATGTGCATTAATTTTGCAGGAGCACAGATTTTGAAGCATATTAGACTTTCCATGTGTTGCAGGCAGTTTTAAATGTTGTTTATCATCTTCAAAGCTGAGGAATCGTGCATCCTTAAATCCTCACCTCACTGGTGCAGTCCTCATCTCTGACAAAGTAATTGTCTCTTTCGTCTCCATACAGGGCCATTAATTCCTTGTTTTCCAGAGAGGTTGATCGGTACATCGCTGCCATCTTCCTCCTTATTCTCCAAAAACAAAAACTTCACAACCAGCCTGAAGCAAAGCAGAGCAAAGCTTCTGTGCGTCCTCTGTTGCCTCGGTTTGCACACTGACCTGCTAAGCAAGTCAGAGCAGGACGCAAACAGAGATTAGCACACAACTTACTGTACTCACACACACACAAACACACACACACACACACACACACAAGAAAGACTGAAAGCTTTATCCTCTTATCATCGGGAGGAGTCGTGATTTAACAGTCATCAGGGATGCCGTTGGCCAGATGGTCCATATGGTCGAGTGGCTTTTCACTTGATTCAAAGTCAGATAGATGTCTGTGTGGATGCTCCCAATCTGATTTACAGATTAACTTTCTTAAATACAGCACAAGTGCTGATATAAAGCATCATGCGCCTGCTGTGGTTTGCAGAAAGGTCTGCAGGAGGGAAGGTGAAGATGAGAGAAGACTACAGGGGTGACTTACAGTATACATGACATGATATGTTAGCTATTGCATTAGGCTTTGTGAAATGTCTGGCACAAGTAAACTTGGGAGGGAAATTTGGTATTCCTATAGCTGAGAAACACTTATCTCAGGCAAAGCGAGGAGACGTGTTGTACCTGATACAGCAACTCGTGTCTATCTGCAGCACCTGCATGGGCAGATAGAAACAAGCACTGCAAACACTACTAAGGACAATAAACACTAAATTAAATATACAATTACTTCTGAATTCTTGTTCCAATCATTTCCAGTTCAACACTGTACAAGAGGCATCCCTCCTACTCGAACTCAGACCCCAACTCCATCTATTAACACACCCACACAGTTTAAGAAGCAGTCTCATTCCATTGTTATAGGCCACATAAAGTCTTTGCATATTGCTCTTCCTGTAGGAGCACCACAAGTGGGCAGTATATAGTTGAGTACAAAATGCTCTGAAAAGATCTATCTTCACATTAACTGAACACATGCTGAATTTGCAAGCAAGCATATTAGCTTGGGCATGCAACTTACAACACTGGAATGGCAGACAGTGTGACACCAAGGCGAGACGCCTGCCAAGTTGCAGGTCACTACAGAGCACTTTTTGAGACAACAATAAACAAAACTGGTTGTTATTTAGCGAGTCATTGTTTTGTTTCTTGCTGTTTTTAGCTATCAAACATGGGTGTTTTGTTTTTGCACAGATGGTGCCATGAGGAGACATCGCTGTGATTGTGGCCTTTAGACATGGTCAGTTAAGCCCAACCATAACCAAGTGGGTTTCGCACCTAAACCTACAGCACATTAGCCACAACACTGCTGAAATGTATGAAGTGCAAAGTTTCAACGTATCAGCTACATAATAACACTCGGGACTCGAAAACTGAGTAAACACTTCTGAATAGGCTGTTTTGCAAAGGTGTTGACTCAAGACTTGTGACTTGCAAAACAATGACTCGGTTGCACCTGTTTCATTGTCATAAGCTGTGAATGTGTTTCCTGCTAGAGATGAGGCCCAAGTGTCCTGTAGGAATAATGTATTGATCATCTATCAGTGTCCACTGGCACTGCTGACCTTCTGGTCCAGTGGCTTAACTGGAAAACTGCCACACTTTTGCCTCTAAGCACTTCGGCTGAGATCAAGTGAAGCGCAGGCTGGCCCCAGTTCAGCTTTGAGGCTTTTGGGGGGATTTGACAAATGAAGCAGGAGAGGGAGTACACAAACCAGAGACAACTGTGTTACAGTAATTGGTTTACTTAAGGTTCTCATCAAGTCCTCACGCCGTGCAATAACAACCTTCTCCATCTGTCTCCTGTCTCCCGCTATTCCATCTCCTGTCCATCTACCTAAGAGCCTGAGGCTGCAGCTGACAGACATCTGAAGGAGAAGAAGAGACAGGGTGATATTTCAGAGTCATTAAAAAGTCACAATGTAATCTATGGCTCAGGGCACTTTTTTGTGCGTATGTCCCCTTTAAATCAAGAATCTTACTATCTTACTATATAATGACAAAAACTCTGTCTGTGTGTCTGTTCCACGTTTTTCTCCTCACTGACTTGGTCAATCCATGTGAAATTTGGCACAGTGGTAGAGGGTCATAAGAATGAAGCAATATTACATCAGTTGGCCAAAGGGGGGCGCTATAGCAACCGATTGAAATTTAAAACTTTGAATGGACATATCTCATGCCCCGTATGTCATAGAGACATGAAACTTTGCACAGAGATGCCTCTCCTCATGAGGAACACATAATTTCCAGTTACATAGATTTTCCGCCATTTTGAATTTTTTGAAAAACACTTCAAATGGATCTCTTCCTAGGAAGTTTGAGCGATCTGCATGAAACTGGGTGAACATAATCTAGGGACCAATATCTAAAGTTCCCTCTTGGCAAAAGTTGGAAAATTTACTAAAACTGAGCTTCTATAAGGCAATGAATATTGCGGAGGGCGTGGCTCATCACATAAAGGTGTATAACATCTCAAGGGTTTCACCCATCACCACGCAACTTTGTAGGCATATGACCACACATAATCTGAGGGGACCCCTCCATTATTGACCCCATCAAACAAAATGGGGGCGCTAGAGAGCTCATTTCTTATCTAGGCCTAACCACCATATCGATTTTTACTAAACTTTGTGAATATGTAGAACAGGACGCCTCAAGGTGACGGGAGAAATCTAACTGTTATTGGCAGCTGGGTGGTGCTGTAACAACAGAAAAATGCTTAAAAATGGCTAAAATGTGACAGATCGCTGTGGCTCCCCCTGTGGACCAGTGTTTGTTGTTTTTTCTAATTTTTGGTATGACTAAATCATTGTATGGTATGCTGTACATAACCACGGAAACTGTCAGTGCGTCATTCTGTAAGTCAGTCAGTCATTCTACCAGTGTCAATACAACATATAAACACTTTAACTATCTGCCTTTCAACGTGCTACCTCAACTACTAATGTACAGTTTTAGCCAACTAACTATCCCACTACTGGTAGTGATACTACTGTACTTTCAAAAAAGCAATCGTATCAAATTCACAAAAACTCTGTCTGAATACATTGCTCTTCTTAATGGGTTCAACTGACTATTTAATCTGCAATTTCCTATGACCTGTATCCCAAACACACACCATGTGAAACTGTACATGGTCAACTGTGCACTCAATGGCTATGGACTAGTATCTACTTATCATAGGCTATGACTTCAGTGTGGTCATGAGCTATGAGCAGAAAAGTCATGTTTCCTTGTCAGATTGTTTAATTTATAAGATTTTCAGTGACCAAAAGGGTGAAAATATCCAATATTTAAAAAGAGTAAAGCAACATAAAAACAAAAACACATATTTTCTCTCTTTTTTATGCATTTATTAACAGTTTTATGACCCCTCAGACTTATTCTACAGCGGCATCAAGGGCCCAGTGGTGGAGGAAGTATTCAGATCCTTTACCAAAATAAAAGTACTGATATCACACTGTGAAAAAACTACAAGTAAAAGCCTTGCATTGATAATGATACTGAAGTGACAGTAAGTAAGTATAATCAGGAAAATGTACTGTGTTAAAAGTAAAAGTAGCCAGTGCAGATAAATCTAAATGTAATTTTCAATTCGATTCGATGTTATTTATAAAGCCCAATATCACATATCACAGTTTGCCTCAGAGAGCTTTACTGCACACATCCGCCTTGGACCCTTACAGTGAATAAAGAAACCCCCCCAAAAAACCCCTTTAACGGCAGAAAAATATCTTTAAAAAATTAAAAAATTAAACATAAATAACATAAAAAGACCCCCCCACACACACTTTCTATTATTAAATTTAAAATAAACAACTTAAATATTTGTCAAAAATAGTTGCCGATTGATTTTCTGTCCATCAGCTAATTGATTAGACAAGTAAAAGGTGTCATGAAAGACTAGACTCAAGTGCAAGTACTTTAAATTCGTACTTAAGTACAGTACTTGAGTAAATGCACTTACTTACATTTCACCCCTAGTCAGGCCTGACCAAACTTGGGAATCACTGCTTTATGGGAATCCCATACAAATGTTAGTTTAACATGTAATTCGAGGTCACTATAAAGTCATTATATAACCTTGTAGGAATGTTATAAAGATACCACAGTAGGAGGAGGGGAAGCTGTACGCTTATAACACAAGTAATCTTATAATTCAGAATTCTTTACATTAGTTCCTGTGGTGTGGATATGTTCATGTTGGGGGCCTTTCTTTGCTATTTAAACATTACAAAGTCCTTAATGTACGATATGCAAGCAAAATATATGTGAATTTTAAACTGAGGAAGACAAGATGAGTTCAAAGTTCAAAAGTTACGGATCAGGCATCCGAATGCAAATTCACCTTTCTGTCTTTGAGAATAAAAGGCAATGGTGTAATGTTACAAAGCAATACATTTCCCCTGAGCACCTTAGTTACTTATTACAAAATAGGGACGGAAGGGAAGAAGGAAGGAAGTACAGAGGGATGCACGGACAAATGAAGGAAGGGGAGGGAAGGATCAACTGGATTTTGTTCTTCAAATTCTTTAAGTTTTGGAAAACATCATGTTTTTCTTCAAATGTTATGTGGGCTCCATTTTAAGATGGTGAACATGGTAAGAAGAAATAAACTTCATAGCTTCATAACGTCCCACTGGTAGGAGGCCCCGGGGCAGACCCAGAACACGCTGGAGGGATTACGTATCTCATCTGGCCGGAGTCCCCCAGGAGGGGCTGGGAAGCGTTGCTGGGGAGAGCGACGTCTGGGGTGCTTTGCTTGGCCTGCTGCTCCCACTACCCGGCTCTGGGTACGCGGATGAAAATGGATGGATGGATGTAACTCTCAAAATCCTGACCGCTTGCAGTTATATTGACAATGTTTACTCATACTTTTGATTTTAATACTTAATTAAATGGAATATTATAAAGTTACTTTTGATATATATATGTACAGTAAATATCAGATACGTAAAGTAATATTCTAATAGGTGACTTTAAGCTCAACAAAAGTCATTTTATGGTGAGAAATCTGCAGTTTAACTCAAGTATGGCTTTCAGGTACTTCATCTACCACTCATAAAAGGGCTTCTCCCTCCAAAATCACCATTTTTACCCTCGTATTTTAGTCCCACAAAGAAAAATAAAACAATACAAATTAAGTATGATTTTTGTAGGACCACCAACTTAAACTCAGTCCCTATGGAAATAATAACAGGGCCACTGCAAGACAACATCTGTCCACACGGTGGAGCTGTTGCACTTCCTGCTTCTGTTTCCACACCTGTGAAGCAATAACAAACTATAGCTTTTCTATTTAATACACACAACACTTCCTTTACTTTTAAATGTAATATTGTATCAGTATATCAACATATGTATATATATATATATGTATATATGTATATATATATATATATATATATATATATATATATATATATATATATATATATATATATATATATACATATAAGAGCGTATATGTTAAATGCATAATGTCAGTGCAACGATCATACAGACATTTTAGAATTTAACTTTATTTAAATGTTGTGGTTTTGTGGTTTAACAGCAGTTTTTGTTTCTCCCCCTCTGATGGTGTAGTTACTGGAATTATGGTGTTTTTGCTCATGATCCTCCAGCAGTTCTCAGAACGCCTCACTCTCAAAATTTACTGAACTTTTCCTCCACTTCCTCCCAGGTGTACAGACGCCCCTTTGTGTGTGTGTGTGTGTGTGTGTGTGTGTGTGTGTGTGTGTGTGGCCATTGGTTTTCTACAACACGTTCTACCTGTTGAAGGTCACTGGTACGGACCTTCGAAAGGTGACCAGTCTTTAATATACTGTAAGCTTACAATGGTACAAAACTGTGTATTCCCGTGAGACAAAACTTGATTCTTGATTTATGTAAAATTATATTTCCACTGTGCACCAAGAAGCTGCTTGTTCATCTTTTTGATGATAAATATTAATATTATCTTCAATTTTCTGTAATAAGACATAAACACCGTTGTATACTGTGAACTTCACAGATTTCTGACATTGTGGGACGTTGTATGTCTGCTGTATGTGTGTGTCCAGTTTTCCACCGGGCTCCTCAGTGTGTTGGCGTGGGATGAATAGTGGCAGTGTTCAGTCGGAGTGGGGCTGAGTAAACAGTCATCACAAGCTTGGCCGTCCTCCGCCACACAGAGCAGAGCAGGACTGCACAAAGCCACAGTTCTGCTCTGCTCTGCTGTCCGTGGGACAAATGGTGGTTTGCAGAAGGACCAGATATCTGAAGGGATCTTGATTTCATTCTGATTCACTCTTGATGTGATGCAAAGTTGTTTTTTCTCTCAGTGGCCTTTCAGAGAAAATGATTAGGACTGATATAGCATATCAAAAAAATAATTAAAGACACTCTTAATCACAATACATCTACAAATCTGCCATGACAACAAAGTTAGGTTTGTGATAAGTAATTTTTGTTATGGTAAGTGTAAAGTTTAAAATCAAATTCTGCTTGTTTGAGGTCTTAAAGGTGTTTGTTTCAAAATTGTGGAGAAACAGCAGCAGATCAGTGCACATTTTTATAGAGATTCTTTGGGCTTTTTTTTGTATGTTGTAACTTAAAATTTAGCAGTATCCTACTTTGTAGCCATGTTTTCATGCAGTGTACAACTCTTTGTAACTCTTGTTTTGCAAAAGCTGAATAAAGTTCACTTACTTATCATCTATGGAGCGTGTTTGACTTGTTTCAAAGGGGGAAAAAGTGAATTCCTGCACACGCTTATCTCCGCTGCATTGATTTATTGAAAAAGTGTTGATGTTTCGGTCACATGAACCCCTCTCTTTGTCCAGAGAAAAGTCCATGTGACCGAAACATCAACAAATCAATGCAGAGGTGATAAGTGTGTGCAGGAATTCACTTTTTTCTTTGACATTTGATCTTCAGTGGATTTGATTCCCTGCATCACAAAAGAGACAAAAAATTGGTCTACGCATCTGTTTGATTTGTGTAATTTCACACAAGTAAAGGCACCACAGACGAGGAGTCAATTTGGCGACTGACAAATAATTCAGACATAATTCTTAATTGATTGCAGATTCTGGCTTGTTAATGTCTTGTTAACACAGATTAGTACACCACTCTGAAAATTTCTACTGAAGCAAAGTTTTGTTTATTAAAATCACCTCTAATCTTCTACGGTATGCTCACCTCAGTCTTTTTCAAGAAGTAGGTTTACTGATTCACCTGGACAACTCTTTTTGCATCAGTCCATGTTCCAGCTGTAATAGGTGTCGTGACTTTATGTTATCAGGTTGATAAAGCAGGAAGGGAACATCTTTTCAAAACCTGTGTGTGATGCATGAGACAGGACACAATAGAAACATCACAAGTGTTGTCTATGTTGCAGCTTTAAAAAGAAATAAATCCAAAAAGACTTTACTCTCAGCTGCAGCAAGACAAGTTCATAGCAGTGCTGTCAAATTATTAATTAAATATACACATTGATTGTATTGTAAAGGATTTAAATACTAATTCTCTGCAGTATAATGTTGACAACAGTCATCAGTCATTAGTAATACCTGGTGGCACAATCAGGTACTTAAGTGTCTCGCTGCTACCCTGGAGACCAGACAGACATCCATCAATGCCTTTCCTCTTCATCATACAGTAAGTCGGCCTGTACAGTAAAATCAGACACCAGCCAACTGGGAGAGACGCGAGACAGGAAGTTATTGGCAGATCTGAACCAGCGTCTATGCTTCCCATCTGAGATTGTCGACGTTGGGGTGAGAATGTGTTGGCCCTCCTCACTGCGCCTCGTCTACAGCATTAGCTCACGGTGCCCTGGGACGATGCTGTGGAGGAGGCCTATGAGTGCAAGAGCCCTACGTATGGCGAGCTGGATGTCAACTACCAGGCTGCTTAAGAAATGGGAATTCAAGGCCAAGCCCAACATCAGGGCGTCAAAGCCCTCTATGGTGCAGCCGAACAGGCAAGCCGGTGAAGCCCTGAAATGTCACCAACAACAGCAGGGTACGAGGGAGTAAAAGCAGAGGGGGCGTACCTGGGATGCCACGTGTTGCCAGTGAGCCCTCTGGAGGTGTCGTGGGCCTACAGTATCATCACCAAATGAAGCTCTCTCAGGTGAAAGTTGGTGTTTGTTGTACCCATCCACCACTCCTCCCACCATCCCCAATCAGACCTTTGCCACCTTAACTTTTGTCCTTGTCCCACCATCTTTCCCCCTGATGCCACCAGGCGCCGTTAAACTATAGCAACAACCTGCTGCTTATCATGCCGACATTAAAGGACGCCTTTTGTGGTTAGTTTCTCACGCTGCAAGTCACGGCCCGAGTGCCGGATTACGTCGATTTGAGACGGGGCCCGCACAGACGTCTCTCCTTGACTCTGCCTTCCCTATGCTCCTTCTTACTTTTCTATCTACCTTTGCTCTTTCCCACTTTTCTATCCATCTCACCTTAACCCTTTGGCTCCAACTCAAACCCCCAGAAGGCTCTAATACTCCCTCTCATAGTCCTAAATTGATCCTGCTGTTTTCTGCTCTGAACCAAAAATTAAAAAGTCATGTTGTCATGTTATAGCCTTGTTGTATTATCTTTTAATAAAACAAATTTACTTGTATGCCTTCAATGTTAATTTGTCTCCATCGTATCAAAAATAGTGTCAAATATGATATTTTTCACAGTATTGTGTGGAAGTAATGCGGCTTTCACACCATCATGCAGTAACTCGCCACTTCCAGTCATTTCAATGAGGGGAAGGCGGCAGAGGGGAAGTGGTTTCAAACATTTGGGGCAGCTGGGGTATTGCTGCACAAAGATTTTGGGTGGCTTCAGATCAGGACCCTCAAAGCCACACTGCTTTTACAGAGAAGCAGCACGACCACGGCGTTCTCAGAAGAGGCCTGTGTTACAGAGGAAATCCCTTTCACCTCATCCCACCTCATCTCACTTCAAATCACACATAGACATGGTATACATACGTATGTGCACACTCTCACTCACGTAGTAAATAGTAACTGAACTCAAGAACCATGTGGGCGCAGACTGTGCCCTCCACAGGAACACACACTGACGTGGATGTGGAGTGGCTCTCTCCTCTGTTAGCCTCCCACTTCACAGCAGCACTTCACAACCTGTTTGTTTTTAAGAGGGATACTCCACCCTCTCATCAACAAGCCCTGCTCATTAACTTCCTCAAACCACTTCTGTTGCGCAGCCTGGGCTGTGAATGAGAGGCTGATTGCAGCCTAAATATAAGACTCACACAAACATGGCTACCGCCCCAAAGACAGATGTAATGGGATGCAGTGACTGGTAAAATTAGATGAAGCTGATGTTCTCTCTACATATATAAGGAGTAAATTGTTCAGTGTAGCATTTCAGATGTATTTTAATCATGAGTCATGTACCCGGGAGTGTGTTTGTGTTTTCTGCAGCACGTCAGGAAAAACAATGTTCTTATATTCATGTTTACAGCCAATCCACCATAAGGTCTGATGAAGACACGGTCTGCATCTGCTCTGCATGCCAGATACTGATCTGAATGCACAAACTGTCTCAGTGGCTGCAGCGAGTTCACATGTCACGTGGTGTAAATGTTGTTTTAAAGGCCACTCTACCAAGAGGAACATAAGTTAAGATATACAATCCGTCTGACCTCTAACTATCCTTGGTAACATCTCAGGGGAGGACCTTCTACATATGCAGGCTGTGGACAGTCGCAGACACCCACATAACTGTTAACCAGGAGCAGAAATGCAAATTGACTGCATTTTTAAGGTGTTTGAGGGTAACTGATTACACAGTGCGTCCATTCTCTGCTGTTCTTATCTCTAATGGTAAATGCATTCCAGGAATTCCTCTTTAGGACAAAGTGTTTACAGTTTCTGGTTTATCTGATTTATCTCTTCTTCAATGGCTCTTTCCCACATTTCCCAGGATGCTTTTCGACAGCCCTCAGAGCACAAATATAACCCTGGTGGAGTTAATGATAATGATGACCAAAGCAAAGAAAAAGAAGAGACAGCAGTATGTGCTATATTTAAGGATAAGGCTCATGTATACTTCCTTTACGTACATTAATAGTCGCTGCTCTCGTGTGTCCATGCGTCCTTTATGTTGGTATGATGCATCCAGAAGATGGCACTAGAGGGCAGAGTCAAAGGAGTTGGACAACAACAAACAAGACAGTGGTGGAGGAGATGAAATAAAGTACCTTCTAATGGAGGTCAGTTCTTTTCACTCTTTCAGTGATTCGTTCCATTGCTCCATTTTAAAATGTCTTTGGCCAACACATTGTCACTGTGACCTCGTTATATATCAATGTTTGGTCACGGACTTTCCACAACATACGACGTGCAAGGTACCCCGGGTGTGTTGGTTGTTGACGATCTAGGACGCCAAGTCAACTTCAGCCTGTTACATGCATTGTGTGCTCTCAAAACACACTTTTGTTTTCACAGGAAATGCACAGTTTGCATACAGTCTCTTTAAAAAAAACCTACTACATCAGTACAACACCATGAATTGAAGTTTTTTTCTTAAACAGCAAATGCACTTGGTTACGTTTAGCTAACACTCATGTGGTTGGGTTTAGACAACAAACGCACATGGGTAGGTTCAGACAAAAATAACATGGTTTGGCTTTCCATTCATATGGGAAGCAAACACTGGCCTCCAGGGTGAAAGTCCACGGTTGTTGGTCCCATCCACCACTCCTTCTGCCCACCCTGGCTGGACTTTTCACACCCTTCACTTACATTGTTGTCTAGCGCATTTCCCCCTGACACCACCGTCACCTTTAGACAATGACCATGACTGGCTGTGTATCGTGCCATCGTGGAAGGACAGCGTTTTTCATCAGTGTCTGATGTTGGAAGTCACTATTCGACGACTTTGGAATGAGCCCAAGTTGCTTTGTCCTACATTTTTTCCTTGCTTGACGTACGCTGAACTGTCCCAGTGATTTCTGGTGGTATCCACTTTGTCCATATCTGTAAGCTTGTAGAAAAGCTTACGAAAGTTGGCTCCGTCCATGTTCGTGTACATATCTAACATTGAGCATAAATGAGCCCTTACGCGTTCACGTAAGATTTACCCCTAAAATGTCTTTTCACTGCGCTCCTATTTAAGAATTATGCCAGCCTCACAGTGCCAGCCACACAATTCCAATGCCAGATTAAATGGTGTTAGCTCACCTCAGTTGGTGCGCACTCCCGTGACCTCGATTGTTTTGTGTAAAGTCATGGATGGATTATTGAACGGGCCTACTGAGCAGAGGTCAGGGGTCCTTGGTTTCAGCCCCCCACCTCAGCCTTCACCCGTAAAATGTCCCTACCAACCAGGAAAAGACTAAAAAAGGACCACAAAAAACACAATGAGACACAGAATGACCTCAGAGACACAAAACGACAGTTAAAAAAAAACCAAGCAACTACAAGGAGACACAAAAACGCAAAAAGATGCTTAATGACTATAAAGAGACGCAAAACACCACAGTCTGTGTGTCCTGCTCCTTTGTAGGAGAGGTAGGGGACTTTTGCATATCTGTGCCCATGGGACCACTGTCACAACATCTTGATGTTCCGACACGCTGTTTTGAGTTTTTAATCTTGGCTCATGCAACAAGTGAAGTTCAGTGACATGGACAGTGTCAACAACCAATAGCTGCACTCTCTTCAGCACCAAACAGGAAGCAGCAAACCAGAGAGACAGTAAACATGGAGGGGACCCCAGGGAGGTGCAAGAGCGTGAACAAGTCCTGATTCTCTTGGACTGTGGAACAGAAGGAGAACTGGTGGAGCTGTGGAGTGGACAAGAGCTGGTGTTTAATTTGGCGAGTGTAGTGAGAAACGGTTTGTCTCGCATTCCCATGGCCTTTCCCACTTAAAAAGTGCAGCTAACCAACAGAGGCCGGTCGTGAGTTGAGGCGTCAAAATGTTTGTGCACAAAGACAGTTTATGTTTATGAATTATACTGAAGTCGAATTGACAGGAACAATGTCGACATATGACGTCTTTTGTCTTTTGTTCCTAGAACTTTTTTGTGGACATTTATGGCGTAATATTTTCCAGCAGGAGCAGGATGGGGTATAACCTCCATGGGAATCTACTTGTAGTCTTGCAAATAGTGACCCTGCAAGATCCCCAGTCTTTGTAAAATGTTATGGCATCTGACTAAAAACTCAGATTGTCTTTAGACATGTGAGGGTGTCAGACTTCAGTGTTTCAAAATCTTTTCAAACTCTTCTGGTGTAAGGAAGTCATCAGTTTCATACTTCTTCATATCTTTTTCTTTGTCATGCTCAGAGACACAAAAGTTGCAGGCCAGGAAGCAGAGCCCCCTTGAGCAACTGATTTACTTCCTTTGTGACATCAACTCCCGCCTCACACATCCCCCCCTTAGTGTTAAATTTCCATCATTGTAACAGTAAATGCTGCATGTGTGAAGATGAATATGACAGATGTGTTTTTTCCGGTGCCAGCAGAGTGCCTAACCCAGGTTGAAGTGTTCAGTGCATGTACAAATAAACTTTAAAACCTTAATCTCACCACAATCACCACTGTCACTGACTGCATCAGGAGCTATAAGCAGTGGAGCTCCTCAGTGGAGACTGAAAACACCGTCGTTAGCTCAGCTATTATGTCTTCCTGGTTCAAAACTTTCTGAAAGAGTTCTTAAAATGGTCATAACTCTGCTGCAAATAGATGTCTGCTTTGAGCCAATGCAGTTGCTTTGCTTTGATAAAAAGTGAACGAGCTACAAAGTCAGTGACTGAATCTTTGAACTGAACTAAACAAAATGGCCGCAAGAAGAAGTGGTTTATAGAAACTTCACACCATTTCCAACCTCAACATGACGTCTGTGAATCATTAAAAAAAACACTGGTCTTAAACATTCAGTAAAAAGAGAGGACGACATCATCTTTAATGTAGTTTGTGATGTGTGTCTAATTCAGTATGAAGCGCTGTCTTCAGCTGACTTAAACATATCACATAACTTCATGCGGGTTTATTTTTAGCTTTAAGCATGTGCGCTTGAGCTCAGCTTATTTTTGCATCTTGCTCTTGAACGTCTCCCATAGATAGTGCGAGGGGAAACTACCTGATTATATCTGAAAGTCTGACTGACAAAGCTCTGTCTCCCTGGTGTCTGGTGAAAGCCTTGTGAAATGACCTTTTAGCCCCGACAACAAAAAGACACAAGCGACTATTTCACACATTTAAAAACTACTGAAGAGGAAGCGAGCTGACAAAATACAGAAGTGAGAGAATATAAGATAAAATAAGCGAACGTAACATGAGTGTCAGAGGAACAAGTGCACTTTAATGCACCTGTGTGCTCTTTGTACAAAGCGAATATGTGTCACTGTTCATTTTACATTTAGACATAATGCAATAATGCATAATGCATAATGTTCTCACACACACACACACACACACACTCCATATATACATATATATATATATATATACATATATAAGAGCTGCGGTCATATTACAATTAGGCCAACTGAAATATCTGTTTCTCACCAGAGTCACCACAAACATGCGTACCAGGTAGTGATTTGTGACAATTCTCCCAGAAGCACACAGGAAGTCTCACTTAGTTAAAAAAAAGATCTCTAGTTTATGATTTTAAACCATCAAATGTCCTTTTTATTTTGCACCTTATACTGCTACTGCAATAAAACTTTAGTTTCCCCCCGTCAACTACACACAACACAACCTGTACCATGATTTATGTCCTCATACATCCAAAAGTCATGTTTCCTGCAGCATGAAGGGATTGATAATTTGAGTTTATAGTGATAAAATCTTCTTGTACGTCCGGTTTAGGACAATAAAGAAAAAGTTGAGAGAACACCCAAAAATTAATTTTAAAATATTAATGGTTCAGTGTTGTGTATACAAGTGGTATTTTAAGTCAAGTCAGTTTCATTTATTCAGCCCAAATAACACAAACCACAATTTTGTCTCAAGGGGTTTTACAGCACATGACTCCCTCTGTCTTCAGACCCTCGGCTCAGATGAGTAAAACTCCTTTAATGGGCAAAATACCTCAGGAGAGGAGAAATCTTTCTTCATGGACAGACATGTGATAGATGTTGTGTGCACGGAATAGACCGAAATAGCAAAATTACAGTATAATAAATCTGGATGACAACTGTAAACACAGGAGGAATATGATTCGAGAGGATGTCGAGCAACTTCCTGGTGGTAAACAGACTTGTGTTGCACTTCGAGATGCAGACTGGAGGAGCCAGAGATCGATATACTGATCTTCCAATTAGTGGATGATCTGCTCTACCTCCTGAGGGCACAAAACGTCCTGGTTATGAAAGAGTGTCACTATATGACCTACTTAAGCAAATGAGACCATTAGCGAGAAGATAAGCCATTTTCATATAGTTTTTTTTAAATGCCTATCCGCGGGTCCTATTCCCTGCCAAATCAGACAAAACAATTTACAGCATGCATACCGTAAGAGCCTGTTGCTGTTTTCTCATATGAACTCAACTTGAATTCTCAGGACAGTTACATGCATTGTAACAACTAATGCAACAAATGCACGTGGTTGAGTTTAAGAAAAAAAAGCAGGGTTTGGCTTTACATTCATACAGGAAGCAAACACTTCCTCGAAGAAAGTTGGTGG
The DNA here is from genome assembly GCA_026686955.1 of Epinephelus cyanopodus. Taxonomy (NCBI): domain Eukaryota; kingdom Metazoa; phylum Chordata; class Actinopteri; order Perciformes; family Serranidae; genus Epinephelus; species Epinephelus cyanopodus. The sequence continues at coordinate 30,361,456 of CM048930.1, forward strand.
TTGTTGGACCCATCCACCACACCGCCCACCCTACTCGAACTTCCGCCATCTTAGGTGTCATTGTTGTCAAACCATGTTCCCCCGACGCTGCTGTGTGCCGTGTGCCGACAATAATGATGACCAACTGTGTAAGCTGCCGTCATGATAGGACAGCTTTTGCGGTGGTGTCTGATGCCAGAAGTCATTGACTAAGCATCAACGACTTCGGAGTGAGAAACGCTTGCATTTGCATTCTCACATACTCTGTTTAAATGAAAGCAAATGGATTACAGTACATGTAAATGCCCATGGGTTTTCACTTTGTTCATATGTGTGTTCACTTGATCCAAAAGTTTTAAATCTCTGTTTAGCAGCATCTCAAACAAATAAAAGACAAAGACTTCTCTGTCACAGTGGTCGGGCTGTAGAGAAAGAAAAAGAGAGTGAGAGGCTCCTCTATTATTGTGTTCAGCCTTTCCAGGGAAGAGAGTGAGGGATTCCTGTTCCCTTTTATAGGCATCGCAGTAGCTCGTCCAAACAAGGGGGTCAGATACAGACGTATCAGACAGCAGTTTGGTCTGTCCTCTCTGTTTGTGCTCATACTTTCTCCTCTCCATATTTCACGGGGCATGTTTACTCTGCAGAGCTTTTGTTTGCATATCTTAAAGATCTCCATGCTGGAATGGCCCTCACAATGCAATGACAGCAGCAATAGTTCAAAAGTATTTATCCTTTTCTTTCCCCCTTGCCCAAAACCAGACCATGTGAAAGTCATGATCATTATAGTAACTAGTGGAGCAAGACACATTAAATACTGTGGTGAGGAGAAGGATAACGAAACACAGGTCAGGACAGACAATCAGACACACACAGGTGAAGTCAAAGGGAGGGTAAACACACAGGGGCAGGAAGTGAAGTGATCTGAAACAAGAGGCGATGTGAGTTTCAAAGTAAAACAGGAAACAACATGAATGAATGAAATAAAAAAACAACCTAAAAAACTTTGACATGTAGCACGTTCACGTTGTACAATGTTAAAACTATGTTTCAACAACACTGTGGTTAATGTGTGGTTGGGGTTAGGCACAAATTAATTTGGTTATGGTTTGAAAAAGATCATATTTGGGCTTTAAAATCTGGTTTTGGGGGCACAATCATCGCTTAGAAAATGCTTTTTGTGGAACAATCCTGGCAGGAAAAGGCAGACATGTCTTGGTGGCAAACAACAGATTTTCGTGGTGTTAGAAAATGCAGAGGTGTCTAATTGAAAATACATGCTGTTCCATAGCTTTATCCATGCAGAACACACATCCATCTTTTGGTAAAAACAACAACAAACAACTGCTCTTTGTGGCACTATCCTGGCAGGAAATACTGTAATGTCTCAGTGAAAAAACAACCAACTTCTTTTCTTATCCCAGCAGAAAACAGAGGGATATTTTGGGATAAACAACTGCTTATTGTGACACTATCCATGCAACGTCTTGGTATAAAACAAGTTCTTTTCGTGGCACTATCCCCGCTGGAAACGCAGTGACATGTTTCTAAAAAACACCAATGATGTCCTTCCAAACTTTAAATCTGTTCTCTCTGCTCCTGTCAGCTGTCGGCAGAATCGTCGCGCCGTCCTCCACCCCATTCACCTCCAGTCACCGTATCCAGAGCCCAGGATGAGCTCATCAAAAGCCCACTCCTCTTCACATCCAGATACACATCCACATCCAGGTCCATAGCTCACCACTCACCATCCCCTTCACTTCTGAATGACAAAGACAGCTACAATCTACTACATCACTTTAGATAAGTTGATCAAAATAAACAAAAGTAACATATTTGCTGTTCGCAGAAATGTACAATGCCAACATTCTCCTCAGGCTGCTGGGATGCTTGGAGGGTGCAGACCTCCACCATGTGAAAAAACTGAAAAATAATTATGCATCTCCTCCAAAATTCATTGGATTCTTCCTTGACCCATGTTCCACCCCTCCAACAAGTTTCATGACAATCAAGCCTGTAGTTTTTCCGTAATCCTGCTGACAGACAGACAAAGAAACAAACAGAACTGAAGACATCATCATATATTGTTAAAGGAATACACCACATTACAGTTACAATGAAAGGAATAATATCATCTGCAATGAGAGAAACCTTAAGTTAAAGCTCCTCCTGTGATGTCCCTCCATAGATACACACTCTGTTCGTACACACCCAGAGGCACGTTGATAACTCTGTCTGAGAGAGGCCGAGTCCTCTTGGTCCTCCTGGTTTTACTGCAGAGGAAGTGGCCCATTAGAGGCAGCGGTTTGATTTGAAATTGTTTGGGAATGTGTGTCTCTGCGCCCCAGCATAGTTTAGTGTCTGCGCGGAGTGTGTTTTCCTGTGTGTGTGTGTGTACACGTGCACTCAGTGTGTACACAGCATTTGCCTGCAGCTCTGTTGTGTTTGTGGCTTTTGACAAAAGGACCTTGATGTTGTTCCAGCGTTGTTTCAAGCTGTGGTCCAGTCGAGCTGCTCCTCTCATCTCCACCTCTAATCTCTAAAACACAATCTGACTGCTCTGTTCCTGCTCTGATTAGACTGCCTGGCTCCTCGCTGTGTGTCGCTGGCAGAGCCACAAAGTCTGGGCCGACGCACGACCAAACTGGACGCTTATTAATCTGTCACATGTACAGTGCGTCTACGGTGTCTGGCTTGTGTCATCTTGTGTTTACTGGGTATCAGGAATGATATTATACGTATCAGAGAAGCTGTTTTTCATATTTGCTTTTAAATGCACTTTTAAATGGATTTAACCTCAATTAAGTAACCAGTAAAGGGTCAGTTCACCCTAATAACTGAAAACTCACAGCTGGTGGTGTTTAGGGCTGAGACAATATTTTTACCTCCTGATTCAATACTATCACAATACTTTGGGCTGATTTTTTTAAGTACTGCAATTTTGATATAAAGATTCAGTGTGATTTTTTTTAATTTTTTACACTAGACCATGGGGATAAAGTTGAATCACACACAGCTTGAGACGGTATATCATGAGACATTTACAAAACCAATGACATAACGTTATTCAGCCTTTCTCTTATTACTGTGGCATCATATACTGTATAGAAACGTAGTAAAAATAAATATTAAATGTTTTTATGGTCTTAATTTAACAGTTTTATTCCATTTTAACATTTTGTGGCCTCGCTCTGTGAAAATTCCTATATTAAATAAACTTTACTTCGATATCAAAATGCAGGTTACATCCCATGGCTATGCACTATACCACCCCAAAATCCTCCACTTCACTCCCCTATTTGCCAAGAAGTGTCTGTCTCTAGGCAGAAGCTCCAGAGACTGACTCAGTATTGGCTGTAGCAACCAGAAGCTGAATATCTGTGTTCCTGGACAGTCCACCATTTTCTACTTTCTTGCCTCTGTTTTTTTTTTTTTTTTTTTTTTGTTAAAACAAACATGATGTCACATTACTTAAATTACCACATTAAAAGCAGCAACTTTTTTTCTCTTCACATATAAATTATATCGATTTAGGCATTTAAAAAATCAGATTTAAAAAAGTACCTTATTTGGTTAGGTTAAGGTAAAGAGGGAAAGACAAAGTGTCTGGTCAAAATACAAACTGCTTTAAGGGAACTGGGTAGTCATAGTAGCAGCATGTGTTTAATGGTGCGTTTGTTTTGTACTCGGAGGTCAGAAATTCCCAGTTCCCAGTCGGAAGTTTAAACTCGAACGCACCCTGAGATCTGATTCCCAACTCCGAAACTTGGAGCAACCGGAGCAACAGCATCAACCCCCCGACTTACGAATTCAAGATGGCTGCCGGTCACATGCATAGTGAGTAAACACTCTGCTAAAGTACTGTTTATAGCAATTTTATCTTATTTGTTTTACATTAGGTCAGACATATCCATATACTGTTCAATTATTATCCGTGGGCATGTTGCTATGCTGTCTGTATGTGCAAAATACCACATAGAGCGCTGTTATCAACTGATATTGCTAACAGTGGCCACGGCTAGCCCAACGGTAGAACGATAACGTCCATGTTTTTACCCGACTTGTCCACCGTTGTCAACTAGAATGCAAAAACTTTTGTCAAGCGTACAAAACGAACGCACCATAAAGTTTGGAAAAATTGAGGTCACACTTGAAAAAAAAAGGCAGGACAGGATATGAACAGCGGGCTACTGCATAAAGAACAGAAGTTTAGTTGCAACTGAAACACCTAGACAACATCATAATGAAACCATTTATTATTTCACAATGAATTCTTCTCCCCTGCAAACTCTTGGAGGGTGAGCACTTTATCAGGGCTTCTGAGTCAAAGTGAAACTTGTACATTTCATTGTAAAGTGTTACTACAGTTTACACAGACACTAAATACAAGACAGGAAGTGAGCAAACAAGCATGTCTCAGGGCAACACACTCAAGAGTTTACTGTAACTTTCATTTCTGGGTAAAAACAAGATTTAGTGAGAAAAACTTTCAGGAGTGAAGGGGTTTTTCTTTACACCATCACTTCCTGTGATGAATCATTTTTTAACGTGCGAGCAGATAACCACAGAACCATTGATTCCTCTCCTGACAAACAAAAGTAAATCACTGTCTTTGAACACAGACAGCGAGGAGGAAATTATTTCAATACAAAGCCTCATTTACTGGTAATCCATCGGTGCAGATGTTACAACACCTGTCTGTGATGTGTGAGCCGGAAAAGTGCTGGTTTCATGCCTCACTGGTTTTGCACCACACTGAGGCCAGTTTTTTGGGGAAAGTTTGAATGTTTTTGTTTAGCACAAAGGGGGGTTTAATCAAGAAAATGACAACGCTAAATAGACATGATGAACAAAGCGCATCAAAGGTGCAGCACAGCTTGATTAAAGCATGATTTAAGTTATGAACCTAAAACCACTTTATTTTACAGAATGATAGAATTGTTTCCACACAAAGCCTGATTTTTTTTTTTATCATTTATTTAATGATTTCCACTAAAATTTCTGTTTACTTGGAGCCATGCATAGTCCAATTAATGTGCTCTAACATTCATATCAAAATACAGAAAAGTGAGAGCGCCGAGTAGCTCAGCAGGTAGAGCACGTGTCCCATGTACAAAGGTAATGTCCTCGCCGCAGAGGCCACGGCTTCAATTCCAGCCTGCAGCCCTCTGCGGCATGTCACCCCCCCTCTCTCCCCCCTTCACACTCAACACGGTCCTATCGATTTAAGGCAAAAGCCTCCTAAAAAATATCTTTAAAAATATGGGAAGTGGAATGGCTGGAGCCAAGCACAGCCTCCCTCTTTCATTCCCTCAACCACCTTCCTGGAAAGATCGATGTTGCAATATTTGTGAATATCCAAAAACCTGTTGAATCTCATAATGTTTAAAAGTCGATTGTGTTTCTCCTTCTGACCAGAAATGTGGGCTTTTCTTTTGGGCATGTATCTCTACCCCGTGTAACAACTGGTAGACCAAACGCATGACTCTGGAGACAGTTTGGGTAAAATAACAGTCTTTACTGATCAAAAGGTCGGTTCAGTACACAGAAGAACACAAATCCAGTAAGGATGAGGCAGAGGCTGTCAATCAACAGGCTAAATAAAAAAAACAAAAACAAGAAAAAGACATAGGGAAACAAAGGCTGAAACGCTAGACACAAGACACGCTGAATGCTCGGGTGAGGGGAAGGATAACGAGACACAGGTGAGGCTAATCAGAGGAGGACAATCAGACACAGTTGAAGTCATCAAAAGGGAGGGAAAACACACAGGGACAACATGAATAAATGAAATTTAAAAAAAAATAACCCAAGAAAATGAATAATACCGACATATGAGTTATTTTGATTCATTCAGAAAAAGGTCTAATTCAGAGAATCCACACAGAATATGCTGTTTACATTACCTTATTAAATTTGGAATATTGTCACATATGGAATAAAATTATTGGGAACATAAACTTTATTAATCCCTGAGGAGAAATTCAGGTTTTTCACTGTGTTGTCACATACACTCAGGTCCAAAATACACACACATGCACAAACAGGACCTTTAGAGGATGTCAGAGCCAAGGGACTGCCCATGGACAGGTGCCCCAAGCACGCACAGTAAGCAGTCCACGTGGCATATGTGGTCTAGATGGGGACTTGAACCAGCAACCCTCCCAATGCAGGTCCCTATGTACTGAGCTGCTACTGCCCAGGACTGAGCACTGCATGTAAATGTACTCACTGACTGTGATGCTTTTCCTCAACACACAGCCCTCGCATGATGCCGATTCTCTCACTCTTGAGGCATTTAAGCCCAACAGTCTACAGCCATGCTGGTGGCTTCATTAGGCAGTACTTGCTTTGAGCTAAATGCTAACATCGTCATGCTAACATGCTCACAACAACATACTGATAGTAACTGCTTACATCACTCAGTCTCCCTCCTCCAGCATTTTTTCGGATTCAACCCGGTACCCGTCCACCTGTGTGCTCTACAGGCTGCAGCCACCTCGGCCTCGCATGACCTCCATGTCAGCATACCAGAGCAGATGGATTACAGTCGAGGGCAGGCACCACCTCACCATCAGGATACATTAGCAAGGTTTAACAACACAGCATTATGGCAGGCGATAAAGAAGCCAGGCTTCTCTCTAGCATTACCCATGTTCCCAAGAGTCAGCATTTTCCTTGCACGCAGCGCCTTTCTGCAGCGTTATGCTCAGGGCGGTTTCACATTTCTCAAGCAGATATAGTTGCAAAAGGTCACAGAGAGGTCATGTGGACCAGGTGATAACTACATTTTTTCTTACCTTCTGCTTGTTTTCTCCTTTTACTGTAAAATAACACATTCCTGTCTCCACAAGTGTCTCCACTTATCATCACAACTCTGCGCGCAGCATTTATTCCATCTCCTCTCTGTTCTGTTCTGATTTCTATTTCTCATTAAAGTCAGTGTTTCGTAGAACCGATTTGAAAAGACTTTTAATCATGTTCCTGTTGCTGACAGAATTGATTATCACATTCCCCAAATGCAGGGAGAGTTTCCAAAAGTTGCGTGCTGGCATCTTCCTGCAGTGTGATGGCAGCTTCAATGAGTTCTCTGCCCAATGAGGAAGTTAGAAAAACCAGTTAAACTTACTGACTGATGTGGAGTTATTTCCTCTCATGCAAGTGCAGAACACACATGTTGGTTGGCTGTCGGTTTCAGTCTTTGTGATGTGTTCGTGTACAACTTTCTGGCCAAGACACGGCAACGTGAGGTGACGCAGCAAGGGGCCTTTGTCACAGCTGGTTCTCTGAAGTTGGTGAAGTGTGTCTGGGCCTTTAGACACAAAAACGTTTGATTTTTTGTCACAGTTCTTTGTTAGCCGCGTTTGTAATTATGACAGCAGTAAACAAGGCAGCCAGGTGACATTCTTATCGAGTGGCAAAAATCTTCATATGGAGGAGGTCACGGAGGAGAGATGTGCTAACTACACATCAGACTTTGACATGGGAGAGCACTGTAGGTATGCTGTGTCAAACCCTGAGCCAATGTGTTTCTTTCGAGCATGACTGTGATTGTACCTAACAGCAGTGTGCACGATCAGACTTCAGAGGAGCCAACTCAAAGTTTAGTTCTCACACATTAGAATTAACTAGTTCGTGTTCACAGTCCCAAAAACTGAACACGTTACACATTTATTTCTTCCATTTTTCAAAAATAAAATAAAATCTCACGATTATCATTAATTTGCAGATATTTCCCAAGACTGGTTGGATGCTTCAGCTCATTGCCCATGTGTATGAGGCTCCAGTTTGTTCAGTTGGATTCTGTGACTTGCTGATTGGTGGATTACACATCCTTAAAATATCCAATTGAACCAGTTTTAGCAGAACTGGTATCTGTGTTGCTGGCTAGTGTTGCACTTGGTGCTGTGTCAACATGCTCGGTGCCATAAAATGAGCACTGTTGACAGTCGCAAGAGCGAATTACACTCATATTCAGTGTTCATAAGTAGCAAACTAATGCATTCAAGATTGAAGATTGAAGATTGTCTATGGGGTGAACAACAGTCCACCACTGACCCAAATCAACCACAGAGGAGAGGACACCTTTAAAACAATAACATCCACGGGCTTCATTGATATAAGACGTACACAAGACAGTAAAATGCCAAACTGAGAGCAGCAAGACCAGCAGTCCCCACAGCAGAGGCCTCCCTGCTCTTAAGCACCTGCATCCCCGGCCAGGGCAAGGAGAGGGGAAGGGGGCATGTACAGTTGAAACAGACACGTTTCAAAGATTTGTGCTCTCACCTTTTTCCATTTCAGTGCTGTCATCAAAAAGAGCAGTTGAGCAGGTGCACGCTGTGATTGTAGGACAGTTTAATAGTCTGTTTCACAGCATTTGAATGTGAATATCAGGCCTGTACAGAAGCAAACACAAATGGCAGGTGGTACAACACAGACTGGTTCGACTGGTTCTCACAGTCAAGCCTCTCAAACCAGATTTATAGATGGAGCAACTGTACGTGTTTTCCCTTGGGCTCAAAGTACACAGAGGATGCAGTGTGATATGATATGACCATTGCACTGTGCATTGTCTCCACTGTGTGCTTTGAGTTGTCAGGCAAGCATACGGGAAAACACACATCAGTTGAAATGTTAAATCAACTCTCTGTGTGCACTGGCTGGTTGAGTGGACGTGTCGTTAGTGACAAAATAATGATTTTAGAGGAGTACAGCAGCTGAAATGTTTGGCGTTTTGCTTTTCTTTTTTCTTTTTGCAGCAATGAAAAGTGAAAACGAAAGTGCAAATTAAAAATGAAATGGCACGTCTGTGTTCTTGTGTTTCTGTGCCACGCTGTGAAAATCAAATCGCATTAAGAGAGAAAGATTGAAATCCACCAATCAGAGTCAGTTTTATACTTCCTTATGGGGTTATTTCTGATTTATGGGGTTTAAACTAGAGTTTGCTTTGTGAGGTTCAGTTTAGATAATGGTTAAATATTTAATTTAGTTAATATCTGTGTCAGATCTTCTAAGTTTACAGTTGAGTTAGTTTTACGCTTTTAGTGGTGAGAGATGAGCCTAGAGCCAGGAGTTTAGAAACAGATTTACTGCAATTAAAATACATCATTTCGCTGTTTCACAACATGTGACTAATTTTCATAGTTTCGTTTACTTGTCAAAACAGTTCCACTCCCAGCTCGTCACAGACTCTTGGTTGGTAGCCCCAGACATCAAATAGCTATGTTGTTTGTTAATAATGCAACCTAACCTTACATAACATCACATGGCATATGTCATAAGCATAGCACGCTACACACTACTAGCACACTACCTTCTTATTAATATCGATCGACTTTCAGGTTCACGCACGAAACGAACAGATGTCTGCCAGGTGAAGGTCTGGAGTTTATTTGACTCATCAACCTTCCCTTCCTGCCCCTCCCCATGCGGACTTTCTTGCACTTTATACTACAACAGTTGTTCAGAGCATCCAAAAATGGCACCGCCGGGTGCGGCTAAAAGGTGCCTCTGTGCACTGGTAACTGACGCCGAGGGCCACCCAGCATCATCATTGCATATCTGTATATCACAGAAAACACCAAATAAAATGACTAATTATTAGTTTAATTTGACAATTTAAATAGTTAATGGTAGTTTTTTTGGAGTAAGAATATCATTGTGTTATAGATGCTGTTGACTATTTTACAAAAAGAAAAAAAAACATGATGCAGATGGCTTTGCCAACAGGCACATTTTCAAGGTGACAATCACTCATAAGGGCCCAATCTCCACCCAACACATTGTTGGAGGCCCCCCACTTCACAGGCCCCAGTGCAACCGCATTGTCGAGAGCTGCACAGAATAAATCACCTTCGACTAGGGGACACATTCAACTTTAACTAAAAAATATTCATACAACGCTTTAAATCATTCTGTAGAGAATTCCATATTTTGACACCAACCACCGAAAGACACATCTGCTTTGATGTAGTTCGTGCATACTGGTGCTTAATGTGATATTTCCTCCTGTGAAATACAAACAAACTTTGTTACATTTTCTGGTAATACACTGCTTTTCGACCTTTACATAACTAATGTCTGACTGTAAACTGAGACACTCTCAGTGTAAATTCCATCTATAGACAGTGAAATCATGATTATTTAAGTGGAGGCTGGTGCATTAGATGACAGTGATTTCAGGGCTGTTTCTGGTTAAACAAAAGGGTTCTTACTCTTCAACATAAAATCTCTATAATATCACTGTAGGGATGCTTTCCATAATGTTGTCAGACATTTATAATGGCGAATGAGCCTGTCAGTGGACGTAAATTGGCATTGCTGTTGCCCATTAATGTTCTTGCAGCCTGTCTCTCTGCTGCTGGCTGCAGTGGTCTCACTAAATACTGGAACAGTTTCAAAAGTTGTTGTTCCTGTTCATCACTTAGACACAGAAACATAGAACAATAGGGTCCAGGTTGAAAAATCCCAGACTCAACCTTAAGTGCTGTGGGTGTTGAGTGGTACACATAAACTGAAGTGCCATTAAAACCCAACCATCATCACCACCCACACACTCTTGCACTCAGATTTGATGCTGAAGTTGACACCACTCTGTCTCACTCTCTCTGTCACACACACACATGCAGTCACACACAGGGGACACAGAGCAGTTGCTGTGTGTTGGGAGAGCAGCGTCTCTGATGGCTGCACCTGAGCTCAGGTGTGGCAGAGGCAGGAGGGCGGAGCTGATGGTGCCGTTCCCATGTGAGTGTGTATCACAGACAACAGCAGCAACAGAGACACACATGAATACACTTGGCACATCACACCAACAGCTTGCTCCACTCAAAGTTTCATTATTTGTACAATTATAAATTACACATACTGTTTTTTGTGCACGTGTATGAAACTCAGATTTCAGTATGATTGTTGGAAATGTAAATGCCAGATGACAGTGATACACTTAAAAGGTCACATTTCTTTGGTCAGCAATCATCTGTCTCCATTTCCCTCCCTCTCCGTCTCCAAATTACATTCCGAAAACATATGTGATAACCATGGTGGAAGGCCCATCATGGATAATTGCACAGCTTTCAGGAGAGTGGGAAGACCACAGATGCTAACAGCGTCGTTCGGAGTGGTGATTACGGTGGGTGGTTTGGTAGGTGGTGTCTCTGGCATTTCCTCCGTGAGCAGGAATTCTAATGGCTGCAAAGATTTAAATTTACACGTTTGTTTGTTTGTTTCCCTGAAGAAAAAGTCTACTCTCAAGAAAGTGTAACTACTTTAAAAAACAGCCTGTAGGGTGGTTTCTGACATGCACGGATCCATGGTGGTTAACATATTGACGCTCCAGAGTGATACTCCAGTCCTACATTAGTGCTGTGAGCTGTTTTAATATGTAATCCTATCAGAGAACTCTAAACAAGGCCTGCAGGGACTGAAATGCTGGTGTGATGTACTGATTCAAAAATTAAAAGTCAGATGAGCTCACACTCTCACCTCCAAGACCATTTGGAGTTTGAAATGTTGTCATTCATGCCCATGTGTGTGGTCAGATTTAACCTGTTTGGAGGCCTGAGGGCAAAACAAGCCAGTGGGCCCGACTAACTCCAGTTCTTCCACTTTATTATGTACAAATTTCCCGTGATGAAATACTGTTTTGTTTTGTTTTTTTTGTGTGTTTTTTTTTAAGATTATTTTTGGGGCTTTTTGCCTTTATTGTACAGGACAGTGTGAAATGGGGAGCCAGAGAGAGTGGGGGGACGACACGCAGCAAAGGGTTGCAAGCCGGAGACGAGCTTGTGACCGCAGCAGCAAGGCATCACCTCTATACATTGCATTCCCAAAGAAATTATTAACTCATCACATGACCATAGAGCAATAGACACAGAGTAAACCAAGAGTGTCTGGGGCCGATCAGGGGCCCTGGGGTAGTTGCTGGCTCTGCTTAACAGATAATCTTAGGTTGCTCCTATATTCCTCAGCTCTATATGGCACATAATGAGAACCTGAAAAAAAGATGTTTCCCAACTCTGTATTCTCTTCATATTATCTGGGCTAGGGTTAGGTTAGAGCAGTGGTGTGCCTCAACTGACTCACAAATGTGTCCAGTATGTAAAAAACACACTTCATTTTGAAGTGCAATGAATTTCCTGCAGAGACCTTTTATTTTGAGGTGCTGTTTCCTGCTGTAGAGTGAGTGAGTAATGGTCAGCTACTCACAACTAGCTGTACGACGCAAGTATGACACTGAATATATTGAATTCTGTGGACCTTGAACTAATGACTGAGGAGAAATCTGGACCCCGTGGCTGGACCAGTTTGGAACGTCTGGATTAGAGGACAATCATAATGACTGTGAAAGTCATACAGTTGCACTGGTCTCTGCCTTATTGTTATGCGCTCTACCTGGTGAGCTACAGGGGCGTCCCTATAGTTACTGTTTTTGTATGGAGAATGACTCCCAAACATATTTCAGCCTTAAACTTAGAATAATAATAATTAGTCAACCAATGAATTAACCAATTTAAAGAGAGGAAGAAAAACAAAAGACGAAAAAAGGAGAATTAATGTCAGGGTTGGGAAATGCATTAGGTAGTAGCTACTTGACCATCCAGACATTTTAAGATTAGGAAAGAGGTCTCGGATTTTGTTAAATATTTTAACTTTAAATGGTTCAAATTTGACCCAAGTGGTATGAGAGCTAATGTGTGTAAATAGAATATTGAACTACAGAACAGAGACACGCTCCCCATAATGTGGCCTTGTCCATGTAGAATAAAGAAGACTGTAATGTGCTCCTCTTCAACACAGCTGAAATACAGAGTTACTTTTTCAGACCCACCAGATCCACGCACCAACATTTCATTCATGCAGAGTGAATCTAAAAGGTCTTGATGGGAAACTAGTTTCCATGTTTGATCGCTGTCACCATAAACTCGATGGTGTTACAGCAACGACTCAGATAACGTCCAACTAATGTCTGTTTGCTCGGTAATGAGAGAACAATTTGTCACCTGAAGCTGACACAGTAGCTCTCTGTCAGCCCTCGAGGAATGGCAAAATCTCCATGGGAACTGTTTCCTCTTCTCCAACAGGACAGAAAACAGAAAGCAGTGCAAACATGCAAACACTCAAACCTTTTACCTGCCTGAGGCTGCCTGGAATACACATACACACACACACACACACACACTCATTTTCCTATCCAAATCAAGGACTGGGAGATAAAGAAAAAGCTTGAGCATATTTTGCATCTGATGTGCAAAATTTAACTGGTTCAAATCGCTTTTGAAAAAAACAAATAATGCCAGTGTTTATTTGACTTTCTTAATGAACCATGTTGTGATTTTTTTCATTTATCTCTACATATATCCCAGTTTCATCAGGACTAATCTTTGTCTATTATTTATCCGATAAATTATGTAAATACAACTCTTATATGTTGCAGGCCCGACATCACGACAGGCTAAAATAAACTGTATGAGTCACTGCTGTTCAATGAGGTATGACGCATCTTGTTGTCTCTTCTAGTCTCTCCATCTTTGTCCGTCTCTGTAACATGAGAACAGGCATCGTTTAATGCATCAGATTCACCCAGCGGTCTGATTTCAAAGCTGCTCCCACGTTACCCCGGATGAAACAGGATCTGAGAGGATGAGTCACTAATGGCTGCAAGTTTCTTTAATTTTTGTTTAGTTGTCTGTCACACGTATAGAGTAAGCCTCATGGGAGACACCTCTGTACTGAAAGAGAAATTCGGTGAGTCAGAGAGCATCCAGGCGTCTGTTGTGCTCCATCTGTTTGAATCTAAAATAAAAACTGACTTTTCTCTTTGCCCTCTCCGAGCTTCACCCTGCGTGACTAAAGCTCAAAGAAGATGCGTGCAATGGAGGACAGACACACACGTTTAGACATGCAACACTTCAAAAGTAAAGTCATGAGAAGTTCCACACATCAGGGCATCTGATCGTGTCCCATGACACTGTGGGTCCAGTGGACAATCAGCAGTTCTTCCCTCCTGGTTTCAGATTTACTCTGACCGTTTAAAGAGATCTGCAACTGACACACAAATTATCTGGACGCTTTGTTTTCTGTTGGTCTGTGGTGAAAACACATGATGCGTTTTAAAGATAGAGGAAAACAAACGTCACTGTGAGATATGTGGGATGAGATTCTCTATCATGTCAGATACTGATGTGATAGCTTATACGTACTTTACCAGCAGGGCAGAACATCTTGTACAGATCCTCAGTGCTGTAACTATCTACAGTGGCTACTGTCACAGCTAATGATTAACAGCTCAACCAGATCTGGAAACACGGTTTTTCCCCACTTACTGGCCTTGGGTAATAATCTTCTCACAGTCCAGCTGAGCAGCATGTTCATTTTGATAACAGCATGCCCATTGATAGATGCTGAACTCATACTCAATTACTGTGAATAAGCCATCATCCACATGCTTAGATTTTTATGTTATTACTATAACACAGTTAGCCTAATATGATTCATATTACTGAGGTAAGAAATGACGCAAAACAGCCATTTTATCATTATTTTTTAAAGGAACAGCGTCAATGACAAACCACTCCTTAACAACTCATTATTTTGTGTGAATAAAAGTGAAGTTTCATGCACTGTTTGTCAGTATACCTATGAAAAGTCATGCACCAGAAAGCATGAATAAGCCATATGACTGGGAAAGGCTGCGATCTTGTGACCAGAGCGCTGATGAGAGTAAAGAAGGATGTGGTATAAGGTGCAAAAGCCCACGTAAGAAGGCAAGCTGGGGTGGTATAGGTCAAACAAACAGGACTTTCCACCATGTGATGTTCTGTGCCCACAGCCACACAAAAGGTTGAATGATTCCTATAACCACCCACACCATCACCACCTGTTGTCACCTTTAATTTGCAGTCACGTTAGATCGACACGACACCAGTTTGTTAAGTTTGAAATGCATTAGCACTCTGAAGCATGCATAGTTTACATTGTTTTGTCATCTTGCGGTTTGCTTTTGTGAGTCATTTCTCTTTGTCTATTAGTTACCTGATGTCACTTCCTGGTTGGAGCCTGGTTTTATGCAGAGGGCCATCCCACGGACCGAACTAAGAGCTGTGACATCCTGCTGGGGATTAGGGGTGTCTTTGTGTTAGTCTTAGATATTGTCAATGTATGTTCTTCCCTCTGTTTTAAATTTGGTTTGATCTGCCAGTATATCCCATTGTTTCATTCTGTTAGGTCTGTTTGTTGAGTTAATATCTAGTTTTGTCAGCATTATTTTTCGAATAACAGTTCGAGTTATGTTTTGTTGACCCCTTTCAGAGGACCTACTCACTCAAGTTCTGTTATCTTAAGTCATTTGCTTTGTTAAATTGATTTCTGGGGAAATAAACCCATCTTTTTCTTTTACTTTAAACCTGTGTTTTTGTGCTTTGACTGCATGGGCCACGACACACCAGATGAGCAAGTGAACTTATTAAGTTATTAAGTTATTTTAAAGTACATTGTCACCATGTTTCTTTTCCAAAACCTAACCTATGTGACTTGCCTGAACATAAAGAGATATCACACAAATTGTTGAGATATCACACAAATTGTTGCATAAGGGTAGCTTGTGAGTTTTGACACAGTTTATGTCCCAGACTTCAACTGAAGTACTGAAGTAATTTAACCTCTTAACAGCTATAAAATGCAGAACATTATGGCACTTCTCAATTCTATGGTCAAATATTTATAAATACAACTCCAATTCCCAAAAGTTGGGATGCTGTGTAAAATGTAACTTTAAAAAAGAATATGATTTGCAAATCCTTGTCAAAATATATTAATGTGAATACAGTACAAAGGCAAAATATGTAATGTTCACTGTACTCATGAACTTTATTTTTGACTCACGCTGAATGTGATGCCTGCAACATGCTCCAACAATGCTGGGACAGGAGCACATTTACCACTGTGTTACATCACCTTTACGATTAACAATACTCAGTAAGTGTTTGGGAACTGAGGACACTATTTGAATTTCCGTCATGAACACTCTCGTCATAGATTTAACCTTTGATTGCAACAAATGGAAATACAGTTATGCTTAGCGCTGATGTCTCCACTCGATGCTCTCAGGATCAGACAAGCAGCATGTTAAACCAATGCAGAAAACCCCCCAGGTATACAAGAGTGGGCCCAAAGCAAGACATAAAATACCCTTTTAACCTTTAAGCCATGTTAGGACTCTGAATTAGGAAGGTGGAGGCTGGGGTGGAGGAGGCAAAGCTTTGCAAGCAACAGTGGCAGCAGTGAGTAGGAGGCCATATTTAAATGCACCGCCTTGTTGTGAGAACGTGTGACTGATTAGAAGCAGTGATCCAATAAGCTGGCTGTCACCTGATTACAGCTGGGGCGTATGACTCCTGTGTCCGGCATGAAATAATGCAAAGCTTCATTTTTGAAAGTACAATTTCTTTCTCAAGATTTGCAAGCAGGCCCTTCAAAATCTTACAGATTTAAAGACTGTCTGTGTGGAAGAATGGGCCAAAATCCCATCTGAGCACTGTGAGGAATTAGTTTCTTCATGCAGGAAGCATCTATTAACTATGCTAATTCATTTGGTTTGGTTAAGTTGGTGCTTGGCGGGGGAGTTAACACAAAATGTAACCCTTGAAAAAATGTACATTTTTCTGTATTTTTTCTGTATTTATGTAATTTGTGTTACCAAAATATTATTCATGCCTCTGCAAATCACACCCCAGGGACAAATGAAGTGTGTTTGAATTCAAATTGAATAGGAATGCTAAACTTGTCTACACCTGCGCTTTTCCCGCCGTGACCTCAAAATATCTTCCTTTAAAAGGGTCTGTAGATCCACCCAGCTTATCCAGAGTAATTGAAAACACCTGTGTGAGCATGCAAAGCTTTTATAGGTATTATATTAGTACTGAATGGCAGAGCATTAATGGTGAATCATCAGCCAGTAGTCGCAGGTAATGTCTACATTTTCTTTCCAACTGGACGGTCTGATCAGTGATATCTTTTATAAGCCGTCTATGGTCAGACAGCCTTCTGATCTGCCCGCACCAATCGCAGCAGAAGAGGGCTTGGATTGTGTTAGAGGAACGAACAGACGGACACCCGGGACCCAAAGTCACAGGACCCAAGGACATCGCTGCCAGGATCTGGGCAAAGAGCTACAAGGCTGCTATTGTTGCTCCAAGAGGAACCTCAAGCAGACAAATGACAAAGAATTTCAACCAGCCCTCCCCTCACGTCCAGCCAGAGTTACTGTAGGGGGGAAATAAAACACAGACTTTTAGGGTTTAGTATCATTTGAACTTCTCCTGGGAGGGTTTATTTAGTTTTGACCTTGTTTTTAACATGCACACAGTGCTACATTTTTGGTTGTTGATGCAGCAGCCAGAGAAAAATATAAAATAGGTTTTTGTGCCAAAACCTAATCACATGTAAATCACAGCTTTGTTTAAATGAAAAGTTTCAACATATCTGCCACATAATCAGGTGCAAATGTAACGTACCTGTGGCTTGCAGAAACGTACAATGTCAATATTTATTCTGGGGGCTGGATTGGCCTTTTACACATTGTGATATGAGGCAGGTGGACCCAACTACAGGAGACCACAGGCAACAGGAGATTAAATAAATCATTGCAAGAAAAAGCAAAACCAAGGGTCTAACAAAGGCTGAACTGCAAATTTAAATCCAAACTAATCCGACAGGGGGATGAAAAGCAGTTAGAGAAAAGGGTGAAGAAGCCCAGGTGAGGAGAGTAAGGTGATAAGGTGGGAGAGCAGGCAGGGAGCTGATTGGCTGTTGAAAACTCTGGTGCAGGGACAGACTAACGAGGCTGATGCAGGGCAGGTGTGTAGATTGGGAAACAAGGGAAATGAAGCACAGAAACCAAGAGAGGAAACAACACAGTAAACACAAAATCCTCTTGATAATAAATTGACAACAAAGACTAAAAAACTAGTATGTGTGTCACAGATTTAACTCTGTCCAATCTTCCCAAAAAATCCGAAAGCATAAGGACACACAAACTGCCAGGAATAATACACTTGTAAGTATTCAAACTCAAATATATTGAGTCTTAAATAAACTGTGATCACACTATGAAAAAAATCATTCAATTTTTTATTGTCTTTAAGTATAGTTTAATGTAAACTTGTAAGTTGCTTATCATCCCACGTTACCAGAAAAAACACAGAGGCATTTACCTCAATGACAGCTACAGGCCTGTGGACAATTAGACAACATTGTGAGTTTGTTTTGAAAGAGACGTTAAATTTCCTGCGAAAACAGAAGTGCGTTTTGAAAGACATCAATGCATGTAACAGGCAGAACTCGACACGGCATCCCAGAGCGTCAACAACCAACGCACCCAGAGTACCTTGCACGTCAAATGTGTTGTTGTCTCTGCTATTTACGTTTCTGTTATCACAGAAAATGTACAGTGTCTGCTCATTACATGCAGACGGTATTTTTCAAAGTAACCTTTCTATGTAGGTAAACACTTCATTATTAGGTCCAAGTTTCATCGTTGTGGCCAGCAGCGTCAGAAATAGCTCCTGCCTGGTGACTATCATACCACTGTGAAAGGAAAGGAGCCTCAGCCTTGTTCTCTGGTTAATATTGTGTGCATGTGCATTATGATATAAAATCCAACATGGCCTTGAAACATTAGCACAAGCTAATGTTGCACGGCTGCTCGCCTGACTGAAAGACTGTTGAGGTTTGTTTGTGCCACATGTCATGTGGCATTACCCAAAGTATTCTCCCATGACTCTCACCTGTCACACATGCAGCTGAGCTACTTTTCCCCTCAGACCTTCAGAGTCCTGTTTGTATGTTTCATATAAAGGTTACAGGATGCATCATATCTGTGAGAGTGTGAATGTGTGGGTTCATGTGTGCATCTGTGACTGTACAAATCATAGCTGGTGACAAGGACTCCCTCCCGCAGTGACCCACAACAGCAACGTCTTTGCTGCTTCGAGACATCACTGGAATTTCCCATCATAAACTTGGATGCCTCCAACTGCAGTTTGTTGTGGTTTAGATGACCTCAATCGCCCTGTGACATGCTTTGGCTCTCTGTGTTTATAACTCACATTAAGGCGTCTTGTTAGAAACTGTATGGAACTAAGTTATGACATAAACAGTTTAAACTATTAAAATTCGCCTCATTATAAAATGTTATTTAATCAATCATGTGATCAGCTGGTTGGGCAGTAACACCACTGTCATTAGATGTGATGTCATGAAAAATGACGTTAAAAAATGAAATTAAAATTTTTCATTATAAAGACAATAATCAATGAACATTTTCTTAAATCATTCAACAAAATAATATTTTATAGCTCAGTGGTTTTCAACCAGGGGTTCAGGGCCCTGGGGTCCTTGAGGGAGTACCAGGGGGTCCCCAGAAAATGGGGAGTTTTCTCTATTTAGTTAACTTTAGAAGTGAGCCCAATGTGAGTAAGAGTCATGAGAGCGACTTCTCTGATCATAGGTTTCACTTCCTCTACAGTTATCTCCTCAACTGTTGTTAACAACTATTAAACTCTGGTGTTAATCACATTTAACACCACAAATCTCATCTGGAGGTCCCTGAAGCAAAATCTTATCAAACAGTTGTCCATGAGCTAATGTGCATTAATTTAGGAACAGTGGTTCTCGAACAAAAAGGTTGAGAACTGACATTTTAGATGACCTGAGTCACCCTGTGTGATGCTTTGGCTTCCTGTGTTTAAAAGGCTTTTCTTTCGATAATCTATGGAACCACAAAGTGTTCAATATTAGATAAATAAAAACACATTATGACAGAAATAGTCATATGAAAAAAATAGTAAAATATCTAAAAATAAATATTGTTTAAAAAAAAAGAAGAAAAAACAATTTGTAAAAATTATAAAACTTATTATTATAGAATGTTAATCATTTATTGTCAAAATTAGCTGGGGTGTAGGATTAGCTGAAAGGTGATAGGGCAGCGGCATCATGTTAATGAATGATGAAATGTGAAATTATGAAATTAAAAGTGATGTAATACAATGTGACGAGTAAAAATAAAAACTGACATTTTAAAAGGGGAATTTTAGAATAAAATATTCTACAATGAAAGAAAAATGAACTCCTATTAAAAAAAAATTTGCAATGAAAATAGGAACTATGACAAAACATTTTACATTATTGAGTTGAGGGTTAATAATTTATACATTATTCCACAAATTATTTTATTTATATAAAGTTTATTCATATGAATCTTTATTTAGGGGGCGGCAGTGGCTGCCATAGGGACTTGGCTTGTGAATCAGAGGGTTACCAGTTCAAGGCTTATTTATTTATCAGACAGACTTTAATGCATCAGAATTCAATGCAAGAGGCAAAATGTTTAAAGCACTGTGTGATATCTGAAGTCAAGACACAGTTTACAAGGATAAGCATACAGTATGCTCAGCATGCGTCTATGCAGCCTAAAATAGCGCCATGTTATGCCTCTAAGAAAGTCATTTCTCAGAAACGGCGTATTGGTTTCCTCTCCATGAGGTGCACTCATTCTTTCATGGTATCAGTCATCATTCTCAAGATTGTTGTAGAAATTACCTGGCAGGAAATGACTCAACTGTCATTTGGACCTGTTCACAGCTCACAATGCTGAGGTTAAACTTTTTGCATTGTTATCTCATGTTGTCACAATAACCATTTTATTTTGTAAACAAAGGGTTCCTACACACTATCTCTGAGTGAGAGCAGTCAGGCACACCTTTGTTGTGCATTAGCGCAGTGTTTAGCGTAGCATCAAGGGCGTAGGTTTTGTTTCAGCATGAGGGGGGGGGCACATGTGTCCTCCACCAGAAATCCTGAGCGTCAGACACTTCACTTCTTGCATTCCTGTGATTTTCCATGCACCAGTATGTGCCTTTTCTGCATCAATTTATAATTTAGTCAAAATAAAAGTCCTCTGTTACTTTAATGTTTTTATTCAGGGTGACAAAAGTACTGTGTGAATGTTGAGGGAGACGTGTCACCTGGGTCCCTCCCCAAACAGTAATCTATCAGTAATCTATTAATCAGTAATGACCATTATCTCACTTTAAAGATACCAACCCCCTGCTGTACTCTCTGTACACACACTCACTCACTCACTCACTCACTCACTCAATGTACAGTTACATCATGATAGGTTTCTCTTGTGCTGGGAGAGTACCTACTCTCATATAGGAGCTAAAAAAAGTCCTTGAAATGGTGTTGCAAGGACTATGATTGTCTCTAGTTCTTGGGCTGCGGACAAAGTAAAAAAGAGTGTGAAGAGGGTGTTGGTGTCCATACCACAGAGGACCTGACCTATGCACTGCATTCCGACTCAGTGGTGAGAAAGGAAAGGCAGACACTGTTTTACTCTTAGACTCTTGAGGAAATTTGCAAGATCCCCTCAAATACCGACTTTCTATTCCTGCACCATCAAGAGCAACCTGATGCGTAACATAATTGTCTGGTTCAGAAACAGCACCAACAAGGACCGCAAGGCCCTGCAAGGAATTATTGGCTCGGCTGCACATACATTAGGCCCTGCTCTACCTTACATAAAGGATGTTTACACCAGACGCAGCAAGAATGAGGCCAGGAGAATCATTAATGACCCCAACCACCCATTAACTGTCTTTTCTTCCCGCTGAGGTTTGGAACAAGGCGCTGGATACATCAAGCCAGCACTAAGGCCCCATTTCCAGTTGTACTGTTCAGTTCAGTTCAGTTTGTAATGCATTAGAGCAGTTATTGTCAAACGTTGTGGATGGTACAAATTTAACTGATGATTCTTAGTTACCCCTCTGTTAAAACACCTTGCACACAACTCTGATGCTAAAAGGTGGAGCTAGAAACACTGCAGCCTGTTGATCTGTCCAAAGAGAGTCACCACTGTTGCTCGACAAGGATTAAATGCACAAACGCGCTATTTTTAATATCCCATTGATTGCAAGAGAGACTCTAAACCGTCAGCCTGTTCTTTTTTGTTCTGAAAATGTCAGTGTGCAATCCACTGAACGATCAAGAATGTGCAGATGTTCCTCTGCATCACTGGTAAGGAGGAACTACAGTGGGAGCTGGATGGAGCAGTGACGCAGGTATCACTATCAGGTACTGCCTGCAGTGCATACATAGACTAATGAATGGGTCTACCAGGCAAAAACCCAGGGGCCCAAAGTCAGGGGGCCTCCTGGCCTTCACCTGCAAAATATCAAATGTCAAATTAACAAGTCCTGACCAGGTAGAGACTTAAAATGACCACAAAGAGACTTAAAACCACTATAAAGTCTGTGTGTCTTGCTCGTATGTAGGAAAGGTGGTGCGGCACTTTGCCTATCTGTGCCCAGGGACCCATTGTCCGCACATGCTGCCGTGGAAACGCAAAACAGATCTACAGTTTAGATAGTTTATACAGGTTATGCACCAGCTCTCAATTGTTTGGTGGAAATTTGGCTGAAGAGGCTGAGGAAGAGCTTCGTCCCTCAGGCCACAAAGATCCTAAATGAGGTCACTGCCTAAAGCTGAAGGAAGCACAAATTACACTTCACTGGAATTGTATCTTACAGTGAATGTGTTAAGGTGACAAGTAAAATTAATTGAATGATTGATAGTTAAATGCATGTTTTTGCCCATAAATAAAACCTTTGTGCTTCTGGGAAGCAGTTGAATATGCATGTTGTCTGATCCAAAGATAGCCGGAAGCAATAGTCTGCTTGTAAACAAATTTTTATGATCGCCAACTGCAGATAGTGTGCAGGCGTTTTCTCTATTAAAATGGATTTATTACCTTTAGGCAATAATTCAGTGCAGGCACACGTGTCCACAGATAGAGCAGGTAGATGCACGGTGCGTCTCAAGACACTTCAACAGAGCTGAACTCACTCTGTCCGGAAAAGCAAAACTCTTGATTCCTGTTTCTAAACTGACGTCTTCCTGTAAACAACATGTGTCAGTATGTGTGTCCCTGGCTGTTAGCTGGACTGTGGAAACACACATTGTGTTGGGTCTCGGCTCAGTTACCCCAGAGGCTGTAATCACCCACACCACAGAGGACCAAGCAGCATCGTGCTCATTAAATATACAGACAAATGACGCTTCAGCCCAAGAACCAAAGCAACACAGGCTGAGCTGTGAACGCCTCATAAAGACGACAACGTCTGGAGCAAAGCTTTCAATCACACACAGTTTACAATATGCGTTACCACTGGAGTTAAAAGGAATGCGAGTGTCATGTCATTTTTATCCAGCTGTGACAGTAAATAATGTTTTATTAGCAGCGATGCTGGGGCAGGTCTCATTGTGGCCGCCAGTCTTTATGAGGGTGATCCTCAGTCCTGCTCCCAGCAGTTGCTCCATGTTGTATCAAGTGTCAGTTAAGTTTTTCTGTCAGTCGCTTCTGCAGCCCTGCCTCCTAAAAATTTTGGATTATGGAAGGGACAGGTGTGACGTTTTGAAAATGTGTTATGTGTGCGACCCACCTCAGAAGATTAAAAAAGCAGAAAAGAACATTGTCTGAAAATGTTCACAAATTTTATGTCACACTCAAGGCCAACGCTGTTGTGTTACATGTCACACCCATTAGGCTTGTTTTGCTTCCGGCATGCTGTCTAAAATCACACAATGATGCTGCTGTTGTTTGGTTCTGTGTAAAAATCCAAAGGCAGCATAAAGAAGGGACTTTGTAGCGGCCCTATAGCACGATCTCTGGGTAAAAAGGGCTGTTGTCTCTGAACATAATCCAGGCAACCATTACGTTGCCTCAACAACGTAATTAAGAAAGCAGTAACAGACGAACATAATTTCTAGGAGACGGGGCTGGCTACTAAACAAACTTAAAGTGAATGAACTTGACACAACTTAAAAACACAGATGAAGGTGGTTTAGTCTTTCAAAACATTTCTTGTTTGAATCAATCGTGTGCAGCGACTTTTTAATTCCTCATTTTCCTTTTCTGGCCCTCATTAACAGCAGCGTGCTTTAGTCCCACTTTGATTAAACCTGATAAACGTGCAGCTGGGCGACAGCGGTGGCAGCAGTGCCAGCCTGTGCTCTGCAGACTCCCTTGGGTGATCATATACACAGCAAACTACGCCTCACTGAGCACCTGAGACTCTGAGAGGTGGACACCTGAGTCCTGGCTGACTGCAGGCTCCCTCACACCCACCACTCCCTCTGTCATCCTATCCCGTCTTGTTAATGTCATTAGCCAGGATTAACACCCCGCCCTCTGTTCTGATGACACAGTGATTGGTGGAGGGCTCTAATGTACGGGAGGCAATTAACCCTGACCCACAGCAGGGTGTGGGACACATGCACGCATGTATTCACGTCTATGACATCAAGCTGTGAGAAAAATTAGGCAATTACCTCTGTGAGGTAATTACATCAGGGCAACTGTGAGTTAATGTCGGTCACTGGAATCATTTTCTATGAGGTCACTGGACGTGATGGTGATCCATCATGTCATTATTAAACCCTCACATGTTAATACAATATATATTGATTCATTCTGCCAGCATCGGAGGAAATGTTGGATACAGCGAGCCAAGTGGAACAAATGCTTCTGTAGGCTCACGTGTTTTTCTTTTAGCACTTTCACGGCATTACAGAATGTGTCATTTTATATTTTCATTTGGCCAAACCCAACAATGAGTTAGCCTTTCTCAGAACACTCTCTGACTTCCCTGTTGTGTAGCACGCAGCCCCAAGCTCGCTGGTTCTTGCTGATGATGCAAATCTTTGAAACCACATCACAAATATATAGTTATATTTACAGAAAGGCTCCGTAATTTCTTAAAACAATGAGTCACTGCTTTTAGAGAACAGAAGGAAATAGTGCATTTGTTGGGTTATATTTTCAACTGCCAAGTAATGAACATTTTGAGCACTACAGCGCACTTACAGCAGCAGGATGGTGTATATGCACTGCATTTTTATAAAATTACAATTTGCAACTGTAATATTTCACAATAAATCACTTTATTATCACCTAAACTGTGATATTTAACGGCATTAAATCTTTTATTGTGAAATTCATGGAGGTAAATATAGTAATTCAACAGAGGTACTCTGCTAAATCACAGTAATATATAGAGTTTACCTGTGAGATTACAATGAAATACAGTAATTCTACGGGCACATATTGTTAATCCAATCTACATAAACTGTGAGATTACAATTAAATACAGTTATTTCACAGGAACATATTGTTATATCACAGTAATGTGATGGGCTTTAACTGTGAGGTTACAATTAAATTAATTGACTTCACGGGAGCATACTGCTAAATCACAATAATATGGAGGTATAACTATTGTGAGATCACATACAGCTGAAGATCATTTCACAATAATTTACAGTAAAAACGATACGGTAACTTACTGTGAAAGTGATGCAACTAGTAGCCTGTAAATGTACACTCAAATATTTTACAGTGCAGGACGGAGTCAAACTAAACTACAGAGTGTTATTTCAGTGTCAGGAAGGTTACTTAGGTTACAGATTACTTAATAACATCATCAAAACAATGCAACTTACATACATTTGATCACTTTTCTTATGTGACAGATTGCTGTTACCTTAACTTACCTGTAGAGCTTTCCTCAGGCTGGACATCAAGGATTTCAATGCTGGCAGTTTTTTCACTGTTGTTAAACAAGCTTTACACTGATTTCAGAAGGGAAATATTTTTGAAATTCCAGCACTGAAAAGAGCTCTTGTCTAACAACGTGGCCACCCACCTTGGCGTGGTCAGCTGGTCGCAGTCACAGCAGACTCTGGTTGCTTAGAGCAATGCTCATTGATTTTATTGGCAAATTCAAACAAAAGATCCAATCACCAAAGAAAATTTGAGCGCGTACTGCCAAATGAATGGAGACCATCTGGACGGAGAGCTCTCTCCTTGTAAGCCACGTCACCCTCCATGGTGTTGTACTCAACTTTGTCCCAAAAGCTATGCTGACCCAGAAATGTGCCAAAAGAAGACATTGGGAAGCAAGAAAATGAATGTTATATTCAACATACGAACTTTTAACTGAGAAGATGTGAAAGAAAAAGAGGGAGAGGGGGGAAAGGGGATTAAAAGAAAGGGGTAGTGGAAGAAAAAAGGGAAAAGGACCATTTAATTTGATGAATGCAAACACACACTACGACTGAGGAAACCCCTGCAATTTCATATAACTTTTAATTTATGGGATGGAAATTATAGAGGGAGATAAAGGTGGGGGCTGGGAGAGAGTTTACAAATATGTATATGATGAAGAAAACATGTCAGCATGTGCAACAGTGTGGCTCACTGATGTGTTTAGACAACAAAGGAGCTCCATGACGAAGCAGAATCAGCTTCCCTATTATCAGACTTTGGCTACACAGGCAATACTAGCGTGTTGACACCAAGAAGAATATTGAATATCCCCAGCATTATCCTTTTAGCCTGCAGTAAACTCCAAATGTAATTGTGTTTGCATCCTCTTGGTAGTGCTGCTAAATACAACTGGCTGTATACGTACTTATTGCAGCAGGAGGATTAATGAGGAAGAGATGCCTGGAGGAGCCTGTGAGGCACAATGGAAAAAAAACTGTTTTTGAGTTTCCATCTTGACTCACCAGCACTGGTACATTTCCAGTATCTATATAACTCTGAAACTCTCGCCTGCTTCTTAACACAGGAGCGAAGCCGTTGAGGAGAATTACAGTAAATAAACATGCCATTCTTGATAATCAAGAAAGTATTGAGTAACTGTGAACCTGGCTTTAAAATAACAATGAGTCGCTTTGTTTTGGGTGCAGGTTAAGATCCATTTGGCTGCAAGCAAGCACTACACTTGGCCTTAATCGCCACAGTTTGCACAGTCCTTTTTCACAGCTTCATTTAATGCCCCACAACAAATTTTTAACAGCAGCTGTAACAAGTTGTTTGTTTTTGTGTTTGCTTGTTTGTTTTAGGTCATATCTGCACCATCAAGAAAACAGACCTGAGTCTCAGAGATGATTCAACACGAGTCTGAAAACAAACTCCTCTGCTTTGTTAGAAATAGTCAGTCATACTTCAGAGTGTGTGCATGAGCAGCTTAATCATATGTGAACCTCGGGATTATTATTTATGAGTGCAGGCTGGGTGTCCATTGTTTCCACGGGGTGACCAGCTGTGGGTCTGCTACACAGAGGGATGTGGAGCCTCCAGCCTGCACACAGCAGATCCCCCTTTTGTCTAGGCCCGGGTCATTAAGAGAGGACAGCCTGGGGACTGGACCCCTGCTGTCTGCAGACCCCACACCCATCCCACACACACATTACACATACCTCCAACTGCCATCTGGATGCCTCTTGTTGGGACCCTTCAGTTCTGCTGTTGAAGTGTTGCATAAAAACAGAGTGGAACAAGACAAAACACAAACAGCAAATCTGCATATTAATGAGGAAGGAGCTCAAATGTGATCCAGATGTCAACACACTGCTTAACTGTCAGTACCTGGATTTAAAAAAAAGCTCAACCAGACTTCCTTGCTTAACCAGTAAATTAACGATGAGAAGCTCTGTCTCAACAGTTCTTCACTTTCATCCACCTGTTTCGACTGACTCTAAATTTGAATTAAATAATCCGGCCTTTGAACCATAGTTATCATGCATGTCAATCCCACTGTGACTGCTCTAACTGGTCCACCTCTGTTTACAGCTCGATGACAGTTGCTGTGTTTGCTAGAACGTCTGCAAACAAAGAGACAATGGACTTGTCAGCCTGATTACTGTTATGACAAATATTCTTAGATGACTGCAGGGGTGCTCCGTTCCAGCCTTAATTGACTCACAGCTATTATAGCTTGGTAATGCACAAACATGAGAGTGGTATTGATCGACTCATCTAACGCTTGGCAGAGAAAGTGATTAGGCGTATTCCCCAAAGTGTCAAACCATTCCTTTAAGAGAGGACGGGTGATGTCTGCTCAGAGAGTCACTACATTTGAAGCTCTTTAGAGAAATTGAGCTGCCAAAGCAGTCTTACGCCTCTTTCTAACTGGATGTGATGCAGACGAGCAAATGAGTAAACATCAGATTGTATTTAGTGTTTCCTAACCTGCTCTGTTCATCAGCAAACAGGCTAAGTGATGTGTCAATTGCTTGAACATCTACTCACCCTGGTTCTGGTTTTGCGAAGCACTTCCAACCTGTTTTCAGACCAACAGCAGGCTCCATCGTGGCTCAAAAGGCTCCCTGAATGTTCTTGTCACTTGTGGTATATCTAGAAAATTTTTCACATGCCATCTGCCAGAGTTTGCTCGCTCGCTGTATGTTAGGAAAAGGTGTCAGGGCCCTGACACACAGGCAAACGTCAGCCTTTGGTCAATGTCGGGCCATTTGTGCTCTTACTTATGCACGAGTTTAACCTGTAACAGAGATTCCACACTGTAGTATAACTACTTTTACTCAAGTACAAGATATGAGTGCATCTTCCACCACTGTCACCGGGTAATCTTGACGTTCTTGTAGACTGTTTGAATATGTGTCAGTCTGTTATTCAGAGACAGTTGCACCACTAAAAATGATGTGGCCAGGAGCTGGTTCTTATTCAGATCTGTATTTAGACCCTGTTGTCAAATTAGGTGTCAGGTGATCGTAACATTACTTCAGCTCTGAATCTTTGCTTTTTGTACACACAAACATGAGGAGGAAAACCTTGGACATTTTAATTGTTTCACATATTAGCCTGATACAAACAATATAAATTGATGTGTCTTTCTGTCTTTTTTTTTTGTGTTAAATTAATGATTCATCAGTCAACAAACATTTTGTGTCAGTTTGAATGTGGTGTCTCAAACTGAGGCTGCTTGACAGCTAATTCCCAAGCTGCTTTTTGTTGCTGGCCAACCCCTATCACACAAATCTGCAGTGGTAGAAGAAGTATTCAGATCTTGTACTTTAGTAAAAGTAGCAGTACTGCAGTGTACAAATACTCTCTCAAAATCTTACTTCAAGAAATACTAAGCCTACAAATGAACATTTGGTAAGCAGTTAGTCATGCCGCGTTACCTTGAATTCATGAAGAAAAACTTTTATTTTTCTCTGATGCCTCCACAGAAAATGGCAAATATTGATTTGCTGTTTGCTTGTTGATCACGTTTGGCAGCAGCAAAACTACATGAAAACATCCGTTTACAAACTCTCACACAACTCGTGCAGTATTATCCAAGTCCCCTTTATCCAGTCTCATGCTCAGTACTTCCCGAACAAAAACCTGTCTTCAACACTCTTCACACCATTTAAAACTAAAATGAAAGTCAAACTTATCAAAGCCAGATTCCAATTCTAAGATTTTTTTTTTTGCAAGAGTTTGGGAAGTACTGAGCAAACAACTAGATACATGATACATGAGCCTTGGATTATACTGCAAGAGCTGAGTGAGAGCTGGTAAATGTCATGGCAGAGTTTTAATGTTGTTAAACATGGCCCTCCATCAATCAATAAATCAGTATGTTCATTTTTTTGTGAATGCATGTGAGAAAAACAAAGCTTTCTTTGCAAATTCAAAGTAGCTTCAATGACCAAGCTGTTGATATCATCTTAATAACTGTCTTGTTGCCTAAAACGCAGCACCGTTTTGAACTATATAACCAGCTCCCAGCACGTGTTAGCTAGGCTTGATAAAAAATTTCCACACAGCAGGGTTACAGCTAAACCACCTGTAGCGCATTTTCTCTATTTTTGCACTTCAAACTTCTGTTCAGTTTGAAATGTCCTAATTAAACGAGATATACTTTGTATTTTAAATTTCTCTGGTATCTTACTGACATACAGTTGTCAGTATTCATACATTCAATACTCATATTTTGACAAGTGGATCTAGGTTACCCATTGAACTCTGTCTCACTCTGAAGATGTCAAAATCTGGAGATTGGCTTGACTTGGAGTGTCAGAAACAAACGAAAGAGGCATCCTTAAACGTCGGCATGATACACGGCTGGTTGCCATGATTGTTTAACATCTCCCAGCGGTGACAGGGGGAAACACGGCGGAACAAGGACGAAAGTTAAGGCGGTGAAAGTCCAACTGGGGTGGGTGGGAGTTGTGGTGGATCAGTCTAACAAACACTGACTTTCACCCGAGAGAGTGATATGTGCATCCTGTAAGATTCAAAAGCCAAACCCTGCTGTTTTCCTAACCATGTTTTTGTTGTTGTAGGAAAAAAATAAACTCAACTGGCAGTGCTGTACCGATGTAGTACGTTTGTTTTGAAAGAGTCTGTGTAAATGGTAAATTTCCTGTGAAAACGGAAGTGCATTTTGGAAGAAGACAATGCATGTGACAGGCAGAACTTGACACGGTGTCCCAGAAGGTCAACAACCAACACACCCAGGGTACCTTGCACATCGTATGCGGACATGAAAAGTCCATGACCGAACGCATATATGTGACGAGGCCGGAGTGTAGACTGTAGAAAAAAAAGCCCTAACCAAAAAAACAAATAAATAAAACGTCAAGCAGTTTAATAACATTGAGCCAAAACTAAAATGTGTTGGGTTCTGCCCTGCTCTCCCTTATTTAGGCTTCTACTGGGCAGTTTAACCTATAATGATGCGTCTTAATTTATCAATTGTTTTAAATTTTGTATTAATAATCTAAATCTGCAAGGTAACTAGTAGTTTAACTTATCAAATGGATGTAGTGGAGTAAACAGTACAATATAAAGTAGCATAAAATGGAAGTACTCAGGTGAAATACCTCCAAACTGAGTACTTGAGTAAATGTACTTTGATCATTTCCACTGCTGCACATATAAGTCTGTGCAAACACCTAAATCAAACTACTTGAGAAATCTAGTCTCGGTGTTCAGCAACAGCTCACCTGAGTGAAATGAAGCCGTAACCGGTTATGGGGGTTTCTGTGCGCGCGCGCGTCTGTCTGTGTGTGTGCGCTTGTGCCAGCCTCGCTCCGCCCCGAAGCAGCAGCAGCAGCAGCAGCGCAGCCGCGTCATCGCCGCAGACAAGCGTTCAAAGAAGCAGTCGGTGCTTCAACCAGAGACTCTTCAGTCGTCGTCGGCGGAGCGAAAACAGGAGCGACTCACGGTGGGGGAAAAAAAAACATGGCGAGGTTTTTTTAGCCGATGAGAAAGAAAAAGTCGGATGGATTTATCCAACTTTTCCGCCATTGTTGGGATGAAGAAGGACGGCTGAAAACAAGTGAGTTAATCCGGTCCCGGAGGAGTTTTCTGTCAGGACTTTAAAGGAGAAACTACGGTCACATCACGGGCGACTATCTCACCGCTCCCAGAGGTAAACTACCAACTCTACTGAGACTTTACGCATCAAAGTGTAAACCAGAGTTTAAAGAAAACATAAATGTGGTTATAATTAAGGCTGCCTGCTTGTTTACTTTCTTCAAAGGAAAATAATAAGTAGGCTGCAACATAAAACTCCTGTGTCGAGACACACGATATGCAATAGAAATATGAAAGCAGCAGAACAGCATTATCCTAACATATGGCGAGGCAAAGCGCTGAAACGAGTTGTGGACATGGGTTAGTTGGTCGATATGAATTTAATCAACAACTCTGGTGATTGATTGTTTGTTTTAAAACATTTATCAATCCAGAAATAGTAAACATCCGCTGTTTACAGCTATTAAATGTAAATATTTGCTGCTTTTCTGTGTTTGTATAACTAGAAGTTACAAATAAAGTGAATATATTCAGTCTAAACTCGTAGCTTTGGCTTTTTGGAAGCTTTGGTAGCTATTTTCCACATTATTAGATATTCTTTAAAAGAAACAATGATCAATTTATGATGAAATTAACCAACAAATGAGTCACAAGCTTTGGAAATAATCATTAGTGGCTGCCCTGCTCAGTGTAAACACTGGCATAGTTTAGTGCCAAGTATCCCTGAAACCTCCCAGACTCCAACACAAACATATAATGTATGTTCAAGGCAGAAAAGCAGGCCAATGTTAATCCAATATTTGGAGGAGATAAGTGAGAGAATACTTTCTGAATGCTGCTTTTGTCTGCCTGCTGGCTGTCTTTTATTTCTGCCAACCTACATTCCTAACCTGGAGATCCTCCTATTCCAGTAGCAGTAGTAGTCTACTCTTCCTCCGTCTCTCCTCTCCTCTCCCTCTTCACTCTGTGATGCCTTATGTGCTCTCCAAGATAACAGTTTTTAATCACATGAGCAACATTTTCCAGAGTTGCTGCACAGATGTGTGTGTGTGTCAGCACTGCTATGTTTAGACAGAAAAACCACACTTTGGATGAGTAGCCGTCATCCAGCCGAGGGTGAGTCTCTGTCTCTCTGGTAAATAAAAATGGGGACCAGACAGTGAATGTTTGTAAAGCAAATGACAACAGAAGCTTAGCTTACACAGAGCAGTCACACAAGCTGGTTTTCACTCGTGCAAACCTAGTTTTTGGACTATGCCCCGACTTAAACACAGTTTTATATGGAAAATATGAAACGTATGAACAGAGTTATTGGCTTGCTGGGTGGGTTTGCTCACTTTTCCCGTCACAAACCACTTTAATCTAAGTTATTATCTTGGATTCATATCTTGTTCCATTTATATCTTCCTGCTCTGCACAACAGGGCGTAGTAAAGATAATGACTCCTTTATTTTCCTTTCAAATATTACTGATCTCTGTTTATCAGTGACGTCCCTGACTTGCATAACTTGTAGGTCGTGATGTAGAGAACAGTATGTACAGCATGTATGTCTTTTGTTGTATTGTATCAGATAAGGGAAGTTAAAATGACACGTTACAGGGTTTTTTTGTGATTTGAGGTATTAGGGAAGAGTGTGTTTGGTGGTTCTGATTTTCAGAGACTGGAGTTGTTGCTGATTTAGCTCAGTATCAGGGTGCTGTGGTTGAGATAGAGCAAGCCTCCAAGAGCAGCGCCTGGCTTTAAAACTGATTTGATGTGCCAGGCAAATGTGGAATTTCAGTGTACAGGTCCGTCATGTGATGCCACGGGGCCCAAAAAGACTTTCCTACAACTCAGTGACACATTAAAGCATCACAACACACACGAAATTACTACAAAGTCTTGAAGAGCTGCAAGATCGAATCTTTTTTATCCCCGTTCAAGTTAACAGAATGCTAAACCAGAAGTTAGCCGCTTTGTCGGTGGAAGTCTCTCGTCTGTTTGCTCTGTCGGCCCCACAGTTCGGAACATCCAGGTAATTTCATATTGCGGAAGTCAAGCTTATTTGGCTTCATCAAGATGCTTTACAGGAGAAGATTACACATAACAAGTTGTGCCAATGGTATAAAATGGTACACGTTTCTGCGGCCTTATTTATAAAACAATGCGTGGGATCCATGCTAAAAATGTACGTACAGGCGAGTTTCCTGTCCCCAAAATGTTTTGTAACCATTGGTCAAAGTTTCTCCCATCAGGTCTGTTTTTATAGATCACAACCTTTGCGTGGGAAGTGGTGCACACCTCTTTCAGGCTTCATTTTGTGCGTGTGAAATTTATAAATGAGCGCTCTAGTCTCGTAAGTGGGCACAACCATCTCTTCCTCTCATCCCACACCCTGTTTCGAAGCGTTGTGAACATTGTGTAGATGGATGAAAGGTGATTCAGAACAATACAACACTATATTCGGTATAAATTTGATGTTTGGTCTTTATTTTGGTGCTTGTTTTTATCTGCTAGCTTGATGCCTGATCACATCTGTGTACAAGTGCATTACAGCTGCTGCCAGATTTTTATTTACCTGTGATTTGTCTTTCTGAAATATGCCATGTTAGTGTCCGAATGTTTGGGAGATATGTATCAGTGACTTTGGGGCGAAAGAATTACGTGCTCACATTCACTTCTTCTTCTTCTACTGGAATGAGTAGACACAGGATGGGCGCTAGTCTCTTAAAGGGGTGGAGTCGTGGCAATACTCATGTGATGCAGGAAATGACACTAAAGTGAGCCATCTAGTTTATCAATGATCTGTGGCTTCATGCGCCAATGAGCAACGTTCATAGCAACTTATCATACATCCAGGACACAGACGTGTTGGGTAACCAGGATTTTACTGTGCTGTATTGTATGATTTCTCTTCTGTCTTAAATACACAAAAGGTTAGTTTGCATCGCCCAGATGGTCATCCCAA
This sequence comes from Epinephelus cyanopodus, assembly GCA_026686955.1. Taxonomy (NCBI): domain Eukaryota; kingdom Metazoa; phylum Chordata; class Actinopteri; order Perciformes; family Serranidae; genus Epinephelus; species Epinephelus cyanopodus. The sequence goes on from CM048930.1 coordinate 30,395,557, forward strand.
AGTCATTCTGCCGTTTAGACACAGCCAGCACTCTGCATTAACAGCCAATCATGTCTCCACAGCACATGTAAAGTGCTTACTTTTAGACATTTGCTCATGTCCTGCTCCTCCAGCTCAGTGAGCAGGCACAAGCTCCAGTTTCCCGCTCAAGGACACTTTGACCGTCGCGGGATGTGCAGTCACCTGTTGATTAAATTAAGCCTGTGACCTTTTTGGATACAGGACATTTCTCTACCCACTCTGATGTTTTCATCTTATCTAATCCGTGGCACTTACTGGTCTCCGCCTCATTACTATTCCACACATTCCTGACAGTGGCTGACTAACCGTTTCTAGTGGAGAGGAACAGGGATGAGTAATAACAGTCATCTACATAAGAGATTCCTCCTAATGTGCTCAAGAACACTAATGTCAGAGGCAGGCCAGCTGTTTATTTAATGGATGTGCATGACTTTGGTGAATAGCAGAAAAAGGGCTGCTTTATGCCGGCCTTACGCCAAACGACTTTTCAAGTAGTTCCACTGTCGCAGACGAATTTCCAATGTTGAAATAAAATCATAACATATTATCTCAGTTGACTCACGCTTCCATGATCTCAGTCATTTGGTTTATGGTGGTCGTAAAACTCCCTCTGAGCTGTCTTAAGTCAGTCTTTGTCTCGTCTAGATGTTCAGACATAATGAAACACACTGCAGCTAACCAACAGAGCGAGTTGAGGCAACAAAATCCAAACTGTAAAGTTTGTGTGCCGAATTAACAAGAACACTGTCGACATATGACACCTTTTATCTTGTGTTTCTAGAGTTATGCGTTTTTGCAGACATGTGAGGAATTGTTAATATGTCATATTTCTGAAAGGGAGTTTGGGGTAACATTTTAGACCAGAAGCAGAATGGGAAATAATCTTGAAAGGAATCCCAATTGAAGTCATGCAAATAGTGACCCTGCAAGATCCCCAGTCTTTGCAGAATCGTATGGAGTGTGACTAAAAGCAGACATTGTCTTTAGATGTGAGGGGGTGTCAGACTTTAAAAGTGTTAAGTGTATGGTAGGCATCAGTTGCAGACATGAAAAAGTGTTGAATGAAGTAGGCTGCAGCTGATTTAAATCTGGCCCTTCAGCAGCCCTCCTCTTATTTCAAGGTCAGTAATTGAGCACACCCCAAATGGGAGACCCAGGGGTGCTGCTAATTATGGGGACATCACATCAGGTCTGTACTATAACCACATCGCCGTCGCTCAAGTTGACACAGAAATCTGCCCTGTTTAGAGAGACTGTCACACAGTCCCTCATAGTTTGATTTGTGGCTAGTGTTTTCTCAGGTGACGCCTCCTGCCAGACTAGTTTCCAAAGAAAATGTGTTTGCCTGGCTGTTAGCCGCCTGAGCTCCTTATCACATCCAACATTAAGTCGGCTCACCTAGAAAGTCTCCAAACAAAACCGGCATTGTGTTTACGTCTGTGAAGCAGAACAACAGAAAAATGTCTACAGCTAAGCAGATGGGAAGGCTGCAATAAAAGAATTAATAAAAAAAAAAATCTTTTGCAGAGCGTGACTCAGCAGGTCAAAAGAGAGGGACGCAAAGAAATATAAAAAGTTTTACAGTTGAGAAAATGTTGTGCCAAAGGAAAGGGCAGTCTGCCAGCAAGGTAAGCACTGAAAACATTCTCACTATGGAGTCCACTTTTTTGGGCGGGACTTTTTTAGGTGCCTAAAATTTGTTGTGCTGCCGTCCCCCCATTCACAGCAGTACATTGCTTAGCTTCTGTGGCGGTAGTCCTGCCTGTTTCTCCAAACTGCTGGCGAGCAGACCGCCATCTACTATACCATAATACACTGACCATTAGGGCCGTAACGGTACATGTATTTGTGTCGAACCGTTCGGTACGCGACTTTCGGTTCGGCACGACCCTGTACCGAATTATTGGGCGCAGGATATTATTTTATTTTATTTTGTTTTATTTTAATTCCGTTTTTGCGAGCCGAACCATTTAAAATATCTAGTTCCCCGATGGACATAATTGAGTGACGGACCAAGTCCCGTAAATCTCCACTTTGACTTTGTGCAGCGCATTCTCGCATTTTGACAACATGGCAAGTGAGCCTGACGAACCTGAAGACCCACCCGCAAACCTTAAGTCCTCCGTTTGGGAACACTTTGGTTTCAGGGTAAAATACGAAGATGGAAATAAACAAGTTGACAAGACAAAGCAGTGTGCCGACACTGCAGAACAGCGGTCGGGCCAGCTCCGCTATACTTTTTATTTTAATTGAGTAAAACTGAGTAGAAAAAACTAAAACTAAAAAAACTGAGAGGAGAGCTAAATCCAGGATAAATATTGGTGTGCCTCTCCAAGATGGAGAGAGCTTATCTAGGACTACAATTCGATGGCGACCTCGCGTGTGTTCTTCTAGACAGGCAAGCAAACATCTGGCTGATGTTATCAAAATATTAATAATTTCCACCAGTGTATTGCTGCGGAGCGGTGTGGAGCGGGGGCTGGCTAACCACAACATCTAACATTAACGATAGGTTTCTATAATGCTGAGCTGATGCTGGTAAATGAACTGCATTTATAAAAGAGGCAGAAGAATAGCTAAACATAAGACACACTGAGCAAGAGAGAGGAGCAGAGAGGGAGAAGCCATCACTGACTGTAAAGCTAAGTAACTAGCAGTTTGCTTAAATAACTAGCAGATTGCTAACTCAGCTAAAGTAAGTAGCATTTCTGAATAGAGTGTAAATAACTGAGGTTAGTGAGACAATCACTTAAAAAGAGAGCCATGACTTTAACACGGAAAATCGGACATTATAATCAGTTTATTTAAAAAACCCGGACACCCTGGATGGGACGTGAAAACTGGACATGTCCAGGCAAAAGAGGACGTTTGGTCAGCCTAAGTAACGTTACTACTCATAGTTAGATCAGAGTTTGACGATCCGGTGTAGGTACCAGATCGGCTCGGGCTGCTACACCGGCCAACGGACCGCATTTGCATAAGTGAGGAGCGTTAGATCTGTATCTGTTATATAACTACAACTCCCATGATCCCACGCTACTTCATGACGTCATCCAAGTCCGTCTTCTGTTATTGTTTTGGTTTGAAACCCCTAGCGGCAGAAAATTACACATTGCAGAAATGTATATTTTTCATTCAAAAAGTGTGTTAAAAAAACAGCAGGATTTTATTTTTCACTTTTATATTTCTATTTTCATTCAAACAATGTGAAAAAGCAGGATTTTATATATATATATATTTGTTTCATTCAAAAATTGTGTAAACTGCTGAGGTGGTATGTTTTAATAAGGTTACCAATAAGTAAAAGATATTTAATAGTTGTCTATTTTTTTCATTACTGTACCGAAAAAAACCGAACCGTGACTTGTGTACCGAGGTACGTACCGAACCGAGATTTTTGTGTACCGTTACACCCCTACTGACCATAGATAAGCACCTCATACAACCCCAGTTATAAATTCTGAGCTGTCCCTTTAGTGTACAAGAACGTGCAAACTGTCAGTTTGACTATCAGGAAAGCATCACTGAGATAGTGTGAGCTGTCATTGACTGCAGCTGTCGTTGGTTAGGAGATAGATTAGTAAACCACAATGGCTCATTTTCACTTTCGACATGTGTTAAAAACAATGTGTAACAAAAATAGCTTCGGGTGTGTATTAGACAGAGCCAGGCCAAACTCATCCTGGACACATCACCACACAGGACGCACACAAATGAAACTGATCTCCTCTTCTGAATACATGCAAGACGACAAACAAGCATATCTTGTTTCCCCAAATCTTAGCGTTTTAAGCGTATATAGCATGTGGCCAAAGCATCAGTGTTTGACACATGTACAGTTGAGACATGGGATGATATGGAGATTTTCTGTCCCGATTATCCTGCCAGAATAACTGCAATTAATGATATTATTCCAATAATCATTAAAAAAAACGCTTCAAATGACATTAAAACTTACTGGAATACATTCACCCTACATTTTCTTAAGAAACAAGTACTTTTACTGCATCACAGATAGGACATACATCTTTTTTTGTGAACAAACTTAAGTAAAAAACAAACAATCGTAGGCAACTGGACTTGCTTGAGTTCCTTGAGGACGTTTTACCTCTCATCCAAGAGGCTTCTTCAGTGAGACACACGAAAGGGCAAGGAACGACAGACACTGAAGTTCCTGACACTACAGTCTCGCCCCAAAACTGGAGAAGCCTCTTGGATGAGACGTGAAACGCCTTCAAGAAACTCAAGCAAGTCCAGATGCCTACGATATAGCACTTAAGATTGCCATGGCCTGGATGACTGAGAATCTTCACTAACGTATTACAAAGCCAAAGCCAGGCCTGTCAGTTCTTGGAAACGGCATCATATCTTTTGTTATGCAATGTGTGAGTGCTTGATTGAGATGTTTTGCATTTTTTGAGGTTGGTGCACAGGCAGCATGTTTTTGCAGAGTGTCTTTCATTGTTGGTTCCCCAGCAGTCTCTTTGGATGTTGGTTGACATGACATTCGTAATGATGATGATAATGGAAGTTCACCATGATCAACTTATCACGAGTGTTTGTCATCATGATCTGCAACAAAATCATATTGTCCCACGCCTAGTTTACATGCTGCACTGACTTGCTTCCTGCTTGTGTACGCTCATCTCTTCTCTCTTACTCCATCCATTAACTTCTCATCTGGCCTCACAGAGAGTCCAGGGGTCCTCTGACAGATGTCATTTTGTAATTTCCAGACCAATCAGTTCTGTAGTTAAACCACAGCAGCACAGTAAAGTCAGACTACAAAAAAGAAATTCGAAGCTCTTTAATGATTATTCCTGCAGATTTCATCTGATTCCCCAAAGAGAGCCAGGGCTGAAATTACAGGCTTTGTTTCTTTCTTATATATATATATATATATATATATATATATATCACCAATAATTCATTTAATGAGTCTAAACACAAATGTGTATTTTCCAAAGTCAGCTGCTGCTGTTAAAGTGCTTGGCTGCCACTGTTTTCCGAGATCCATTAAAACCAGCTTACAGGGATATACTGCTGCATGGACACAACTAATCCATAATGTTACAGTCAGTTTGCCAACAGCAGTAGCTCTTGACCGTGGCAAATACATCAGTGGGTTTTAAGTCATTAAAGACATTAATGGGAAGATATAAACTGACACTAGTATTGCCTATAATGGCACACAGACAGCCTTTATGTAAGTGGTGTCTCGCATGCATTCAGCAAACTGAGCAAAATAAAGTTTCAGACTATTTTAAGTGCATTTAGGCAGCGTAAGGACATGATGCATAGTTGTTGTGCTGGCTCTGCACGCGAAGAGGTGGCTCTGCTTTAAATGTAGGATGTAACACTGTTTGTGGGTGGACGTCTTCAGCCCACAGAGTCTGCCAGCCAGGCCAGCGCTGCGTCTGTCATGTTTCAGAGTCATCTTCCCCAAAATCAGATTTTTGACAAGTGAAACAAACACGTGCTCGGTTCGACTGAGATTTAACAGCTGGAGAGCATTCCACGATTTGGCCGTTAAAGAAATGAATTGCTGCAAAACTCCCACTTGTTAGTGTTCTTTTTTTAATGCCAGAGGAACACAGTTGGTTTTTTTTTTAATCAGTCTGACTCAGTGTTGTTCAGTCACTTTCCAGTACACTACCAGAATGAGTAAAAAGGAAACGTACCTGCGCAGTGGATTAGCTCGGGGGGTAGGAACATTTGATGTGGGAGAACAGACTGTCAAGGTGTTGGAGACAGTGTGACACAAAAATGATGATCACGATGATGATGATGTGAAGAAATTAACGACCATGTGTGCTCATGGTGTAGATAATCCAGTTTCCTGGCAGACCGCAAATTTGCAGAATTCGTTTCTGCTGGAGGAACTTAGCTGTCACTTTGCATGCAACAATTGTCACCGGTTCTGCTTTTGTAGCCACTGATATCCGTCCGCAAGGGGACCTCTTCCTGAAATTAGATTTTGGCACTGCTCAGGAAGAGCAATACTACATCTTGTGTGCATTAGGGCTGCAACTAATGGTTATGTTCAGTGTCAGTTTAATCAGTGGGTTATTTTCTTGATTCATTTATTAGTTGTTTGGTCTTTAAAATGTCAGAAAATGCTAAAAAAAAAAAAAGAAAAGAAAATACAATCAGTGTTTCCCAGAGCCTGTGATGACCAGCTCAAGTGTCTTGATTGTCATAGAGGAGTAAAATAAAGAGAAAATGTTCACATTTAAAAAGCTAGAATCAGATAATTTTGCCTTTTTGTATTCTAAAAGAATCAAATTAGTTGGTGATTAATTTAGTAGGTGACAACTAAACGATTAATTGTTGCGGCTCTGTGCATCATTTTTATCAATTGTTTTTGTCTATGAATTGTCAGAAAATAAAAAAATGCCAGTCTCAGTTTAGCGGAGTCCAAGGCGATGTCTTCAAATGTCTTGTTTTGTCTGACCAAAAGTGCAAATCCCAGAGTCAGTTTAATGTTAAACCTGCAGTCTGGTGTGAGTAACAGATTAGTTGATCAATAGAAAACTAATTTGCTAACAGATTGTCATTTTTATAAGCATAAATGTGAAATAATTGCTGTCTTGTGTGCTCTAATGTGCATAGTTGTTGGTTTTATAAATGCTTTATGATATTAAGACAAATATTTGGTGATTGTGAACTGCTGGTCACACAAAACAAGACATGGAAGGATGTCGTGAGATGCGGAATGTTGTAATGGACAAGATGGTTTGTTAAATTCCCGTAGTGGAAAAAACGCCTAGTGACATTACGCCTGCTGCATAATTTGGCACTCCTTGGGCTTAACAAATTAGGCTGGTGGTTTTGTCTCTCCTTTCTGTAAACTGCCGGGCAGAGATGACAATGAGACGGGTTGCTGAGGCAGCCCTCAGTGCTTGTGCAACAGGATATGACTGTTTGGAGTTTGGTGACATGTGAGCGGTTGACTCTACGCACACAAATGCACCAGGATACAGTTACAAGGGAAGTAGTTTGTCGCCCAACAATTTCACAAGAGAAGCACCTCTGTGAAATGCAATGAAGTCATGTGACAAATAAATTTCAGGGTGTTTACAGTGAAATAATCGATGAAAGAAATCATGTTTAAATACGTACAGAAATAAGACATCAGTTTTCTGTTACCACTGTCTCCACTCTTCCTCTCTCCTCCTCATACTCTCTTCCTGCCTCGAGTCCCGGAGGATGTATAACTTTTTTTAACAGCTGTATAATAATAATCCAGACCTGATGTTGCACAGGAGCCCATCAGACTTCTTAAATTTCTTCCCAAACGGCTCTTGATTTTTAGTTCTTTCAGGTTGTTTGAGGTCAGGTTATCCAAGGCTTCAACATCTCTCTCCTTTATTGAATTACACCCTAACCTAATACACCTAGAAAAATTATAATCTGATAATCCTAATTTGATTTTGATCTTAAACACAGCAACACAATGTGATAGACTCGAGCTGCACCGTATAGACACTTGAGCATCCTGTTTTGAAATGTGGTCACGTGTGCAGCTCGTTTTGTCATGTCAGAAGAAGGAAGTGTACCCGGTGAGTTGGGTGTGGCTGAGTGAGCGCCCGCTCATTGTTGTGACGTTGGCGTTTATACGTTATGATCAGGGAAAACTGATCTCACACTAATTGAGATGTTTCACGTTCCCTCTCCTTTGAATTTCAAACAAACTCAGTGCAACCTGTAAATTATGAATGCTTATCTGTCTCTCTGTTTGCGTAAAGCAAGCACTTCACTTATGTGCATTTATCTTGGGAGTTGTCAAAAGCATTTGCCTTCCTAACAGCATTAGCATTAGTTGCATTATCACTGTAAACAAAGCCACTGTGTCTGTGTGTTCTTTTCCCCACTGACATACACTTCATGGACTGCCTCGCCTTATCTTACTGGCAATCTGTTTTTGTTTTCTTGTGGTCTTGGTTTTTTAATGTGTACTCAATAATTCTCTGAGACTGTCTGTCTCTGGTGATTTCTTTTCCTTCCTGTAATAACCGCTGTCATTAGTTGCATTTTGCCGTTTTCCAGTGAAAGGCTGAACGACCACATCACCCACAGCTGCAGCGAGGCTTTTTGTCAAGACACTTACATGTATATAATTGTCCTGTGGAACAAAAGTAAAGGCTGAGGTCTTTTCTTTTATTAACTCTTGGTAGTCGCTTTATCGTCTCCGAAAAGCACACAGTAGGGGCTCATTTATGCTCAACGTTAGATACAGAGACGGATGAAGCCTTCTGTCTGTACTCTGTGTTCATTTTGTCAGTATTTGTGCATGTTTTCTGAAAGCTTACGGACGAAACCGTGCTGTACCACTGGAAAATGTGTAACAGATGAAGTGAGATCTGACTGAGTCTGAATAATATCGGAATTGAACAAATTGGTAATATAGTAAGAGAATTCTCTATCCACATGTTGGGATGTATGGAGATAATGGCAGCACAGGAAAACCCATTAAATATAGGCGGCACTGTCTCATTGCCAGTGGACTGGAGCTCTGTACATGGCTCCGCAGAGGACAGGAATGCTTTTCAGTTTTTAAAATGTCACGTTCAATGTCACACATAGGCTGGGAAACAGGTTGGTAAACAGGAAGCAGCATGGTGGCCAGTAAAATGTTATGGTGCAGACTAACCTGAATTCTGTTGAGGCTGCTTGTACAGAGACAGACTTTATTTTGTGGCGGCAAATTATTGTGTTGTGCAGGGAAAGGGGTGAAAGCATGTCCACCCGGGTTTCATATTTCCATCACTGCTGATCAGAGTTGATCGGAGCTGGAGCTGATAAATACCTGAGACTACTGCAGAGTCTTTTGCTCTGGGTGAATGCTGATTCTAACTTTTCCCATTAAGGACAAAAGCCGGGTGTTTTTTTTGTCCAGTGGAGAAGGGGCTTTACATGCATAAAATTGTGCTGTTGAACAAGAGTAAAGCCAGAAGTCTTTTCTTTTTTAACTCTTGGCATTTGCTTTATCATAAGGCTGCATGATAAGGCTGCATTAGCCTCAACATCAGAATTTCAACATTTTAGGATTAGATTGCATTTTCTTCTAACCTCAGTTGAGCCATCTAACAAATTGGCTGCTTTTTATGAAGAAGATGAAAAAAGGAACCTCTTATTCACCTGTACATGTCTTAAACCAGCACTAATCAATAGTATTTTAATATCAGTAGATCAAACGAGAAGATGTTATGTGAAATGATTGTTTATTGTAACAATCTCAAGAGAGTTATCTCCAGAATCTGCAGTTTCCTCAGCTCTGTGGACCATTTATGCATCTTTTAGCTGTTTGGGTTTCTGACCTGCAACTTCACTGTTCTAGTTCATTCTCTCTGCTTTTATCAAGCCCATATCCAGCCTCATCAGGCTTCTGTTTTCCTCACAAACACTTGCCCTCGCCCAGTGATGCCTCCCTGCGTCAACAGGTTCATGAGTTATTAAAGGGGACGTGGCAAAATTGTGTGTTTGGTGATGTTGCGTGAATCCATTTTGAAGTTGAATGCGTTTTTCTTATTGCCTATCTCACTGCACCCCTTTCCCTTTTTAGCCAGTTGGCATGTACACAAACTTCTCTTCACATGCACACACACACTGAACCCTCATGCCAAATTTCAGCCTTCTAGGGCACAAACTGTGGCTGCTAAAGAATGAGGAAATTTTTGTGGACAGAGCAATCTATACCCACTGTACGCTACCTGCCCAGCAGCAGACGACAGACTGACAAAGTTAGCGTCTACCTGGTGAACATAATGGAGCACTTAGCAGCTGAATATCCACATATTTTTCACAGGGGCTGGTAGAGTCCAGAGCAGAGCTAGAAAAAGAGTCAATATTGGATTTAAATTTGCCAGGTGGCCAGACACATGACTCCAAATGAACGATAATGTTGCTCCATATTTGCTGTAGTTTATTCTCAGCAGCTGCACTGGGACATTCTGTTATATCCCATATCATGACCTATAGAAGCTGGTTGTACTTTATAAACGGATGGGATTGTGCTGTAGGTTATTTAATACTGTCAAAAGGTGAATATTTCCAGGGTTTAACTTGAATGCCGTTGTATTCATGGGTGTAATGCTGCCTGATAATGCCATGAATTATAATCCTCACTAGTTGTTGTATGTAACTGCTCCTACAGTTATTAATCTTGACTAATGTTGCAGCCCGAGATACAGTATTTACACAGTGTCTTCTTTGCTCATGAGGGCGCACAGTGAGTCATGTGTTTCAGGATTAAACATGGCATGTTTTATGTAATGCAGAAAGAGCAACAGTGTTTGTCTCACTCACTCGCGCGCGCGCACACACACACACACACACACACACACACACACATACCTTAAAGTGTAGATTATGTTGAGTGTGAGTGGATGAGTCACGCCATAGAGAGAGGTGACCTTTAGCTTGCAGAGTCGGAGTGACAAGTATTTGTTGATAATTAGAAATTCCTTTCTATTTTAAGTGTGTGTGTGTCGGAGTGTGTGTGTGTGTGCTGGGATTACTGTCAGCTGATGAAAGTGTCTTTGTTCCACCACCATTTATTATAACATTGTTTTCGCTTCACAGATTTGTCATTTAATCAGACAGTTGTTACTTTAACAAGACATTTTTTTGGCTACATCATCCACCCAGGTTTGAGCCATCGTAAATCTCTCAAGTCCTAAATGCTGCTGAAGTGTCACGGAGCAAAACGCACAACCTGCTGTAGGCACACTAAGGCCCAATCTTGCCCCCACCGCTCAGCTCTAACCCCTCCATCTCCACGGCCATGTCTGGGGTGTCCAGATTCTCTTGTGGCTCTTCAAACTGAGGTTTTTCAGAAGTGTTATGAAAAATCACTTGCAAGGTGGCTGCACGACAAAAGAAGCCCACAAATGTATTTTCTTTGTTATTAAGGATTAAAAAACGACAATAACCATCTTGTTATCTTAGTTCAATGTCATTTCAGTGTAATTTTCAGGGTGTCTACAGGTCCTTAAAAAGCCTTAAATTGTCTTAAATTCAGATTCAATGGGTCTTAAATATTTATATATATATATATATATATATATATATATATATACACACAGACTGTTTGCAATCATTTGATAATAATAAATAGTTGATAATAAATAGTATTTATGACAACGATGATATTTTGTTTTCATTTTACATTAAGCACATTAAATTTAAACTCACCCAGATATTGGCATTTTTCCTTACTGTTCATTTTGAACAGACATCAGTGTGTTTACTGAGAAAGAGAACTTGAAAAGGGTGGTATTGAAAGGGTAAAAAGTCAATTTAAGTTGGATATATCTGAAGACACCCTGATTTGGCTCTTATCTTATAACAAGCATTACAAAAGACCTGTTATTTCCACGTTGCATTCCCTCCTTTGATGGCATATGACACCTGAAATTTAACTTAAGTCCAGTATCAAAGTTGCTGCACTTGTTACCGCTCCTCTAGTATCAGTGCAGACTGGCAGGGTAGGAACACAGGAACACAAGATTTTATCTACTACCCCTTATAACTTTGTTTTGAGGGCACAGGTGGCACAAGAAAACAGGGAAAAATATTAAATGGGATTGGGCCCAAGTCATTGCTAACCTGCCCTCTGCTATCAAACAATGCAACTGAATGTTTGTTTCAAAAATACATATCTATCATTCAGGAAAAAAGACATATTGTAGTTATTAAACAAACATGATTATATAACAGCGTGTTCAACCAGACTTTTTTGTTTGCATCTGACTAAAAAGACTTAAACGACCAGTTTTTAAAAGCCAACAGAATCATCAGTCAAGCCCACGTGTGTGTGACTAACTCTCAGAGCTCCAGTGGGACCTTTAGCCCTTTGTGAATACTGGTGTTGACTGTCGATATTTGGTGGGCAGACTCCAGCTCAGACGGCACCTCTCTCAGTTTCAGCCCTCAGGCTATTTATGGCGCTCTCTATTCGCACCATGTCGCTATAAGGCCCACAGTCCAACATGCGGTAACATCCTCTTATATTCCTCAGACCTGGGTGAAGTACAGCTCAAAAACATCTCTGGTAGTTATAATCTACACAGGTGCAGGATGGAGTGTGTGAGCACAATAAAAATGCTTTATATGATGCAAAGAGACAGGAAATAAGACACGCAGCAGTTCAAAAGCTAAAACAAAGATAGATGCCAATTATGTTTTGTCTTCTATTTATAACATACCTTTCAAAATCAAAGTATTGGTGAACTAAAACATCTTGTGTAGGCTTTCCTAATCAATGGGATATGCAATATAACGTCTGTGCTTTGTTTGTGTAACCAGAGATCCCTCTGTATATATTTGCAGGCCATTTGTAGGACACATTTAGGCACCGAACTCCACTGTGGAATTCAAGAAGTAGAACATGAGAGAAGTGGATCAAGTAAAACATGGCTGAAAGATACTCTCTCTGGTTTTGTCGTCGTGTCCTATAGCTGGGAGGGAAATGGAAATTGGAAGCTGTTGCAATTCAGAGCCAAGTCTTGACACCCCAGAGCTGGTTAGGACTTTTTATCAGGTCAAAGCGGCCACAGATAAATGGTTAAACTGTAATGCTGCAAACACTCTGCCTTCATGTTCAGCCTTTATCATTCGCCCATCCTTTTTGTGCTCCTCTCTGATTGGTCGGACATCCCTCTTTCTGCAGTCTAACCCTCTCCGCCATTTGTGAACTTTGTCCAGTGACCTGATGTGGCCTCAGTTGGCACCACTTGTTGGCTGTCCTGCACACACACACACAGAACACTCAGCAACATGAGCCTATGTCAGCTTCACATGCTCTGCCCTGTTGACCTGTTTCACACTTGCAGTGCATCACTGAGTGTGTGTGCTCATGCGCTGACCACAAACTCCACACACCGAAGCATTAACCGCTCAGTGCATAGGACACGTCTGTGTACTTCTAGAACCTTTTCACATGCAGCATTTGGGAGTGACTGAGCCACTTCTCTAAATCCTCAACTAACAGAAAACAAGGTTGTGTTAATCAGTGCTGCTTCATTAGTTGTGTTTTCAGCTGGGAACCAAAATGGCAGTCAACCTGAATATTAGACCTATTTCCAGCTTAGACTCGCTGTGTTTATCCGATGCATTTATCCACAGCGGTTGTAGAGGTCCTGTGGCAGTGAGAGGATCCAGAGATCATGTGAAATGTCAACAAAGCTCACACACCTGTGGCATTTCTTTCTTTTTGCCAATTTATTTTTAATTCTTTGTGGCAGGTACTGAAGGACATGATGGAGAAAGACTAGAAGAGAAAGTCTAGTCATTATGAGGGAGTGTCTGAATTATTGGGATGTATTGGCCGTGTTTTTTTCTTAATTTGGTCTTTATTTATATAAGATTGTTTATTTGTTTTCAGTTGTACAAATATGTTAAATTCAGATAACAGCAAACACAAGCAACATCACAAATGAGCAAAAAGGGGAAACATGAACAAATAATGTACAAAGGATTAAAAATGTTGTGTAGGAAGTCAATGTAAAAAGATTAGCTGATTGACTGCAGATCTGAAAGCTACATCTAATTAGATTTAAGTATAGGAAGGACAAGTAAACCACAGTTTTCCGACCTCAGACCTCAGAATTTATCTAGTTTGACATGCTGTGTGACATGTCTTAAACATCACCATGCGACTGGGAGGTTCAGGGTTTTTTTCCACTGTAGGAGAACTAGCCTGCATGCTAATGACATTATAAAAGCTGCAGTCTCGTAATTAGCTCCTTTTTAAATGACAACTTCACCTGTATAATGACTATTTGTATATCAGTTACTCCACTACTGTGTGCTACATAAAAATTTGTGAAGAAAAATTTTCTTGCATGACCCAAGTCTGATTTATCCAGTCGTATGCTCAGCACTTCCCAAACACATGTATTTTTGCTAAAACATTAAGATTCAAAACAGTTATGCAAAGTGTTTGCCCTGAGCGTGCCTGAGCAGGCGCATGCGTATGAGCTCCGCTTGAGCAAAGGTCAAACACGTACGCCTGCCCAGGGACGCCACTCAGTTATGCAATAGACTGTTTATATGCAAGTGTTTTAAATCGTTAAGGTTTTAACAAGAATACATGTTTGGGGGAAAAAAAATGAGCATACAACTGGATAAATTAGACTTGGATTTAACTGCACGAGTTCTGTGAGAGTTTGAGGCATGCCAGATAAACAGAGGTTACTTCCCGAATTCAAGGTAACACGCAGTGAGCTGTTGTTGTACAAATGGTCATTTTGCAGTTGAGGTATTCCCTGAAGAGACTGTCCTTAAGCTGGACGACAAATATAGCGATTTGTTCCTTTTTTTTAAGGAGCTGTGACCATCTTAAATGCTTAGTGGGACATATTACCATTGAAAACTAAATCTGTCAGTGTCTGTCAGTGGACAAACTGGTGGCAGTGTGTTTTGAAATCATCTCCATCTTAGTTTGGCTTCTCTGTTCTGCATTTTCTCAAATATTTGGCTGACATATGCATGATTACTTTACATCTGCAATAAGCCTGATTCATAGCGCCAGTTTCATCAGAAACACATTTTTTTTTCATTTCAAATATGTTGTGAAAGAAGTGATCCACAGCTGTTAACAGGGGGTTAATGCTACAGCCACTATGTCAGAATGACCCCCGTGACATTGACTTGTCATCTAAAACTGAGAAGTAGAAGCCAGGAATTGAAGGTGTAAAGTTTCTGAACAAGTCAAACACACACTTAAGTCTGAGAAGTGCTTTTCTTTTGTTGAGGACGAAGCACAAACAGAGAGTGGACTCCAGAGCATACACAGTATTTAGATAAGAGTCAGTGAGTGCATTCAGAAACAAAAGGGACATTCCATTGTTGATTAACTCTCCTTCTCACATTTCCTTTAACATTTTTGGATAATCTTTAAGTGAACGTTTCAGACGGTGTGTGCGTTACCGCAGCTCAGTGAAAGGTGATATGAGCTCATTATCTGCTGACCCCCCATATCTAACCAGGAGAACCAGTGGTTTAATGATTAACAAAACCCAGTGCTGTGTGTGAAGGGAGCTTTCCACATCAGCGTCTTTGGCAAAAGCTAAATTATAGTTGTTTTTTAGTCACTCGCTGATTTATCTGGTGGTTTTTTTAGATCCTGCTTGTTTTATTAACTTCTTGTTGGTGCTATTAGTCATTTTTGTTTTGCAGTTCCTTCACAGCTGTCAGTAGCGGGGCAAAAAATACGTTTATGCAACATCTGAACAGGACCTGCATGACTTTAAAGTTGCCTTGTTTTCCAGCAGTAATGTTTGAGCTATCAGCTTAAGCACACTTCCAAATAATCGGGGCGTTGTTCTAGAGTATCAGAGTAAACAGCGCAGGACTGTCATGATGCCGGTCTGGTTGAAGATTGATGCCTGTCAGCTCCATGATAGATACAGAGCGTAGCAGATGTGCATGCAGCAACATGCCTACCTGAGTAGGGCTGCATTCACACTGAATCAGGCGTTCCTGCGATTAGCTGCAGGGTTTGTGCAGCAGTGTGGGAGTGTCACTTAAATGGCCCATTTGTGGAAGAGTGGAGGGTGGAGACCAACTATAGAAAGCCAATCTCTCCGTCTCAGAAGTATTTGTCTTCAGTTAGTTTGTTTATGTTGGCTTTAAAGATCTGTAGCATTCCTTTTCATCATCATAACGGTAGTATCTTTCCTGCCACAGATGACACACATGCACGTAGGCCTGTCACAAAGCCTACTTGCGGTGTACATATGTATCGTTGTCAATTTAAGACAACTTTATGCCACTGATATAATAATGATATGATAGGAAAATACTGCAAATACACCCTTTTAAAAAGCAAGAACTAAAAGGTCAGTAATGTATAAATAAATGTTTGTGTCTGTGTGAAAGAGACGAGCCCTGCTCACAGTGAAACTCCGACAGGGAGCAGACAAGCGGACAGAAGCAGCACGATTCTTCCGTAATTATCATTTGTGCTAGGGCCATTAAAGTCGTATTGGATCTTCTCCAGTCAAACGATAAGTGTATTTGATCTTTTTTGTAGTCAGATCTAGATTAAAATGACTGTTATACACTGTGAGCTGTGATGTTGTAAAGTCAAGGGCTGTGTATTTGATGGAGATGGCAGTTCAGTGTGCCTAGTATGGGTATACCACACGCCTGTGGCAACTGAATACTTTCCATTGAAGTACTCTATTGGTATCAGTATCATTTTAAGGGTACTGGTATTGTAATGTTTAACCCGTACCCAGCCCTTGAGCGTGCACACAAAAACAAAGCGAGTGCTCTCCTTTGTCGGACAGTGCACACAAGCTACATTTTTGGCCACTGCAGCGTGATGTCAGGTTTCTACAGAAGTCGATTCTGTCTCAACATTTTGCCACAGGTCGCTGTTTGTGTTTTTTGTTGTTTCATCCCCTGTAGCCTCACAGCCGCAGCCTTGACACACTACTCACAATCAAAAGAATGGAGGGACTGGCATTTTGCCGCAACGCCTGATTTGGTGTGAATGCAGCCTAAGAGAAGCTCAGACATCAGGAGCTCTAAGCCTGAGGGGGGGGGAAACAACATGGGCGAGCACAAATGTCTTTAAACTAGTGAAAATCCCTGCAAAATAACAAGTAATGCCGTCTCTGGTGTCTGTGGTGGTAAGAACATCTGAGACTCTTTCTGGGTCTTTAAATAAAAGCAGCAGCCCCTCATGGTGTGAATGTCTGCACTGTAGGGTCAGTGTCTGTTTCCTCTCCTGAATGTTGCTCTTGTGCAGACCATGAGGTCATATTGTCTTTATTCCACCTGTGTCTGTTCGTGCTTAGCTGTCAGTCAGGACATTTACATGCTCCAGTCGAGTTTCTGCTGTAATCAAATTCCTTTGATGTCATGTAAATGAGAAATCCGGTTTCTGTAGTTGGGATGGAGGAGTGGAGAAACCTGTTCTAGTGAAAAATGCCCATTTTAATTTTTCTTCAGATGTCTTTCTTATCTGACTAGCTGTCCAGAACTCCAAAGATAATCAGTTTACTGTCGTGTATGACAAAAGAAAACGAATAAATCCTCACATTTTAGAAGCTGAAACTGAGAAAGGTTTTAGATTTTTGCTTGAAAAATGAAAGTTCAGTTCACTTGTCAAAGTAATTTCAGATTAATTTCCTGTCGACTGACCGATCATTGCAGCTCCACTGTGTATGTACTTTATATGTGCAGGGCCGCACAGCTACTTCTCGCTGTCAGAGTGTAACTGTGGTAGCGCGCTGAGATCAGGGTTGAGCCTCACTGCTTGATCGTAGCGGGTAACGGTGATCGATGACAATGAAATCGTGATCTAGACAAATAGATAAATTGTTTCCACTGTCCTTACCCCCTGCTCATTATTTTTGATCAGCCGACTTGACCTCTGATGTCCAGGGCCTATTTTCTCTCCCGCCTCTCTACATATTTGCATTATAAAATGTTTCGATAAGAGACTGGTTTTTTGAGTTCTTCTTACTGTGGATATTTATCTTGCCACGTCTCTCAGCTTGTTGACACACAGGTCATTCTATCTGTTTTCAGGTTGGACCTTTCAAAGCTTCCCTCCCTCTCGCGTTCCTCCCTGCCTGATCCTGTTTGCCTCACTGGCTGATGTTCCCCAGAGGGCGGGGCTAAGTATGGGGTAAGAGAGCTGAGAGACGACACCAAGACGACACAAGCTGAGGAGGCGCTCTAACCTGCACAGGTGAGACACACACACACACCTTCAGAAACACATGCAGCATATGGTTATCTGACTTACGAGAGGGAGTTAAAGGTCCGGTGTGCAGGATTTAGGGGGATATAATAGCAGAAATGGAATATGATAGAGTAAGTCTGTTTTCTTTGGTTTGTAACCATGTGAAAATAAAGATCGTTGTGTTTTGATTACCTTAGAATGAGCTGTGTATATCTAGGGAGCAGGTACTTCTACACAGAGATCGCCACGTTGCCCTGCCACGTTTCTACCATAGCATAGGTTGTACAAACCAAGCAGTGGCTCCAAGTACGGCCATTCATGTTTTGGCACCGGCCACTGTACTTAGCAGCCCCTCCAAGACAAGTGCGTCTCAAAAACACAGATTTCTGTAATGTAAAACTGCTTTATTGTGTGTTTTTATCCGTTGAAATCACCAGGTCTGTTTGTTTTAGAGAGGAAGAGACCTCTGTGGATAATTCAGCTCCTATTAAAACCTCCTAAATGATGAACACTGAGGGAACTCTAAGCAGGAGAAGTTTCGGCTGGTTGCAATCTGCTATCCTCATGGCTAGAAGCCACTGAACCCCCCTAAATTCCTTTAAAAACACCTTTAAGTCTGCATATTTTTTTGATATTTGTAATGTGCGCTTAAAAGTGCTGGGCATTGCATACGCTGCTCAATAGGTGGAGCCAGTGGGAGAAACACTACTACGCAGATTCATTGGGCTGATACCAAAGAGTTAAACAGGGAAGCTGGAAACTTTTTTGGCACATGTGCCAGGCGAGCAGTTCTCATTCAACTGAAGGCGCCAGCTTGGGGTCTGGGATCCAGATCTAATCATAAATCCATGGTACAAACTAACGCTTCACTCCATAATGAGGTATATATGTTTGTGGAAACAGAACCCTGAAACTCATTTAGATCTGCTTCAACTCACACACACACACACACACACACACACACACACACACACACACACACACACACACACAAAGCCCTTTTACCTTACACAGCCATTGTCTTCTGCTGTCTCACACCCTTCCCCCACACAGGTGAGACTCCTCACCTCACTGAACCTTTTATCAGGGGGAAACCACGATGGTCAAACACAACCTGGCATTGTCCAGTAATTACTGCCAGATATAATCAGAGTGCCACAGACAGCTGTCTGTGCTGATCAGTGAGTCCACATAGAAGTCCATCTGGCTCGCTGTAGTTGCCAGGATCTGACCTGTGCATCCATGCATTAAAAAAAAAAAAAAAAGATTGATTTTTAGGTAATATACAGCATGTTAACCTCAAAATATCCTCCTGAGATTCATTTAAAACCAGTCTTTTGGTAGCAAGACAATCACAGTTGAAATTGGTTGTTTGCTGCTGTCTGAGTATATGCTGATATTTTTACGGGGTATATTACACTGCAAAGGTTTTAATGCTGACTCCCGGCGCAAACAGAGAACCAAAACACTGAAAAGATCAACTTTCAATTACCACAGAAACCTGAATGCTTTTAGTCAACTATCAACTGGTGCTGCAGAGTCCTGGATTACAGGGTAACCACATGCTAAACAAATAGACTGACTTTACCCAATAGATAAACATTTAGTGGCATATTAACCTGTTTATAAAATCCCCAACTTAAAACATAGTAATTTCAAACCATCTTCACCATGAAGCTTTTCCCCAAATTCACATGTTGAACATTTCATAGGCGGAGATATCCTGTATTTAAGTATCACACGACCCTGCATGAAGAGGCCACTGCATTTATAATTGAATTAAATTTTACTTAAACTAATTCAGCTTTGACACAGGATGTTCTATCTTGATGTAATTATTTACACAGAGTTTTCCATAAGCACTGGCTTTCAGTTGGATTACTGAACACGATTACTTTAGTCATGTTGTCGTCATTTTTTAGATTTTGGTCTTTTTAAATATGTCTTTTAGGGAAAAAAGGGAATTCTCACACTGTTGTGTTACTTGCAATAAACTTTATTGGACAAACAACATTTCAGTTGTCCTGCGCACCTGTGTGCAAGTGTTTGAACGTATGCATGAGCCTCTATATTTTAATTTTGTGAAATATATCTTTTAACCAGAGGAAGAATATCAGTCATCGGACATCTAGATCTTAAAGGCTCTAGGATTGTTGCTTAATCTACAGATTGTACCCCCTTGTTCTTGTACGCCTGCCGCCACCATAGACACAAAGGGTATAGAAGCAGATGAAGAAAGCCCTTCACTATCTCTCAAACAGGAAAGTAGCACTGATCAAATATTAACCCAGATTCTGTCACTGTGTTGCCTGTCTCTCACCTCAAATATTTTCATAAACATATTTTAGCTTACTGTTTAACTGCAATTTGAGGTTATTTGTTGCCGGCAACCACCATTTTGTTTTTTTTTTGGATGAGCAACAGGCTTTACATCACCCTCCAGCAGGAGTGTTTGTTTCCAGTGCAACGCTGTGCATTCAGATGGTTGTAGGTTGTCTGCCGCTTGAGCTGCTTGACCCTTTTTCTGTTTTCTCTGGTCCTGTAGTCTACTGCTTGGACAGCCCAATTTTATGAAAAGACCATCTTTCCATCAGTGAGATGCTTCTTTAAGAAACAAGCTGACTTAAATTGCGTGGCAGCTCTGCTCCCAGTCCCTCCAGACATCCTGTGTCAACCAAAGAGTGACTGAGAGACTCTGATTCTTACCTTTTTAAATTGCTTTATTCAGTGTTTTACCTTTTTTGTTGTTGTTCTTTTGAAGAGGAGGACACCTCTGCGGAAAATTTGGCTGGTAAAAATGTCCTGAGCAATGAACACTTCCCTTTTTACTTTTAAATGTGGGTTTCACAAACAGAACCGATTCTGCCACACATTGTCACATGTCATCTTTCTTATCATCATTTTAGTTTTCGCTTTTCTCATTGAGCTTTTTCTTTCCATGCTGTGGAAGTGAGATGAGCCTCCTGCACCCAAAACTTTCATTTGTGATCATCAAGGCGGCCTCTGTAATGCTCAACTGGGACAGAGGCGGAAATGAAGCAGGGAGAAAACAGTGTGGGACTAATATTACCACGCTACATCTGTGTTTGGTGAAATAGGATGGGTCATTTGATTGGGATTCTAACTTGACAAATTATGGACATGGCACGTTCGCATGGGATTAAGATTCTGGACATTCTCCGCAATTATTACACAAGGCTGGAGGTCCCCATGTAAGACTAGTGTCATGGGAACAGGGCTTCAGACTGCAAATAGCAACCACAGCACTGACGGTAAACTCACCCAACAGTTGAGTCAACTAATGGTTGCTCTGCTTTATGTCAGTGGTACATCATTTTCCTAAATCTGACTTCCTGTCTTGCACATCATCATTATCACCACACATTTTCATACAGTAAAACGTCAGTGATCCAGAGCTAAAAATGTTCCCCGGAGCAGACGTATGACTCCTCCATTATGTCATTTACGAGCGCTCTGGACCTCTATTAAGTACAAACATGCTGTGCTTTGTTCGGCTGCTTTATGTCTTTTCTTGGGAAACTGTGTGTGTGCTCTGCATCTTAATCTGTTCCTATCAAGACCATCTTCATGCAGCATTTTGTTTTTGCAGAATTTGCACTTAGACAACCACAGGTGTGAACCACAGCAGCACCAAAACGGAAAGGAGTTGGCATTTGACTGTTGCGGGGAAAACACTTTTTGTTTGTGAGAAGAGCTCATTCAGTCATAAACCTGCTCCAGCACTGGCATGTGGCAGAAATAGTGAACATTGTCTTCAAGGGACAGTTTTTACAGTATTACCGTAAATGTACTGCAACCGTACATGACCCACAGATGGGCGCATCAGCTAAAACACCCTTGTAACAGCATTAAGGCTGAAACAAATGGCTTCTAACCAGCCACAGATGTCCCATCAGCCCGATGCAGGTAGGTGTATGTTTAGTCCTATGCTGCTGACGCTTAATTAGACGTCCGGAAGCTGTGGTCTTGTCAACATGTTGTTCCTTCTTTAGCACCCCCCTTCCCCCTCCCACTCATTTCCCAGAAGTCTCCTTGTTTGTATGGGGATGCAGAGGACAGGAAAGCATAATCATCCATGAGAAAAAGACAGGGAAAGGAGGGGGGTCCGAAGAGAGAAGACTATGTCTGTGCTTGTCTTTGTTTGTAATATAACACTTATATACCTTCAGGATTATGTATCATTATCCTGTGGGATGTGGCTGGCCTTTCTCTCTGTTTTCATGCACATATGAGAGAAATTTGAGAGAAAGGAGAAGGGCACGAGGAGGCAGGTAGAGGAGGTGAGGAAAGAAAAGGGGGGTAAACAGGGATAGGGCATAGGAGAGAGCAAACAGGGGCGCAGCAGTGGCGAGTTGTTGCTAGGAGGCCGAGGGAGCAACACGATACAGAGGCAGGAAGGATACAGGCTGTGGTGCAGAGGAAGATAAACCCACTGGAGCACGAGTCAGTTATATATTTCAACTATTTCAAATTAGTGAAATTCATATTTATAAAAAGTATCATATAGCTGTCATAATTAGCTCTGTCATGCCATATTCCATGTCTCTGTCTTTGCATCATGATACTAGTTGAAGTGCAGGATTTTCAGTGTTGGACAGTCAGTGAATCAGCTGGGCCACTGCCACAATTTGTCAATTAATCAGTTAGTTGATGGAAAGAGAATGAATTACCAACTATTCTGTTAATGGATTTATAATTTAAGTCATTTTTCAAGCAAGAATGACAAGTACTTGCTTGTTCCAGCTTCTCAAATATCAAGATTTGCTGCGTGTTTTTATCAGATATGATCATAAAATAACTTATTTGGTTTTAATTTTTTTATTTTATTATTATAATTTTTATATTCTAAACATTAAATCAAGTAGATAATCATCAGGTGAAACCAATCATTAGTTGCAGCCCTACACCAGACTGAAATATTTCAGGTATGGGTTGGATTGCTATGAAATATTTCATATACATTCAAGGTCCCGAGAGGATTCAGGGTTTCATGCTAATGCTCTTTTCCTCTTTCCTGGATGAGCAAATGTGTCAGAAATCTACTTGCTCCTATACAGATTGTTTTATTTATTAAATGTTATAACAAAGACTAGGGTTAATTGTCATGTTTAATCTTTTTTTTTTTGCCTTTATTAGACAGGACAGTCTAAGTGTGAAGGGGGGAGAGAGGGGAATGACATGCAGTATATATCAAGGACATTGCCTTCGAATATGGGACACCTGCTCTACCCACTAAGTCACCGGGTGCCCATCATGTTTAATTTTTGAGCAGATGAATCAGAACCTGACCTGCCTGGTGTTCATGTTTCATATAGGCACCAGCAAAGCCCCGAAAGAGGAGTTGTCGGCGCCCCTCATAGCTGCCATGCAGTCGAGATGCCTTTGGCTCGTTATGGCATCTTAGCAACGTTTTTGGGAACGTGATGAACCTTTGAAAAACGACCCAGTGTATCCACTTTGCTCAAAACCCATCCAGGATAATTAGACTCTCCCTTGTGCCTCAGCTCATAAACTTTATCTTTTGTCTGTTGCCATTTTCTTGTTCCAATCAGCACCGAACATGTGCAACTCTCAACTGAGATGAGATGGAAGTAAAACAGCTCACTTCTTAGCTACTTCTGTCATTAGCGGATGAAAAAACAATGTGTAAGTATTTCTATGGGAAGTGAGTTGCTAGATTTACCAGCCTGATGTGGCATTTTACTTGCTTGGGCAATCAGGCAATTGGCTAATACATTCATTACTCTTTCACAAAGAACTGTACACTGTTTCCCTACAGAGCTGCTACCATGGATTTTTCTTTTAGTGACAGGCATTTAACTGTAAGGGTCAAGCGGTTTTAAAAACAAAGGTCCCAAACGTCCATAATATCTCCCAGATGCTGAGACATTTGACTTTCAGAGCTCACCCTCAGGCCTGGCGGTTCAAAAGCTGCACGCTTACTGCCGTTTATTATGTTTTTATCATCGTCCAGTCGTGAGTTTGTTTTATTGTTTTTAATACAGAATACGTGTTGCTTTAAGTTTGCGGCTTTGAAACAAAATTGGAAAGATTAAGTGGAGCGTCCTGGTAGCCCTGGGGGGCGCCGATCATGTAGTCGCCAGTTTGGCTGGGAATCTTTGTTGAATGTCATCCCTTCTCTATACTCCCTTGTTTCCCAGCTATCTAAATAAAGAAGAAGAAGCCAATAAATACAAGTAAATTTAATTGTCATGGATAATATTGTTCACTGTGTGTTTTCTCAGTACCACAAGAATTTCAAAGAGTTTATAAATAACTTAATGAAAACTCTGCTGTGGCTCCAGCAGATGTAAAAGCTGCCTCGCTTGCGAAAAGGAGGAAGACACAGGAAGAGGGCAGAATGCAGACATTTTCAGTAAGAAGAGAAAAGAAGCGAGACACAGCAAAGAGGATGTTATCAAGGATGTGTGAGCATGCCAAAGCAGAAGCCTGAGGCAAACCTCCTGGAAGGCTGTATTGTATGTTCGAACCCAACACACGCACGCTGTCCTCATTTTTCAGTTCAGTTGATGCCAGCCAAAATGGGGCAAAATCAAGGTGACGATACACCTTGAAATATTAAGCTTTGAAGAAACTTTCCTCTGCCGTTACATTGCTTAAATTAAGTAGACGGCATGTCACAGCAAACAAAAAACATGAAGCAGTGTGCTGCAGTCGGACAGCAGAAGACAAACCACGTTCTGTAATATGACCTCAGGTGAACCTTTTCTAATGGTGCATAATTGGTTTATTATATTTAGTATGGACTGAAGCCAGAACTCACCGTTAATGCGTTATGATTGTGTTAACTACCTGTCCTGTCAGTGCACACACGCATGAGCATGAACACACCCTACTAGATAACTTGACAGCTGTTAGCTGTTGATTTGCAGAGTTTGCAGAATGATTTTCTGTCCAAATGTCACACGGCAGGGAAAACAATCAGATTTAGTGGGATTGCAGTGCTGTGATAGAGACAGACACTAGCTCTTGTTAGCAGGAGTGCAAGTGTGATTCTGATCTTTTAGATGAAATGTTTGTACATCTTCATGTGACTTTGTGTTGCAGTGGTCTTGTGGTTGAAATATCTTCTCATCCGTTCCTTCTTAACATAGACAGCCATGTTAAAACTGCATGCTTCAATTATGTTGCCCCTCCCTGACCATAACAGGCAGTGATGACTATGTTGTTTTCCTTGAAATGGAAGGCATATGATCATCACCGTGAAAAATCAATTAATTTTTCCATCAGTGATTCCTGTCAGGACTGACCACGCTCTTAAGAGGTTGAGTTGCAATAAAGATCTATTACAAGCATGTTGTCAACAGCAGTTCATTTGATTTTAGTCCGTCACGCTTACTGGCAGAGTCGCTTAAAGTCCGACAGAGTCATTTGCAGTTGTGTTTGTTTGTAGACCCGTTTGGTTAAAAATAACTGAGAGATCACAGTGACCATTTGTTAATGCTGCAGTCAGGTGCACATGCAGAAGCCACACTGTAATCATTGTCTAACAAAGATGGTTATTCATTCTCACTTTCTGAAATGTAAATTTCAAGAGCACCCAGTTGCTTAACTGTAAGGTGGCTCTACAGAAAGTGTTGTGTCTCTCCTAAGCTCTACTTAGCGTGAGTCTCTGAGCAGCATTTTCTAAAGGACACATTCAGCATTTTCTAAAGGACACATTCAGCTACTGGTCAGCAGCTGCTCTCCCTAAAGTTGGGCTGCTAAGCTGTAAATCTGCTCTTTCGCTGAACCCTTAAACGGTGTTTGGTTCTTGTCTAATGTTAAGTTGTATAGTTTGTAGTATTTTATTGATGTTTTTGAGAACACAGGTAAAGGCCTCTGCACACTGAGTCTGTTTTTTTCATCTGAAATTGTCACACGTCTAAAAATGAATATGACCTCACTTTGTATCGGTCACATTTGCACGCTGAGTCTGAAACTTTGGTCTGTCATGAAGATTATTGGAACACATCTGTGTTTTTCGCATCTGTCAGAAGCCTTTAGAGACGCTTGACTAAGACTCATAACTCAGATAGCTCACATTCAACAGGTCAGATAGTAATATTCATGTGGATGGGGATGGAGAGTGGTGACAGCCAGATGGGTAACTCCAGTGGAGAGAGGCAAAGGAGGAAATGTGTCTTTTCATTTTGTCACGTACTGTGAATTTTTGCACTGAATAGAACAGTAACATGCATCAGAATCAGTGTGCAAGGTTTCTGTGTGGATTTTTCAGATGACTGATTTAAAAAAACACATCTCAGTGTGCAAAGGCCTTAACATGACTAAAATCCAGAGCAACAATGACTAAGACAAACAGGCAACTGCCCCCTTAACAGGATGGAGAGAAAAAAGGACTGAAAACTTACATACAAACTCCATTATGTATGGAGACACCAGGAATTATCCCTATCCACACAGACATTGAATACAATATAAAACTTTCTGTCCAGTAAAGAGTCCATGTTGTCCATGAGAGACTAAATACAAGTCCACATTATGGTTCCACTAAAATATATTTAAGCGCAGTTTGTGAACAATGTATTTCCTATCCTTAACATTTTCTTTCTTTCTCTATGTGTCTCTGCTCAGGTGGTGACGGGTGCAGGACGCTGTCATGGCGCTGCCGCGGAGGAAGGTAAAGCTTGCGGTGACACTGATGATGGTCAACCTCTTCATCTTCATCATCATCTCCCGACACAGCAGCCAAGACAAAAACAGCGGTCAGAAAGTCCACATCCCCTCCAAACCCTTCTGGACCAAACTGGCTCCCAGCCCTGCTTACTGGAACCGCCAGCAGCAGATTCTGGACCTTCACAACAATCCCGTCCTGATGGTGAACTACAGCGGCACAGACATTCCTGATTGGCTTAATGACACCGATTTGAACTCTGACCCCTGCCATCCCAACTTTAGGGTTACTACTCAGGTGAAAGACTACAACTCCCTACCGGGCCGCTTCAAGGACTTCCTGGTTTACATGCACTGCCGCTCCTACCCGATCATGGTGGACCAGCCTGACATCTGTAAGAAGCCGCCGTTCCTGCTCCTGGCTGTCAAGTCCCTGGCACCGCACTTTGACCGCCGCCAGGCCATCCGCCAGTCCTGGGGACGGGCGGGTGTTATGGCCAATCAGACGGTGGTTACCGTCTTCCTTCTCGGCAACGCCACAGCAGGTGACCACCACCCGGATCTGTCCGAGATGCTGCACTATGAGAGCACCCACCATAAAGACATCATCCAGTGGGGTTACAGGGATTCATTCTTCAATTTGACCGTCAAAGAAGTTCTGTTCCTGGAGTGGATCCAGACCCGTTGTTCCAGTGCTCGCTTCATCTTCAAAGGCGATGACGACGTCTTTGTCAACACCCACCGCATCCTGGACTTCCTCAAGGGCCTCTCGGAGCCCAAAGCTAGGGATTTGTTTGTGGGTGACGTGATCACCAACGCGGGGCCACACCGAGACAAGAAGGTCAAATACTTCATCCCAGAGAGCATGTACGTTGGGACATACCCTGCATATGCAGGAGGAGGTGGATACCTTTACTCTGGGGACATTGCTGCTCGTCTGCACAATGTGTCCCAGCATGTAGCGCTCTACCCCATCGATGACGTCTACACGGGGATGTGTCTTAAGAAGCTAGGGCTGGCCCCCGAGAAGCACAAAGGCTTCAGGACCTTTAACATAGAGGAGAAGTACAGGTCGAACCCCTGCGCCTACAAGAGCTTAATGCTCGTTCACCCGAGGACCCCACAGGAAATGATCCAGATCTGGGCCTGGCTCAGTACTCCTAACCTCACCTGTCAGTGACGCCTCCGCAGCAGGCAGTTTGAGACTGAAACGACCCTGGAGATAAGACGTTGTGCATTCTTTTTCCCAAAGGGTCAAAGTGACAAATATTTTATTTTTAACAGGGTCATGACTTGAGAGTTGGCAGCTTTAAGTTAAGATATTATTATATTGGTCACTTGGAGCAAGTTGATGCGTTGTTCCTCTAAAAGTGAGGACGGATGCGTTGTCAACATGGTCACCATAGTATTTTGACTTGACGTCAAACTTCCGTAGACGAGCTAACCCTGCTTTACTGTCGAACGAGCTTCACCCAAAGTGGCCGTGTCTTTCTCTGCGTGCACATATTTATATCACAACTATTTATATATGGCCTTTATAATGCTTTAACACTGTGTGTCAGCTCCCTGATGGAGCGTCTCAATGCTGTATTATATAAACTAAGAAACTGGGATGCGTTCACCCGGGACTCTCTGTGGTATTTGGTCAAGGGAAAGACACTGGGTCTGGTTATCGACAGTGATGGAAAAAAGATGTTTTTAGCACTCTAAAGTGTCTCAACATTTCAAACGTAGACAAAGGAGTGAAGCTGTTAGGGCCTGTACACATGCCTTGTTTTTTGTGGCCTTAAATCCATTATTGTCAACGTATATGCGCAGAAGGCGCAGCAAGAACACCAGTGTTCCCAAGCCTATTTTTCAGGGCAAGTCAGCTGTGCCCTGAGATAAACAAAGTTAAATTGAATGCAGCAATGTGCACACTGCATGTCATGACAAGGAACCACTAATCACAGCCTGCAGACATCTTTGCTTTATTCCATAAATATCTGCCCCATGTCAATATTTAAGGCCTAATACACACTTACAAAATGTTTGCTAGAAGATCAGCTCCAAACTCAAGCTCAAACAGGATTTCCAGCACATTCTCACCTCCATCCCGTCAAATACCGACACTCAATCAGTGGCTCTACACATCAAATCCATGATGCTCTGGTAAGCCTCCACCATCGGTCTTGGACGCTCAGGGACAGCATGTCGATTTAAGCTTTGTGTGTTTTCAAAATAAACGTAGGTTTTCACTGGAAATGAACAGTTTCAGCTCTTAAATTTGCAAAATCTCTTTTTAAAAACTTAATTTTTAGGTTTACTTCCTTTGGTTCAGGCAACAACAGACAGGGTTTGGTTTAGAAAAGACTGTCATAGTTTGACTTGCAGTCTTTCCCACTTTTCATACTACAGCAGTCAAAAAATGCCACCAACTGGTGTGTTTCACACTGCTGCACAAGGGTGCTTCGACGTTTCGGTGTGTGACGCCAAAGGCCACTGACAAAGCGTCGGTATTTTACCTTTGGGAGTGAGACCAGGCTGAGATGTCTACATGGTGCTGTTTATGGATGCTTATCAACATCAGGCACAACCTGCCTCTGTGCCCTTAAGAGTTGGCACAGGAGTAGCACCCCAGGAACCCCATCTCTTGTTTTCCAGGCAGTAACAGACGAGGCATGTGTCCCGGCCCTGAGACTTCACTTCTTAGTAACAACCAGTGGTTCCCATGCAGCAGTTGTAGCTTTAAGAGCTTCCTGGTGAACATTTCCCAGTAACTGTTGCTGGAGGCTTAGTTTGTGCTGCTATTCCCATCCACACTCCTTAAAGTATTTACTTGTGACTCGCTCCAACTCAAACTTAACCAGTTTCTCCTCATAAAGAACATTTTCTGTTCTAAATTCAGCATTCAGTTTCTTCAAAATCCAAACTCTTCGTTTTATTAATGATCATTTCTCTGTTTCCATCATTTGTGCTGTGTCTTATTTTTTTCTTTCTAAACTGGTGTGGGTAAATCATGTTACAAACAACAAACTCTTCTGCAGAACTTCGATACGGGGACGTTCGTTGGAGTGAATCCACACTTTGCTTTCAGGAAACAGGAATGTGAGTGGAGCTCTGCGCAGCTCAGCAGGTCTGGGCTTGGTTTTGACATGGGTGGAGAAATCAAAATGCTGTCTAATTCCGCTTCAGGTTCTCACTTTACACAAAAAGACAAACTGCTCACATGAAGCCTAAGTGCATTTTCAGAGATATAGTTACTTCGAGCTGCCAGCGTAGAGCCTCTCGCTATAACTTGCCTCCTGAGTGTCTGCTGCTGCTGCTGTGCTGAGTGCTGTTAGATGTTGCTTTACTGTGGCATCAGTGAGTTAGATGCTTTAAAACACAGGTGGGGCTTCATGTCTGAGCTACTTAAGCTTTTATTACTTGATAAATTGTCCCTGCAATGTTCACTGATCATTTTACATATCCATTAATGGTGGAAATTGCTTCCTGTTGTCTTTATTTTACCTTCGTTCGGGGACTCGTTTTGTTGGTGAAGGTTCAAAATCGCAGGTAACTCATTTTGGAATTATATCGTCGTTTTATTTGAAGTTACTGCTTCGCTCACTACTGTATGGCTTTACTCTTTTACCCGCTGTATGAGAGAAGTGCTGCACATATTTACTTTGCCTCTATTTACGAATGTTTGCTGTATGTGAGTCACAGTCAGACACATGGTGAGAGTTTCAGATGGACCTTTACATGTCTCAGATGCTCTTCAGTTCTCTCGCAGACCCCATTAGAAAAGGTCACACAAGTGTGTTAGATGAATGTATCTTCACCCAGGTTCAGGGTCGGTCCACTTGAATTTATTTTAGCTCAACAAGTGGATTTTCTTCAGTATTCGTGCTCTGAATGTCACCAGACCTGACAGGAAGTGTCAGTCTGATCTTGGTCCTTGACACTTTGATCTGAGAGTTCCTACACCTCTGTTAGAGCTCCCCCTGCTGGTCGGGATGGAGACCTTCAGCTTGAACACACAACAATCACTCCAAGACCCAAAACTGTAGTCCAAGACCTAATCTATTTGTTCTCTTTTAACCACCTGTTCATGATCTCAGTCATCAGATGGTCCAAATTGTCACTTTCAGCAAATTGTTTCTCCGTTTTACTGTTCGTGTCGCTGAAATGTGACTTGGTTTGGTTACTTTTAGCCATTGTTGGTGTCAGATAGTCGGGGTTTGCCACATAAGAAAAACAAAAAAGTCAAGACAATCAATGTAAGATTTTAAGAGGTTGAATTAGTGTTTTTTTTTCTCTTGGATGACCGACTTACTGGACACTATTTTATCTACCCTCATGTGCTCAAAGCCATCTAACGGATTAAACAAACACTAAAACAGGAGTCAAGAACTGAATGGAGGTTACTTCTACCCTCGGAATATTTAAGCCGAAACATCACCTACTCACATACCAATAATAATAGGTTACATTCTGGTCTTGTTGCACGCAGTTTGTGGCTACTTGAAATGTTTACATGCTTTAAAAAGTCATCATCACTCATTTGTAGAGTTGTTATTTTTCTGTTTGATGATTGGCAGTAGAGGTATTGTCTAGTTGTCCACACTGATGAGCAACTCTATGTTTTACTGTTTCTGTCCTCTCATCTTGTACGTCAGAATATAAGACCTTCATCTGTCATTGAGCTTTATTTTGTAATTTTGCGTCACAGTCTTCTGTTTCCTGTTTCTTTGACACGCACAACTTCGCTGTGTGTTTGGACAGTCAGTGTTCCTCTGGTCGCAGTATCCAGGATGTGTCATTTTCTGAGCTTCTGTAGATGTTGGTGTTGTTTTTTAAGGCAGATCAGTAAGTTAGTGGGTGTATACAAAGGTTACATTACCATCAATATGCAGTGAAATGCAACTGTGGCTCCAGCTCCAGGATTGTGATGCAGAGGGGAATGTGACAGGGAACAATATTTCCAGCCACGGGGAAAATATCCAGTAGAATCTAACAAGAGCATGATGAATGCGTGAATGTTTGGGCATTTAATCAATCAGGATCTGGATCAATTATCCGTCTTGTGTTCCCCAGAGAGAAAATGTTGGATAAATCTTTGCTCTCACAAGCCATTAACTCATATATACCAGTACCTGTACTGTCAGAAACCTGTCATTACTGTGTTAAACAACACCTGCACTAGTCAGAGATGATTACCAAATCTGTGCCTGATGTTTGTAAGTACTGTACGTGTAAGATTATCTTTCAACCACGTGATTGCTTTTTTTTTTTTTAATATCTTGAACTTGACTTGATTATTTCAATAAAGTTATATTTTGCTGTTTTTGTATATACTGTTCTATGCATTTTTATTGTAATACAAATAAATTATGTGAAGTAAATGTTCAATTTGTTTCCTCATTTTCTGGTTTTTATTATACATGTTTTAAAAAATCACATAAGTTACAATTTCTTCAGCTAAACCTCATTTTTAAACTAAGTAACTTAAGTTTAAACTTTGGGCGGCATGGTAATGCAGTGGTTAGCATTGTCGCCCACAGCCCAAGGATTTCCCCGGGGTGGGGGAGCCCCTCTGTGCAGAGTTTGCATGTTCTCCCTGTGTCAGCGTGGGTTTCCTCCAGGTACTCCAGCTTCCTCCCACAGTCCAAAGACACACAGGTTAACTGGTGACTCTAAATTGGGCGTAGGTGTGAATCTGTCCAGGGTGTACCCCGCCTCTTGCCCAGTGTCAGCTGGGATAGGCTCCAGCCCCTGGCGACCCCTAACAGGTTACGGTTACGGAAAATAAATGGGTAAAAAAATTAAGAGGATTTAAACCTTCACATTTCTTTTGACTAATTATTGCAGTAGAGACTGGTTACTGCATGGGTACAGTTCAGCTAGTGTCACAGAAAACACAAAACCTTTAAAAACACTGCTATATAGCAACTCTTTTTCTTACTTTCACGTCTCTAAGCAGCTGATAAACTAGTGGTTTCCAACCCTTGATGTCTTGTGACCTCGTAAAATTAAGTAACTGCTGCACAGATTACAGCTTGTGTGTGAACAGTTCAAACAGAAAGTGGGTTGTTCCTCTTGGATTGTTTCATTTGAAGGATTTTTAGAGACCTAAAGAGGTGAAAGTATTCAATGTTTTACCAGAACAAAAGTAAAATCAGAAAAACATTCAGATACTTTCCAGCCATTCCAGCGAAAGTAAAACTAGAGATGAATTGTATTGTTACTGCAGCACATAAAACAGTTTAGAGATGTAATCAAGAAAGAAAGACAGAAAAATATTTATTCAAAAGCACATGCCCCATGCACAACACTGTCAGTCCTTATAACCTGGTGCAGGTGATGGCAGGAAACTAAAAGAAGAGGCAAAAAATAGGCAGAAAAACATTTATTTTGGAACAATTTATTGGATATCAAATCTTGTGTAAACTGAGCCCTTAAAAAATAAAAAACAAAATAATTTTGGCTCATGCAGTGAAAGAATCTTAACAGCAGAGGGCAGCAGTGTATAAACTGCCTGAGCACTGACAACCACTGTGTCCCAGCTCCTCACATTGATGCAGGTTTTTAGTCTGAAGTGTATTCACACTTATGCAATACCAAATAAAGTAAATGAAAAGCAGACAGATGTTTTTTGTGTTAATGCACAGTGTGATGTCCACATGTGAAGTTAGATTGGTTCAATAGGTCAAAATGTTTTTTGTATTCCTCAGTCTACTCAGAAAATGCTCTCACTGGGCCAGGAGCGTTGAGCACAGCATCGTTGGAGACAGTGCGGACACATGAATGCCAATCATTTTTTGGAAGTGTCCAAAATACAAATATTTTGGAGAAAATATGTTCAATTTTTTAAAAAGATTTTTGGATATGAAATACTTACTGATGTCAAGGTCCTGTATTTCGGTACAATAAGGGAGGATGTGATTAACAGAAGAGATTGGTATCTGTGTGAGAAAGTAATTACAAAGAACTGGTACAAATCTGTGGGTGGACATAATCAAGGAGATCTTTATAATGGAAAAGATTATTTCAGAAGACATGGACCCAGCTTCATCGTGAATCACTGTGGACAATAAAAGGACATTTAACACGTGGACTCATGAATACTCAGCTGCTGTGGCCCCTCACAGTGTTCGCTAAGGTGTTCATGTTTTGTCTAAACATCTAAAAATGCTTTAAATAAAGAGTTTAAGGAAAAGAAAGCGATGTGCACTTAGACAGGAAATGCTGTAATGGTAAAATGTGATGGACAGCTCTTTATATGAGACAGTGATCCGTTAAATGCATCAGTCTCTGTCACCACATTCTTTATAATGACCTCAAATTCGTCAGTGGATATAAGTGTTTCTAATTTTAGATCTTTTTGAAGATTGTTCCATGTCCAGAGTGCAGAGTAGGAGAATAAAGTTTCCCCCCAGATCTGTTAAAACCACTCAGAGGAATGTAGCTGGAAACTACCGGAGCTGACACACTGAAGGGAGCAGAGGTAGGCTGGAAGTTTGTCTAATATTGCTTTATAGGCTGTGTGCTAATGGTCAATGATGTCCAACCCACCAAATCATGAAGAATGCAGTGATGAGTAAGCCACTGTGTTTGTAATAAAACATAGAGATGCATGGTACACTGAATCAAGGTTAGCAAAATGGAGGAGTTTATTTTTAGCACTGAAAGTAAAACAAAACTAATTTCTAAATTAAAAAACAATCTTCACTATAAGCTTCCTGACTAGAGCAGCAACATGTACATTAAATGAAAGCTTGGCATCTGTCCATATACCCAGGTACTTGTATGAGGACACTCTTTCCATGGGTT
Source organism: Epinephelus cyanopodus (assembly GCA_026686955.1). Taxonomy (NCBI): domain Eukaryota; kingdom Metazoa; phylum Chordata; class Actinopteri; order Perciformes; family Serranidae; genus Epinephelus; species Epinephelus cyanopodus. The sequence continues at coordinate 30,429,734 of CM048930.1, forward strand.
TATGGTCAGAAGTGAAGATGCTAAAATCATCAAGCAGCTGCGGGCGAGCTTTTGAGAAGACCATAAACATGACATGAATGTGTGCGCTGAATTCCACGGCAATCCGTCCAGACATTGTTGAGATATTTCACTTAAAACCACCAAAGTGTCGCTGTAGAAGGAGAGTTTTATGTGTTGCTTTCATTTGATTCAAACCAGAGTAAGTAACTAAAATGTTCTTGTTGCAAGTACATGTGTGTAAATAGTGTATGAGTCTGAGCCAGAGGAACACTTCATCAGACACACGCAGCAGCTTCTTTTTTCTTCTTACAGAGACGAACCCATTGCCTTTTCCTCTCACGGGCATTTACCCTCCACTCCTTCACACGGGGATAAGGGAGAGATGGGATATGGTTGTCATGGAGACCGTAATCCTAAAGCGGTGGCAGTCCTCATCTGGTGCAGGTGTGGGAGAGCGAAAAGGTACACAAGAGGGATGTGCAGTGGGTCCTATTATCTCACTGATAATGATCCAACGACCTTTTAAGGAAATTTAAAAAGACGAATGTTTTTTTGTGGCTTCAGCTCGCTTTTATCAGATCGTGGTCTCTGCCAGGAGAGATACAGAGTCCACTTTGTGAAACAGGCTCGGCCAAAACAAATGTAGCCTCTGCATTTCACAGACGCAAGACTTGTAAAAAATCCAATGAAACATCTGTGCCGTGATCGGCCTCACTGTATTAAAACTTAATAAGGTGTTTTTCACTTTACAGTGAAGTGTGCACAGTAGAGCTTCCATGTCCTAGATACAGATTACAGCCAATATTACCACCACAGACGATTCAAAACATGAATCTTCACAGCTGTCTCAGTGACCCGAGTGGCATCATGGTATTTTTGTGTATTTTCAGGTCTCCACCCTTGTTTCCTTTTCCTTTTAGACTCCACTGTTGCATCCTGTTGGCAGGGATTTATTCTCAGAACGACTGCAACACATGCAGCATCCCAAATTTGCCCAGAAATTATACATATTATATATATATTTTAAATATCCAACACCTTTTTCGACTGTCCCTGCTTGTGTCATGTCCTGCCTGTCTTCTTCCTCTGCACCATAGAGCTACACTGTTGTTCAAAAACTATTTAAAACACGTTAAACAAACATGTTGCTTCATCACCACAAGCAGGCATGAATGAAAACCTTATTGCCCCAAGGTGAATTTGTTTTGCACAACTGAGCACAAAACAATATCAGAAAACACATCAACATAACATAAAAACAAGCATCATAAAAACATCTTAAAACGACAATAAACGCATCATCAGTGGGAAATATACGAGGACATCAAGTTCAAGAAGTGCCATTTCCAGATGATGTGATTGGAGTTTGTTCAGCAGCTGAATGGTGCGTTTGACAAATGATGTAATACGTCTGTTAGTCCACACCCTGGGCATGATACACCGTGGCCCTGATGTAAGAGAGTGTATTCAGACTACAGAGGGTGCAGTGGATCTGCTTGGAAATACTCACTGCAGCACCAAATGTGGATTAATACGCCACTGATAATAGTCCCTTACAAATGTTCTAGTTACTCCTGTTTGAGTGACGTTTAATACAAACCAGTGGCCATCTGTTTGACGGAATTATTGAGCCTTTTTTAAAGATGTAACGACATATTTGTCACTCATTTTAAAGATTTGTCTTCATGTCTAAACTGTGGAATTCACTTCTCTGGATATTACAATGGCGAGCTCTCTCGGTATCTTTAAACGTGAATCAAAAACAAATCTTTTTAATCTGGCTTTTATTTTTAAGTTTTAACCATTAGTTTTTGCCTTTTTTTAAATCAAGTTAAAGCCAACACCGGATCCATTTGGCGTTTCGTCTCGCTATATTTGCATTTGTTCGGTGCTGTGTCTCTTAGATGTCACAGCTCAAGTTTCTTAGGTTATGTTTTTTTTATTTCATTGATCCATGTTGTTCACTGTTTTACTTTGAAACTCACATCTCTTGTTTCACATCACTTCACTTCCTGCCCTGTGTGTTTCCCTCCCTTGTGATGACTTCACCTGTGTCTGATTGTCTGTCCCGCCCTGATTAGCCTCACCTGTGTCTCGTTATCCTTCCCCTCACCACAGGATTCAGTGTCTTGTGTCATTCACTTATGATAATATGTTCACAGTCTGATCATCAACTCTAACTCACTGGTTTGAAGCCTTAATTTGAAGAGCTAAATCATTCACATTCATGCTCCTTAATTCTTGCACGTATAAGGGAACTAACTGATACATGCTCTGGATTTAATGCAATCGTTTTGCTCATCCATAGGCAAACCTGTCCTCTCTGGGTGGTCCACAAGTCTGTGATTCAAGAGTGAAGAATACAATTTATGCACACAGCTAATTAGACTTGCACCCCTATAACTGAGAGGTTTAAAGAACAGACTTAGTCCACTGTCTAGGAATAGTGCCACTATTGATACAAGACTGAAACAACTCACATAAGACATTAATTAACCTTGGCACTTTGACTTTGGCTCGCTTTCTTTCCCCCTTTCCTGTCATTCTTCGCCAGTTGTATCAAAGTCAAATAGCCAGAAAAGAATCTTTAAAAAATAATCAAACACAGGCAGAGTGCAGAGTCTCTTCTAGTGGGTTAACAGTGATAATAGAGAGGGAGCCTATACATTGTTTTTGGGGAAAATCCCACAGAGAATGTCTTTAAATATGCAGTTAGGAAAATTATATTGTGCAGGAGAAAAAGAGAAAAGAAGAGGACCAACCCAGTCATTGTTAATTATAAGTTATAGGAGTTTAGACAAGCTGGTATTAAGTTTTTGGGGAAATTCCAGTCAAGTCACATGTCTCTCAGGTCTCTGAATGCTGATAGTTAAAATGACACACTGATTTTACCCGGTCAAGACAAGTTTTAATGCTTTTGCCTTCAAATCTCAAGTGAGTCTAAAGTCCTCATTTTTGTGACTTCAGGGTTTGCGGTTCCAGTGCCAAAGACATCTTTGATAAATTGACCTGAAACTTTAAGTTATATACACTCACTGGCCACTTTAATAGGTACACTTTTTCAACTGCTTGTTAACGCAAACATCTAATGAGCTAATCACGTGGCAGCAACTCAATGCATTTAGGCATGTAGACATGGTGAGGACGACCTGCTGAAGGTCAAACTGAGCATCAGAATAGGGATGTAAGGTGATTTAAGTGACTTTGAATGTGGCATGGTTGTTGGTGCCAGAGGTCAGAGCAGAATGGCCAGACTGGTTCAAGATGATAAAAGGAAGTCAAATAACCACTGGTTACAACCAAGGTCTGCAGGAGACCATCTCTGAACCAACAACTCGTCCAACCTTGAAGCAGATGGGCTACAGCAGCAGCAGACCACACCAGGTGCCACTGCTGTCAGCTAACAACAGGAAACTGAAGATTGGAAAAACGTTGCCTGGTCTGATGAGTCTGGATTTCTGCTGTTTCCGGCACCTTGTTGAATCTACGACACAAAGAATTCTGAAGGCAAAAAGGGGTTCAACACTAGCAAGGTGTACCTCATAAAGTGGCCAGTGAGTGTATTTCAACCTGGATCCCAGGCGGCAACTAAAATGTAAGCAATAAAGATTTAGATACCCTTCAGAAAACTGGTGGTGAGTGCTCCAGCAAAACATTTGCTTTCACTGCTGCTGATGTTGTTCAGATGGTCTTTGGTCAGAAACAAAAAGGTCCATTCTTGTTCTTCATACTGTTCTTGGAAACACACCAGAGCTGGAAAATGGACACATCTACAACTGCAACACACAGCCTCTGCCAGAAATGTCTGACTGTCACAAGAGAGCAGCAGAGAGTTGACTGATTGTCCACCTCTGGTTCTGATGAAGCTTCTGGATGCAGATTAAACTCCACCCACCTGGTTCTCTCTGCAAAGTGTAATTTGTAACTGCTCTGTGATCCAGGTCTGAATGAGACTGAATGAGAGAGCGACAGCTGAGTCATTCTGGCCACTGAGCTCTTTTCCACTTTCTCTTCCAGCAGAATGATTTCCAGCACATTTTACTAAAAACTTGGAATTTAATGTTGAGCTCGGTCCAGTTACACTCCTCTGTTCTTAGTTTTCTCCTTTCTTCTATATTGTTGTACTTTACCCTATTGTGCAAAAAGGGGCACAGGGAAAAAGCAAGTTTGCAAACTAGGTGTGTGTCTGTGTTGTGGGACAGATTTGGGGATACAGTTTGGACTTTAATCCAGCCTCACTCAAGGAAAAGCAGGTGACTTGCTGCAGGAAATTTCAATGATGGAAATGTTAGTGAGAGCTGGACAGAAGAGCTGCCTGGAAAAACTGTTGTGCTGGAGCACAGAAAGTATTATTTAAGCCCCTTTTCCACAGCACAACACCACAGACTGTACAAAAATACACCCGCTAGTGTAACAGAGTAAATAAGTTGGTGAACCACTTACCATTACATACTAAACTTGTTTTCCAAACAAATACAACATGCTAATGTTATTAGCACAAGCCTATGGCATTTTACATTGTACTGCTCATATGAAGCCAGAATAAATCACACACAAGACTTAAAATGCTATTTTAGTGGAGGCTGTACTGTGTCCACACTTTATTGTTTCTTATCTGTGAAACTAAGAGTAACTAAACCTAAAACCATTTTTTTCAGCTGATGATCATTGTTTCTGGTAGTGAAGTAGTGTTACTGACTGATCCTGCTCAAAATCTTGACAGTTGAGCGCAAACTGTTGAAAATCTACATTTTATTTTAAAAATGTGGTGTGTAGCGCCCTTTACAGCTTGAAACCTGGTAACTACATTTGAATTTACATTACATTACACACTTCACTCCGCCCCCTTCCTCAGCCGCTCGCCTTCACCAAAGCTACAGCGTAGATTCAAGTATAAATTCCACATTTGTCTAGATAACACAAGAGTACCAACCTGTTATATTACACTAAAATCTGGCTTTTTATTGTAATGGGAAAGGTTACAATCAGCATTCACCCCTGGGTCAAATGACTCTCGTGGTCACAGGTATTTGTTGGCTTCACCTCTGATCTGGATTGATGGAAACACCTGGGTGAACTCACTAATATACCCCCTTAACCGGCGAGATGCAATGACACGCTACCACAAAATACCTGTCTATCTGAGAGAGGAATTGAATAAGTAAAATATTTATATAAAGACATAACCACCGCTAAGTTTTCACAGGCTTCCATGCTGCTTCTTGTTTACTAACCTGTTTTCTGACCACACACACAGAAAGGCACTCTCATCTGCTGCAGAGCCATGTACACAGCTCTGGTCAGCTGACCATGGAAAAGGAGTCTGTAGTCTGTTTTTAGCAGGTTAACGAGACTTCTCCTTGAGTAGGATTTGGTCTCACACACTAACACACAGACCAGTGAAAGGTAAAGAAAGGTTTCATTCCTCTGTAGCGTTTCTTTAATGTTGTTAGACACTTATAATAACAATCTGAACCTGTCAGTGGCAAAAACAAGCACTTTTAATAGACATAAACTGACAGTACATAATTGCCCATAGGAACTACATTGCTGCCTGTTTTGCCTCTTATCAGTACTGGGACAGCTTCAAAAATGGTTGTTCCCATGAGTCACTCAGACAAAAACCTCGGAAAATAGGGGTGTCATTTGAAAAATACTGATGTTTCCCTGTTCAGGTTACCCTAGAAAATTTAAATGAGTAAATCCTCAGAATTAAATTAAACCTATTTCTGTTCACTCAGCCAATCGTGGGGCTGGATTTGACTGAACAACAATCTGAAAATCGGACGGCCATAAGGTGATCATCCAAGCTGACCACATTCTGACTCAATGAATGGCATCATCAGCACGCTGCCAGGAAGCCGGGATGATAAACTGGAGGGTAAGTTCTCGGAAATTGATGGGAGCAGCGATTCTCTTTCTCTCTGTCTCACACACACACACACACACTGATGAGCTGATCTGTACTTCAGGGTCTCAGGAGGTTTCACTTCCTCATCTGTCATCTAAATGAATGTAATCTCTCTGGGACCAAAGGAGCAGCACCATGAACACACACAGACACCTTCTCTGCCTCTCTCCCTCATCTATACCTGACACGCACACACACACATATGTAAATACACAATACATTTTTTAAAGCTCACAGAGGCTGTTGAAAGCCTCTGGCATCAGTTGGCGCCTGCAGATAAAAAGAGAGAAGAATCCTTCAGGCTGAATGGTTCAGTATCCTGCAGCATTTTGTTGAGGGAAGTGAGCCGACATTAATCACATTTCAGACTTGTTGGTCACTCAGCAGCACTTAGAGGGAATAACAGGAAGAGAAAAGTCTGGATAAAGCATATTTTCATGCCTTTATAAAACCAAAATTAGGTGATAAATTATATACTTGTATATATCATGTACTGTACATCACATTTAGAGGCCAATCTTTAAAGTAGAGGTTCAGCATTATTTGAGAAACGTCCTCTATTAAACGGAGTCTCATTCCTACAGCCAAAAACTTTGGAAAGTTTTTTTTTTTTCTTTTTCCAAACTGGAACAAGCGAGGTGGAGGAAACAGTGGGTCACAGTGAGCGTGGAGGTTTTGCCTGGTGAAGGATGTGACATGGAGCAAGTGAGTCACGCTGATCCAAATCTACCCTTTCCAGCGAAATCACCCAATGCAGGAAATCGCTGTTTGTTGATGTTTGACATGCCACAATATGACAGGTAGAGCCAAAAGTTACAGCGTTTGACATTATTTCTGAGATTCCCTGATTTCTGACAGGGAACTACTTTCTACCAAAGAAATAGCCCCTATGAAAACTGCTGACTGTTTTTTTTCGTGTTATGGAAAAGATGCTTTCTCATATTCCTATATTTTGTTTATTTACATAACAAACCATCTGGTTACAGGCAAAAGAGATTCACAGGAAAGAATGCACGCACGCCAAAACCCTGCAGCCTCCTCTTGTCTGCATTCCCAATCTCTATCTCCAACAATTTGCGTTGTCTTGTCATAATGTATAGCACATATGAGGATAAAGGTGCACACGATTGGAAAGTCTCTCCTTCTGCTGCAAGCTGTAAGACAGCTGGCTAATCTCTGCATATTGTAGTCTTTACTGTCAGAGTGTTTAGGAAAGTGATTCTGCTGTCGGAGAGATTTCAGATGCTGTTAAAAATCAGACATGCCTCATTTTAAGCACACTGAGGACTTCAGTTTGGCTGCACACTAAACCAGGTGTTCTTCCTCCGTTGCATTTCTGACAGAGCAGCAGCTTGATGTGTGTTTGCTGCCCCCAGTGGTTGATACAGGTATCAGTTTGAACAGAGCTGTGAGCTTTGTTATCAGTAAAACAGCCCAGTTGGAACGTGACTGCAAACCAGGGATATGTTACATTTGTGTGTTTTTTACGTATCATATCAACATTTCTAAGGTGAAGTAGTATATGAGTTGACTTTTTCATTGGGAGGTGGAGGGGATGGTGGATGGCAGGACACCTAAGTGAGATGACTGCCAAGCTGCAGACCACTGTTAGGGACCAACAAACAACAAAACCGGTTGTGTTTCAGCAGGTCATCGCTGCATTTCGTGCGGAATTTTAGCCACCAAATGTGGGGGTTTTTTTAACGACATGTTAATGTGTTTGCACCGGGGATAGTGCCACAGTAAGCAGTTGCCAGTGAAGATTCTCTGTCATCCAGGTCATGATAATCTTAGGCCATATCCACTCAAAGACAGAACCGATTTCATTTTTCCATAAACACAGAATCATCTCAAGATATGTGAACGTAAACCTAAAGCCACTGAAAACGCTGTAGTATATATGCAAGTATATGCTGTAAGTGGCGCTGCATCGCTGCCACAAAGTACACCAAAAACAGAGAATAAGAAATGGAGCATGCGCCTAAAACTTGTGCGATGTAAACAAGCACGAAGAAGAAGATGGCGGAAAATACTAGTTTTAGTGCTATATCGTAGGCAACTGGACTTGCTTGAGCTTCTTGAAGACGTTGCATCTCTCATCCAAGATGAATGAAGAATTGAAGAAGCCTCTTGCAAGTCCAGTTGTCTATGATATCGCACTCAAAATCACAAAAAGCAGTTGTTTGTTTTTACCAAGACATCACTGTGTTTCCAGCTGGGATTGTGCCCCCAAAACCGGTTGTAAACATAACCAAGTGTTTTTTGTGCCAAAACCTAACCATACATTAACCACAGTGTTGTTGACATGTAAAGAAACATTAAGTTTCAACCTGTTAGCAACATAAAAATGAAAAAAATAGACAAATCCAACAAACAAAGCCAACATTTATATTGTATTCTGTATCAAAATAAGTAGTAGTAACCACAAGTGTTGCCGAATTAACTGAAATCTTAAGGATTATAACTTTAACGCAGCTTTAATCAAAACCTGACTTCATTCAGCAAGGACATGTGTACAAGAAATTTGTTTTAGTTCAAGTGTCAGAGCAGCATGATAAGAATAATGCAGCACATTAGACAGCTAGCTGAGGAAGAAAGATAAAATCATTAGTAAAACAATTTTAAATACTAATAACCATTATGTGATACAAAAACAATATGCACAAATAAGTAATAAGATGATAAGTAATAAGAGTTAAAAAGACAAAAGGGAACTGCTCACATAAATCTGAGATGGAAAGTGTTTAAATTTGCTTTGTTTTCTCAAAAAAAAAAAAAAACCCATAAGACATGAATACTGAAAAATACAGAAACACTTGATTATGGTAATAAACATAATGATCCTGCTTATTGAACACAAACCCTTGAGACGCAGTGTTTACCTAACGCTGGTACCTGTGAACATCAACATGAGGCACTTTGAGCTCGCAGGAGGGCACAGAAGGAGGGGAAGAGGAGCAATTTACTGCAACACGGTGTTGAAACAGTGTCCTAAAGGTAGAGGGAGTTATGATGGATGTTCCACCTCCTGGTTTTAATGATCATATAGCTTACAGCTCCTCCAGCTTGTGTTTCCGAGGGAGGAAGTTGTGCTCTAATTCTCTGCATCCTTTGGGGGTAAGAGAAATGATGAGGGAAGGGAATAAAAAAGGGAGGCAACAGGGAGGAAACAGAGGAAGAAATGGTGGAGAATAGGAAATGTGGCATGAGAGAGATGGAGGGAGAATGAAAGGCAGGGGAGAGAAAAGAGAATAGTCTTTATTGGGAGACGGAGAGCGGAGGAAAAGTAAGAGAGAAGGGGAAGGAAGTGTGATGCGGGGAGTGATGGCATGAGCAGAGTGGCCCTGGAGAGTCGTAGCTGAGGAAATCATCACCCTGACTCGTGCAAGAAAAGAATATCAAAATGCAAAGATTGCAATTCAGAGTGTCGCTGCAGCAGCGTGCAGACTAACAATGTGCTTCAGACATGACTCCACCCTGCTGCAGCACACAGAGAGGAAGATCTTTACCTGCACTGCAGAAGATTGGTGCTATACTGCGTGTATGACACTTTTGCTTGCTTATAGCAAAGGACTCGTTAAAACAGAACCTGTAAACGTGCACTTGTGAACCAGGAAGGATTTGAAACACAGGTGAAATGTTAAAGACTCTCTGCAGTGTGATGAAGTGCCTGGTGCAGCTGCCTCCACTCCTCCTGCCCTCTTGAATCACTGTGGCCGCTGAAACAGAATTAAAGAGATTTGTTAAATATAAAGGCGTAAAAGAGCAAATACAGAACAGAAATGTCTCTGTGAGTTTGTTTTCTGGCTTGATAACAAGTTATTCTTACATTTCTGCAAACACATATCAAAAACTCTGGCACATTACTTTTCCTGGCAGGGCTGAGCATGTTTGTGTGTTCGGAAATTGTCAAATTTCACCTAAAATATCCACCAGAACTTGTTTCTGAGGAAATTAGAGATGTGAAACGGGTAATTAAGTGTTCAGCAAAATAATGCTTTGGCTGAACATAAATAGACACAAGTCTGAGCAAGAAGAGCTTTGAAAGACTTTAAATCATGTCATTATTTAGACTTTGTCTGCCGTTCGGTCCATTTGATTCTGAGTGGCTGTTTTCCAAACCAAAGGTTTCCACGTAAATCTCTACAAATCTGCAGTGAGGGTCCAGTTGTTCTGAAATAATCTATTTGGAGTTTGGCTATCGGATTGGATCAAGTGGTTCGAAAGAAAAAAAGGATTCTGAAATCTGGAACAAACCTGCAGTGCGTGTTTCCAAAGCTTTTTAGTAGGATTGGGATATCTTAGATGCTTTCTGCTTCGAAGTAAGCTAGGCTTCCCCGTCTGGTCGTTTATGGGCAGAATTCACTTCACACGACAAGGAGGTGCCTCTGTTGGGCTGCAGTCTCTAGCGTGGCCACAGAACAGGAAGCTAGCGCTGTCCACGCAACAAGCCGCAAGCTGTATTTAACCAAGATGGTGTCACAGCAGCCCTTTTCACACAAAAATCTTGCCATAGAGTCGCTACAAAGTCCCTCTTGATGCTGCCTTTGCATTTTTACACAGAGCCAAACAACAGCGGTGTCGTGCTGCTCCAGTTTTAGACAGCATGCTGTGGAAGCAAAAGAGATATGATAGGCGTGACATGTAACACAACAGTGTCGGACGCTAGTTTGTCTTATAACATATACATTTGCAGCTCTTTAAAGACAAAAACATGGTGTTAACAATCATTATTGTCTCTGTTATATGCCGGTTGATATCCTGTTTGGAGGGTAAGAGGCTCCTGGACCTTATTTTTTGGCTGTCGCTTTTATCCAGGTGTTGTTTTTACTTCTGCTGTTACAAAATTGCAATGCAGCATAACAGAGTGAAGGGGCTAACGTCTGCCTCACGAGAGCAAGTCTGGAGGGGGAGCTGTCTGAGGAGGAGCAGGAAGGAGGAGGAGCCTGGCTTAATGACAGCCTGTATGTGTGGGATTGAGTTCAGGTGTGAGCCCTTTTTTCACTACCTGCAGCAGGACCCTGGGCTCAACTGGCAACAATTGAGTGTGAGAAAAGTACCCTGATGCTTGAGTTATTTGATGTTAAGTTGAATTAACTGTGTTAGTTCTTGACAGTTATGGGGTAGCATGATATTTCCTCCTCATGTGTTGGATTTATTACATCCGTAGGTACCCTGCCCTACCACGTGTCCACGTCTATGATAAATCACACAATTTCATCGTGCAGTTTATAACTGGTTCTTTCCCACACAGGTTCCACGCTCATGAACGTTGCAGTGTGGTGGTCAAGTATACCTTCCACTGAAGCAATCCTCTCTCCCTGCTTAGTCAGCATTTGGGTCCAGTCTCTGTTCCTTGAATGCACCACATTGTGACATTCAGTGTTTCCATCACTTTAAGCAAATGCTGTGACGGCCTGAACATAAAAACGTTAGTGACTGTATTTGCTGTATTCTAGGAGACAGCATCAACTCTATCTTTCATCAACGAGCAGCTGAAAATGCCAGAGTGATGGGAATGTCTTGAGATTTTTTCCAGTGTGTGCAGAGTTTTTGTTCCAGCACATTTCAAGACCTGACATTTCTGCACCTGGCTGATCGATGGTGTATTAACTGATCCTTTTGTTGCTCATTTCCTTCAGATGATTTTGGGTTAAGATTGAAAATGCTGTAATCTCAGATCTGAAGAGTTTTATTATCGCAGCATCTTTAATTTCCTTTCCACACTGTCATAATTATTGATGATTAGACACACACCTCAGTGGGGGAGAAGTCTCGACTCATTTTCATCTTAATTCATCTCTGTCAGTGCAGCTCCCTCCATCTGTCTTGTTTTCTGCCAACATGAGCCCTCACCTCTCTTCTTACATTTTGTTTATCCTCTGTTAAATTAAATGAAATTCTTTCACCTGCTTTAACCATCTTTAGTTTATTTTCACCCTGTGCTTCTCCCTTCTCTCCTTTCCTCAGATGATCTGACCCGCAGGGTGCGAGGACTGTTAATCATACCACTGCTCTCTTACCTGCGTCAAACGGCCTTCTCACTGTATCAAACCAAACAAACACAGTAAAGCGAGCTGTATCTTTATCTTCCCCAGTGGAAACAGATGTATTTTTTACCCTGTCATGGAGGAGAGTGGTGGCACAGAATCCCAAATGGAAAAAGTGATTTCAACCTGAACTTTCACTGCTGTGCCTCCTTCCCCTCCCGGCTCATCCTTATTCCTGGAGCTCAGAGGATCCTATTTGTCAGACCTGTGTGGTTTCATTTCAATGTCACAGCCTCTTCTAAACCCTCCTAAGAGAGGAAATGTCTGTTCACCTGCACCACTCCCTATGTGATCACTCATTTTAAATGTCACTTCAGCCGATCGCACAGCACCACTGCTGTCATAGAGCTGTATTCAAGTTAATTCTGTCATACAACATCACGCTCATAGAATATTGATTTGATCAACGTCTCAGGACACGGAAGCAAAAGAATGAAAGTTGGTAGCATCTATGTTTAATTCTTGTTTAGTTGTCTAACATCAGAAACATATGTTAAGTAACACCAGCCATCTGAAGGAGGAAGGAGGAGATTCAGCCGTTGCCGTGTTGTTCGAGTGTTTCACTGCAAGAGACTGGATGCTTTCACAAGGGTTCTCGGTTGAAACTCGCCAACCAGTTTGCACGTTCTCCCTGTGTCAGCGTGGGTTTTCTCTGGGTTCTCTGCCTTCCTCGCGCAGTCTAAAGACGTGGAGGTCAGGCTAATTGGTGACTCTAAATTGCCTGTAAATGTGAATGTGAGCTAAATGGTTGTCTGTCTTTATGTGTCAGTGATAGACAAGATGATTGGGTGAAGAAAGAAGCAGGCTGTTCTTATGCACTGTTTGTACCAGTATTTCTGAAAAGTAATGCACCAAAACTCATATATATCCCATGTAATCATGAGCAAGTAATTCGTATAAATGGGAACCAGGAAGGCTGTGACCATGTAACCTATGTGCTGACAAACACGAGACTTTCACCCAGGAGACCAGTGATCGTGTCCTGTGTGAAACCAAGTGAATTTTGAGGTATTTTAATATTTTAAAATGTACATCATCAACATTTTACTTTTTCTTAAACCTAATCACCAAATACCAACAAACAATTTGCATGAGTTTATTGCATGTAAAGTCAATGTAAAGACGGGATAAATGGGAGTTTGCAGCATGATGGACATGATGAACGCTATGGATACAACGTGAATGATATGAAATATGCAAATCGCGAGAAGCGTGATTTCATGTCATACACTTTTTTTTGCGAGAATTGAAAAATCTGAGCTTCAGCAACTGTTTGGCAACGCGATAGCCAATCAGCATTAAGATGCTCTGGGGACGTATGATGCCAACAACATACCAGCGGAAGTTCATTCATCGAATTAGCTATTTCGCACGCGTATGAAGTGAGTCAACATAAAATAGTATAAATCTTGCCTGTCTCTTTTCAAAATAACCTCCAGTTTTTCACAGGATATCTACATACATCACTAGATTAAGATGCTACACATACTAGCACACTATGTTTTTAGATTCGAGTTAGGCAGGAGTTGTATGAACCATTGTATGTGCATTTTTGTAAGTTATCATACGAAACGTTGCAAATAGATATATGAATAGACAACATAAAACAACATACTGAAACAAACTAGTCTGGTCTGTCTGAAAATCTGTCTGGTTGACAGGTGACCAAGAAGCCCAGTGCAGAAACATTTTAGTATGGCCAGATTTATGGTCATGAATCAACATGTACACTCACAAGTTAAAGGATAACTAAGGATAAGTTTTCTGTGTCTTCATAGTATCACCTGCTGCTGAGTGACACTGAGGAAGCTTTGTCTACATTTTGTGTCAGCTGTCTGTCAGTAATGCTGCGTAAACTGTTTTAAATTCACTTATGGCAGAGGGTTCTGTTTAGAGAAGTAATGAATTGAATTATTCTGATTGAGTTACCCAGGAGGCCTCTGTGTTTGCTGAACATAATTGTGTTGCTGTGTTTGTTTGCAGCACTTCAAATGCCCGATCCTCGAAGGGAACACAGAGAGAGGTGGTGAAGTCAGCAGCTCATTACAGTAAGTGCTGGTTTAAAGGAATTCATGTCATATCTCTCAAGACAGCTATGTTAACAATACTGCCTCTGAACATATAATAGAGTTACACAGACAAACAAACAAGCATTGTGTCATTGTTTCCCCAAATACAAAGATCGTTTTACTGTATGGTGTCTAGGGCCGAAATTGAAATCTAAAGTCTATTTAACTCTGGGGAACTTGTTTCTAGTTTCCATAATGTGTAATCATCTTGTAGCAATAATATCTGCAATTATGGAAAAATAGATTCACTATTACTCCCGTCCTGCTGGGAGGAAGTCTGATTTTACATCAGCTCTTAAGAACCATGTGCCTCAATGTACATAAGCAGGTTCATCATGGAGCTTATTTGACAAAATGTCACCATAGTTGCACCTATACTAACTCAAAACATCTGTATCTCTTTAGCCTGTAAACCCCAGATGTGAAATGAGTGCCACAGTGACCCAGAGTCAGCCACCATCTGCTTTAAATTTCCCTCAGTTAAGTTGCACCAGTTATCCTCTTATCTGATTTGAGTCGTTCTTCATGCCTGAGTAACTCTGACTGCACGGTGCTTAAATTTAAGATTTGAGGAAATTATGCTGCAGGTTTTAACCTCTTTGCCGCAGACATATTGCCATCTTACATGTTAGTGTGGAGAATAATTGACAGGGAAGGTGTACAGAGACCTCACATGCAGTGAAAGACAGCAGGGAACATTATAGCTGCACTTTATTACTGGATATCAGAAGTGTAGACTACACTTGCGTGGCGACGACTGTGTCATGACTTAGATGAGAGGGTGGCTCTGTGGAGGAGTGATTGAAAAACCGAGGACATGACAGTAAACAGCCTGCAGTTATATAAAAATTCACCCCCTGTAAATTTTCATGAAGAGGAAATTAGCTATGGAGATGAAAACCATTTTTTTGTACCAGGCTGTGAACACAACACATTCTCACTCCAACCTTGTCACATATCGATGTTTGGTCATGGACTTCAATCAAAATATGACATGCAAGGACATGGGTGTGTTCACGTTCTGGGACTCTGAGTCAAGTTTTGCCTGTTATATGCATTGTCTGTTTGCAAAATACACTTCTGTTTCCACAGGAAATGTATAGTTTGTATGCTGTCTCTTTCAATAAATAATGTCTCTTTCAAAATAAATAAATGCAGTACAACACTGCAAACTGACATTTTTTCCTTCAACAACCAACAGATGTGGTTATATTTTGGCTACACATGCACATAGTTGGGTTTAGGCAACAAAAACAAGAACAGGGTTTGGCTTTACAATCACGGGAAGTGAGTACCGGCCTCCTGAGTGAAGGTCAGTGGTCGTTGGACCCATTCACAACCCCACCTGCACACCTTATTTGGCTTTCACTGCTTTAACTGGGTAAATATGTTTAATTCTGCTGTAAAGGTGGTCATTTTGACATGAGGGTCTCTGAGGACTCAGGTGGCCATCGATGAAACTGCAGTTTTTGGCACTTAGCTTAGCACTAGCTTCATTTTTCAGCCCTGGATGTTGCCCCTTGGTTTAACCTTTAAACAAATAAATACATACAATACAATACTATACAATAAAAACTCATTCATGATTTCATAAATTGAATATATTATTATTATGTTGTTAAAATGGCATTACAGTTGTTGAATAGCGCATTATGACTTGTTTAGGACTCGGAACACAAAGTTAAAGACTTGGGAATTGACTTGGAACTTGTCAGTCTTGCCTCAGTACTTGAGTGCAAAGACCTGAGAATTAATTGTGACTTTGAAAACAATGACTTTGTCCCACATCTGTATTATTCTGCAGAGTAGGATCCAAACAGGGTAGTATTTATGCAGCTGAAACGTTTCAAAGCACGACACAAATCTGACCTCTGACCTGCAACAGAGCAGAGAATTCCCCTCCGGAGATTATTACATGTCAAAATAATATCAATAATCTGCTCATATCTGCAGCATGAACAGCAACTGTGGAGTTTAAACTTCCACTTTGCTCATATTAGATTTAAAAACAGCCCATCAAAGATGATGTACTTGCAATTGTGTGGCTTCAAGTCCGGGACAGTCAGCATGATTTAATGCAACAGAAAAGCCATAAAAGTGATAATAAAACAGGACTGGGATGGAGGCTGTATCTGGGCTCATCTCCTAATGGCTGACGTCTGTGTCTTTATAGTGGCAGATACAGACAGAGATACGAGACATTTTACTAGCTGAGCTGCTGTTTTTCCAGAGGAGAGGGAGGAGAGGGGTGTAGAAATATCTTCTCTGTGCGCCGCTGAACCCCCGACCCCGGCACTGGATCAGTCCGTGTTATTACACCTGCAAGCAATGAGTGGGCCAGCAAGATCCGCAGCACACTGGAGACAAACCAAGGAGCGTATTAGGCTTCCCACTGCTCCACCCTCTCTCTTTATCCTCATATTTCTCTCTGATGCAGCTACTTTTCTTCATTCTTCTGCTTTTTTCATTTTAAACCTCATCAAAGGAAGTTTAATGGCCGTGGATTCTCTGTTTCTGGGTTGAGTGTCTCGCTCCAGGGCAGTTTGACAGTAAAGAGGACTCACTGCTCCCCGGTCCAATTTTTATGCTTTTATTTTTGCTCTTCATGTCCTTAATAAAACCTTTATTTCTCAAACAAATAAACATGATATTTATTGCATCCTCCTTCCTCCTTTTTTTCTGCCCCGTTGTTAAATTCTTTGCTTTTAGTCTGTGTGGAGACGTTGCCAAGATTATTAGGTTTTCCACCTCCCGCTCCTGCCTTCAATATGTTTGGACAGCCAGAGAGAAAAACTCCTGATAATAAACTCTAGAACAAATCAATTATCGCTGTGCCAATCTCGGTGTGTGAGAGAGGGGAGACACAGCGAGCTCAGAAACTTTTCAGATTTTGCAGACTGTGCACAACAGAAGCCGTGTTTCACGAGCTTTATTAGCAACCCAGCAGGTGTTATGAAAGTTTGTTTGTTATTAGCAGTCATCAGTATGACTGCTTTAAATACTGCTGAGTCATCACATCTTTAAAACCTGCACCTCAAGCTTTGTTTTACAGGTTGAAGTTTGTATCAGTTTGTCTTTTATACAAGAACAACAATCGTGTTGTTCACAGGTGGCGACTAAAAAAGTAGAACTAACACAAGCACTCTGAAACTGAAACAGTTAGTCAATTAATTGATTAGTTTACTGACAGGAAGTCAGCAATTTTTACAACTGATTAACTCCTTTGTCCCAAAAGACTGTGTTAGTATGATGTGAAAAAAATGTCATAACATTTGTTCTGATGGGTGTAATGTGTGATGTGTTTACTTTACATAAACTATAAGACCACAAATACACTATAAACAATATTTATTTGGATGAATACTTTCTTATTTTATTTGGTATTTCGTCATATTCAGATTTACGCTGATGATGGCTGGGTAATGTGTATGTTGATGTTGTCAAATGTCAAGTTGTAGCTAGTTTAGACCCAAAATCTTGCAGGGAATTTAAGGAAAACGAGGTGACTGAATGCATCTAACAAGCAGAAACTGTACATTTCCTGTAAAAACAGAAATGTATTTCTAGAAGACTGCATGTAACAAGCATAAATGGACACGGCATCCCAGAGCGTCCAAAACTGACGCAGGAGGATACCTAGCGTGTCATATGGAGACCTGAAAGTCCACCAACCAAGCTGCAATATTTGACCAGTTGGGATGAGAACGTGTTAAAAAGTTGTCTCTGAACATAATCCAGGCACTGAGAAACATAATTAAGAAAGCAGTTTAGTAACATGCAAACTGCCCACTCCAAGTAGAAATACGATCACTCATCACTACTAAATTACAGCCCTGACTCAAACATAACAATAACTAAAAGGAAAACAAAGACTAAAATTAATGAACTTTGACACTCCTGGTTTCCATAGCAACCAAAATGAGAGTGATCCGCACACTTTCATCTCAGCTCGTCATTTTCTCAGATCACACTATTATAACAATGATAAACAAATGTAAACTGTACCGGCTAAAAACACTATAACTCATCTACAGTGTCATGACTGATTATTTGTATATCATCGTATTCAGAGGCAAAGAATTAGTGAGAGCGTCATGAGGAAAAATGTGAATACAAAGTTTAATATCCGTACTGAAGAATGATAATGACGTGACACTGTCAGACACATTTTGTGTGAACTTATGACCCTACAAAACAACTGTTCCTCAAAACACGAGCTGCCACATTTCACAACGGTTGTGAAATGAGGGATTAGCTCAGATGTGTTGGTGCATATCTCTCTGCTTTGATTTGACTTGTATTTGTGGCTCAATCGCAGTTTGTTTTCCCTCAGCAAAACATTATAAATCACTGTATGCTTTCTGTCTCGTGGAATAAATGCTTTACAGCTAACGCTATATAGACAGGAACTGCTCTTCTTTATTTGTAGACAATGGGGAGAAAATTTAAGTTATCTTCTCTGACAAACCAGCCGGAGGGAAAAGAAACATTAAACCGGAGTGTAATGTTCAGCTCGCTTCGATAAGAGAAAAGGGAATTCAGTGCCACCTGCAACGAGCATGACATCCAAGCAATACAAAACACATTCGACATCTGATTCTTGTGTTTCCCGCCTCTGTCGCTGTGTTTTGCACCGCAGAGACTCTCATGGGGTCTTTAACCAAAACTCTGTTCCACCTCCAGCAGCATTTGACTTCTCTCTCTCTCTGCAGTGTCAGAGCTAAATGATGAATGGACATGAGAGGATAATTACACGAGTACTGCTGACTGGAAGTGTTGAGCCTTTTGTGGTTTATTGTGTTTACACTGAAGGGGAAAGCAAGAGAAGTGGTCTTGTGACTGGAAACAGGCCAAATCAAATCAGCAGAATATCTGGGTGGTGGAAGTGAGATGGGCACTACTTCCTCTTCCTTTAGAAACAAACATGACTAACACACTCTCCCCTCCCTAAACAATTACTATCAAAGGCCCCCAGGTGCTGGTGTATGAATGCATGTGACTCTCTGCTCTCAGTCATCTGCAGTCAGCAGTTTAAGACAAAAAGACATTAACATGCACTGAGGGCCTTGTAGTGTCACCCAAGTCTTCACATCTGGATGCATTTTCAGATTAGTCTCAAATAGCTGATGCTAATGCGAGGTATTTGTCAAAGTGTCAAGTTTTTCCAACCTAAAAGTCTGCTTTAAAGGAGGTTGACCTGACCTGCCACACAGGAACGAGCTTGTTTAGTGGAAGACGTCTATAAACAAACTGTCTTCTCTGAGGAAACAGGACACTGATTAAGGGAGAATGATGTGAAGACACACAAAGATACTCACATGCTAACAATCCAACTCCCAAGTCCCCTGTTAACTCTGCACAAAATGCTTCGTCCTCCTACTGCTGCAAAAATCAACTTCTTTTGAGGGAATTAAATCCGCACAGGCTCAATCACTAAAGAAAATGCCATAGGCTTGTGCTAATAACGTTAGCAGCCAGTGGTTGTTACAAAGGTAACATCACAAAATATTGCTTTTATGCTAACATTATTAGCACAAGTCTATGGCATTTTACATTGTATAAATTAGCCTAGCGACGAGCTGAGATTCACAGACACCCCGACACTGACTAGTGGTTTGGAGATGTAACTGCAGAGTGACACAAACACCACTGCCGGGATATACTTGTACGGCGGATCACTGCATCGCTGTACTGTCTGGGAAGTCTCATTTATCCAACTTACCTTTTTCACAGCAGACATTTTGGCCTATTGTAGTGGGAAAAGCACTGCTGTTACTAATGGCACTAACAATAGCTCTGTTCTGATAGTCCCAGTGAGTGTGACAGTATGCAAGCATGCACGATACCAGGAGCCTGAAGTCAAAGCAGTTAAATGGAATTCAGCCATTGTTAATTTAATTATTTACCCCTGTGCTTTTCCTACTGTGACGTGTAAAATAGGCCCATTGTACAGTATGCTCAGCACATCTCAAACAGACAGCTGTTTCCGACTGTAAGCATATCTTTGCTCTCTGTCAGACTAAAATATCTCAACAACATGGGATGGATTGCCATGAAATTTTATGAAGACATTTATAGTTCCTAGAGGAAAACAGCCCAGTGACGTTGGTGATCCCCTGACTTTTCCTCTAATGCCTCCAGCAGCAACACGAGAGCTGCTGCTCTACCACTGCTTTAGTTGGTAGTTTGTTTGTGTTGCAAGGTGACTATGGTGAATCCAATCAAACGGTTTAAAACTCCCACGTTCAGTAAGGTAAAATTAGTTATTATAGTTATTAAATTACACTCATCAACCTCAGGGTGGTGCTAGAAAAGTATGAGGATCAACAAAATCATTAGGATGCATCCTCTGTGCAAAATGTTGAGTCAGTTTATCCAGTAGATATTTATCTGTTGAACTGAACATTTCGTCTTGCTGGAGGCAGTAGAGGAAAAGTCAGGGGCTCACCAGTGTGAGTAAGCTTTGTCCTCTGGGGACCATAAATGTCTTCACCAAATTTCATAGCAATCCATCAAATAGCTGTTGAGATATTCGACAATACGTCCCCAGAGTCGCACCACTAAGCTGACTAAAAACACATTAAACAGCACAGATAACAACCTGAGTGCGCCTCAGTTAGTGTACAGAGCAGCTCCTGTTCCCCAAGAAGCAAAACCAACAAGGAACACCAAAGACGAGCGAAAGGCTATATTGATTTCAGCATATTAAACAGGCCCCGTGGTGTTGATGAATTACTTCCTGCAGTGAACCCAGTAATGACTCCATCCAGCCACCCTGCTGCTAATTAACAAGCTATTTAAAAAGGCAGACGGCAGTGTCTAATCTAGGCTGGTGGTGGTGGTGGAGCTCACAAGGAAGTCATTCTGCACTCAACCCCGCCTGACTGAGCTCCCAAAAAGCCCCAAGACAGCCATCCAGGGACTAATTTAGCCTTTGTTCAGGTTGTGTGAATGGAAGTAGAGAGCTCTCTCTTGGGGAGAGTAACTGGAGAGTGACTCGTCTGCTGGACTGTCGCTGTTCATTCAGTGAGCTGATACTGTCTGACGCTTGTTAGCTAATGATCTCGCAGCAGTGTGCTGATCTTGTGACATCGCTCTGGCTTGTTCCCTCTCTGTCGGTCGGGGAGGTTAACGGGGCATGTGTGTTATATTTTCCACCTTCATACTGCTGTGCATTCAAACACTTACATTTTTATTGTAGGGATTTCTCTGACCCTTCTTCTCCACTTCTATGAGTCCCAGAGCAAAGAGTAGATGGTTTCCTGTTCATTAATGCCAGAAGCATCTCTGGCTGGTGACTGATCTCATTATTCCTCTTAAAATGAAATATTCAAGCTAGATGAAACATGTTTGAGCTCAGTGTTGCCTTTGGACAAATTACAAACACATTACATTTGCACATTTCATACATGTCATATCAACGTTTTTCAAGTGATGCAGTATATGACTTTGTCATCTGGAGGTGGAGGGGATGGAGGATAGGTGAGATGCCTGCCTGCTGCAGACCACTGTTTGAGACCAACAAAAAACACTGGTTGTGATTCAGCGAGTCTTTTTTAAAAACTGAGACATCGCTATTTTTTTTCTCCGGAATAGTGACAGTTATTTTATTTATCTTTTTACTAAGACATCACTGTTTTTCATTTGATGAAAAAAACAAACATGATGATTCTGTTTTCTATATTTGTGAGACAAAGAGCTTTTCATTTTTCTTTTATTTTATTCTATTTTTCTGAGACATCTGTTTTTTTCCGCTGGAGTAGTGACACAAAAAGCTTTTTATTTATTTTAAATTTTTTTTTTCACTGAGACATTGCTGCTTTTCCGTTTGGGATAGTGGAACAAAAAGCTTTTTTTTTTTTAACTGAGACATCACTGTTCTTTCTGTCGAAATAATGACAAAAAAGGTTTGTATTTTATTTTTTTATTTTTAACTGAGACATTGCTACTTTTCCCTCTGAGATAGTAATACAATAAGCTTGTTATTTTTTTTATTTTTTTTTTGAGACATCAATGTTTTTCTTGCTGGATTAGTGACACAAAAAGCTTTTTATTTTGTTTTATTTTAATCTTTTTTACTGAGACATTGCTGTTGTTATTGCCAGAATAGTGACACAAAAACCTTTTTTGTTTTTACAGAGACGTTGCTGCTTTTCCAGCTGGGATTGTGCCCTCCAAATCAGGTATATAAAGCCAAAACACAATCTTTTCCTCACCATAATCAAGTGTTTTTTGTGTCCAAACCTAACCACAGGTTAACCACAGCTTTGCTGAATCATAACATTTAAATGAATCTGCTACATGATAATTTACAAATGTCACGAATCTGTGGTTTGCAGATATATACAATACCATCATTTTTCTCTGGTGATTGGGTTGTTGAGCCTACAAGTGTATCTTGTATTATTCTTTGTGTTTGAATATGATCCATTTAAATGAAAACAAATGTATGACTGGCATGTGCTTTTTTTGAACACTCACGGTGCAAAATGTGTCGACCCTTAATAGATTTTTGCCAGCAGTAGATTTGAAGAGAAAATAAGCACCTTGAACTCCTCACTGCAGGTCGTTCAAATAATTCAGATCCACTGCACTCAGCAGATGATGGGATTTCGAACCATGACAGCTTGAGTAAACATTTATTTTGTAATCATTGTGAAGCAATACTGACCGCTGCATATCTGCAGCGCTCTCACAGTCAGCATAAAATGGGAATGTGATGTATTGGCTCTCACTATCAGCAGCGAGCAGGCCATATGTAATCAGCACCATGTTCCTCCAGAGGAAAAGTGATTCTTCAAACTAGGGATCATTGCGCAGTTCGTGCACAGCCCAGGTTCTCCCTGGGTGAATGTGGGTTTAATTTCACACAGACATGGATCTGATAGCCTGCCCAGATGAGTGGTAATGGGTAATTTGCTCTCCCTGAAAAGCCATTCCTCAGCAGAGGCACAACAGATTAATTGAACTCTAATTTCAGAGTGATGTCGCAGATCGAGGTGCTCTGACCGCAGTGGTGTGACATTGTCACAAAGACTTGAGTATAATGTGTCCATAAATGTTAAAATCAGCCCTTTGATCCACTTTCGTTCCTTTATATAACCATTTGAGAGCTTCTACTCATCACAAGAGTTACTTAGTGATGAAGTGGTTTGTAATAATTTACCCTTGCACTCTGTTTCCCTCTGCCTGACACGTCCAACTTTACCTCAGTTGAGAAATTACCTTTGGTTTTTGGCAGCCTTCACAGAGCAGGTGTAAGCTTGTTGCTGTCAGTAAACAGTGAGAGTGGTGGCATATCTTTATGATTGCACCTGTGTCCCTAACTCAAATGGATCTTTTGACTGCATTCTTGGCTGTTGTTGATGGAGATCTCTCTGCCTAGTCTTTGATGGATTTCTGCACTTTTGAGCGCTGTCTGTCAACGTGAACTGACTCCTCTAGAAAGAACGCTTTGATTCTGTCAGACTGACGCCCAAAAAGCAGATTGCTAAATTGTTTTTAACATGTTAGTGTCAGGCTTTTCTTTGCTGTTCCAACAATGCACATTGGTGAGTATTTCTTTAGCAGAGGAAGCTTTAACTAGAATTAGGGCTGCAACAAGCAATTCTTTTCATCATCAACTAACCTGGTTATTATTTTCGCGATTATTCAATTCATCGCTTTGTCCATAGAAAGAAAACATTAAAAACTGGTGACAGCTATTTTCCAAAGCCCAATGTAACATCCTTAGCAGTCCAAAACCCCAAAATATTCACTCTACTATAATGTGAGACCAAGACAAGCATTTCAAAATAATTGTTATACTTGAGAATCTGAGACCATCAAATATTTTTACTTAAAGATTATCAAAAGCTGGGATAGGCAGTTCCATTTTGGCTTCACTAGGAAAAAAACACCATAGTGAACTTTGTGCATATTGTAATTCAAGTGGACTGAAAGAAAACCACTTCTGCTTGGCTCTTTTTTAAGGCATGGGGCTGCGAGTTCACATCTATGTAGCTAACGTTAGCTGAAGCCTTGAATCACCATCAGTTCATTTACATGACATCAGAGAAAATGGATTTATTGTATGAATTTGGCTAAAATCTGACTTTTAAAACATATGTAAACATGTTAGTCTGACTGACATTGTACTAAATCCAATTTCTCAAAGTTGGACTAACACACCCAGATCATGCGACTGGGAGTCGAATTCCTCCTGCATGTGTACAGTCAATCAGACCCAAACTGGCTGAGGCGCTCTGCACATGCTCCACAGTTTCCACCCCGGGCTGTGACTCAGAAGTCGAACAGCATTATATGTGTAACAGAAGAAGAAACCAGTAACAACAGGGCAAAATAAATCGATTCCCCTCCTGTGCTTGTATACTGGGACAAGGACTGCTGTCCAATTAAATGGCCTAGACGAGCTGTAACTGTTGCTCAACATAACTGTGCATGTAAATGTACTGAGTGTGTCCAGCTCACTCCCTGCTGCTACATGCCGCCTCACCAAGATTAGAGCCTGCAGCAGCTCTGGAGACAGGCCCACAGTCAGCAGCCACAGCAACCCAAGTCTTATTTACCACCAATCGGTGAACCTTCCATTGCTGCCATTACACAGGTTAGACCCAGCACTGCCACTGGCAACCAGCCCGCTGTGACACCCAGCACTGGGAAGTTTGCACTGGCCGAATTCAAGCTGCTACAACTGCTGACTGAAGGAGTGTCTCAAAGATGCTGCCCACTCTCTTCCGTGGTGGAGGGACTTTCGGGTGGGTAGGAGTTACTTCTTGTCTTATTTGTGGTCTGATAAACAAAGAGAGAGCAGGGGGAGGAGGGGGTGAGAGAATGAGCTGTGTGCAACTGTACAATGAAATAAGATGAAATAAATCAGTGTATGGGAAACACTGGGTTACTGTATGAAGCACATGCATAGGCTTGTGTTCATCTGGTTGGGGCTCACTCAGCTTTAAATGATTAAACTGTTATTGAAATAGTTGATTTCCTATTCATTGACTAATTGATTCACTCTCGCTAACTCGAGTCAACTTGTTGCCATTATCACTGACCTACAAAAAACAAACTTTAATAACTATAAAAAGGAAAAAAATATGGATGTAGACTCATAAAAAGGCCGACCTGACACGCAGGTGATGGAGGAGGAAGGAAATAGCTGTTGTGACTACATTTGCATATCAAAGTATGGAACTAAATCACATATAAATCAGATCCATATTTAGCCCAGTTGTGGCTTTGATGGCAACGATCCAAGAGGAAATTACCACGCCCTTCATCCATCTGTAAAATCCAGTCATCCACCCGGAAACAGAGAGGCTTCCTGTAAGTGAGCAGCGAGCTGCAGATACCAGCAGACACTCTGCTCCGAGTTAAGATGGTGCCGATCAAAGCAGAAGATGCTTATCTGGCACTGCGAGCGTGGCACTCACATTTCCTCAGGGACACGAGCATGAATAGGAAACTGTGGAGGGAGGAAAATGTGATATGGTGACCCGAGCTGAAGATACAGTCAGTTATTTTCTTTTTTATGTGTAAGATTGACTTGTTAGTGGATGGGAGATATATCTTTCTTGAATATTTCCTACGCACCATAATCCTTAATACCAAACCTTTTTTCTGTGTCAAATAATTAGGCCAGAGTTCGTCTCTTTTTTCTTATTAATCCATCTCTAAATACTTTATGTTTTCACTACTATACCTTTATTTAAAAAAAGCTAAATAATTTCAGAAAACAGCTGGGCACTGTAGTTTTCAGCAAACGTTGCTAGGGACTATTTTCAGCTGTGGAAGAATACACAGTTGGTGCTTCAGTTAACTACAATGCCCCT
Source organism: Epinephelus cyanopodus (assembly GCA_026686955.1). NCBI lineage: Eukaryota > Metazoa > Chordata > Actinopteri > Perciformes > Serranidae > Epinephelus > Epinephelus cyanopodus. The sequence goes on from CM048930.1 coordinate 30,455,595, forward strand.
GTTTATCCTAAAAAAGAACATGTCAGAACAGACAACAGTATCTTAATTGATTTTAACAACAGTAAACAAAGACATACATACATACATACATACATACATGCATCCACAAACATGCAAATGAAGGACACCAGGACAAAATCAATGTTCAACCGCCAAGTATTTAACACACATGTAACCCAGCCCCACCCCAAAAGTACGAATTGAAAGATAAATAAAATAAAATAAAATTAATAATAATAAGATAATAAATAATAATAATAATAATAAAGTGAAATAAAATAAAATAAGATTAAATTCAATTTAATCAAATTAAGTAAAATAAATAATAAAATAAAATAATTGAGAGAGGAAAATAAATACATAAATAAAAATAAGAGGGGAAAGAAAATCATAAATTACAGATTGAGGATCGTATTAATGCAATACAGTTCAGTTTAAGAACACATTATATTAATGTACAAATTTTGACAACAGTTAACAAGAGGAGAAAAACTTTGACAGATTTGTCCAACAACCATGTTACTTTGTTTTTGGTCACATGACAGTTGCTCTTATTTGTACACATGGAGAAATTCTAAGAAAAATAGCAAATACAAATATAAGAAGTATCTAGACGTGTGCATTATGCTACGATACATTGCACAATATATAGAGAGAAAATAGAATAAATTAGTAATTGTGCATCGTACTACAATCTATGACCACAGTGTAAATAAAAATACAAATGCTGAGAAATGGGATCTGTAAGTGTGTTAGATATAAATGCAAGAATAGCATGATTAAATAAGAATATTGGTTGAAAGTGCAGGGTTTGGATACTAAAACAGGATGGGATTTGGTGTATAAAAGCATGCTAAATATTACACAAGCCAAATTTCATGTTGCAGCTGCACATGTATTAAATATTAAGGTGTATTTCTTGAAAACGACACCTGTTCTGATGCACAAAAATGCTCATAAAGCGAGTGTTGATCTCAGCTGAGGGTGGTAAAGTTATAAGGCTTCAGCTTTTGTGTTTCTGCTCGGCCCACAATTCTGTCAGCAGTGATACTTTTAGCTATCTGCGCTCCACTGAAGTGGTTCAGACTCACTTGGCTTATATCTAAAGGACTGTGCTTTGTTAACAGGTCTTTTCAAGTGGTGTAACACCAAACGCCAGAATCTCTGTGCCTGAAGAGCTGGCTTAGATCCTGGAGGACGTGTTTTTGTTGGCTCTCCACAGAGGGAAACAGAGAGAGGGAAGTTAGGTGTGAAACTTTCACTCTTCCCTGCGCAGTCAGTTGGAGACAAAATCACAGCCAGCACAATCAGTACGAAGCCCACTCTGATACTACTGATACTATCTGTGCAAGGCAAAAGCTGCTTTGTGCTTTAAAGCATTTGAAAAGCATTTTGCGTTGAGAGGTGAAGTAGCAGAAGTAGCGGCTCTCTCACCATATGGATTGGGACATTTGAGGAATATGGAACCAGAGAAAACATGCAAACAAACACACAAATCAAAAGTCAGACGGGTGCATGAGCGGCAGAGACAACCTGTTTTTTTACTTCAATAAATCAGGTAATCATTAATCATGTTTCTCTGGACAGAGTGTTCACTCACTGCAGACAGTGTTAATGTCTCTCTTTGCTTTAGATTCATCACTTCCTCTGGTGAAGTGACAGCATCTGAACACTGAATTTGGCCAAATAGGGCAAATCTCAGTTGGGGGGGGAGGCGTTCTCCTCTGTTGCAGCCCCACTTTTGTGTTTTAGGCTGAGAAGAACGAATTTGCACATGAAACAGTTCCCTGGTGTAGCATTAAAGTTGTTACAGTGATTAAGGGATGAAATGGCTTTTGCTGTGAGATTATGAAAATCTGCCTTCTCTGTTATTTCCCCCCCAAAATTTAGCCATTAAAGCAGCATAAAAATAGAAATAAAAATTATCGTCTGGCAACAAGGGATGCAAATGATCACGTCTTTGTTTTCAGGAGACAAACACAAAAAGGTAAGGCGTCTAGAGAGGCATACAGGACTCCACTTGACCTTTGCAACTGTCTCTCACTGCCCTTCTATAATACACTCTTTCTTTCACACAGACACACACCGGCAGGCCCGTCCTCCTCCTGTGTTATGTATGAAATGAGGCCTCCGCTGACATGCGGGCAGACACACAAAGCGTCATTTAGCACCGGGTCATTTGTCACATCAAAGCATTCCTTGATGCATGGAGGGAGGCTCCCTGTAATCTGTCAGAGTAAAATGTAAACAGGCGACGCTGAGCAGCAGGATCAGCAGGCCCCCTGCTGTCAAATCGGCTCTGACCCCAAACCCCGAAATGTTCTCAGTTAACAGAAACGAATCTGAATGAAAGCTGATCTGAAAAACTGCTTTGTGTTGTGATGGTAAGATGAAGAGTTTAATCCCAATACACACAATATATCACTTATCTGTGATACTTTTTAGCAAGATCTTTCTCTGCAGCCTGATTTAGAGTTGCATGTATTTCCAATTACATGAAATTTTGTTTGTTATAATCAGAAATATTTGTGTTTTGTGAGCAAATGTCTGAAGGTGAGCAGTAAGTTCTGTAGAAATCCCCATAGAGTTTCATTAACAGCAGCATTTTGTTGTCCAAGTAGATATTTGATACCAGAGCTGAAAAGAAGATCAGTACCCTTCCTGCAATTTCTGACCGACCCCAATTCAAACCAAAGCCAAACCACAAAGCAGATTTCCCATTGTTCAGTGTTCCAGATGGGTTTTTATTTTTCAGGGGCAGTTATATTGAGCTGGAAATTGTGGGTTCACTGAAAGAGCAGATATGGCTCCTGGGTGAGTGTTTATAGCGATCAAAAGTGCTCAATAGAAAAACTGGCAGTGTGTTATTTTATATTCTGCTGGATCTCTCCCCATCCCGCCCCTTCGAACAAACAAAAAAAAAAAATCCCCCATCTTTCTTGCAGTTTATGACCCTGAGCAACATATAAAAGGATACAATATCAATTTCCTGTTATTACATTCATATCTTTTTTTGTAGATTAGATTAATCTGCCTCATATTGTCTTTCCCTCCGTCCTCCTGTCTCCCCTGCTATGCATTTACAAGCCTGTGGTTACAACCAGGGAGTGTGAAGAATGTGTGACGATGTCTGTGTGTGTGTGTGTGTGTGTGTGTGTGTGTGTGTGTGTGTAGACGAGGGGGTATTGATTTCTGATGGATGGTAGGTGTTTTATTTCCTCTCCACATGTGAAAAAGACCCCCCGGCATGTCGGAGTACAAGGTTAACACTCACTTATTAATGTGACAGGACCAGGAAGTGGAAGTCTCATCCTCATTAGCACTAACCTGAGGGGGCGAGCTTTGATACTATAAAGTCCCAGAGGTGAGATGTATTGTTTTCATCCCAAATCTTTGAATTGATTTTGTAGGTTAGGTTGCTGTTTGATATCTGATTAGAAACAACAGTTTTTTAATCATTTATAATTTGTCTTAAAGGGACAGTGAGTAGGATTTAGGGGGATTTATTGACATCCAGCGGAGAGTTTTGCAAATGGCAAACATCTCCTGGTTAGAATTCCTTCAGTGTTAATTGTTCAGGAGGATTTTACCAGGAGCCGAATTATCCGCAGAGGTGTCTTATTTCTCAAAAACAAACGGACCAGGTGATTAAAACTGTTAAAAACCCTGAATAAGGCAGTTTCATGTTACAGATCAGTGTTTCTCCTGTGCTGTTTTGCTGCTCTCCCAGCACCTTCTATGTGTGCTCACCTTTTCTTTTCTCTGATAACTAAATATGTGTTCACCTTTATCTAGACATTCAGGAGGGTTTTACTGGTAGCCGAATTATCCGCAGAGGTCTTCTGGTTTCCAAAATATACGGACCAGGTGATTTAAACTGATAAAAACACTGAATAAAGCAGTTTCACTTTGCAAATGAGTGTTTTTCCAAAACGGTTTGGGATGTCAGAGGCAGCCCGCCAGCCTAACACCTCCTAATGTGTGTTCAGCTTTTTTCTCTAGACATTCAGGAGGTTTTCACCAGGAGCCGAATTATCCACGGAGCTCTCCTTTCAAAACAAACAGACCTGGTGATTTAAACCCCTAAAAACCCTGAATGAAACAGTTTTACCTCACAAAAATGCTTCTTTGACGCTCTCATTGCGCTCTGCTGACCATTGCTGGCCATTTCTAAAGCCAGTGTTTGGTTTGTATGTTCAGGGCTACTGTAGAAACATGGCAGTGCAACATGGCTACAAGGATGTAGATATAAAAGCGCTCACTCTAAGGTAATGAAAACACAATGGTTCTTGTGCGAGGTTAGTCCAGTTGCCATATTTTATGCCTGTTTGAGATTTATCATGACCTGGATGACTGAGAATATTCACAGATTTATACAATGGTTCTTGTTTGCAGGTGATTATACACTTAAAAAACATATTTACTGTTTTTTCTTTTTTATTCCATTTTTGCCAATACATCCCCCTAAATCCTACACACTGGAGCTTTTAAAGTTTGTGCTTTAGGGACTTCACATTTGAATCTCTAGTTGAGTCTTTGGGCCAGCAGCATATATTCCAAGAGCTTTTTCTCTACACTCACAGTCAAGGATTAAATGTCTTTGAAGGATGGAGGATTTGACCAGTGTGATAACAACAACCCAGAAATGCCTCATGAATCAGTAAATAATCTGTAAATGGCACAGGAATCCCACCAATGGCTGCTGCCTGGGGCGTTGCTTCAGCCTTCAGCGGAGTCCAGGCGAAATGATGGAGAGGCGAAGCTGAGTCAAGCCGCGACATACACAAGGAGTATGACCGGAAGTGCAAAGATTAGCCTTCAAAATAAAAGAAAGTTGAAACAGCTGCTAAAAGAAGAGCACACGTGTGCGGCCAGTCGTTTTAAAGAAGGGAATAAACCACTTTAACATGGTCAGGTGTGTTTTATGTGTACCATAAAATATCACGCTTGTATCCATTTGTTTCATAGTTCGTACCGTTACTCAGGACTCGTTTTATTTTGAATACCCCGAACGGAAATCATTGAAAATGTCAGCTAGCTTGCCGCACGCCAAAGGAGCAGAGCGGTCAAACTATCAGTAACACTTGGGCTACTTTGCTGTGTGAATTCATGCCTGGCGTCCGAATACTTTTGTTTAACTTTGTTTTTAGGGAAAAGCTCAAATAAATGCCGGTTCCGGCTCAGTACCGGAGTCCCGTAGCTCGCGCTTACCTGTGGAGCAAATGTGTCAACGGGCAAGCAACGGTTTCCGCTCGTGCCGTGTTGTGATGGCTAGCCGTCGTCGCTAGCAGGCTAGCTAGCTGTATGGCTGGTGTTGGTGCCGCTGCAAAGAAGGCATTAATTAGCTACACTCGCTCGGCTGCTAGTTTGTCGTAGACAGTCTTCCATCTCCCACCGCTGCTGATAAGGCAACTTAACGGATAATGCGTCGGATATCGCGCTGAGGTGAGTGTCACACAGGCACAGTTAACCTAGTTTCACATGTTAACTCGTTAGCCTAGCAGCTGAATCATTCCGGTTAGCGGAGCGCAACGGCTCGGACTATTCCCCGGATTCAGAGACATTCCTCCAAATATTACATGTTTACAAAATGTTTATCTGTGTATCGGTTTCGGGTGGCGTCTCTTTGTGCAGGCTCTCAATACCAGGTGGCTGACACGACTTGTTTTAATGTAATGTCATTGCTTCTCTGTCATTGCTTCAACACATAGATCCATATTTTTATTATCAAACATCCCAAGTTAGCTTGCCACTCCAGTAAATAGCCCCCCGGCACGCCGTGCTGGCAGCAGAAGTGCTGGTTCTTACACATTAACAAAGTGTTGTGTCGGCGACATAGATAATCTGCGTTATTCAAGTGTCTGTGAGGCTACAACCGACTGTAATAGCAAAGCTGTTACACGGACAAAGCATCTCTGTGTCGGTGAACGTTTAGCGGAGTTACTTGCGTTAAAATCAGCGAGGATTCTCCTGAACGCCGGGGCTTTACAGTCTGCTGTTGATCTACTGACTTGTCTTTTTTCCTTCTTTTGCAGGAGGATCACCAGATGGAAATGTTATAATAATGCCAAGTGGATTACTCATCATGCCTTTCGAAATTATGGAGTAAATTTCATTACAACATCATGCGCGCCGCCACATCAAATCTCGACCACTGCTGCAGAGATTTCTCGTCCTTACGTTTGGATTTATCAGACAGTTTTTAAAGACCAGCAGCCACGACTGGATGTGCGGTCTTATCTTTGTTTCAATGTGTTTCCGGTAAAACATTAATTATGTGTCTATGCGGGTTGGATATGCTCAGAGTCCTATAAACATTAGCGTGAATTCGAGCGAAGGAAGCCCAAAGAAGGAAGTCCAGGACGGGATAGGTACACAGAAACTACCCGCTCCCAAAGAAACATGGCCTCGGTTTGGAAGAGACTGCAACGTGTGGGGAAGCATGCGTCCAAATTCCAGTTCGTGGCTTCCTATCAGGAACTGATGGTGGAATGCACTAAAAAATGGTGAGTTTTTTGGGAATAACTGTCGACCACAGTGCTGTCATTTAAGCCTCATGAAAACTGTGTGTCTCTGTGTGTGCTGGAATGCTGGGCTCGTTCCTGGTGGCCATAATTCACACACAGACACACTCACTCAGTCTCCTTGGTGTGCAGGCATGTCTGCATGCTGGGAGGGGCCCGGATGCCTTGTAAAATTGCTGGGGTTTTTACTCCTTGTGCACCAGTGTTGAATTTGTTTGGTTTAAGTCATGAAAAGAGTGTGGCAAGAAGAGGGTGGCAGGCAGAGAGGTTTCCCTTCCTTCAACCTGAAGGGTTGGGTTCAAGCTGCCCCCGCTCTCCTGAAATGTCCTTGCGCAAACCACTAAACGCCTACCAGGTCTAGGGATGCTGTAGGGAATCTGATCTTGACTTCTGGCCTTCCCGGAAGTAGAGAAACTATGAGAGAACTGTTAATCTTTGTGCTCCTATATTAGCAAACAGATAATTCGTAGAGAGTTAAAACATTACAGCTCAGTTGCATAGCCATTCATAGTATATCTGTCTACTTAAATTATGGGCTGTTGACTGTGAAAATCATAGATATAACACAATAAGAATATCCAGCTCTTAATAAAGATGGAAGAGAGAAGAGATATTTTTTATTGACTGTAAGACAGTACCCTGACTTTTATGTGTAAAGTTATAAACAGTAATTGCCGTCCTTTTTCTTCTTGTAATAAGATGTGAGCTCTGTTGAAAACAATGACAGCAGATGTCTGCACACTGACATTACCTACAATAGCAACATACCTTTTCCCATAGCCTCAACCCCAGTGTTTAAAAGTACAACCCAAAGATATTTCTGTAGTAAAGAATGAATGATAAACACTGCAAGGAGGTAGAGGAGCTATTGGGTGTTGGAGCAGATAGGTGGATATATGCTACACCTGAGCCTGCAGGTATGTGTCCTGGCTGTAACGAGTGAAGAGTGGGGACTTGTTAAGTAAAGATGTAGCCTGCAGACACAGATTCTCAAGCGGCTTGCCGTAGGCGTGACTAACACAGCCCCACAGAGCCTAGACCTGGGACAGATGTTAACGTGTTGGAGAATGGAATGAGAAAAATGTACATCTCTTCCCAGAGCAAAGGGTGGGTGGGCTCAGCACACTGTCAGTAATACGCTTTGTTTTGCAATCTGAGCAGAACTCCTCTGTCTTATTCAATGGAAGAAATACACATTTTTAGACATTTGTTGTTGTTATGATTTAGTTTTTATCTATAGCAGTTTGAGATAACAGTGATAAAGACATACAATCTAAATTTAGCTCCCCTTGGACTGGAGATACATAAATAAGTGCTCAGATTTTGTTCTTCAAGTAAAGTCTGTCATCATGCCCATTTCAGTTGCCACTACCCAGTGTTTGTTGCTACCACTCATCTTAAATGTCAGCTTCACTGCATAAACTAGTATTTAGATAACTCCTGATGTAAGAAATGTCTGCCTTTACATCAAATGTGTGGCTGAGATTGGTGCCTCAGGGCTTCTGCTTCTCCCTTCGATTGTGTGTATGTGTGCACGCCTGGCTCAAAGTGTGTGAGAAAACGTTGGCGCACGGTTTTGCCTTCCTTGGACTTCATCAGTACGGTATGTTATTGTTGCAGTGGAAACTTTCCATCTACGCAGACTGGAAACAGTCCCCAGAGCTCAAATGGATCTCAAATCCTGAAGCCTTCACAAGTACTTCTTGAAAACCTACAGCCCGTTCATTTTTGGCATCAGTAACAGGAAGAAAGACTCAGCCCGGTTTGTTTGAGTGTTCCATGTGTGTATGGGTGCCCATACATAAAGATATAGGTGCTTTGAATGCACATTGTGTGAAATTTGAAAGCATTTTGCACACTTGGCTGACACTCAAAGGCTGAGTAGAATAATGTCTAAAGTGTAGATTATTTAGGACACTTCAAACAATCAGTAGGTGAGAAGTTCAAGGGTTTGTTCGTATGTGTTTTTGTGGTTCTTAGTGTGTGATTTCCATGCCTTACAGCTGGCGTATCATTGATCAGAACATATTCAGATAGTCTCCTGGAGGTTAGATGGCATCAGTTGCTTGACACCTCACATCATGTGGATTTTGCATGGAGTGAGCCTGTGTGAGCATTTTCACTGAACCAGAATACGTGTTTTGGTGCTTAAATATTCTTTGGTGGTGTCAGGTAATGTGGCCTCTCTCTAGTCCTTTACACTGCCTGTTCAATGGCGAACACTAATACAAAACAGAGCATTGACCTGCCAGATTACATGATGCACAATAACGCCGCAGGTTCTTCGTGCAAACCTCCAAATCACAATATGATATGTGCCTTTTTAAGAAGAGGTATGAAATAGGAGCATCTGGATATGTCATCTGCAGATTGAATATGATGTAGGCCTAATTATAAGGGTCCTGACACCCCATCAGTCAGCCATCGGGCACTGTGGGTCCATCATTGGGCACCTGTTGCCGACTGTTACTCTTCGTATTTTGGATACTACCGGTATCATCTGCGTTAGTTAGACTTTATCAGTGGCTGTTCAGCTAAATGACTCGTGGTGACAGAGGCAGTCTGTGAGAGAGTTTTCTGGCTAAAAGCAAATCAATGATTTCACCACTTTAGAGAGGATTCACCCTGTTTGCCTACTTTTTCTTCCTCTACAAGCTTTATATCTTTTTTTATCATCTTTGAGAAGGAAAGTGGTGACAGATCAGGAGTCTACGGCTGGGGGAGTTCCTGTTTATCCTGGAGCCTATACCATATGTTTGTAAAGTCAGTTTTTGGGATGCATTCGTTGCCCTAGTTGCTGTAGTCGACTCCTCTGTGGAGCAGAGGGAGTTAGCATTCCACTCACACACCCATTTCAGACTCCAGAATCAATTCAGACCAACCATTAAAACATTAATGAGTTCAGTGTTTGTCAGTGAAATGAAGCACCATTCACAGTGTTGCAGTGTTGCTCCTTTGGAGCTTGATATATAACATCTTTGATAAAAAATGTACAGTGTTTTGTGTTGTCTTTCATCTGTAATAGGTAATAATGATCATGTGGGTCAGGGTTGGAAATCAAACCTCCTTGGCACAAGTTATATTTTGACCTCTATAGAAATGGATTAACTGACCTCTGTTTAATACTTTTTAATGTTTAATAATTATGATTTTCTTACGTACATATATTAGTGGCTACACATATAATAGGTGACTCCACTTTTAGATGCTTATGCTTACATCAAGTTTCTCTGATATATTTTTATTTCAACTTTTTGTCAATCTCAACTGACGCCACGGACCAAGTGTCACTGGCTACAGAGAGAAAACTAGCTTAGCAAACATCTCACTTGTCATCATGTGTATTAAGTCTGTTTAATCATCAACATAGGTGAGCATGCTAGTCTACAAAATTAAATATCCGGTGAGCCTTATTTTTTCCACACCAGTTGCTGTCCAGTCCCAGAGAAATGCATGTAATTTTTCATTAAGGCTTAAGCAAATATTACACATACATAGTGGTGTGATGGAGCAGTGCAAGGTCTGCTTACTTTAATTGTTTACTATCTCACTCCTGCTGCTGCTTCTGCTAAGTGCTTGGCTACAGCGTGAGCAATTTATTGTTCCCCTAATTCTCTCTTGCATCTCTCATAACAGTGTCCAAGGATCATGTCTGTCTCATAATATTTTTACTTGATGTGACAGGTCATTCTGTCCATGTTGTGTGGGGAAGTCATGTGTGCTTGAGCGTAGGCCAGAGCTACACATATTCACACTTTATTGTTTGTTTGTGTTCTTGCTGGTCATTTTTTTTCTGATACTGTAAATTGTCAGTGCATTATGTCAAGCATCCAATTCACAGTTTTCCATCGTTTAGCTTTTCACAAGCTCTTGAATGCACCACACACCTCATGGTTTTTTATTCTTTGGATTATTAATTGGGACTGATGCATTGCACAGTCTTCTTCTTGTGGCAGATGAAAGAGTCAAAACTTGAAATTGACTGGCTGTGTTGGTTAAGTGAGGAGCAAAGTTCATTTACTTGTCACTGGTGAGTGGGTGAGTGCTGGTTTCAAACCCTGCACACTGTTAGATTCTTGTGCAACAAGTTGTCAACAGAAAGGATTGCATCCTGTGTAAAACTTTCTCTGTTCTCATCTGGTTCCTGTTGTTGTGCAGTGCTTTGCCATATTGTTTACTCCCCAGATCAAGAGGAGTACTTTGAGGAGTTAAGTAAGTGAGGCACGCTCAGCTGCTGTCAAGAGGGTGCAACCCCAACAGTGAAAGACTACTCGGTGTGAACTTAGCTTGCAAGCAGCCTTCACTCACCCTGTTAGTATTCCCCTGAGGCTAGTGCTGTTGAGCAAGAATGTGTTGCTAGTCAACCTGTCTGGTAAAGTATAGTTTGAAAACGTCGTCATAAGCCAACAAGTGTCACTGCCGCTGACAGACGCGTTGATATGCGTGGCGCAGATATGAGAGTAATTCGCTGGAAACAACACAGAGACACTATTGATTACATGGTAATTCTATCTGGCTACATGCAAGCGTGACTAATCGAGACTGCTTCCCTCACTGTCACATGACAGGGATGGTAGAGGGCTTCCTATCAATCAAGGGCTGTGTAGAAACCCTGGCACACACACGCACAGCATCAGTCATTTCATAGGGATTTAGAAACTCTGAACACACTCACTCTCACCAGACTCAGGCGGATTTACACTTCTTCTTCGAAGTGTTCAGTGTTCCCGCTGTGGATTCCTGTGGCGTACAAATTGATTTATTTTTCAGCATTTAACCTGTGGCTTGTTATAGAAGTGATGCAACACTTGATAGATGAGTCCCACATTATCAGCTCTTTATGTTATTTACACCCAAAGTAACAAGGTTTTTATTCTTTCATTCACTTTGTGATTGAAAATTGATGTGTTTTTTTCCCACTTGCACTCTGGCTCCAAATACAAGTGTCAGGCTATTGCAAGGGAGATGATTTATGAGCTGTGCAATTATTATATAGCCTTTGTTCACATTAACCAGCATGAGCCCGTGTCTTTGAGCAAAACACTGAATCTCTACTTACTCACTCACTGTCACTGGATAAAAGCTTTGCTGAATGACACAAATGCAGAAGTGTGTAACTGAATGTCAGTGCTGGACACCACAGTCCATGCATCAGGCTGTCAGTTCAGAAATGGCTCGCTGTTTCAGTGGAAGTGACCAGCGTGTCAGGCTGTGACATGTCGTCTTCTGCTGAACATGTGTGCACGATGGCAAGCGTCCATCATGTCTCTGCCAGAGAAACATCTTCCTGCCAACTTGGTCTGACGTGGCTCTCCATTCTATTCAAATTCGAGGCCTTGACACATTCCTTTTGGCACAACTTTGGCACCAGGAGATGGTTTCACTGCCAGGTTATAGTACGGTACAGTTGTTTTTGTTGTGCTGAAATTCTGGATGAAAACACACAGTTTGGGTTATCACTAGCTATGAGGTTTTGGAGAAAATAATTATTTAATTGCTCACATCTTTAGTTTCTCACAGTGCTTCAGTGCAGTCTGATTGTAAGGCTTCAGTCACTGAGTTATCTTCGTAACTGATGCCAGTAAAATGCCAGAACTGGGGCGAACACAAACATGTTTTCGTAGTTGATACTTGAGTTGTTCTTATTTGTGTGTTTGCTTATCACTTAATTATAGCATTTGCTGCTGAATTACCTCTGCCGATTGTTTAGTCCTCTCAGTATAGCATGCAGCTCCTCCTGTGATTCTGTAATTGTTTCTGTGCACCAAGCCCACTGCTGTCATCTGGGGCAGCTCTCACACTATCATTAATGCTTCTTTTTCCATTTTCTTCTGTCTTTCTCTGTACCACTCTTATCTCCACTCCTTCTCTTTCTCTCTTCTTTTGTACTTGATCTCTCTTCTCTCTGCCTCTCCCCACTTCTCTCTCTTTCCGATAATGTCTTTTTAACTGCTTTGCAGTGGAATCCGCCCAAGTGTAGTTGTTCTGTGCTGCAATTATGGACACAAACAGGCATTTACACACCCCCTCCCACACACACCAAGAGACATGAAACATTGCAGGGTTGTGAAGCAGGCAATGGGGTGTTAAATGTGATGAAAACTGTGCTGGTGTGTCTCTGTGAGTCTCTACTGCTGTCAGGCAGAGTAACACATGGCTCTGGAGACTGCTCATCATTTATCAGCCTGCAGAGCAGAGCTGCAGCATCTGCAGACTGATAAATGCATACTTTATGCGTGTCAGGGTGGCAAAAGAAACACCATAAGCCAACCAGGAGTGTGCTGGTGTTGCATTTTGAAAAGCCTGCTGTTAAAAAGTTGGTGCAGGTGGAATTTAGGATGTACAGCCTGCTGCAGCTTAAACATGCAGCAGACCTTCCTTCTCTGCTAGTAAAAAAAGTTTTCTCCCCTACTCTGCGAAACAAAGATGTGGTCTCTGCAGGCTAGTAAATTCTTTATTGTACCCGCCCTCTGGACTTTTTGGAAAGTGTGGAGCTCCTGATTGATCACTTTGTGGCCAAAATGATAGTGATGGTAATTTATCACACCCCCTTTGGTAAAACAGCAGTCTAATCCTTCTGCAGACCGATGCATACTCCAGATTCTTTATCCCAGTTAGTGCAATTTGTGTGGGCTAAAGGTCACATCACACCTCCCTCTGTGGATGCTCCCAGCCACAAGCAGCAAACTGCTTAGGATGCAAAATGATGCTGCTGGCTCAATATTAAAAGAAAGACACAAAATTAGAACATAATGAAGAACACAGTTTTATTTGCCAGCAACCACAAACGCTCATCTTCTGTTATATTTTCATTTTCTTCCCACTCACGATCAATTAACATTACTGCTGGAGCCATGGTCGCCTGACTGCTCATGTATCATTGCCTTCAGAAATGGATTTTGCTTTCCTCACCAGGACTCATTGTTTCTTTGCTGTTGGTGCTCTTAGGCACATGATGGTTGTGTTTCTGAGTCAGTATGTCCCTACGGTTGTTAGCAAGCTGGTATAGGGAGAGAAGTTGTTAAGGGAGGGGAGATTTTTATTATCTCATTTACCCTACTGACAGGCAGCTTCCCTGATGCCCTTCTTTTATTTTGGAGATGCTCCCAAACACATGATATAACTGATTTCTACTGCGCACAATCTCTCCCTGAGGCTTTCATTGTGCTATTTTGTTTTGTGGAAGTAAGGTGCATGTTTACCACTATTTTGCCGCCAAAATGTCAAAATGCTGTCTTTTGTACCACACTTGATGTTCATTGGTACGTATATAGAAGCCAAAATTACCATTTGTTTCTTTCTTATGAGAGTTTAACAGTGGAAATATAGAAAATGTATCGCTTTGAGTTTGCCCGCTCAAAGCCTCAGAGGCTTTTTCAGACTTACAGTTAATGTGGGCTCCCCCGCCACTGCAGAAATCAAGTGATAAGCGAGGAATGAAAGCACGTTGGAGATGAGCCAGTAAACTAAAGCAACAAGAAGAAAAGATACATACCACTCACAATGTGTGCACTTATCTTGAAGCATCTAACACATGGACTTCGTAAGTTGTGAGGACTATCAGTTCTTGTTGTCTCAAAGTATAGACAGCGGCTTTATTATTTATATTTTTCCAGAGTTTGTTCAGCTTCAAAAATCTCAGTACAGACCATTTCACAATTATTTTCCAGCGACTTGAAATCTTTCTGTCGAGAGTTTTACCCTTCACCCATAGGGCAGTCATGTCAGCAAAGAAACATTTCATTTTCTTCTCCTGGCTGTCAGTCATCACCACTTAGAGTCGACAGTTCCCTCTTCTCTGCTCCTTACATACTTTTTCAGGGGGTAAGATTTACCTCCATCCCTCCGGGCAGGTGGAGCTTCTGAACTTCACTTTCATCTGTCCAACCTACGTGCTTTATTGTTTGACTCACTCCTACTGGCTCTCTCTCCTCAGCCATGGCAGATCCATAATTGGCCACACTTGACCTCCGGTGGTCTGTGTCTGCGGTAAAGCTCTCATCTACGAGTGTCTCCATGCAACTATCCTTTTAAGCAAACTTTGTAAATTTCTCAAAAATAACATGCATCTGACTTGAAAAGAAGCAGGCTGCTTACTGAATGTAAAAGGCAGCTGCTTCAAAAAGAGTCTTCACGCTTGATGTCTTCACATCCTCACTGGGAGTAATAAAGTCTGGAGCAAATGTCTGGGAAATCATTACGCAGTCCCAATTCACACCCCACTATGTGGCTTTTTAAGTTATAGATCATTAACCACACAAGATAACAAGCATCTTCTTCAAAAGAGTGATATGACACAGTTGCATCCAACTGGGCAGTGGGATCGCTGAAATGTGTTAATCTGCGGTGAAAATCTTCAAATCTGTTCAATAAGCTCATAGAAGAAATGTAAAGGTCATATTCAGAAAAATAATATTTTTTAATAATGGTCAGACTCTGATCTAATAAAGGCCATGTTTGTGTCTGGTGCCAGTCATCCTGACCTTTTCAAATGTTTGGATCCAGGAAAATATAATATAATTAACAGAAAGTTTAATTATTTAAAGTCAGTATGACAATATAATAATGTCACATTCACAGACATGGTTACACATGTTATGCACGGTCTTAATATTTTTTGTTCACTCCAGGAAGTTTAATTTGATTTAACATCATTTTACATTTACAGAGAGTGTCCCTGCCACACATTAGGCTGTAGTTACAACAAACATACAGTACACACTCATGCAAACAGGCTCAATCACTAATTAGTGGGGTGCTCTAGCTTCAGTCTGGTGTTACTGATTTCAGCACTTTGTGTCATTGACTCAGATCCTGGTTGCCACATATACACTGGCTGTCTGTTCTATAACTGGAGGTCAAGGGACTGTCAGCGTAGACCAGAGGAACTCAGTGTCACACACACTCACACTTTTAATTATGTTGTCAGTTTTTAAATTCTGCCAAGACACACAGATCCTTGTGTCTTAAAGGTCAGATGGACAGTTTTTGTCCGTCTTGCAGACTAGTTTATGTTGTTTACAACAGATTGCAAAGTTTTTAATGGCAGACAAAAAGTTTTAAAATGCCCATAGAAACTTGTCAAACCACTTCCACAGCATATTCCACTTCTTCTTCTTGCTCAGCACAGTCACATTAGTTTAAAGACACAGCTGCAAACCGCACCTACGTGGGGCAGCAAATAAGTTTGACTTGGGTGCGTCGGTACAATAAATAAGCTAGACATGACGGCAAAGGAGACACCTGCACACCAATGTAACTGGGCTAGAAAGCCACAAAAAGGTTCACAGACTGAGATCAATGCAAAAATAGTCTATTTATTTAAGCCATCTGTGCACAAAAAGGTGCTCAAAGTGCAGATAAGGAGTGAGTAAAAGCAGTAGCGAACATTTCAGTCACTGACTATCATCAGTGCTACTGACATGAGCGCTTCACAGAACCGATATAGACACAGACAGGTGTGATAACTCCATCAGCTGGTGCCACTAATTAGATGAGATCAACTCTGAAGTGCAGAATCACAATGGCCTTTCATAGGAGAACTTCGCTGTTCAGAACATCCTCAAACACCAATTCTTGATGGCATAACGCAGGAATATACAAATGTACAAAAAACACAACTATACACAGAATGATAGAAAACGAAAGACAAACTACGACAAGATGTCCAACAAGACACTTTTTTTGGCAGACAAATCATAAAATGAGAGAAACCATGCAATGAGGAAGTTTAGATGCAGGAACTAAGATCATCCGAATAGTGTTGAGGACAGGTTTTTAAAAATGTTCCTTATCTGGCTTATCCCACTCTGTGAACATTGCATTAGACTTAATGAAGATTTAAAGTCATACTTTGCTTCTTCATGTCATGCCCAGTGTGCGTGGACTTGTTTGTCCTTAGTTTATCAGGCAGTCTGGGGTGCGACAGTCACACAGATTGTGTTCGCACTGCTACATCTGTCTTGATAGCACAGGTCACAGTCTGACAGCACAGCAAAGTGAGCCCTCTCTGTTCCCTCTTTTCCCTTTCTTTTATTTGTCACTTCCTACTCTCAGCCATCTTCTTGTTGCTGTCTGTGCTAAATCAGAAATTGCCAAGTAGGCCAAGTGTAAAAAACATTTTTTAGATAAGCTTTTCATGATGGGGCTGTAAGGGCTCTGAGTAAACAGTATTTTGAAAGCATTGAACTGTCACTATGTCATTTATTTCATTTCTGCTGTATCATTGGTAAAAAGTGGCTGTGGTTATGTAGCACTGTGGATCTCAGCACTTGACTCAGCTTTCTTTATTCTACTAAGTTATCTGTAGGTGGTACTTTTTTCTCTTCTATTCAGTCCTGGTCAATATTTCAGATACTACTGAAACACATCTTTTTAAGTGTGTTTTACTCTACACAGTCATTAAAACAGCCCTATCCTGTAAGTTACTCTGTCCATACCAGAATAAGGAAACACTCAGACAGGACAGCTGAGTTTGCAGTATGCACAGGGGTTGTGTCTTGCTGTTTAATCCGAGCATTTGCCATTGCTGGTGTTGAGAACATACTCACCATTTTCTGTGTGAGACAGAAAGCATGTGGTGTATTCTGTCTCACATACAGAAAATGTTCAAGCTTCCATGCACTGGATAGAAGCTCAGTCACTACTGTGTTTTGTCAGTTTAGGGTAGAGAGAAGAGGTGTCCGTACATATTACACACAAATACGTATGCATTGTTTCACCCCTGTTGCATAAGGACAGTATAAAATAAATATTCATGATATAGGATGATAAATATGAGGTGAGAATGCAGTATTGGAGTGTGTGGGTAATGTTAAAATCACTATACGTTACACTGGCTTTTTAAATCACCTCTTATAGCCCAGCAGTCTGTATTCTTTGCATGTATCACACTGCAGTCCCATTGTACTTCAACCCTCCATGCACTGCAGTGATGCAGTCTGTGCTAAATTACATACACTGTGCCCGTATGTATTGCAGCAGTGTCTGTTTTGGTATGCATTGCAGTGCAGTAGTCTGTTGTTTCATCGTCCACAACCGCTGTAGTACAACACAAACTAATCTACATTTTCCCGTATCCTAATGTCTGTGATTGACAGGCAGACATGAAGTCTGTCAGCAGATGTCAAAGCTCTTCCTCCTCTAAGTAATGTCAGCATTTAGTCGGGATGATGCTGTAAATGCTTACACACAGACACGCACACATACTTATCATGCCTCTCCCCTTCCTTCTTACCCTGACTCTCCTCCTAATTTCTTCACACTATTGTGATCAACTCATATCTCTCTCAAACAAACACACAGACCCCTCATGCACAGAAAATTGAACAGTGAGGCTGACAATGGCTTCTCCTCATTGTTGGTCTCACCGACAATCTGACTGCGATCATACGCCCCACAGCTCGGAGACTTGGAGTGTCATTTAGTGACAAATCTTAACACTGACTTATGCTACTTGAAACCTTTTACATTCTACTTTTATGACAGTTTGTGTGTGTGTGTGTGTGTGTGTGTGTGTGTGTGTGTGTGTGTGTGTGTGTGTCACAAGTTTTAACTAATTATTATTTTTATTGTTGATTAACATGTCCATTATTTTTCAAAATTAATTTGTTAGGTCTATAAAATTTCTGAAAATGCCAAAAAAAATGTCAATCAGTGTTTCCCAAAGCCCAAAATGACGTCCTCAGATGTCTTGTTTTGTCTACAGCCCAAAGATGTTCAATTTACTGTCATAGGAAAGTAAAGAAACCAGAAAATACTTACAGTTAAGAAGCTGGAATAAGAGGATTCTATTCTTAAAAATGAGTTGACAACTGATCGATAACTAGATTATTTGATGCAGCTTTAGTCACAAGTCCTATTGTGTTGCGCTGAGGGATTCCACATTGTATCACAGACTGCAAGGTGGAATATTGCCAAAGATATGGTGCCATGTCGAGTCATTTTCTTTCACCTGATTCAGCATTTAGTGTCGTCAATATTTAGAAGACAGCTTCCCCTCCTGGAATCAGGAAGTTGCATAGCACTGTTGTGGCTTTGAAAAGACATTATACGTTATCACAGTGTTTATCACTTGGTCATGTTTTATTGCTGTGCCACTGACCTAAACTTAGCCCTACCCTGCTATGTGTTTGCGTTTCAAAACAGTCTGGGTGTGTAGTTGATGTCTGTGTGTGTGTATGTGTGTGTAGTGCTGGTCTGGGGGCCGTCATATCAAATGTGAAGTGGTTCCTTCCTCCTGCCTACAGGAAAGATACGGCAGCCGTAACATCCTGACGCACCCTCCACTTCCAACCATGCAGGCAGATGGACATGCGCATGGAGCCTTAAGTGTTTTACCACAAGCATATTTGAGCTGCCAAATTAATTTCTTTGATGAGTAAGCTTTATTTTCTTATCTGTTTTAAGTGGCACGTATTATCCCAAGAGCTAGAGATCACAGGATGATTTCATTTTTTTGTATAACCACCATTTCCCCCTGAGCTCTGACTAAATAGCTAACAGTACAGATTTGGGGAACAGATTTGTTTTGAATGAGTGCAGCTCTGCAGTCTACACCTGCCCTGTTTTACTTGATCTTTTCGTGTGTAACTGCATCCCCTAAGAGTCCTTTTTCTTGTGCCCATAAGCACATGAATTTGTATTGAGCTGTGAGTGCTGACATAATATTTCAGTGTGCTTAGCAGTACTGTGGCTGAGCTAATACAAGGTAGACACTGATGAAGAACTGCGGCTGCTGCAGAGATGCTTTCTCCACTGCACAGCAGCAGTCACCAAAGTATAGCTCACACTTACAAAGGTACATTCAAACAACGTGGAGCTGACTGTATAATTTAGATTTAGAAATGGCACTAAAGCCAAGGAGTATGGTTGTTAGTAAGACAATAAAATTCAAAGAAATATGCAACGTTAAACCAAAAAAGCCCAATTATAAAGATCTGCACGGAAAAAGTCTGTAACTAATTATGTATATGAAACATCCTCTTCAGTAACTGCAGGGTGATTCCTGCAAGTGTTGATGTTTTTCTTACCTGCTGTGATGCTAAAATGTCTTTTGAGGAAAACATTGAACACCTACATGCCCACTAATTGCAGGTTTCTCTGCATGAGAGCCGCAGCTAAATGCCTTAAATATAAATGTAGGAGGGTTTATTTGTGTTTTGTGTCAATCTCAGAGGGCCCTCATCTCAGCTCCTGCTGAGCTTATTGACCCAATTTTACTCTTATCTGCCCTCTCTCTCTCCAGCCCCTTCTACACAAACACTCACACACTATCACAGATTCTTATGTTCATCTTTCATCTCTATAACTAATGAAAACTGTGCTGATTAGTTTTACATTTTTATCCTTATTTTATTTTTCATTTTCCTCTTTTTCACCCATCTGCGGAGAGTCAGATAAATTACTTTTTGTTGTATACGCAGCATTTCACAGGGGTAATAAAGGTATATATGACGTTTGATAGATGCAAAAAGAGCTCACAATCTCTGTTTTGTTTCTCCTACATCCAGTAAAATGATGGGAAACTGTCTGAGCCTGTTGGGGCATTACATCAACAGTGCAGAAAATGTGCTGCAAGACTATTTCAAAGAAACACAAATGTATTGCCATATGTTCTAATAAATCCCCACTATCTCATTCCCTAACATGCTGTCAGTTTAAACTGAAGGCCATAATGTTAAAATAGCTTTCTGTATGAATGAGAGCTGCTGAGCACAAGCCGTAATGAACACACACTTTAACTGCTTTACTTCAGGGCACTCACATTTCTTTCTTCTGCTGTGGCATTCCTCGCTGATGGCTCATTGATTCCTGTTGAACAGAGAACGAACATGCAGGCCTTAGGTTGAAGCCGTACATGAGAAAGTGTGAAGAAGTCAGTTAGCCTGCAGACAAATGGTTTAAATTTTTCTCATAGCACAGCGGGTACAGTACAAAGGGAAAAAACAAGGGGTGATATTTAGTGTGTGTCTGCATGCTCTCTGATATGGCCTGTGTTATCGGACAATAGCTTCTCTATGTGAGGGCTCTCCTCGAGGCTGAAATTGTTGCCTGTCATTCTCCCTCTCTCCTCTGCTCTCTTTTCCCTCTCACCCCTCCTCTTTCCTTCCCTCTCTGTCTTTCTGTTTTCTCCTTTCTTTCCTCCGTTGTGTCTTCTCTCTCTCTCTCTCTCTCTTTCACACAGTCAGTCATTCTTTTCCCAGAATGGCTGCGTTGCTGTTGTTCTGCAAGAGTCTTTGACATAAGGGCCCATGCAAACATAAACCCACTGTAGTGCTTGTGATGCTTAACTCTGGAGTATGTGCACTCAAAGCTATTGATACAGGGCTATTGCCACAAATATACAGAGGCTCACATCACCTACCACATGCTGACCTCCATCTGTTTGGTTTCATCTGGTGACTTCACCTTATTTTTGTATTTTTAAAGTTGTCATGATGTCTTGCCAATAAATATGTGGCATTCTCACCTGTAATTGAAGTGTACAGTTGTAGAAGTATCAGTTTGGTCACTGCAGAATTGTGACCAAGATAGCCGGTGTACTATGTAGTCCAATGCCAGTACCGTCATATTTGTGATAAGGTAATATCGGCCTGGACGATTTATTGGTCGTGCTCGAACAGAGCCTGGCAGAAGACTAGAATAAAGTGATTTTAATTGATCCCCGTAGGGCAGTTTGTTCCCTTTCTTTTCTCCATTGTGAGGTCAAAGGGTCAGTAACAGAGCATCAGCTTGGGAGCTGGGGCTGGAGCTGGAGAGCTCATTGTGTGGATACTTGCCAAAACAGTGACTTAAAAACAGACTCTCCTATTGACAAACAGTGTTGTAGATTGGCATCAGGTATCTGTGCCACCCTGTTCTCTATGGCCAAAAGCCAAAGCGTGGTTTGGCCTATATTCTAGGATTTGGGGTGTAAATGTATTTTCATGAAGGCACTTTATCAAGGTAAGCCAGGATCAAGTCCTGACAGCTTGGTTCATGTCATGTCCAGCGCATGGTGTGCTTAGTGAGGTCTTCATCAGGCTGATGCTGAGCCAGGGCATTCCTATTAAAATGTAAATATTAGTGTTGAAGGTTAAATGTTACGATTAAGTGGTATTTTTAATATAGAACTTCACCACACACACACACACACACACACACACACACACACTCTTACAATACACTCATGCACCAGGAGTGACAGGCACGCAGGTTCAGACTTGCTAGCTTGGCAGCTCGCTTACTGCTTTGGCCGTGTTTTCTGATGAATTCTCAAAGTGTACATAATGTGATATATAGTGTGTATGAGGGAGAGAGTTTTACAGTCCCTAATTTGTCAGTATTATTTTCACATTAAGCCAAAGTAGCATGTCAGTTGTAATTTATTAAGCAGCTCCATGCAGGTTTATATTTATGAAGTGTATACTTTTTAAACTGTGCGTGTGTGTGTATGAGTTGGCTAATGCTCTGTGAGAACATTGGCCCTTGATGCGTCTTGATATTTACAGTTAATTATCTTTAAATCAAGAGTAATTTCACGTTACTTACTTGCTTGATTGTGATGGATTTGCTGACATTGCAGCAGAGTGGACCATGACTGCTGCACATTTGTACTGAACACACTTTAGGCTATATGCCAAACAGTTTTTAGGAGACCCTTGTCTCTTGAATTCACATCATGCATATCGCCTCTCTTATATGTGACAAAGATGTACACTTTGAGCCTCTATGAACATCTTACTGCAGAAAGGCAGGCGAAGTGTCAGGAGAGGTGACAAAAAAATCAGCCTTTATGTTGTATATGTGCTGTGTTAATCATTTTCTGAGGGATGGAGTATTTCACTTGTACTTTGGATACTTTTCTCCCCTTTCCCCGCTATTTCATTTAGTCAGATTACACTGTGTCTCCTGTCAGTTGTCAGCACAGTGTGATTGACCTGGACTAGCTTAGGTTGCCGTAGCTCTCAACCTCCTTTAGTTTTTTCCTGTCACACTAACCTCTTGTGTGAGTGTGTGTCCTGTTGTGTATGCTGCAGTCCACAGAGACGAAGCCAGGGTTTAACTGTGTCTCATGATTTATTCATTCTGTGAGTGGCTGTGCAGGTGTGTATGTGTGTTTGTTGTTGGTGTGTGTGTGTGTGTGTGTGTGTGTGTGTGTGTACAGGAAAAGGCTTATCAGGGTTTTAAAACAAAAGGCTTTACGATACAAGCTGATCATTTGGACTGACGGTCTTAACATGCTGATGTGTAGGTAGATGGAGACAGAGATAGATGGATTGATGAATTGATACCTTTGTCTTTTTCACTCATCTGTCTTTCCTCTCCTTCCTCACAGGCAACCAGACAAACTGGTGGTTGTTTGGACGCGCAGGAGTCGGCGGAAATCCTCTAAGGTGTGAATTTGATAAGTGGCATTGTCAAATAAAATAAATAATCATTTAAACAAGTATGAATCTTTATTATTTTGTCCCTTTGTCCTGTAGTCCCACAGCTGGCAGCCTGGCATCAAAAATCCCTACAGAGGAGTGGTGGTGTGGCCTGTACCAGAGAACATCGAGATCACTGTCACTCTTTTCAAGGTAGGCCACAGCTGTTTTATTAGCACTGAGACAAGTATATCTATATTTAATATGGACTAGGGTTGTTTATAGAGCATGAGGGTTGACTTTTATTTTTAAGATGTGTTTAATTTCAGTAAATAGGTGTGTATTTTTCATTACATAAATGCATCATAAGTAGTAGATGAATGATATTAAGAGTAGATTAGAGTCTCTTTATGTTTTGATTTATGCATAAAAAGAATATATTTATTGTATGACTGCAAGGTCTGTTTATAGGTATAATAATACAGTTGTGTCTGTAAATGACACAGTTGTACAGACAGTATCTGTCACCATGCCTGGCTTACTTAAACATGCTGGGCCTCTGTGCTGACAGGCTAGCTCAGAGCCCAGTGTCTTATTACCTCTCTGTATCTTTACTAGCCCTCCTGCCACAAATACCTACGTACCTGCCTCTGCCTTGTGTAGGTGTTCGGAGCTTTTTTCTTTCAAGGCACACAGTGGTGTCTGTGAAAAGTACATATGGAAAAAAAAAGCCCAACTTTCATGTGCACTGCCTCAGTTTTCTAGGCCTATGCTTGTCTAACGCTGCTGTAGATGCTAGTGTCTCTCTATTTTGGGCCAACTTCCGCTTCCTGTCCCAGAGGAAGTAATAAAGCAGTTTTTGTAATGAGACACAAAGCAAAGCCACTGAGGACAGGGTTCACCCACATCTGTTTGATGAAGCCATAAACCAAATAATATCACCTCTGCCATCTGCATCAGAATACTTTTCTTTCATTACAGCTGCTACAGTGGAAATTAAGCGATTTCCGACCGCTAGGAGATAAACACAGCTCCTATGAGTAATGAAGTAGCACAGAAGGGTCATATGATTCATTTTTAAAGGAACACTGCACTGGTTTTACAAATAGAAGTCATTTTGCTCATCATGAAGAGACATACTCGTCCTGATAAAATAGCTGTATAATGTATTTTGTTGCCATGATGACATAATCAGGGTTACACTACATATTTATGATGGAAAGCCTGCACAACAAGGCATGGATTTTGAAATTCGTAGGCATTTACTAGACAGGGAGGGTTTAACAAATAGATGCTGTCCGTTGCATTAATGGTAAATGTAGGATCCAGAGTTTTCAGAGTTTAAGCCATGTGAAGGACTAAAATTAAGGATTTATATGAAACCTCTGCTGAAACTATTCTGACCATCTGTCTCTCGCATCTTCGAACTTCGTGCTCAGTGCAAAATTGCTTGAGTAACCTTTGAATATAAAAAAGATTGCTGAATGCGGGTCTAAGTCTGTGAAAATCCAACTCATAATTTAGATATTTCTGCAGCGTGTCGACTCAAGGCTAAAGCAAACGTTGAGAGTGATTTAGAGATGCGCTTACACCCCTGTCTGGCCTGAAGCTCTGCAGTGAAAACAGCTGAGCTCAGCAGTATTTCAGCCTGTTCCTTAGGGAGATGTACACCAGCAGGGAGCCTCAGCTGAACTTTGTAGACAGGAAGAAAATGCTTGAATTAATATGTAACTTAACCGGGCAGCGTTCTGCCTGCTCATTTTGTAGGCAGAATCTATCAGAACAGCGACGATGTTCAGAAAGCAGAGTGGGCACTTGGTATCATCTGCATTTTCTAAACTTGTAGAAGATCTTGATTTAACTTTGTTAATTTTAAAACATTATGACTCTATGTCAGAAGAAAAAGGTTATGCACTGTCACTGACCTGCAGCTTGTAGCACTAAACACTGCAGACAACTCCATAAACTGAGACTAAAACGAGATGGCTGATAATATCAGACTCTGTTGGCTTTTAGAAGCAGTTTATAAGGCAGTGAAACAAAAGAAGGATGAGGCAGCTGCATGACTCGCTGTGTGTGTTTGTGTCCATGTGGGTGTTGTGTTGAACTGCTGTGCCAGACTGCAGGAATATTGATTTCCTGGGGTGTGTCAGAGGCATAGTCAGACAGAAAGGGCATCAGTGCATGTGTTTGCTTGTGTGTAGGTGTAGGTGTTGTGCTGGGGCTGCAACAAACGATTATACGCAGTATTGATTAATTGATTTATCATTTTGTCTGGAAAAGGCAAAAAGTAATAGCAACAGTTACAGCAAATGATTATCTCATAATATCTGACCCCAAAGTCATGTATTAGAATAGCTATTATAATGGTTAACAACGTGGTAAATGATTTTTGATAATATGAGTCACAGAAATGCAGCTGTATCCTACCAAATTTGGATTTTAACTAGATACATTACTTCACTAACTATAAAACTGTCATTTTCAATTTGCACACATAAGTAATTTGATGGTTTTAATTGTTTCAGTGGTGCATTGTGCATATTTGTGCTTTAGCACTGGATTGGTGTACATTGTTTCTGTGAATATGTGTGTGAAAGGAGTGGGTTGATCAGGTTAGATTTGCATGTCTTTGTATGTCCAGCAGCCATTTGTGGTTGTGCGTATGTTCTGCTCAAGGGCAGTGAAGGTCGTCTGCGCCAGCACAGTAAGACAGGGCTGCCTGTTGTCTTGCTGCCTCCATTACTGTCTCCTCTCATCATCTCACAGCCAGAGAGGCAGGAAGTGAGACAAGACGGAGACACAAGTACAGTGTATCAATAGAGAGGCAAACTGGACCAGGCAGGCAGAGAAACATCTTTGCATTTTTGCTTTCTGTTCAGTTTGAAGTTTGCCAGTCCATTAAGTAAAAAATACACTTTACAATTAACAATTAAAACCCATGGTTAAAACAGAGATGCACACACAAAATGAATTCCATACTGGACCAGCATAAACAGAAATACACATGTAGAAAGTCAGTGGTTGTTGCAGTCAGGCCAAGAGTCAGTAACTCGTTATCATGTAATTAAAAGTTACCTCATTAAATCAGAACATCAGACACATACACGAGAGAGGAAGGAGGACCGTCAAACCAGGTCAGTGGGTAAATGGAGCAAGAATAGAGAGTATAAGTAGAGAAAAGAAGCTGTCACTCATGAACTGTGAGTCTTCTGTGTTGTAGCTTTTGTGTTGTAAGTCTTCTGACACACTAAAACGAAAATCTCCAGTTAATGACACGAATTGCTTCAAGACTGAATTATTGAGTGTTGCGTAAGACAGGTTGCGATGATTCATAATTATTTCTGAAGTCTGGTTTTGATGCTCTATTAAATGCACTGTGGTTGCAGTGAAATGAAGTATACTGTATGTTGTGTACGTAAACATTGCTTTCTCCATTACCCCTGCAGGACCCCCATGCAGAGGAGTTTGAAGACAAAGAGTGGACATTTGTTATTGAAAATGTAAGTACCATTTTTGTTCTTGTATTTTCTTTAACCGTATGTGGGGAAAAGGGGGTACTCAATGATGAGATGCCTTGCTCTGAAGCACTTGGTAAAACTAGTCAAAGGTATTATTTCTCATACTCAACTTGTTTATAGAAATCCTCTTGGCATTACATATGCAGCTTCTGCCACCATGTGGTCAGACCATGCTATTACATCCTTCTCTCAATGTGAATGGTAGCTCTCAGATTCAACCACAAGCACTGACTTAAATCATGCTGGCATACATGCATGACCACAATGACTGTTTAGCACAGGTGTTTGTATGTGTGTGTGTGTTTATGGTATTAACAGCCTGTAATTCTATAAGCACACCTGAGGCCGCAAACCTTATTCTAGTAACCTAATTACCAACAACGGTTGGCAGTAGTTACGTATCTATATATTTAATAATTTATTCATTTGTTCAACTTTATTTTTAGAATGCAACAGTCATTTTCTCTATCTTGCATTTTGTCATATTGGTCACACAACTGTTCAAGGCAACAGAGGCAGAGGAAGAAGGACTGGACTGTTTGTAAGGCAAGGGACATTTAATGCCATGCACTGTTAGATGAAACTATGGCTCAAAAGACAGGGAAGGAGAAGGAGAAGAGAGAGGAATTGATTGAGCACTTTGGGAAAATGGGAGGGATGGATTGAGGGAAGAGGGAGGGGAACAGAGGGAAACAGAGAGAAGACTTTGGACATGTACCAGTGGCTAGGGAACAGGAAACTTGCTGTTCAGAAGTGATTTGCTGTGTTTAAACATCTGCTGGAGCCTGTTCTGTGACATGGTGTGCCTAAGCAATACAGACATGTCAGACAAATGAGGCCTTTGTGCTTACACATTTCTGGTTTTAGCCCGTTAGTAGAAATGTGAGGTTATTATAAAATGTATGACGATTGCTTTCTGTGGCAGTGCTGTCATTTGGTGTCTCCTAAACACTTAAAAAGACAGTCGGTCTCTTTTCTAGAAGTAATATTGTGTCATATTTGGTGAAGCTGTCATTACATTCTGAAAGAAGTACGTAAGATAGACAGTCTGTGACTAAAATCATGTTCGCACTGCTGCTAATGGCATTTGCTAGAATCAGACCCAACGTGGTCAGCAACGACCAGTCAGAGATGAGGAGTCTCTAACGCAGCCTGGAAGTCTCTAACGCAGCTGTCAATCACGTCAGTCACTCCATGGACTGCAGTCAGACTGTCAAACTAGGCAGCACTGATCAAATATGAATCAAGATTCTGTTACTGCATTTACTATTTCTCACTTCAGATGTTTCCAGAAAAATATTTCCGCGCACCGTTTTGCTGTAAAATGAGAAACTTGGTCCAGTTTGTTGGCGGTGCTTGAGGCTCCCATTTAACTGCATCCAACTTGGCGGTCAGATCACAGATTTTCTGATTTTACAGCAAAACAGTCATTAAAATGTGTGTCTGAAGACATTTGAGGCGAGAAATAGGCAAAGCAGTCACATAATCTTGATAATAAAAGTTACCAACTGTAGCTTTAAAGAAATATTGCCTGTATTCTAATTAATTTGTGCTCTGTAACATTGGAGGAAAACATAACAGCATATCTCTGTCATTCTACTAGTTGTCACTGTAATAAAATCGATAATTTACTTTGCTCTGTGAGATCAGAGGTCAAGATTTGCCACAGGGAAGTGCCTTTTGACCTGGTAGAGATTCCCTTCAACAGGGTGGGTCCATGCTTGTGTCAGATGCTTGTCCTGGTCCTGTACTTGAAGGAGGAGCCCCCCTGCTTAATACACTCACACAGATCACAGGAAAAGCGTGACCTTCCTTAAAGTATTCGAGTGTCCCCGTCTGGTCCTTGAATTTGGCTGTGCTGGTCAAAAATTTTATTTTAGGTAGCCCAGTTTGTAGAATCACTAATCAAGTCCCTAAGGGTGTTTCATGTAACTGTTGCACATTGTGCCAGTTTTGTGTTCCTGAGAAATGCAAGCCCGGACGTGTTGCCAAAACTGCTGTAACAGTAAGAAGTGAAGAATGTCATTCAACATTTAGAGACAAAGTTGATACTTTGCTCTGACTTTGTTTTTGCTGGCATGGGTGTTTTTTGAAGGTATCGCTGTCTAACACGTTTTGTTTCATTTGAAGTAAACATTAGCAGTTACAGGAAAGAGATGGCACTTGTGCAGGAATTAATCTTTAAACGTTAGAGCTCCTGAGAGTCACTAAGATGAGCAAATGAATCTTAAATGAATTCTCAAAGCTCATACCAACTTCCAAATGCTCTGATGTGTAAACTTTTTTAACGCTAAGAGAAGGGGGCATCACTGGTGATCAACAGGGATAGACCTCTAATACTCCTCAACCCTTTTTTTTTTTTAAGAATGTAGGTGGAAAAAAGAGAAGGAGCTGGCTGAGTGCTTTGCCACTGTCACTTTCTGTACATGTCAAGCTCAAAGGAACGACAGCAGAAACTGCTCTACCTTTCTCTCTTTGATAGAAAGCTGAGAAGACAAGCAGGTCAGCCGGTTCTCTCTGGCCAGAGCGTGGGAGAGAGCGAAAAGGAGAGCAAGAAAGGGAGAGAAAAAGACAAGTTTGTGGGTTTGCCTGTGTCTCTGCATACCTGACTAATGACAGAAAGATCAAAGCCCCACCAGCCCCCTGACAGCAGGAATGGAGAGCACAGAGGAGGGAGGAAGGAGGGGAGGAAGGGAGGGAGGAGAGGAAGAAAGCAACCTTATACCCTTACATGCTCAGATGTAGAGGGAGCGCCATGATGAAAAAATGGCAAAATGGGATAAAGACTAATGGCGTGATTTCTGGATGTATTTGTTTATTTAGAAAACACCTTTGGGGGTGGAAGTGGACAGGGGTACATTTTGCTTGCTTTAGGAGGGTTTTTTTTTTTTTTTGGTATTACATTTAGTAATTTAAATTAAAAGACTTATATTGGACAGACAGCTTTATTCTTATGCTCATATTCCAGTATCACAAGCGTGTTGTCAGGATTGTGGCTTTAAGTCTTGACCTCTCTGCCTGTATGTGATTTTTTTTAATGTTAGCGGTGTAGTATGCAGGATTTGTCACTTGCTGTTTGTAAACAGACATTTATACTTGGCCCTCCTCCTCGGCTCAACGAGACTACGAGAGCAGATATGGATATCGGGAGCTAGAGAGTGAATGAAGAAAGTAGTGTGTGTGTAGCTTAACCTCGCCCTCGATCAAACAGACAGCTAGGATCCACAGAGCAGGAGACAAACAGAGACAGTCGTAACCCTGGTCCCACTTTCCAAAGGTTGACACCCAGACACGTCCCGCACAAACTAAAATAAGGTGAAAATAAGAAAATACAGCCATAGGTCCGGTTCTCTACAGATAAATACTCCACCGCGCACTGCTAGTGATTCATAAGTGATGGTTGAGAAGGAGACACACATCCTGATTTTGCTGTGGTGTGTGGTTTTGTCCTGGTTTTAATTTTTCATTACATGCTACTCTTTTTTTTTTTTTTTTTTTACATGGTATATTTTTGAGGCATTTTTTTTGCCTTTAATTGATAGGAAAGCCAAATGTGAAGGGGGGGAGAAAAAGGGAATGACATGCAGCAGAGGGCCACGGGCTGGAGTCGGACCCGGGCCGCTGCGGCAACAGCCTTGTACACGGGGCGCCTGCTCTATCCACTAAGCCACGACGCTCCGCATTTGCATGCTACTGTAAGGGTATCTTCATATTAAGCCCACCTGCATTGAGATATTTCTTTCCTCAGGACTTAAGTCGTACTGACTGGTGCTTTGCTGTGACTTAAACCTGTTGAATTGCTGAGTACTATGACTCTTACTACTATTACCCTTCAAACAAATGAAGGTTGGTTTGCAGAGGAACGTTGTCCAGCTCAAATTGTCATTCTCAGCTTCACGTGTACTTCATATTTCCTGGTTTGACGTATAAAAGTAAAACAACTATTCATATAATAATTACTAAACTGATTAAGTTATGTTTCGAGCCGAAGTGCAGTGAGTCTTTTAATTTAAAGACGCTACAGAGTCCTGATTTCTCACCATTACCACAGCAGATGAGCAGAAATTAAGGAAGTATATAAACCAACCACAAGAGGGCAGTGTGCCCTAAGATCTGTGAAAGCCCTTTTACAAACATTCACAGATAAATCAGTTGGATTACCCCCTTATGTCACCTGAGTGTTTGTGTATGTGTGTCAATAGGAAAGGTATCTTTGTGCTGCTGCATGTGAATGTCAGAATGTCTGTGTTGATGTGTGTGTGATGAAAGGTGTAACGGTACCCAAACATTAGATGTTTGTGTATGTCTGATCATATTTTCCTCTGACTTTGCATGAGCGTATAGACAGCTCAGATCCCCCGCGCACACACCACCCTCACCTTTCAGGTATCTAAGCTAATATAAAGTCAGGCAGGATGAATGAATGCGGTACTGAGTGCTGCTCTGAGCAGGAGGAACAGAAGAAGAGGAGAGGTGAGTTCTCCTGACCCCTCATCAGACGGCGGAGGAGAAAGGGGAAGAATACGCCATTGTGCCCGAGCGCCGGAGATGATGAAATTCAAGATCCCCGCGCTGTGGCTTCGTCTTAATCTGGGGGCCCAACCTCGCACTAGGCTAATCCCTCCCCGTCGAATTACTGGCCCTGGTTTGATTGTATTTTGTCATTGAAAATGGCAGTGTCAAACACTACCTTTTTCTCTCCTCTATTTGTTCGTCTGCCAAGGCGAATCGCATAATCAAAAGATGGAGAGAGAGAGTGAAGAAGAGAAAGCGATGAAGGGAGAGAGAGGTGGCAGGCTGAAAATGGCTACACAGTAGTATCTCTAAATTGCATGCTACCCTTGCCTTTCACCCTTTTTCAAATAGGCGCGTATTATCAAAAAGGTGGGCAAATTGAGAGTCAAAAGATTGGACGGCTATATTTGAAGGCATTGTGCTGACAGACTCTTTTGTGTGTGTGTGTATGTGCATGAGGGGGGGTAATGTGTGTATGTATGTCTGTGTGTATTCTCTCTGCGTTTGCATATCAACCAAAGCTGAAGAAACTTCCCTCATCTTCAAAGCTTTGAGGGAGGATTTAAATAACGCACAGACCCACACACACACACACACACACACACACACACACACACACACACACACACACGTACACACATGGGACTGTTGTATTTAAAGTGAGCAGCTATCATGTCTGAATACATTGAATATACAGTGATACACACTCCAAGGCCCACTCTCCCTGCTCCACCCCCCATCTCTCTCCCTCCAAGTCACACTTCACCTTTTTTCACTCACATTACATCAATGTCACTCAGAAAAGAAGGAATTTCCAAATCTATGGCTGCTCTGCCAAATCGCTGCTTACAGTGTTTGACAGCCTGTCTGCTGCATGTTTCCACGTTTTAAATATTGGTTTTGAAATTGCCACTTTAAGGACTCATGGCTTTTAACCGCCTCTTTTAATACTTTAAACCTACACAATCGTTGCATTAAGGGTGAATGTGTTTTCGCTGCATTCGTCACACACTCTTACAAACATCGTAAATAACCTGGTGAATTCTGATCTTTTCTAGAACATTTGCTTAGTTTTAATTAAATGTAATGTTTTGACATCCAGAGGTGGGGTGTGGGGACAACTGTCCGCTTTAATGCAGCATGTATAGACTAACATTTGACTTATTTAACTGTGTACAGTATATTGAGGGATTTTTTTAAATCATGGCTTATGGTAATGTTTCTGTCCCCCCTCAGGCCATGTTGTTACTGCTTTCTTTCCCCTCCTCTATCTCTCTTCCTCTCTGTCTCTTTCTCCCTTTCAGTCCTCTCTCTGAGGTGATGTCCTGTCTATTGTGGACCACATCCAACTCCATTAAGGCCATTTCCACGCCACATTCCTCCCACTTTCGCACACTCATACAGTCACACACCAACACAGAGTCATCTCACCGCTCACACAGTGAAAAACCATGACACCCAACCACTCGCACACACACGAGCTAACCTACTTCCATTACCTATACACACACACATACACACACACACACACACCCTCCCTCTGTATTGTACCCATGGTGTGTATATTGCCCCCTCCCTCCCCTCCCTCTGTCTGGAACACATTACGTAGGCCAGTGGCTTGTGAGCGCTGACTGGGCCTCGGGGAAGAAAAACACAATTATTTCAGCCCTTGGCTATTCACGCAAAGGTGACAAAAGCTGGTATGAAGTATGAAATCCCAAAAGTTTCTCCCGTGCCGAGGCCGACAAATTGGGATTAATTTGCGCTCGTGTGCACGCATGTGTCTCCAAAGTTTTCACCTTTGCTCGTTTCCCATTTCTTAAATAGTTTGGAGAACTCAAAGGGCCTAATTTATTGTGTTATAAAGAAGGGCACGTGTGTTCGTTGGTGTTGTTCATGTGTGCTCACGGTGCTAATTTTGAATAATATATGCTTTATAGTTAAAAGCTGGAAGGATGTAAATTAGTGTGTTTGTGTCTATGTGTGTGTGTGTCACTGTAGGGAGGCGGGGGGGTTCTTAGTATGGGATCACACATTCACACACGCTTTCCAAATTAATTTAATCTAATTAATCGCCCTGAGGAGAGGCAACAGATGCTGGTGATTACCCCCCATGCTTGGACCCCTCCCCACATGGGCACATACACACAACCACAAACACACAGTGAGCTCACACTGGAGGCGCACACACATAACTATTGCAACTCTAAATGCTGCCATTTTCTGCTACTACGCAGCTAAAATGTATTATTTCTGTTCATTGAAGCACATACAGTATTATGGGCTGACTAAGAAAATGAAGACACACACACAATATAGAGCAAATTACTCCACAGAATTAAGCTCCCAGCATAAAAAAACAGTGTGTGTGTGTGTGTGTGTCTGTGTCTTGCTGTGTGTCTGTGTGTGTGTTGGTGTCATTGGTGAGAACTTGCACCTGTGTCTGGAGAGCTATGTATGTGAGTGTGTGTCCAGTCAGTTATGCGTTAGGGTGCTCTGTGTGTGTGTTAGTGGGTTGTAGGTGGCTGTGGAGGCCGGGTGGTCCCTCCTGTCGCCCTAATAGGCTTACTGGCCCCCTAATCCACACCACACCACCCCGTCACATGGCTGGTCTGCTGACTAACTGCTACCACCACCATGAGGTGTGTGTGTGTGTGTGTGTGTGTGTGTGTGTGTGTGTGTGTGTGTGGTGTTCTAACGACATCTCTGTGCAGGTGTCTTATTTGTGTGTGACCGTATCTGTGTCTGAGTGTGTGTGGGGTGGTGTTCATTTGGGACACTGTCTATTTGTATTCTTTGTTTGGTGTGTGAGTGAGTCAGAGAGAGAGACAGCACAAATATTTTTGTATAAATAAAACAGCCCATTGTAAACTAAATATCTATGTGATTTGGACTTTTAGCCCGACAAATCAACTGAAATGAGGTCTGGGAACTTGTGTTTGGGCGTTTAAACCACTTTATAATATTTAATAGATTAAAAGATTAAGTGGCTAATTGAAAAAAACAATCTACATATATTAATATTGCTCTTTTTGCAGCTGCACCTTTAACATATATTGTTATTCGTGTGTTTCTTTTAGCGCACACTAGAGCTGCAATGATTACTCGATCAACAATCGTTAATAGAATAACCTATCCTGCTAAAATATCTGAAAATATCAGTGTCAGCCTTTCAAATATGGAGATTGCTGCTCCTCCTGCTTTTCTCTCTCCTATATCGCATTAAACTAAATGTCTTTGAGTTTTGGACTGACAAAATAAGACATTTAAAGACATCACCCTGGACTCTCAGAAGGTCGGATGGCCTTAATTCACTATTTTCTGAATGATTAGTCGATTAATTGTGAAAATCAGCAGATTAATCAATAATGAAAAAAGTCGTTAGTTTCAACCCTAGCGCACTTGCACTCACACACAGGCACACCCTGCTCTGTGCAGCTTTTGGCACACTATCTCTTGGCACGCACCATATCTTCTATCTGTGTGTGTGTGTGTGTGTGTGTGTGTGTGTGTGTGTGTGTGTGTGTGTGTTTTTGCTTACATGCATACATGCATGTGTTTGTTAATTAAACTGATTAAACTGTTGCCCCTGATGATGTGGGGCTTTGCTTTCTGTGCTTGCGTCATCTTTTTCATACTGTCAGTGTGTGTTTGTGTGTGTGTGGCTTTGTATTTAGTCTCTTCATATTGTTTTGTCTGCTTAACTGTTTTATCTTTGCCCTGTTTATTCTTACATCTCTTGTCCTTGTGTGCTTGTATGCCCCCCTCCGCATGCTGTGTGTGTGGGACATATGTTTGCAGTGTGTGTGCCACGTGCATACAGTCTGTGTGTGTGTCTTAACGTTTGCATGTGTGACTTTGTATTTGTGTGTTGTGTGAGTGAGTGTGTCTTGTCCCACTGGTCCAGGTTGTGACCTCGGCTTTCATCTCCTTAGTCTGAGGCTCCTGCAGCCCGCTGCGCTCCGCTCCCAGCCAACAACGCAGCAGATGTCACCAGACACTGCAGCAAACACACACACAGTCTTATGTACACTGTCTTATACACACAGTGTCTCTCCCTCATATACACATTAGGCACATACACAAGGTACACATACAGTATATAATCTCACACACATACACACACACACACGCTCCCTTTCACACACAGACACATATAGATACATTTCTGGCCCAACATACACATTCAGAGTCTGAACCAGCCCAAACAGGTTTTGTTTTGCCTCATACAGTGTGACGTTTGACCCAAAATAAACATCAAAACACAAGTGTCACCTGGGAAACATCCGTATTCCCACCTGTGTGGCCTTCACATGACTGACCCAACAGCCTAAGTCAGTGTGTGTGTTTTGACTGGAGAGTGTTGATGTGACAAACTGCGGATCACACCATGCGCTCAATATTTTGGCAAAACTTAAATGGATGATGATGCATTTGTGACATATAAACATAAGGCACAAAAGAGGTAGTGATACTGTAACCTAAACAAGGTGAGATATTGGGATTGGTTGGCCAAAAGAGGGGCAAGACCTACCTGCTGACAGTCGACTGCTAACGAGATTTGTTGTGTTTGTAGTGCACTGCAAGCTAATACCAATACACTCTCTGTGCATCCAGATCTGCTTGTGTAATGGCATCCCTGCCAGCGAAAGAACTTGTGAGTCTCAGTTGAATGTAGGGCTTCACGATATTGATAAAGACTGAAATTTTTGAAATAATAAACCATTCTAAAATTATCGTAGCTGGTAACTAACTCTTACAGTTCGGCCACTGTCATGAAGAATGATCAGGAAATGTTGTGATAATGTTACAGGAAAGACATGCTTTATTTATTCTGTGCAGTGAACACAAACAGCCCTTTTACAGTTGTTATACTAGGACCTGAGCTTATCGAGACACTTTCTGCTGATTGCTGTAGCTTTGGAAAGCATGAGCTTCAATGAGTCTTTGACACTTGCTGGCCTTGTTACAGTACTTTTCTACACACACACGGGGGAGTCTCACTTCCCATAACGAACGCTGCCAGACTACATCACAATACACATGTAACCTGTCTAGAAGTGGAAGAGTTGGCCAGTAGCATTAGTCCTGGAAAATGATAACCGTGTGAATTTTCATTTTGTATCAAGCAGCATAAAGTTGTAGCATGACGTGTTTGAGTTAATTTGTTGAACTTGACATTCCATGTCTTGTGATTGTGCATGTGCACATTGCAGTGTTGGTGCTGAAATGATATATCAACCCAAGTCCAAGCAGACACAACTTGCATGTATCTTTTCTTAGTGCAACCTTCTGCCTGATACTGGGTGTTTACAACAGCACATCTTGGGCATCCTGGTAGGTTTATTGCCACAGCACTAGGCATGATTATCCAACAACTGTCAGCTGTGTTACTGTCATTTGCTCAACCTAATGGTGTAGCATGATCACCTAATCATCAGGTGTGTAACAAAGGTGTGATCCATACAACAGATCAGTGGACCGGAGTCTCAGTATACTTGTTGATTTTGAAGACGATCCAAAGGCGGAAACATCATCAAAATAAAAGAAATGTGTGCGACAATCAAGTCTATTTTCAGTGATCAGCACCTCATTGTTATTTTTGGTGTGCGTCACTTTTATATTTTAAAGTTTTATGCCACATACCACATAATCTTAATGTCCGTATATTGATTGGGCTCCTTTTTATAATAGGCAGCCCTTCTCTCTTTCCTGAAGTATACTGTCTGATGAGTATCAGAAGTTTAAAATGGCGAAAAAATACTTGTATTTAAAAATGTCAGGACGAGATATGAACGCAAAGAAATCTAATTTCTGTTACAGTTTGATGGCTGTTGTCCCAGGCCAAGCATTTTGGGGCCCTGCAGGGGTTTGCCGGCGCCACTGTGTTGTACAGGCTTGTGCCAGTCTAGAAAACAGGCTGTACCTCCTCCTCCTGTTACTGCCTCCTGTCCCCAAGCTGACCCAGAAGACACACTGACTCACACACACCTCAGCACTCATAAACACACACACATTCACCTACAAACACACATGCTGGCAAGGTTCAGCAGAGGTGTCTACTGTATCAGGTTTTTTGGGGGGTTGGTGTAAAATGAGACTCGAACCAGCAACAGTGAAGTGAAGAAATTAGAGGAGGAGGAGAAGGAGACAAAGTAGTGAGGAAGGAGGGAGACTGAGATGTGATTTGTTCGAGGTGTGTCGACTTGTATTTGTAAGCATCATGTCACTCATTGACTGTTCCTGTTCTTTAATTTAACAGACGACATCACATCACCCCTATTCTTCCGTCCCTTCATTGGCTCCCTGTCTGTTTTAGAATTGATTTTAAGATTTTACTGATCACTTTTAAAGCACGTCTGGGTCTGGCCCCTAGCTATATAACAAATATGTTGACCCCATATGAGCCTGTACGCAGCCTTAGATCCTCGGGCAGGGGGCTTTTGGTTGTTCCAGAGTCAAGGCTGAAGTCTAAGGGCGACCGAGCTTTTTCCATCAGGGCCCTTCAGCTTTGGAACGACCTGCCTCAGGATCTAAGGTTTGCAGAATCAGTAACTTCTTTTAAATCACTTCTTAAAACCCATTTTTATAGACTTGCTTGTACGTGATATTGTCGTTCTCCTCTTTTTCTTGTATTGTTTATTTATTAGTGTTTTAGTTGTATTGTATTTACTTATTTTACTCCCTTTGCTGTTCTCTCCTGTACTCCTTGCTGCTACCTTATTGCTGCCGTGTTGTATATGTCTGCCTCTGCTATATTGTGTGTTGTTGCTGTGTTACCTGCTGCTGTTATATTGTTGATTGTACTGATTTTGCTTTGTTTGTCAAAGCACTTTGGAAACTTTTTTTTAAAAAGGTGCTATATAAATAGTTATTATTATGATTATTATTTAAATTGATTTGTGTGCAAAACCTGACACATCTAGTGCAGCCCCTTAAGTTGCAGAGCATTAATACAGATGAGGTCATTAACTTCATTACTATTAAGTTGCCATTTTCCATTTTCCAACTTCCATTTCTTAAGTAATTTCTGAGCGCTACAGTCCTGATCTCTCATCAGAGGCTCTTAGCTGTGCGTT
Source organism: Epinephelus cyanopodus (assembly GCA_026686955.1). Classification (NCBI taxonomy): domain Eukaryota; kingdom Metazoa; phylum Chordata; class Actinopteri; order Perciformes; family Serranidae; genus Epinephelus; species Epinephelus cyanopodus. Next base: position 30,493,583 of record CM048930.1, read on the forward strand.
GTTGGTCGCCCTCTATCACTTCATGGCTTCACATCCTGTCACCTGCCCTCCTCGGTCAGCTCTAATCAGACTCTTCCTCATCTGTCTTCATCCTCATCTCACCTTGTTTTGGTGTCATGGCTTACTGATGGGTGGTCAGACAGTTCTGGTGCGACGTGAGACGCGATTGGACAGCGTAACAGTTATTATCTCCATCTCTCAGTTATTTATTTTTCCTCTGTGCGACTTAAGATGGCTGCTCGCGATGGAGACAGGCCTGTGTGGCCCGCAAAACATTGCCCTCTGCAAATCCCCCTGTTTATCCACAAGCTTGACCCGCTGGGCCTGCGTGGGCGGGTCGTTGGCTCGGTAGATATGTGCAATGTGTGTGTGGGCGGTGGTGGCGAAAGAATATGTGTGGAGAGGTTTGTGATGAACTTAGGTTAAACTTGTGTGTAGGGTGACTCGTTTGACATTATCTTGTCAAGATCCGCTCACAGTGAGTACGTGCGAGTGTGTGTTTTGTGTATGAGCATTTTAGGGAGTGAACACACATGCACAAACACACACACAGTTGCTGGCAAACTGAGGCGACTGTTCTGCTAAGTGGCAATGAATAGGGTCTTGTGATGTGCTCTGATGCCAGTGCTAAGCCAGCCACTGACAGTTAGACTGATCCCCAAACATGTCTCCGTCTCTGTTTGGGATATAAATCTGTACTTGGAGTACTGCACCCAGAGAGAATGGGGTCAGGAATTTGAGGTGTCTTGCAGTAGAGGTGTACACCCGTGGGTGTTGAGGAGGTGTGATGAAAGACACATATCCACCATGAGAGAAGGGCTCATATTGGGTGTGTCTCTCGTCAAAAATTGCTTAGAAATGTTCTTTAAGTGAAGGTAAAATCATAAAGAACATTACTAGAGCTCCTCTGTTTTGAATGTCTTAGGCAACTCCTGAGTTATCACTTGATAAAAGGCCTGTTGAGACAGTATGGTGACCATTGCCCCCCTTAATGCTCGTTACCTCCTGCAAAGAAGTTATGTTTTCGATTTGTTTGTTTGTTGGTGTGTTTGTGTGTCCATCAGCAGGATTACAGAAAAACTACTGGCCTGATTTTCTTGGAACTTTGTGGTAGATTGTTGCATGGGCCAAGGAACAAGAAGAATTTTTCACTTTTGTTAACATTCTGTCCCTCCAGGATTTTGCAGGCTTTTTTGGGATTGAAGAGGCCTGAAAAGCCTGGTTTCACGCCAGCTTTTCAAAAAATGCGATAGATGCGATGTTTTTAAAAATAAAATTACGTTGGCAAGTGAAAATCACTGCTGCTTGAAGCAGTGCTGAATGACTGTCCTGCTCTCTTTGCCCAGTTAGCACAAGCTAACACGGCAGCAGCAGCTAACATCCAACACAAAGCTCTTAAACAGTCCCAACAATCTCATGCAGACATTAGAACAGCTCAACTCTGTCGTTAAATCCGTTAATAATCATTGGGTAAGATGAGCCGTGTGATGCTAACAGTCACTGTGTCACTTAGTGTGTGTGACTCCTTCCCAGGCACAAAGCTCACACTCCTGCAGCTGTAGTCTCATGATAAACAGAGACAGAGAGTGTGGCATGAAGACACTGAGTGAATCAATATCCTGTGTGCAGCTCTACAATCAAATGAGATTTTACCCATTTTAAATAGTCAAATTTGGGGTGATTGGACAAAATTGCAAGGTCACACAGATCGTCAGCCTCCTGAGGGGACTGAACATTGCAGGATAGGGCGTGTGGGTTTGGTGGAGGCCTGTGCTCCCCAGGTGCCCTTCAAGTTAGTTATAGGCAGGGTTAGAACATTAACTTTTTGTCGACCCGCCACTGTGGCTGGTGGTTTCCAAGATCTACCAGCTGCACAATAGAATACCATTGTTTTGTCTTTTTTTTTGGCTGCCAATTTCTAACCCTGGTTATGAGTGCCCCATGAATCTGTAAATTCAGGTTTATGCTCCTGTTTCATGATTTCTAAGTCATAAAAAAGATCAAAGACCAAATAGCTCATCCTCAGTGTACACGTTTAGATATGATAAAAAGCTGTTTGTGTTTCTGTGAGTGCGTCTCACATGTAGATGCACATAAACAGAATCTGGGAACCCTATTGTTCTTTCGCGGAAAAGGAATTTCAAAGAACAAGCACTCACCCATGCGCACACATGCACACACACATGCACACACACTAAGGCACACCAGCTCCTTATCCAATCCCTCCACTAATTCCCCCTTGGTAGAAGGTGTTCATTGTTTCTCTTTCATTCTAATCTCTCCCTCTCCTCTTTTTAAAATCCATATTAGATTCTCTTTGAGTTGGCCACAATCAGAGGCACTGAAGCAGAGCATCACCCTGCTAATGCTCTTTGTCTCCCCAGATTTGTCACTTAGCATGGAGAGTACACCTTTGTCATGGAGCAGGGTGGGAGAGAGGCAGACTCTCACTTGGGGCAATTGTTTCTTGTCACAGGCCATCTCAAACCCCCCCTCCCCCTTAAGCAAATCAGCTTTGCTCTGGATTAGGGCCCTATCATAGCTCTGTCAGATCTCAGCAGCCTGCCTAAAACAGCTAAAACAAACAGATCTTAAATGTGAGAATTGAGTGGATGCGGAGATTCTGATTCCCAAAAGTCCCTGTGTTGTCTTTACCTGGAAATCTTCATTTGATATCTCGGAAATATAGAAGTTCCTTACTGAGATCTTGTTGGGAGTTTTATCAGCAAAACCCTTGAGCCTCTTAACATCCTTTTCTCTGTTATCTGGTGGTGATGCTACAACAAAATGGGAGGAGTATCACAATACTTTTGTGTCCACATGACTTTCATTTTACAAAATGTATCTTCCCATACAAGGACATAAAATGACCCCGAACTAGCCTAGAAGCAGTCTCCCCTCATCACAAAGGCAGTAAAGTCTACAGACTGACGTTAACTTTTTCAAAACACCTACTAAAGAGCTCAACGCCATTGATTCCTCTTCACATACGAGTGATGATCTGGATATGCAAAAGTTTTTGCGGAGCTGGAGCAAAAACATCGAATACAGCAAATGGCCTTGTTAGTCTGTGAAGTGGTAGAGCAGTACTAAAGTTAAGTGTAACGTTGTTTTTAAACCAAGCAGTGCTAAGAAAACATTAGCAAACCAGTAGTCCGCCATTGTTGCTGTTGTTTTTAGCTTATGCTCATTACCCAAAGCAACAATGTGCATGTGCAAATTGAGGAATATACGTAATAATTTCCAGAACGCACCTTAAAAGACATTTGAAATAATCTGCGTTTTAGGGACCTACAACTATTTGCATGTGGATGAGGGGCCGAAGTAGAATGTACGTTGACAAAAACATTTGTATATGTGCAGACAGGGCCTAAGAGCTAATGCTTAAATAAGAATTTAGTGGGTAAAGTGAGTGTAAATGGCCTGGAGATAGGACTCCTTATAACTGTTTTATGAATAAAAGCCTGTATTGTCATTAGTTGGTGCCTGCCGGAGGTTATTTTCTTGCTTTCATAGTGACAAATTGAACCAGATTTTGTCGCTATTGTATCACTTCTGCAGAAAACCTATTGGTTAAGTTTTTGTGTCGGAGTGTGTCCTATAAAATAATGTTAAAGTTTACAAGAACTTGGGTGGTCGACCATCATCATCATTCATTCTGTAACACACGCACAGCCACTCAGTCATCTTCCATGCACTCAAATCTGTCCAACTTTCTACATGAACAGGCATGGACACAGATTTTGCTGGACACACACACACACACACACACACACACACCTCCACCAATGTCCGCTGCCGTGGTGAATCTGCCGTCCTGATATCCGAACTGCTGCTTCATGCAGGGGGAGTAATCAATCCTAGATACAGTAGCTGCAGGTATTGGCTCAATGTGTGTGTGTGGTGATGTTATTGGCCATTTTAGGCCTCTATGATGGCCAGAGATGGTGAAATGGTGGGAAAAGTGATGAGCAGGCACTTCATAGACCAGGGATGAACTCCTGCTATAATCCTGTCGACCTGTCTTTCTCTCTTCCTCCCCCTCTTGGCTGTGTCTTTCTTTCTCCATCACCCCCTCTGCCTCATTTTCTCCATTCTCCCCCCTCTCTCTACTTTTCATTCTGTCAGTCTCCTTGCCATCACCTCTCTGTCTTTCATTTTCGTCTTCTCTACCCTCCTCTCTTTCCATTTCTTGACCACCCCCTCTTCTTTCCAAACCCCCCGTGTCCCTTTCTCTCTCTCCAGCAGAAGTGCAGAGCTAGGGCTTTTGCCTGCTGGTAATTTATTTTCCCATTAGCCCCCTGTCTGAAGTGCATGCTCTGGGTCTGAGTGTGTGTGGGGGGCACTGAGGGCCACCCAAAAGAAAGACCCGGAGAGTCGAAGAGAGGAGGGCACCCTGGACACACTGATAAGGCGAAAGAGAGAGAGAGAGAGGGGGAGGCAGGGTGGGAGGGACAGAAATGAAGGGAGAAAGAGAGGATATGAGATACTGGCTTGGTGTCCATCTAAGCATTTTTGCTGGTTATGAATTGTGATGCAGACTAATTAGAAAAACTGGATGGCAATGGTGGATTTCAGTTCAACGATGAGTCCATCATCAATTGTGATGATCAATTATTTGTTTGGCATCTTTGTTTGATAAAGACCAGGCATCTGGTGGTTTCAGCTTCTTAGCATTGAGGATTTGCTGCTTTTCTTGTTTTGTATTGGCCCTAAATGTTGATTAAATATCTCTGGACTCTTAACCGAACAAAACAAGACGTCACCTTGGGCTCCTGAAAATTGCAATGTCATCTTTTTCTTTTCTTTTCTCAGACATTTCATTCACTGAACGATTAATCCAAAAGTAAACCAACAAAGGCGGCACAGAGGTGCAGTGGTTAGCATTGTCACCTCACAGCAAAGGGGTTCCTGGTTCGAACCCATGGTGTGGGAGCCTTTGCGTGCCGAGCTTGCATGTTCTACCTGTGTCAGTGTGGGTTTCCTCCAGGTACTCCAGCTTCCTCCCACAGTCCAAAGACATGCAGGTTAATTGGTGACTCTAAATTGTCCTTAGGTGTGAATGTGAGTGTGAATGGTTGTCTGTCTCTATGTGTCAGCCCTGTGATAGTCTGGTGACCTGTCCAGGGTGAACCCTGCCTCTCGCTCAATGTCAGCTGCGATAGGTTCCAGCCCCCCGTGACCCCCGACAGGATAAGAATGAAAATGAATGTGATAACAAGTTTTAGATGCAGTCCCAGTGTTTACACAAGTTATTGTTCTCATTAGAGGTTTATATGTTAATGCCCATGCTGCAGAATGGCTTCTAAGGCTCCCCTGTTAGTGTATTAGGTGCATCTCCACAACCCATCAGAAATATATGCTCAAACAGAACACATAGTGATGACATAAACATACATTTAAGTCATGTGTATCCTCGTTGGGAGGCTGAGGGGAGTATGAAGGAAGCTAGTTTGCATGATTGTCATTCAGCCTTTTTGCTATAAGGCTATAAAGTCTTATTAATGTTGTTGAACCTCTGGAATATTGCTGTTCTTCAGTGTATTCCTGTGTGGGGTTGGCTTGCAAGCTAGCAAGTGTAGTCCCCAATAAAGCATTCTTCTCTTCCAGTTAGGATTAGACCTTTTAAGGGCTGGTTGGTTTGTGACTCTCCTCCTTTCATCTGCTGCCATCAGAGGCAACCCTGCATTAAAGACATTCCTCTCTCCACTCTCTGTCTCTCCCTTGCTTTATTTTTCTCTAACTTCTTCCTTTTCTTTTCTCTCTTTGACACACAAACACAAACTTTGTTATGTTTTCTCTGTTGATTTATCATCAACATGTATAATAACGGAGCATGTTGCCTGCCAAACACAGAATATTGCTTCAGAAGCAAGGGATGTCACCTGTCAAGGAAGAGTTAAATAACTTGTAAATGTGTGTACACCTGCTTTGATCAAAGAAAAACTTTTCAAAATGTTTTTAACTGGACTTCTCCACAATGAGGTCAAAGGTCAGGCTCAGCTGCCGCAAGGCTACTTTTTAGCTGCCATACTGGTAGAATGTATTTCCTTCTTTTATTTGGAGTCTTCTCCCAGTTGGATTTTTGTTTTCAGTTGTTGGTGCACAGTAATTGCTTTTGACTCTGTTTACCCCCACTATCACCTTCTCTTGTGTCGTGAGTGTAGGCTTGTACTGATCGTTCTGTACCTGGCAGTAGGCGCACGCCAGACTGTCCCGTATCCAGTTTCTTTACACAAAAAGGACTCCATGTCTGGAGCTCAGTGTCATTTTAAACTATATTCAGCCAAAACTACAGCACACACTGTGCTGTAATCTGCCGTCCTTTCCTTTAAAACAAGCCTAATCCTGCTCTTGTTGTGACTAATCTTCTCTCTTCTCTCACTTCCTTCTCTCACTTTCCCTCGACTGTTTGTCAACCTTGTCATTTTTTTTGTTGTTTACGCCCCCGGGGACGAGGTGGTGGTCAGTGAAAGATGTTCCCATTTTGGGGGTTTTAAGTTAAATCTGATCCACGAGGTGGTTCTAGTGAAGAGAAATCCTTTTTTTCTACTTGTGTGTGAGAGAGACTGTGTGTGTGTGTGTGTGTGTGTGTGTCTCTATGTGACAATACACATAAAAGCCATTTGCACAGTTCATTCCATTATTAAAACCATTGTTATTGTAATTCACATAACCGCAGTGATAGTATTGCATGCCTTTTATGTTCATTGTTGCCTTTAAAAATACACACTGCTCGGGGAAAAAAAATAAATCCTCACATATAATAGTAGCAGATGAATAAATTGGTCTTAATCTGAGTGTGTATGTGTGTGCGCGTGTGTGTCTGTCTATAACGCATATAGTGCGGTATTCATAGGTGGTATGTAAAAAGGCCTGCCTTATCAGTTATCAGGGGAGGCCAAATTGACACAGAGGAATCACTCCATTGTGTGCGGATTCAAAGAGAGATGTGAGCACATTGGATGTCTCCATTTCCAATAACTGTGACCTTGAGGCGAGAGGAATAGCACTGTGCCGCCCCACCTCCAATCTGCTGACTGCTGAATTCAACCAGAGCCAGCTGATTTTGGGTGTCGGGGCGGAGGGCTAATCGGTGCTACCTCAGGGTTATTCTATAGGCTAAATTGAGTTAGGCTTTTATTTTTTCTGATCCGTGTGAATACAAATTACAAAGGCCTGTGTACACTTTTGTGTGGAGTGGAGTATTTGAACCCCCTATGTGCATATTATCCGCCTTGAGGGTGAGGTTTTGCTTCACATAACTTACAATAAACACATTTTAAAATGAGAGACAAAGAACGGATATAAGGAAAGAAAAATTGTTGTATATAACAAGCAATTTCTCCGATGTGCAGTTGTAAAAAGACACTTGCGCCCAATTAAAAAAAAATACATATTTTCCTCAGAACTGTAGTGCTATTTATCAGTCAAGATTGTTAGGTGTGAGTTGCCAAGTGTTGGAGATATAGTAGAAATTGCACTCGCCTACTGATGCTCAAAAGTGCCAAAACAGAAACCCCAGACGTCTCTTTCCATAAATCATGACCCGGTTTCTGAAGATAATCCACAGACCCTGTTGTGAGCAGTTTCATGTAGGAACTATTTACTTTCTACTGAAGCGTGCATCTACTGCTAGCTCACCTAGCACCACTGAGCAAGCTAAAGTTACAGCTCAGCTGAGGGGGACGTCATGATTTCTGGAAAGAGACATTGCTGTTGAGATTGTCAAATTTATTTTTTCGGCACTTTGAGCACCACAAGCCAAGTGCCATCTTGTTGGATTATACAGGAGAGAAGGCAGACGTCTTTATGGCTGATATCTTCAACACTCTGCAACTCACACCAAAACAATCTAGTCTGATAAATAGTACTACAGGTAAGAGGTATTTATTATTTTAGGGGGGGGAAATGTCCTTTTAATGTAGTCTAGTGTAACTGACCTCAGGTTGTCCCTTTCATCCAGTTTAGGATTGTTTTGGTTTGTGGCAGCAGGCTTAAGTCAGATAATCATCTGCTTGACGTTTATCATCATCGTTGTGATGCCAGAACCATGTTTTTATCTTCTATCTTCCTCAACAACATACTTAACATCATCACATTCTTTTCAGTTATTGACAAATCAGTTGTACAATGCATATTGCCAACAATAGAAGGAGCACAACAGAATCAGAAAGTTGTCAAAATTAAAGTTACCATTTGTACATTTGCAGTTCTCTGGTTTCTCCAGTTACACCAGAGATTTGGGATCTTGGTCAGTCCAGGAAAAGATCATGTTGGAATTGTTAGTAAATGTGGTGGTATATGGATCAATGTGGAACATCGACCATTAAGATTAGAAACCATCGACTAGTGGCCTGTGTTAAAAAACCATTAGCTGATAGGTGTGTGTGTGTGTGTGTGTGTGTGTGTGTGTTGGGCATTTTTTGTTCATGATGTGCTAACACCGCTGAACTGTCAGTGTGTGTGTGAGACCAGGTCTATACAAAGAAGCCAGGTTCTTTTAGCACTCAGCCTAATTAATCCATCTCTCAGTGACAAAAGGATCCCAACCCCTCCTTCCCCTGGCCCGTCCCATTGGCATTTTGGGGCAGAGGGATTCAGCAGGACCCCCGGGCACCCCTCCTGCCCTGACCCCTGCCCCCCCACCAGGGGAGCATCTGTGGATCGATCCAGGGCCAGCTGGCACCAGGGGAGAGGGGCAGGACTGGTACACTAACACAAACACACCCCTTCTTGAATGACAGTCATTTATGAAATTAAAGAAGGTAGTGCACAGTGACTGTAGGCAGGTTTGATTGCTCTTATATCTTTAGTCCTTTTCATGTGTCTGGTCACACGTGGCCTGGTTTGTGTGTGCGTGGTACAAAGCTGTGAATCAGATCTAACTGTTGGTTTTGAATGATACCCTGCAGTTGTATGAAGATGCAGCTAGGGGGCAGCATTCAGCCATCACCCCTCCCTCCTTCTGTCTATCCTCTCTCTTTCTCTGTCCTTCGTTCTCTGTCTTCCTCTCTCTCCCGCTGTGCCCCCTCCACACACACAAACACACAGTCACTCACACATACTCAGGTATTTAGTCATTCCCTGGGAAAGAGAGAGCATATTGATAGTCCTATCCTCTCTGTAATAAATTAAACTTCTGTATTGTCCTTCCCTTTCATTTTACACATTGTCACAACCTCCCAGTCACCCTAATCCCAGCTACCCCCCCCCACATTGATTGACAAGCAGCATCCGGGGAAATGGAGCAGATTTCCATTGTTTGCTGTCCCCTACTCAAATCTGTTGAAACGGTTATTCCATTCTTGCGCCGGGGTATTTGCATATCCTTAAGTATTTCCTATTTTCAGGATCCCTCTCCCCCTTCTCCTCCCCATCCTCCTTTTTGCTAAATCCCCTCTTCTTAAGTGTTTGGTGCATTTAGCAAATTCATTCATAACGTATCTACATGCGCTATTAGCTTAGTATAATAGCCAGGGTGTAATCTGCAGAGAGATAGGAGGTGGAGAGTTCTCCCCCCCCATCTTACTCTTCTCCTGATGGGCTGCTCTTTGGACAAGCTGGGGTTGGTGGTGGGGCGATGATACGTCATTATGTTCCCAAGCCAAAGCGACAAGGCTCAAATGTCAGCACGAAATGTCAAGTGGCCTCGCCAGTCAGTCGGTTAGTTTTCTCTGTAGTTTTTTTATTTAATTATTGGTTTGTGCAAGACGCGAGGTGAGAAAGATGGAGAGAGATGGAGGGATAGAGGAGATGTAGGGTGGGAGATGGAAGGATGGAACAGCAGGATAGAAACAGATTCTCCTCATCTTTTCCACAACAATTTTAGGTTTTGTGTCTTGTACAAATGCACTTAAAAAAAGGCTGTCACACTGTCAGCCTTTCACTTATGAGACTGCTTCTGACCCTTTTGCTCCCACATGACAACTGTTTGACTTCCTCAGTCTGTAAGGCTGCTAAAAAGAATGAAAGCCAGCACTGAATACTCTGAATAAGTTGTTTTTAAGGATGTGTTATGTGCAACTCAACAAAACTTAGATATGCATGGAAAAATTAAACTCTAAAAAGTGAGCACATTGTCAGGAGAACCTAACCATGAAGTTATATGAGAGAATGTGGGGTCATGTCAGATTTGGCTTTTTGTTTGGCAGTGAGACTTTATGACTCATCCAGATATTAATCAAATCAGTGATCAGTGTCTTGGTCTCATGATTTAAAGCTAGTTGGTAACTTTTATAGAAATAACAATTATAATATTGTCGTATTTGTTGGAACTGCCCCAAATATCCTGACAGAAGTGTATAAGACTAATAATATAAGGAATCATGTTCCTCCTCTTAGTGCTCCCAATGGCATTTTCCTCTGACCAAAACAACCAATCAGAGTCGGAGAGTTTGTCACCTAGCTGCCATGTTGAAACCAGTCGAGCCACAATGAAGCACCGTCCACCAGCTGGGTCACAAACTTTTTCATTTTACAGCAAAACAGTACACTAAAACATATTTCTGAAAACATTAGAGGTGAAAAATAGGCAATGTAGTTGAAGAGACTCTGATATGATGGACAACTGCGTTACGGACTCCTCGGCTCTGATTGGTTTTCCCTCAGCTGTGGTGGATTCTGACAAATGCTATTAGAGGCACTATGAGGAGGAAGAGGAACAAGATAGTCTTTCAGCAAATGTGTTTAAAAGTTATTTTCATAAAAGTTAGCAGCTGTAGCTTTGAGGAACTGAATTGGCTATGTGCACAGTTCATTGTATCCATCTCTTGACTGTTTTCAACCACAGTATGTTCAATTTAATCATAGTCTGCACACCCAGCAGTAACGTTTTAATTAGGGGTGTAAGAAAATATTTGCACACTTGAGTATTGAAATATTTTGTTTTGTGATCTGTGTTGATTCTCAAAAACACTATCAAATTTTAATTGCTTACAATTTTTTTATTTTCTTAATTTGTTTACCTAAAGAGTCCTGCAAGCACTCTATTATTGATTGATACAGGCAGAGGTTAATTCCTTTGCTGAGTTTGCCCAAAAAGTAGTGTTACGACGTTGGATGTTACAGGGACTGTGATAAACACAAATTCAGATTCCACTGTTTTGATTGGTGGTGTGACAAATTTTAAAAAAAATAACAGTATGCCACCTTTCTTATAGTACTGCACTCTATCGCAGCAAATTGAATCATAAGCACTGGATTGTGATGCATATCATATCGCCAAATTTTTGCCAACACACTGCCCTATTTTTAATGACAATGAATAGTTAGTCACAGTACACATTTACATGCAGTGATAGTATGTGTTGACTGGCCCACAGATTTTTGGACCCTATTTGCAGCTTACATAGTTTCTCACTATATTACCAATAGCTTTACCACTCTGCACTGATACTAAGTGTGTGTGTGTGTGTGAGAGAGAGAGAGAATGAATACCCTGCGGTCCTTCGCGATAAGGCTGAGATTGAGTTTTCCCCACAGATCCAAAACCTCTACAGTGTGTGTGTGTTTTTGTGTGTGAAGACATCAGGAAACAGGCAATGTAAAGAGCTTGTATCACTTTATCTACCGTACACGCCGGAGTGTATGTGTATATGTATATGTGCTCTCAAACTGGTGTTGTGTGAAAGAGAGCTAGCTGCTCCGCTTTGTTCGGCATTGTGCGCACGGGAGGATGAATCCTCGGGGCTCTATTCACAGCTCAGACAAGAAGGTATTTTTCTGTGGTATAATAACACCAGTATGTGTGTGCCTGTGTGTAGGTGTGTGTACACTACAGTTACATATGCTGTTTTTAGACATCCATGCAGTGAAAAAGAGACAGAGCAGGGAGAGCACTGCCTGCTGCTCTCATTCCACATGGCCTGTGAAGGGACATGTGTGCACCAGTGTCTGATCCTTATGTTGGATTCAGTCTCTCGTCATGCAAATGAACACATATCAGTTAACCAGGGAAATGTGGCAGTTCCTCCATCACAAAAACAGAATCTGTGACAACAGAGGAGGCACAACAGAAAAGAGGGGACATGGTATGAGAGTGGTATCAACACAGCGAGGAGGTGAACCAGTCTGCTATTCACTGACAGCATGGTGGTGGTGGGGGGCAGACAAAAGGCTGGAACATCCCCAACTGTTTAGTTTCCATATCTAGCAGTCAGTGACAAGGCTTTCCGGCAGTTCTTATTTTGCACACACTGTCCTCTGGTGAGCGGCTTGCATGCGTACACACACGCACGTACGCACGCACACACACACTGTCACTGATTCTATAACTCTTATCACCTGGTCTGTGGCATATTCCCAAATTCCAATTTGACTGCTAGCCCCTGGCCCAGAGCACATCTCTGAAAAGAAGTGCAGCAAAAATGGCTTCAGCATGGACCTTTGATAGGAAATATCAGGGAGGATTTCACAACTGAATTCACAATGAGGATGCAGGAGGGCACAGATTTGTAGCTTGTTCGTGATTACCAAGAAGGATGTTAAACTATGAACATTTGTTTTTTCGTTGCTTTCCAATTGATCCCTGTTGTGCCAATGCTATGCACTGTAGATTCAGTAATATTGGACTTTATTTACCTAAATGTGCTTCATCTTTCTCCCCATCTCCAGGAGTCTCCATCAGGGCGGAGGAAGGCCTTGGCCACCAGCAGTATAAACATGAAACAGTACGCCAGTCCAATGCCGACACAGACAGACGTCAAACTCAAGTTCAAGCCCCTGTCGAAGAAGGTGGTGTCGGCCACGCTGCAGTTCTCCCTCTCCTGCATCTTCCTCCGTGAGGGAAAGGCCACGTAAGTCTTGGTTTCCTTGTATGACGGCGTTCCTGTGAGTTTGAAGCTCAGAAGTAGGGCTGTACCAAACTCAGAATTATGTCAGTCGAATCAGATTTGGCCATTTAATACAGATATTTGGCAATTCAGGTTTTTTTTTTCCCCATATAAAACTTCAAAGTTTAACTGGAGCTGAGCAGGATGGTCAGTGACCACAGCATTCAAATAATGTAATAAACAAGCTAACTGCGCTATCGACAGATCAGAAACATGCCCAGGCCCTTTGCTGCATGTCAGTCCCCACTCTCTCTGTGTCTCCCCATTTCACCTTCTGTCCTGTCAAGAAAGGCAGAAAGCCAATAAAAATAATCTTAAAAAAAAAAAATCTGGGGACCAGAACATCCCCAGAAGTACACTGCAAAGCACACTGACTAGCAAAAAACCCCCCGAGTTGAAGCTGTCTCAGTTGACCGAGGAGTCTCGGACTGATGATTCGAATCTCCAACTTTCAAGGGGTAGCACTACTCATAACGGTTAATTTTCCGTATGCTTTTTTCTGAGGTATAAACTCATCTGGATGACCTTTTTGTTCCTGCTATTATTGAAGTTTTTATTGCAAGTCTTTAAGGAATACACCGGACGTGATGTCCTCAGCTCTGTAAGGAATCACATTAAGATAATCTGTCTGGGTATGTGAGTTGTTCTACTGAATGTGTACCCTTATTATAAAGATGTATAAGAATATACACACACATAATATATGTACACAAAAATGTACATACATTTCTCACTGAGTCTTAGATTCTTTGATTGCACAAAGTTTAATTTACAGACACACACTCAGTGTTTGCAGCTTCTCATTCATTCCCACATATTCATCTTTGATACCACCAACTTTCATTTGAGGACACACACCCTCAATCGCGGTGTTTGCCGTTTGTTGTCCATTCTAATGTGATAGCAGCAACTTTCATTTAAAGACAGCCGCACGCACACAAGCCCATACTGAGCAAGAGCAGAGCAACAAGGCCTTTGTTGTGGCGCGGACGGCGGGTCGATGGCGCGTAACCCTTGTTAACCCTTCGGGGAATGATGTCGACCACACACAAACAAACTCAATCACACCAGTTCAAATGAGCCTCTGGGCCTGGGAAACACCAAACACAAAGAACAGAGGGGAGAATACATTGATTATGATGGAGCGGTGGTTTTGAGGGACCGAGGGGGAGTACACAAGTCTACATGAAATACAAGGAATACTGTAGAAGTTGATACCACTGTGAATAAAGTGGTGGTGGGGGAAAAATGAGAGACAAAGGGTGGATGGGAAAGAGTGAGAGAGGAGAGGCTGAGTAGGGATGAGAGACAAAATCTTAATTTGTGACGAGTGAAGTTAAAGTATCAGGGGACTGTGACAGGAAGGTGTAGAGACAGAGGACTGAAATGAAGGTGGAGACAGAAGAGGATGGAAGACTTTGATAATCTTTATGAATGATCAAGTAGTGGTAGGTCGGTGTGAAAATTTTTAAAACGGTTTGATATTTTGCTAAACACCGCACCAATATACCAAATTTACTACTCAAGGTTTCACTTGATTCAGCAGCAGCTCCCGACTTGAACATGAGAGTGTGCCATTATTCCACCTCGCTGTTTTGTATAAAAGGTACAACACAAAGGAGAGGCATTGTTGTTTAGCCATTAGGCCGGCAGTGGATGTAGTAACAAAGCCCACCCCAGGTCTGTGTAAAAGGGACAGCTATCATAGCAGAACTAGACGCTGTGTGAGCGCCCATGAGTGGCTCACCTCTTTCGTCAGCTTCAGATCCTAAATATTGCCATATTGCCATGGTTTGTTTTCTGTGAGATCAACTGTCATATCTCGTCACGTCACCCCAAAAAATACTAAAACACAAACAAACACAACATGGATCTGTGCATCTTCCCTCCTCCAACCTGTACTAAAATTTGATCTCCCTCATATTTTTGTGCTGTTGTTAAATTGAGCTAACATGATATGTTAATCATGTTGTCTTGTTGTTATTGCTCATGCAGTTCAACTTGGATTTAGTGCCATGACACAGTCGGCACGTGTTGCTGATGCACGATACTTTTTAATTTTCTGGAACATGTCATTCTAACAAATGCCACTTCGGTCAGTTTGCATAAAATCAAACCTGTTTAAGCTCGCACTCGGGACCAGACTAGCAAAACCGGAATTCGATCCAAGTCTACAATCCAGCTGTTGGCAGCTGTGTTGGTGAGAGCGGTGGGTTGAATTTTGTGTGCTCCTTCGTCTTCCAACCAGCACATTGATGCTGATGCATTTCCATTTGTTCATGCACCCATTTATGCATTGTGTTTCCTGCCTCTTTGTTATTATCTCTGGTAGGTTTCACTATATTTAATGTGTATCACCACAAAACTCTTGATCTTGAGCGCTGTTCTACCTCTGAACATGAGTTTCTGTCTGTGTTGGGTGTTTTTTACGGTCCAGTGATGAGGACATGCAAAGCCTGGCCAGCCTGATGAGCATGAAGCAGGCTGACATCGGCAACCTGGACGACTTTGAGGAGGAGAATGAAGAGGACGAGGAGAACAGGGTTAACCAGGAGGAGAAGGCTGCAAAGATCACAGGTGACTTGACACAAAGCACTTCTTATTTCTTTGTAAGGTGACACATGTAGTTGTGTATGAGGTGATATACTGTATAACAGCTGAAGTTAATCAGAGTCACCCAGATCACTGCTTTGCTGGAATCAGCCATGAGACATGAGCACTGCACTGTCATTCAATGGTAAGTATGTCTGCTATAGCAGATGATTTGGCAGCTAGCAAATCAACTTGACCGGTAAAATGCTTTTCCATCTTCCCAAACTGACTACTTGGCGGATTCAATCTTAAACCCTCCTGAATAATCACCCAGACCAGAATAACCAGGAGGCTTCAGTGGGGCATCAACTTTGCTTCTTTATGGATTTCTTTTGTTGTTTAAAGTTTCTGCTCCTGTAATCGTGCATGCTTACATGAGTTTCATTTACTGTGTTTTGTCAGCTTCAGGGTTATCTTCTATTGCTCACTTCCTACTACTCCAATTACTCCCTGTTCA
The DNA here is from genome assembly GCA_026686955.1 of Epinephelus cyanopodus. NCBI lineage: Eukaryota > Metazoa > Chordata > Actinopteri > Perciformes > Serranidae > Epinephelus > Epinephelus cyanopodus. The sequence goes on from CM048930.1 coordinate 30,509,465, forward strand.
TTGCTTTCTCCCTGTGTTGTTGGACTAGACGTCGACTGACGGTGGCTACAAACATGCTGAGGATTCATTCTGTGGTCTTATGTTTGGGCCCTGGTGCTTTCCGCTTTGCTTAATCCAACTTTTCTTCATGTTAAGCTTCATGCTCTCCATCCTTTCTTTTCCCTTCCTTGCTCTTTGTCTCATTTATATGTATATGCATTGAGCGCCTACAGCGATGCTTCACTAGCGTGCCTCTCTGAATCAAAGGCCTGGCCACACTGCCAAACCTCCCCACTATCTGCTACCTACCCAAAAAGCCAGCAATACTAACTAGGCTAACCAACGCATACCCTGCAAAACATATGTTCTCTTTTTATCTTTTACTTACAGTATGAAAATAATGAAAAGAGAATATATTAAACCTAAAAAAGATGCATTGTGCATCTCCATAAATATACATTTTGTGTGTGTGCGTGTGTGCGTGTGTGCGTGTGTGTGTGTGTGTGGATGTGTGGATGTGTCCTGACTGAAAGATACTTTTTCAGCCTTTACCTGTTAGTGTGTAAGATAGAAATAGAATGACAGTAGGGCGGACATTGAACTGTTTGCTGTGGTCATTTGACTGGCACAAAAGGAAATGGTGATTTTTTTATTTTTATTTTTTTTTTTGTGTGCGTGTCAGTAGGGCCATAACGTGTGTCACACTCACTAGTTAGAGAACACCATTTGGCCTGTTCTTACACCTGTTTTCCTTATTGAATAGAAAAATACAACCGTACACCAGTACAATGTTCTCTCTTCCACTGAACTAGGGCTCACGTTAAAAGACTAGCGTAACTCATTTGGAGAATAACGTAATGCGCAGCCACTGATCAATATCAGAGGATGTTCCCTCCCCAAAAATTCAGTTAGTTACTATAGATAGTCATCTAGTTAATTGGCCTACTATTCCAACAATCGTCAGCTCTGGTTTGGTTGAAAAAAAAAAATCACTGAGTTAGGTGTAAAAATATGTTGATCTAAAGGCTGTTAATCCCTGCGGTCTCTCATCCTATCAGCTGTCCACTGAGCAGCGGCTCAGTTGTCTGGACACAGCTACAGTACATCATGTTTCAATAAATATGGCATTGGCAATGGCAACAAAACAAACAGGGGAATAACAGATACAGTGATATTTCAAAAGTAACAGATACTACTACTACTATTGGACCTGCTGCAAGTCATATCTTTTATACGGTACCTTATACAGAAGTTAGCCTGCTAAAAGGGCTGCAACTAAAAATGGCCACCACTCTGACCATCCTGCAATGTTAATTAAAATGGGAATGTCCATTCTACTCTCATTCTGTTTGTATGGTGTGTATGTTCTATCAAGTTAGTATAGCTTTTCAATGCAGCAGTTTAGCTGCTCTGGCGTCACTATTACAGTTAACCAAAGCTTGCAGTTTGAAGTATAGCATTTACCTACATGTCCTTGTACACATATATTAGTGGTGAGTATATATTTGGTGATTTACTGTCCATCAAAAACTTCTTTCCAACCTATTTAGCTAGTTAGTTTAACAACAGCAATAACATTGCAAATCATACTCTGAAATGTATGAACTCTTTTCATCTCTTTATATTTAAATATATTTGTGTTATTAAAAGCAAGTTGTGTGTGTATGTGAGTGTGTGTTTGTGTGGATAATTCGATGGGATGTTATTTTGCCTTGTTCACTGCTATTCTTCCTTCCTCCCTTCCTGTATGGCCCTGTCGTTTACAGAGATAGTAAACCAGTTGAATGCCCTCAGCTGCTTACATGGGGATGATGATGATGATGATGGTGTCCTTAAGCGAGCACGCAAAGCAACCGCTAAGCCTGCCGCTTCCTCCCAAGGTCTTTTTTCACCTTTCTTTCACCTCTCTCATCCTGTGTTCCCGACTCCTCTTTCTCTGTCTCGTGAACATTGTGTCACCTCTACATTACAATTCATTACCACAGTTTCTTTCCATACATTTATTTTTCTTAATCCTTACTCTTTCAGCCTTCCTCTCTTTTTGTTTCTCTCTCTTTAAATGAAACGCCCCATCCCCCAATCCTCCTTGACATTGGTATTGTGATGGTGTTGTGGTTATGTGGTCTTACAGTTGATATTGGTCCATGTGGTGATGTGATGTACAAGGTGTTGTGAACACATCAGTTGGTGTTCATCCTTTTGGTTCCTATTCCTTTTTTGTTTTTTTTTTGGACTGTGTTGCCTTCCCCATTCTTTTACTGCAATTGGTAGTGAACCAGACCAGGTAAACTGAATCCAAACAAACTCCTACACCAAAAACACATCTTTTCAGTAGGACAAACGTGATTTTGCTTTGTTTTCAAATTGGAATTAAGTGTATTTGTTGTCAGATGAACTGTGTATTGGATTTTTGGTATTCTTAAGTGGGGCTGCAATGATGAGTCGGCTAATCGATAACTAATCGACTATTAAAATAATCAGTGACTATTTTAGTAGTCGTTCAAATATTAGCAGCTTTACACACTCGTCCAAGACGGTGAACTAAAACCCTTTGGCGTGAGTACGAAACGAGACATTAGATGACATAATTTTGTGGTTTGAGAGAGACAGACATTTTAACCCATTTTTCGATAAAATGATTAGTTGACTAATCAAAGAAATAATTGTTAGTTGCAGCCTTATTCTCAAGCGGTTGAGACACTTCAGAGCATCAAAGTAATCCATTGCTAAGTTAGATGCTGTTGGGCTGAGGAAGGAGAACATCAGCATTTAACTAGAGGTCTGTATGTGAGCAGGGTGTCTACAGATCCTTAAAAAGTCTTAAAATAGCTTGAAATTCAATGGTACAGTAAGGCCTTAATAAATAGTCATAAATTTGATGCTTAAATAAGTAAAACATGATTTGTCCGAAATTTTGTAAAAAGGTGTCTTTAACAGGTCTTAAAAAGCATTAAATTTAACTGATACTTGTAGACACCCTGGTGCTGTGAAAGTTGGGTTGCACGAAATGCAAAAAAAAATTATATTGTCATTATTTATTTTGTTACTGCGATTGATATGAGTCGCGATTTTAGTGAAGCAATTTTAGTGAATTTTTGCATTTCATTTTCACTGAAGAAAAAAAAAAAGATCATCATGTGAGTTTTGCTGCAGTCTGCACAAAAAAGCAGACCACAATGCTTCATTTATAATGTTACAGTTTACCTTTAACAAAAAATAAATAAAATGCAGCTCCCGTTATGTAGATATTGTATTTTAGGTGATGTTTCAATTAATTGTGCAGTCCTGTGTGAAAGAAGAGGAGTAAAAGCTTTCATTCTCGCTTCAAAGATTAAACTACATAGTTTTGCTGGCTAGTTCTTCATCATCAGTTCAAGGTTAGCTACCTACAGAAATAACTAATCATTGCTGTCATACAAGACAAACCCAAAACTTAATTTAGGAGCCTCACATTTTACATAAAGTTTTTCCACTTTTCCTGTGATTTAAAAACAGAAGTGAGCTTATTAGGGTTCCTTACGTTACTGTACCCACTCAACAGTCACAAACCATGCTACACACAGATGTAAATACACACCCACGCACATGTGCACTTTCCATGGCCTAAAATTGGTCATGAATGTTGTCAGTAAGTGGCAAGGAAAAGTGCTGCACCTCTTATCAGCTACCGCCACTTCACTTAGCCGCCCTACATATAGACCGAGGGACACACTCTTCATACACACAGCACTTTTTCTCTTTGCTCAGATTCTCACATAGCGCTCAGCAGCACTTCTTGGCATCTACCTCACACACATTTAACCTCTTTTCAAACTGACCCACACCCTGGCAGCATGCGATTGAGCCCACAGTGAGGATGATGAAGATAAAGTGGACAATTCTCCGCCTCTCCAGCCAGGATCTCCGTAGCAACTCTATACTGCCTTCGCCGTCTCCCACAGTAACCCTCCATACCACACAAATTTTCCCACAATGCCACTGCTGCACATGCATTGAAGTGGCAGAGGAACACAGAGATGTTTAGGCAGCGCTCCCCAGCAAGAGGGGAGACTTTAACAAGACTGAATGGTCTTTACGCTCATGGTTCACTCCAAAGTGCAGCTGTTGGTATATTTGGGTTTGTGAATGTTTGTATTCATTTCATTTTGTGGTAATTATTGTTCAGTAGCTGTTAATTTGACTCTGTTGTTCCTGTGTATGACTTTATGTTTGATTCTGTGGAAACAGAACTCATCAACAAGTTGAACTTCCTGGAAGACGAGGACCAGGAAGCGTCTCCTGCCATGGGCTCAAATCCCTTTGATGATCCTGATGACGACCTTCATCCAACCACCTCAACCCATTCGGTGATCCTGATGAAGAGGGTATGTTCTCTGTGTCCATTTGATGAGAACATTCTGTCTGACTTTATTGTGACAGGTGGATATTTTATCTCTTATTATGAAGTAATGTTATCACAACAAAAGTGTTTATTTTGGGGGGTGTCACTAGAATGACAGGTGATGCAAGTTAAAGGTTTAAGGTGTGCACATACCTCGAATGTGTGTAGTCATGTGTCACTATAGCAGGTAGGCTTCAATGCTTTCAGTCAGACAGCTAAACCAATATTTTTGTCTGACCACCTCAGTAGCCAGGTGTATTAGTATGGATTATTTGTTCTTGAGTGGCATGCTCACACACACATAAAGCTCCCGCTTTGATGCTTGTTTGCTTGTTTAATCTGACCCTTATTGTCTGTATGGGTCTGCGATTTTGTTTGATTCTTGTGCACGTTTTCTTTTGAAGATATTCTTTCACATGTCTTGTGTGAGATCCTGATCTTATTACCAGTATTTAAACTTAACATAGGTTTGCTGGTTTCATTTGATTATGGGAATGGTATGGTTGCCTTTTTTATTTAGGAGGAGTGTGTTCCTGTGGATTTGAGCACACAAAAACATGTTTGAATTGTTAATCAAAATTGTACTGTACTTGTGGTTCAGCTATTTCTTTATAAGGTATTTAAAAACACAAAATGAGAAGACAGAGATGCAGGAAAGTCCATAATGCTTAGCGCGTTACCAGGACTACAGTCACTTATCTTGACTCTCCTCTGCTCTCTAACCCAGTCGGGTGACAAGCTACCAGAGCTCTTCTCTATTAAAGAAGATACCATGTTTTACAGTCTTGTATAGTATGTGTTGTACACGCAATCTCTCCTCTCTGTCAAACAGAGCCCCCTGCCCAGCCGGTCTCAAGGCAGCGGGTGGATGACGATTCCTTCTATGACCACGACGCCTCGAATCCGTTCAATGAGCCGGATGAACCTGAGACAGAATTGGTCCCAGGGAACCCCTTTGAAGAGCCCGACCCGGACGCGGACCTCCAGTCAGACCCTGAACCCCCCAAGCCCAGGCAGAGGAAGGGGGTGCGGCCTGTCGACATGAGCAAGTACTTGTATGCTGACACCACTCGCAACGAGGAAGAGGAACTTGACGAGTAAGACTTTATTTTAATCCCCATCTTCTGATATTTGCTATCCCTTGACATTACATGATATCACTTGCATTAGTTACACATTCACTTGGCACTTGCATTGGCACAATATAAGGGGCCCTTTTCTGTTTGTATGTAGTGCATTTAACAGCTTGTGTATGTCAGAGTAGAGATACCCTTTGCTAAACCTGTAGGGCTACTGACATGGTTTGCGTGTCTGTGAGTAGCCCGTAGTAGAAGCAGTCTGGAAGGATCCAGGCAGCCCAGCTTGGTTACTGTTGGCAGGCCAAGTCGTGTAAGACCCCTCCTTATAGAGGCGCACTTGAAGCCCCCCCACCAGGGCCGAATGACGAGGCAGCTCTTTCAACGGGAACAAGGGCCCTGTTGTTTCACTGCATTCTTTAACCTTGTCTCCCTCCTTTCCCTCCTCTGTCGTTCCTTCCCTCCCTCCCTCCCTCCCTCCCTCTTCCTCCTATCAACTTGTTGCCCCATACTTTCCCTCCTTGCCGTCCTCCTTAACTTCCTCTTCGACTCTGCTCATTTTTATTTCACCTCCTCTGTAATCCTCCCCTCCTTCCCTTTCCAGTTTTTCCATCCCTTTAGCCAAGTCCTGTGATGGAATCGTAGCTACTTCCCAAGCAAGAACGTTTAAAGTCATCGAATAGAATACAATATGTTTACAATATATGTAATCAGTGATTCAGAACTGGAACGAAGCTTATGTCTGCAGGGATCCCTCTGCACAGACAACCTCTGCGGACAAGTGGCCATGCCTAAATTGTAAATGTAAACTTCTAGCTGTTGAGCGAGGTTGTCACATAGATAGCCATATGTTTTAGTCCCCTCAGCTTTCTAAAGACAGACAGGTTATTGACTGGCATGTTTCTTTTGCTCTGTCTCTTACACCAGGAGCAGTTCTCTGTAGAATAGAAAGTTCAAGAGGGCAGCGCAGTGTTTTGACTGGAGCCCTTTCACATGTCTTTTAGCCAGCGCTGGTCTGTTAAAGCTGCTCTATAGGCCTGCCTGCTTTTCTTTTCTTCACTTCCCTTCTTCCCCCCTCCCTCTCTCCGTATCGCTCTGCGGTCAGATAGACACTGAGTAGCTCTAACCTTCTCTTTCAGACAGATACCTAGTCAATCAGCTTTTTTCTTCCTCACTCTCGCTCTCACCCCCACCCTCTCCATCCAATTCTCTTGTTTGTTTAGGATTGCTTGTTGCATGTTGAGTGAATGTCTCAAGGCCGTGCCCCTGCTTTCAGTGCCACAAGCATGCCTGTATATTGATAACACTCTGGTATGTGTGTGTAAGAGTGCCTGTGTGTGTGTATGTGTGTGTGCCTTCATGCTCCTGCCTGTCTGTCTGTCAGTAGTCCACCACGGGCAGTAAGGATATGAGGTCACGCAGACCTGACCTCAGTGCACCTGCATCTTCTATTACCTTACCACTTGTGTGTGTGTTGTTCATTGTGTTGCACTAAACTCTCATTTCCATGTTGCAATTTCCTTATGATTAACTAAGCAGAGGGCAGTCGGAGCCAAAGATGGGTTTAAATAATCACTATAATTCGGCAAATGAGGATCTGTATTATTTCTTGTGTGCTCTAGTCTTTCTGTTTAGTGTCACTGAATCTCATTGCTATAATATCCATAACCATATAAAAGAATGCCTCGTTATCATGCTTTGTTTTATTGCACTTTTTCTTATATAATTTGTTTTGTATTATTTGTCATGACAGTTTTTATTATTGGGGTGTTGACAGTTTTAGTGACTGGTTAACAAACACAGTTGGTCTTTTGAGGTAAAAGGTCATGTAAATCTTAAAGGGATGATTTTTCTGGCGTGAATTATGCCTGTTAACTGTTTCACCACCTAGAAGGAAGTGTGTACTCACTAATAAACAAGAGGCTCTTGTTTGTGACAGCAAGAGTTATAAACTTTAATGGCATCCACCTCGGCTGAGCTGTGATATTGGCTAGCGCATTGGTGCTAGCAGTAGATGCACGCCTCCTTCATTGTGGAGGTACTGTTGGTGGGTGTAGTGCAGTAGAGAGAAAATAGTTCATTCATGAAACTACTCACAACGAGGTCTGTGGATTATCTTCAGTAACCGGGTCATGATTTGTGGAAAGAGATATTGCTGTTGAGTTGATAAATAGCACTACAGGTGGAAGAAAATGTTGGTATTTTTGATTTTAGGGTGAACTGTCCCTTTGATAATTTCTCACTCCTATCTTTGCACATTACTACACCTTCAGTTAGCAGAAGCATTGCAGTCTGTGAAAGGTCTGTGCACTTCCTAGCGTGACATCTTCTTGTCTCATCTCACTCTCGCCTGTCACCTCTCCTCTCCCTCCTTTCTCAGATCCAACCCGTTCTACGAGCCAAGGACATCGAGCCCTGTGCGGCTCCCCACTGGCAGCCCCTCCCTGGATATGGGCAGCGGCCAGAAGAGGAGGGCTCCCTCGCCCCCACGTTCCAGCCCTGGCCTCGGCCCCAGTGCACCAGCTCCCAAACCCAGCTCTGGCCCAGACAGGGAGAGAGTGCAGCCAGTCGGGCCCAGCCCAGTCGCAGCAGTGATGGGGAGAGAGCAGGCCTCCTCTTCCCCGAAGGTAAACAGGCTTCGCTTGAATATAATAAACTTCATTTATTCCCATGATATGCACACAGACGTGTGTAAAAACAACACAGCAAATTTGATAAATGCTTGAATAAAATACAGTCAAGCGGCTTCAGCAGTGTGATGCTGCCTGGAGCTTAATGCGTAGTGAGGTGGAATGTTGGAAGAACTTATTTTCCCTGAGCAAGTATTAAAAACAACCTCTTATTAAAACAAAAGGAAAATGTTTCTTAAACAAAAGCAACTGTACAGAACTGTGCCTAAAGCCTAATGAAATACAATAAATAGAATTGGCAAAATTATGATTTATAAAAGAAACAGTCATCAAAAATAGGTACAGATACAATGCTATTTTTGGCTGTTGACCATTTATCTATACTTGACACTACAGACACTTGTAGGCTGGCGCCAGAGAATTATTCAGGTTTGATACCCAGTCCTACATAGACTAGTCCTTTTCAGCAGAGTTTAATGCCTTAAATGTAAAAATTATGGAATGGACACATCAGATATAATGATGTAAATGTAACATGTTGCTTCTTAGCAGTATTTAGACTATGGGGGATCCAGTGCAGCTAAAAGGTATCTCTTTCCAGGGCTTAACAATAAGGCTGACTGATTGCTCAGGCTAGTAAATGTAGCAACTCACTTATCCAAAATAATATTTGAACACATCATTTTTTTCTGGTGTTAATGATGGAAGTAGGTAAGGAGTGAGCCATCCTGCTTCCTTCTCATCTTTAAGAGTTGCACATGCACAGTTTGATTGAGCTCTCCTGAGAAAATGGCAGCAGGAAAAGACAAAGTTTATATATCTATCTATGTGAGCTGAAGTGCAAGTGAGCTTTTTAATCATCCTGGAAACAAGAGTTTTTGGTGCGTGGCATTAGAGGAGGCCTGTGAGCAGGAGCAAGTCCATTCCTGGGGAGGAGGAGGGGGGATTGTCATACCATTTTTGATATGCAAGAATGTAGCTTCACATCTGTGTAACATTATGTCCTTGTTCTGATTCATTTACTTAAATAAAGGTTAAATATCACAGTTAATTTCAATAAAAATTGACTTCCGGCAATAGATTTCTATACCCACTTACCCACTTGACAGGAAGGAAAAAAAACTGTAGCTGTGAAACCTATTTGAAATCTACAGTGTAATTTGACCACTGCTTCTTAGTGAATTCACTATCACGTAGACATATAGTACAATGGATGATTTATGCTTTTTAAGTTTTATTAACTCATCAGGAATGTTTGTCAGATGACAGTTTCGATTAGTTTCATAAGTAAAGTAAATGTAATGTAACATTATTTAAACTGTAAAAGAGACAGTACATTTTAATATAAACTGAACCCTAAAATCCCAGAATTCCACACCTCTAGTTAACTCAACTCACTATTCTTCATTCTGACTCCTTCTTTGTAGCATGTGTTATTATAAGCGAGTGACTTAAAGCATTTTTTTTTAAGTGTGTGTATGTATGTGTGTGATTGCGTTTGTGTGTCCACATCCAGTGGTCCTTACATTAGCTTTTTTTCCGCCTGCACAATCCCATCTTCTGCCCCATTCTTTATGCTCATGAAACTCCCCAGCTCCTCATTTGAATATAGGTATTTGTTTATTGGGGTGTTTTCGTATGTTTATTTATTTATTTAAATTAGGTAAATCATGGCTGGGTCTAATTAAATGGCTGATGGTCACACACACTCACGGCAGGAGTCAGACCACTGGTGGGGAATGATTGGCTGGGGGTGTGGGGACGGGTGGGGGTTAAAAATGAGTGTGTGTGTGTAGGGGCTCAATGAGCCTATGTGGGGCTTAAACACAGGGGGCTTAACTACAGCAGAGCGATCACAAGGGGGTGTTGACCCCCTGCGCACACACACACACACACACACACACTCACACACACATGCAAACACACTCTATACAGTTACTTATACACACACACACACACAGGTCCCTCCTCCCCATGCAGCTGGCTAGCTGACTGTTTTAGTGTAGCTGGGCGGTGATGCTGGCCGTCCATGTAATTATGGCACAGTGCCTTTATCACCCAGCTGCAGTTGCCTGTGACCGTGGGTGAGGGGGCCTAAACCACTTTAATTACCCAAAGCCAGTGGCCTGTGGTGGGCCACACTTCGCCAAGAGATGCCCCTGCCTCTGGAGCTTGGGGGTGGAGGGAAGGAGGGAGGGACGCAAAGAATGAATTGTGGGTGAGGATTGAAGAGGAGGAGGGGGGGGTGCAGTGAAGGAGAATAGGTGGAAGATAGTGAAGGGTAGAGGAGAGGAGAACAGTGGGGGGAAGAGGAGGAAGATGGCCAGGGAATAGTAGAAGGAGAGATAGGATGTTCACAGTAAACAAGGATAGGCCTACAGGGTTTGTTGACATATACAGCGAGTGTGAATAGGTTTCTCGTTCTTATTCACACCAAGCACTACGACACACGCACACACACACGCCTCAGCCATGTGTAGGCTGTGAGATGACCTTTGAATGTATGAAGTCAGAGAGGATTAAGAGGAGACATTCCCACTATGAGAGGCCAAGACGAAGCCAACACATCATCACACTATGGACGTGTGCAGAGTATAGATGTGTGCTTGTGCTTGCATGCATGTTCGTTTCTGTTCTTATAGTTTCTAGCATGCCTAAGGCTCAGTTCAGTGAGTATGCACTGGGGCAGGTATAACCTTCCCCCAAAACACAGCTAACCTCTACTTGTCTCATATTAGAGGTTTCAAGGTGTGTATTCTCCATTTATATTTATTTCTACCGACTATTCATGTGGGCAATTGGTATGTAGGACCAAGATAAACACACACATGCAGTCTAATCTCAGAATGTGAATAGAAAGTGATATATTGAAAGCAGCCATACTCGGTTATACATTTACAACCTGCCCTGAAGGGTATGAAATGTCTCACACCCGTTTTGTTGAATGAAATCTCGTCTTCGCTAACCGAGAAGAGATTAGCATGTCTTGAATCACATTTACATTTTACACATTTATTCAGTGCACAGGTAACAAAAGCTTTTACTGCTTGATCACCATAGTTACACCGGACAAACAGTTAAAAGTGTAAGGGTCAGAGCCTTAGTGCTCGAATAATGTTCCTGTGATTGTGTACTGATGTTCAAAAGATAGAACTTGGATTAAAAAATAGCCAAAGCAAGAAAGATGCGTAGTTATCTCTCAAGATGAGAGCACAGCAGTGGAGAAGAAGAATAAGGGAAAGGGATATGGATCATGGAGATATTATGATGTGAGCTACTATAATACCTATGTATCATATACTAAAAATGAATACTGTCATATTTTGGATTAGCTAAACTCTCTTGTCCTTGTCACATACAAATTCACCAGGAGATTTAGCATTAAACTTTGTCTTGTAGATGTAGTTTTATCCTCCTTGTCATTGCATTAAAACCACCCACTTCAATGCCAGCCTGTGAAGAATCGGGACATCTACAGGACATATGGTGTGCACCCACTTACTCCGTACACAGGTATTACACATATGGATTGGATTTACATTAAGCTCTAACAAGAGCTCAAAGCTCTGGATTTCTGCCAGTGGAAGACACGTTCAGCACTGTCAAATTAATGGACAGGATAAGACGGCAAATACTGAACAACTCAAATGCATTTGTTGAAACATGTGGGTTACCGGTTGTTGGGATATTTCATCTTGAGAGAATCCAGGGGGACCTGTGAGACCAATGCTTAGCAAATTTGCATTTAGCATGCATGGTTTAGAGATGTAAATGGAGGTGTACAACCTGCAGCATCTCAACTTTTTCCCCCCAAGGAGTACATGTGCTCGTAAATGAAATAAATTGGGAGCACAGTAAAAAAAAAAAAAAATGTAATACAGAGTTTATTAATAGAAATGTATTAAATGCATATTTATACTGCAGCTGTGCAGCAGTACTCTGGTCAGAGCAAGAAAAACAGTCTCAAACACATCTGTAGCCAGATTTGTATGGAATCTGGCATAGGAATGGATAAATGAGACGAGAGGTATGAGTCTGTAAACATATGTTTTGATACAGTTTTGCTGTTGTTAAACATGGTCCCCATTTACTTAACTTTTTGGGATTCTCTGCTCATCATGGAGGCATGTGAGAAAAACAGACTTTTCTTGATGAAGATAAGGCAAGCAGCAAGTAACTGGTGTGCAAATGGTCATTTGCTGGTGAAATATTCCTTTTACTCTCTGGGTCACTCACTGTTGGTGGCATGTCTTTACCTTGACTCGCAGGTAGACTTCTTAAACTGTTGTTACCATTGTGCATTCACACATTGCACTTTGAATATACATACAGTATGTTATCTACTTTCAGTTGTTGTTGATAGTATCTTAAATATATTTCCTCACTGGTAAGAGTGGGTCTTATTAGATGCTTCATGTCTCTCATGCCATTGTCCTGTCTGGGAGATATAGATTCTCAAAGACGTCAAGTTTAAGTTTAGCATCTGTGAAGGAGCTGGAAGGATGGAAACGTCTGTGGGATTAATGTAAATGAACAGAGGGAGTTCCTGTTGGGCGGGTTGTGAGCTCTGTCTGGTCTGATTCAGTCCATCTCTTTTCCCTGGGGCTGATTTCACCCCTCCCAGTAATTCAGTGATCCCCTGCTCCTCCTTTTGTTTCATCTCCATCTCTATTCCTTAGTCAGACCGCTCTACACTTAGATGCGCTGATCTTTGGATTTTTATCAAGTTTCCGCTTCATGAATTATTTGCCTTATTTTCATATAAAGAAAAGTTGGAAGCTGGCATATGTCTGAGGGCAAAAGTTTGAACAAAGAACTTCTATATTATCTTAATATTTACTCAAAGAAAGAGCAAGCCGTCTTCAAGTTGAAGTTGCTGGCACTTAGTTGCTCTGAGGAAACATGTGGATCCAAGAACTGTTGATTACTTTAGAAAATAGTGGTTATTACACAATGGCAGAAGATATTTAGAGTTTGCAAAATCACCCAGATAAAATCTGCCAGAATCCTACATGATGTCTTAACCACTTTTCCCTCTTTTTCCCGTTCCTTTTTACACACTCATCCTTCCCAGAGATGAGAAAGTGAACCAACACTAGACGTATGTTTTCTTTCTCCCCTTCAGTTGAAGGGCTTGTGTGATTACTTATGTTAATGAAAGGGTTCAAATTAAATAGAGTTTTGCAGGTTGTGAGAGCTCCTGTGCCGGGGGGGAGGCAGAGGCCAGAGCTCTCCTTCCTCTCCCAGACTTTGTTTTCACAGCCCCTCCTTCAGTTCAGACTACCTCCAAATTGAAATTAGAATAAATTAACATTATTTAATTGAGTTCGCAGAAGGCTGCGATATTTCTTAATTAGCTTTCACCGGGGTTCGCGGCAGGAGAGGACCACATCCGCACAGTGAAGTGTTACTGAGGTTGGCGTGACGACTGAGGGATGTTTTTGGAGGACAGAGGGGAACCCAAGAGACAAGGACAGTCATCTCTGGTCTTCTGATCTTTGCCCGGTCCAAGGTCTCTCGTCTTGTTATCAATTATATCCGTTCCAAAGTTATTCCATCTTCTCTGATAACTTTGACATACCTTTAACAAAGAGTCTCAGATGTAGGACATAATGAACGTCCCACAGCCTGATGTTTTTAAACAGTGATTAAATACATTTTATATGCAACTTTGTAATCTCCTGTATTTCTTTTATTAATGTGAGCATTAGTATTTGCTGCTTGTGATTATGTTTTTATAAAGGAAGGGGTGTGAATTTAGCTTTTTTTTTTTTTTTTTTTTTGGACTCATTATGCTTAGTTCTATCGATTCCCATCAGTGGTGGGTGCTATATATCAACTGTACTAAATGTTTTCGCACCTTGTTCCACATACGATGTATAAAATGACTATATCGGGAAATTCCTATAAATTAAAGATTGAATTAATTTTTTTTTAAGCCACTTGCATGAGACTTGGTTTTGTGTTTTGTTTCTCTCGTTCTCTCCTATGGCTTTCTCCCCCTCGAAGACGCAAAAAGATTAAAAAAAGACTCACAAACATAATACGTTACATACACGTGCCCCTACTCACCCAGTCCACTCTCTCCTCAGCGATAGTGTATGAGCAGACACCCTGTGTGTTTTTGTATCTTTAGAGCTGCAGACTGTGACTATTAAGTCACATTTTGCCACCTAGGAGCACCAGTGTTACTTTTAAATATTATGAATATTTAAACTGGACAGCAGTTAGTTTTTTCCCACTCACAGTCAATAAATTCTCATATTTAACTGCGTCACTGTAATGGTTTAACTTTCTGCTAACTGCTAACGTCTAACTGTCGACCCTAATGTTTCAAGCAGCAAAAACTTCTGGCTCGAGACCAGCCAGATGCTTCAGAATAGTTTAGTTTGAATTATTTTGTTATAACACTACTTTATGATAGCATACTTAACTTAGCTTTATTTTAACAGCAGTTTATGTAGTTGTGAAGTATTTTTGCACTCTGTAGTAGTTTGGAGGACATTTTAAAATATTTTAAATATTAAGATATATGTTGTATATTTCAATATATCCAAAAATAATATGATATTGTTTAGAAGCCATATTCTCCAGCTTATGTGAATATTAAGTAAATCCAAACGTATAATAGAGCAATACAGAATAGCGTATAAAGGGTGCCCTTGTCATAAATCAAGTTACCAAATGTACTTGATTGTCTTTGCTTTTTCTTCATAGTTCAGTGGAGCTGTGAAAACACTGAACTTCTTGCTCAATCCAGGTTAATGGTTTGTGTAGCCACTGTATATTGCTGGGTTAAAGTAAAGGATCACAGGAGAGCTGTGTCGCTTAAATTTCAGAACCTGGAATCAATATTAGGAGGGAAAACATAGCGGTCCATTTCAGAGACCAAGGTATTGAAGACTCAGTGGCTCCCCTTGGCCACGTTGGCCTTTCCATAAGCTGTGTAATATTAGGAGAATAATCCTTGAGAGGAGCAAAGCTAAGTCAGTGACTCTCAGTGTCTGCCTTTTTCCCAGTGTGGACCCCTCCCCAACTCTTATTTGCAGTCTCTGAGTGGTCTGTCATTGGATCTTGTGGGAGAGAGGAGACCCAGTTTCTCCTGTTGGGCAGTTTAGGTCCGATCTTTGGGCTTCCTGTTGTTGCTGCAGGGCATCGCTGTCATCAAGTTGGGTAGAGAGGTATAAGACATTACTGACTACTGAACAAACCTGCCTGTTTGAATCCCTTCTAAAAAGTTGGGGAGTTTAGATAAGGTAATGTCAAGTCAAGTTGTGTAAGGGTCAGTTTTCAGTTTGCTTGTTTAGTGGACATGAAGAGTTAGAGTTATGTTTGAAAGACATGGAAGGTGCTCAGAGTTAATGCAGGAATTCTGGTGTGATACACAGTGTTGATCCTGAAGTCTTACAAGACATAACATCAATATGTTTGATAATTTTAACAGAATAAATAAAAATCTGATGTTAGTATTTATTCAGGGACTATTCTGAATTCAATTTTATACACGGCTGCCACGAAAGAAGGAGCATGTGTGTTGTACGCACTAATGTGCAATCTTGTGTGTGTTGTTGTGAGGGATATATTTTGATCCAGTTACTGTAATGCGGCTATCATTTTTCCACCTCTTCCTCTGTTGGGTGCATGTTGAGTTCACAAGTTAAGCACTGCGAAGAGCTCACTCTCCTCAATACCCGCGCCGACTGGTGTAAAAGGGCCTTCCGCAAAGCGCCGCTTGTAATCTGCCTTTGGTAAGTCCTCCTTAGTTTTATCTGCCAAGGATTACCTCACAAGCTGCAAGCAGGAGAGAACGAGGGAGACGCAGAGCAAGAGAGAGAGAAATGAAAAGCAAGTCAAACAGAAAACGATGAAGATGGAACAAAATGAAAACAAATCGCTGTGTAATCTCTAAAAGAGAGAGACCTGCTTTAGAGTTGAAGGGAGGTTTCCCTCGCCACTCATTTAGAGAGGGAATTGACTAATCCCTCCGTGATTGATGTCTGCTATGAGAGGCTCTATAGCAGACTAATAGGGCTTATGAGGATGACCAGAAAGTCCTTTGTGTGTGCATGCCTGTGTGTGTGTATATGTGAATGAACCAAACCTTTTTGTCTTGTGTGTCCCTCTATCCAGTGGCCATAGAGGCCAGGGGTTTGAATGACATGGCGGCCGAAGCAGGGGTAACTTTATCTTAATCTGGTCTTAATCTGCTGCAGTCCTCCAGGTGTGTGTGGGCTTAAACCCAGAAGGATCCAGGGTTTTGGGGTGAGGTTTAAGGGGGCTTCGGGTGAGGAGATAGAAGTCCATGCACTTGAAAACTCCTTCGACCTGAAGAACGACTAAGACCCCCCGCACATTCTTGAAAACCGCGCTCACTTAGTCATGCCATACCTTACTCCCGTCATCCTTAAGTGGCCCCTGCTACATTTTAATTGAATTAAACCAACCGTTCGCTATAATTTAAAAAGGACCTTAGAAGTACCTTATGAATTAGTCTTAGTGATTTGTCTTCCAAATTGTGTGCGTGGTTTAAGTGTGTGTGTGAGTGTGTGTGTGCGCGCACTCTGTGTTTGAGGAAAGGAGAGCGAGTGTAGAAATGATAAGGCTTTAATTGCCTCTTTATAAAGCCCTCCAGCACCCCCTCTTTTGGACTGTTATGGTATGCAGGTGTGTGCTCTTATACGCTATAGGAAATACTAAGTGGCATTTTCAGTGCTTAACGCGTAGATCACTGAGTGGGATCATTCCCACTCAGTGAGTGCTTTTAATTGAGCACTCTCGTAGCAGCTCAACGAGATTTGATCATGCGGTCCTGTCTTGGTTATCAGAATGTACAGACAGCAGACGTGCACCCTCAAAAATATCCTCATATAGGTTGGTTTGCCCGAAGCAGTTTTTGTTGGTTTGTTAGCTATGCCAGTGAGATGGTAGTGTGTGTCCATTGTTTGGTTGTTTTGTTTGTCCCACACACATTAACAGACATTTAAGAGAATAAATCCTAATGTCTTTGATGGTCCTTTTGATCTTTTACCATCAGTAGTCAAAATGATTCACTTCAGTACATGACAAAATCTGGTGGCTACATTCCTGTCAGCCTTAGCTAACTGCAAGCTAATGTCAGCATGTTAGCATACTAAAGACTACATGTCAAAGTAGAGAAATAGCTTCAGGCTAATGGTGTTGAAATGGAGTAGTACTAGATATTAGGATTTGTTGGTGCATGAGACAGTGTATTAAAAGCGGTCAACCCATCACCCACAAAAAAGAGAAGGATATTTACTGATATTAAAAACATTTAACTGGCGAAACACAAGTTGACTTTCAGTAAGCACAGCACTAACCGCTATCGTTCATCAAAAATGTGTTTACAAAACAAGACCGGTCATTTTGGGCACTTTTTTGACAGCGGTTGGAGTTATTGCAGGGAGAAATAGAGTCAGGAGCAGCCACCGTGAGCCGATAGATAAAGAGCTGCAGGTGACAAGCTGCACACCTTTAACTTGGCAAGGTAACCAACGTCTTTCACTGTGCCCTGCTGTAAGCAGACTCAGGCCACGTGCAGCCAAAAATCAGATGACTATTGCTCACAGGGTGATGGAGAAAAAAAGGCCAATTATTGGATAACTTCTGTCTATGACCTGTAGTATTAAACACCATTTGCTGTTACATCAGTAACTACAGGTCTCACCAAATCAACCGGGACTTAAATCTTTGCCACTTTAAGGTTTCAGTGATACACCATAAACTATAGCCTCACAGTTATGCACGTGATCTTTTCCCTCTCTTTGTGTCTTAACTTTCTTTATCGATTCCTACTCCCTCTCTTTCTAGATGCTCTTGTCATACTCCTCCCTCTCTTTCTCTGCCTGTCTGTAGCATTTTCCTCCACCACACCCTTCCTCCTCCACTATGTGTGTGTGTGTGTTGATGCATGTGTATTCTGATCAGGAGTCAAAGGGGTGACTTTGTAATTATGTTCATTTTAATTGGCTGTGCTATCACCCCTCTCATCACTTTGGAGCCCACACTGCGCTGGACAATGGCAGTCTATAGTGGGGCGGGGGGGCTGCACAACTGCTGTGTCAAGACCCCCCTACACACACACACCTCGCACATACACACACACACACTCAGTCAGCCTCTTTACCTGCGGAACATAATTCCTAAAGTGGCCTCCTTAATGAGTTTTCCCTGCCCAGGCTTAGATTAATTGATAAATGGCAGCGTTATCAGCACAGCTGATCTCTGAATCCATTGCACCACTAATTTGTTTGTTGAAGATGGCAGTTAAAGGAGATTAATACGTTATAGATTTATAAGAGCCACCCCCCTCCTGTCTCTTCCTTCTTCTCTTCCTTCTCTCAAAGCTTCATTTATTTGTCGGAGGAAGATGAGGAGGGAGAGGAAGAGATGGGCGGCCTTTGGATTCTTTTTCTGGAGTCTTTAAGTTAAATTGCTCGGCCAATAGATTGTAAAATCAAAACATGCAACACATTCACTAGTAACCATCATCTGTCAGTCAAGGCAGTCTAGCAATGACCTGGAGCTTCATGACAGAAAAATGAAATGAAATGAAAAATGTGTGCTGTATCTGTTGTTTATATTTCAGAATCGGATCTTTATTTTCTTTATCAGTTAAAGTTCATATTTTCAATCAAATTCTTGATGACCAGTTAATCCATCGTCAATTAATTGCTATTGTCGGTGCTATCTAACAGGAGCGACTCTAAACTCATACCTGTGTCCTGTCCTATCTTAACTTAAGGAATCCTAACTATAACTTTAAACTCAATTCTTCAATCAACACTCATTCTGTCATGGATGTGTCTGTTTTTAGAATATACATAGACTGCCTGTATCTTTAAATACAGTGTAGGTTACTCAAGATGGACAAAAAATAATATTTGCGGCTCTAACTTGTCACTGGCGAGAACTTGCTATCATGAACATAAAAGAGAGGCGTTCAGTTTTAGCTATGAGGAGTCGGAGGCACTAATCGTGCCAAAGAAGAGATGAAATTTAGTTTTTTCTTTTTTCTCTTTTTAAGCATCATCAGACAGTTTTAAAGACGAAATGCATATCAATATTTAAAAGTTAAAAACATCTGATAATCTCTGCTGAATGACCCCAAACATATTTTTTGGCATTCCTATGCAGCAGTCTCTTGGTATTTATCGGTTGATACATACGTCTTTACCAAAATTCACACAACAAACCTGTACTGGCTGATTGTTTTTTTGGTCTAGCTCTAAACAATCACATAAAACTCTGTATTCAAGTCACATCAGGTTTACTTTGGATTGAAGCTGCTAACATGGATGTCAAACGTGGCAGCAAGTTTGAATTCTGAAATACTTTTGGATCTCATGACAACACCATGACAGCTGACCTTACAGTCACTGTTTTGGATGCAGATTTGAGCCAAGTAAATGCATAAAAACTACAGTTAGTTCTGCGTATCGTGAAAGTTAGATAGAGTGTGACACAACAGCAGAGTCAGACTGATGGTGTTGCCATAGAAAAAGAGGGTACAGGAAGAGGCAGATGGACAAATCAGGCTGTAAACTCTCACTCTGAACTGTTGACTCTGAGTTATTGAAAAAGGTGGTTGAGACCTCATGTTGTGAGTAGTGGATGAGGAGGAGGAGAAGGGATTGGCCCAGAAGGAGTTTGTAATCTCTCCTGTTGGATCTGTGTAACCCAAAGGAGGGAAAATGTGGAGATGGACTCAGGATGGGAAGGCAGGAACATTTGCACCAGTGGTGATGTTGTCTTGTTTTGTCCCTGACTGGATCTTGGCTTCCATACCATCAACCCCCATCCTCTTACCGCACACACTGACACACACACTCAATCCCAAACCTACCCACCCTGCGTCTTTTTTTTTCCCCCAGCCAAAGCTAATTTGCAGAGGCGTGAGTGTGGGTAATGCTACTACCGTTTCCATGACAAGCTAAAGCCAGCGCTTACACCGCATTATGCCCCTGTGTTACACGTTAGGCGTGCAAGCGGGCGGGTGGGCACACTGCAAGCTGGCACAGTCACTCCTTTGTCTGCTTCCTCCTCCAAACTGTGTTATTTCATGATGGTTTTTTTTCACTCAATGGTTTTTATTTCAATTTCAAAGCCTTGTCTGTCCTCTCCTGTTCTGCTTTCTTTTTTTTTTTTTTTGCTGCTGCTGCTGCTTTGCATGGTTATGCCTTTGGAGCAGAATAGGCCTTGGAAGCAAAATGGTCCTGGAAAAGGAAACCGCTTTTCCTGATTTTTGCATTTTACATCTCAGTAGCCAACTGCCGAAAGGCCCCTCTGTCTTGGCCTGCAGGTTCACTGCTAGATGGGAAGCATATCTGTTTCTGAGTGAATCGCTAGCAAACCCCCCCCCCCCATCGCCATCATGATGAATTTTTTCATCAGTATTTACATATTCTCCTACTTTGTGACATTACACAAAGCCATGGCGTACAGATTTGTTAATAAACTGTGGAACAAACAGTCCCATATCGTTTGGCTCGGCGGCAGAGCAGCTGAGTGCCTTGCTCAAAAGTAGCAGGTTCAGTCTGTCAGATGTTCAACCTCCCTGCGAGCTCTCAGGTGTAAAGAGTTATCGTTCTCTCTACACCTGTTCACACACACAAAATGATGCCTGACTTCACTAAACAGTGTCTACATGCGCAGTCACACATACACACACTTTCTCTCACGGCTCTCTTTGGAAGGAGCCCCTCCTCGGTGTGATTACAACAGTAATGCGATATATCCTTTGTATGTTAATGTGTATTATTTTTCACGCTACATTGTTCTCCTCTCCTGTTCCTGCCTTTTGTCTTCCCCCCCTCTTTTCCTATTGTTCCATCCACTCCACATCTCCATTTACATAATTGAACTTTTGATTGGACTTTGCGCCCTCCCCTCTGCTCTCATGCAGGCGACGTTTGAAATCCGAAGCATAATTTCATGGGTAAGATGACGCGAGGTGATCATTCGTCTTTTTCCCTCTGTCTCTTTCTAATGTGAAGACGCCCCAGATTAAACAAATTGCTTGTTTTGATTGAAGGTGCAATTAAGTAATTTAGAGTGTTGGTAGTTGGAGCCCAGCCAATCAGATGAGAGCTTTCAATAGCAGGATGGACAGGCCACTTAAGTGCACTACCCTTTATCCTCTTAAATGTGAACAGGTATTAATGTTTTTCAAGTGTGTGTGTACATCTTGGATAAGAGCCGTGTGTTTGCCTGCCTTTTCTAAACGGTATATAAAAACAGTATATATGTTTCTTCCTTTACTGTATGCTTTCACTTCAGTATGTGCCTGCTGTTCAGTATCAGTACATCAGAATTTGAGTGTGTATGCATATACAGTGTGTGTGCCTTTCTACTGTAGACCCTGTTGTCATTTCAAGTGTGTCTGTGTGTTTGTGTGCTTTGCAATGTGTGTGTGTGTCTATGGACTTTTTTTTTTTTTTTTTTTTCGCCGTAGGCTCCTTGAGCGGATTACAAGTTTTTAAGAGTATGAGATTCAACACCTCCTCAAATCTGACACTCTCTGACACTGCTTTGAAGCCATGAAAGTGAGATTGGAGAGACACGGAAGCTCTTTTCTCTCCACAGAGTCGTGGGTTTATGTCATTGGGTTGAGGCCAGTTAAGTTTCCATTGAAGCGTTTTGCCCCAGAGGGAGAGACAAAGCTGCCACTTAAAGCGTTTCACTTGTATCTTTTTTATGACTTTGAAAGGCCAGTTTTAATGGTCTCCATACTCTGCAGACGTTTAATTGTGGGTAATGCGACGTGACTGTTTACATCTGTTCGTCCTCATGTTGGCCAACAGGGTGACCCAGAAGTACACTGTCTTTTATATCTTTACCCCCAAGTTTGCAATTAGACACACTGCTAAAGCGTCTCTCTAATTCAAGTTTAGTATCTGACTAAGGCTCTAACTGCTGATTATTTTCACTGTCAATTAATCTGCGAATTATTTGATCTGTAAAATGGTAAAAAAAAAAAAAAAAACCTCCATCGGTGACGTTCTCCAAATTGTTTTGTTCAAAGATATTCAGTTTACTGTCATAGAGGAGTAAAGAATCCCGAAAATATTCACATGTAAGTAGCTGAATTCAGAGAAATTTTACTTTTTCTTCTGAAAAAATGACTCTGTCTAATTAATCGATTATTATATAATAATGATTTAATAGTTGACAAGTAATGGATTAATCACCGCAGCTCTATTTCTGACTATGATTTGAAAAACAGTTTTTTAAAAAAACCCTGCAGCTATCAATTTAGTGTCAATATTTTTTATTAACTTTGGGGTTAAAATGAAAGATACATGTACAATATGTGTAGTATATTGCAAACGTGTGTGAAACCATCTTAGACTGTTGTGAGCTGATCTTACTGTCAAATCTTCCTTATGTATTATGTTGGTGAAAAGGGATTTTGTTTAGTATTGTGTTGTTCAGCTCTCGGTAAGTCACAGTTAAAAGGTATTTCAGATTATTTCTGCCCTCATACAGTACAGTTGATATTGGCATATTGCCCCAAAAGCAACATTTTCCAACCTCGCTACAGAATTGTTCTTTTGCTTAAGACCTAAGATCGACCTGTGACAATTTTCTAATTTTCCATATCATGGTTCATCCGCTTTTACCCATGATTCCAGATCTCGAATCCCATCCCACCCTCCCAAAATCACATTGCTGACACCAAAAATCCTCCTGACACCAGCACCAACAGGAACCTGGGTGCTTCCATTTGCAGGTTTCCTCCTATCTTGTCATTCAGGCATTGTAGTGAGCTTAACCCCCCTTCTTTCTGTCTCACATCCTTTTCCCTTCTTCCATTTTTTTTCTTTCTTTGCCCCGTCGGATGTATGTTGTTGACACTGAGGCATCAGGAATAATGGAATCTCTTGTCAGTGGCTTGTATTTTTCGCCCAGGCTGTTAGGGCTGTGTATAATAGTAGCAGAGGAGGAGGAAGAGGGGAGGTTATGTGCCACTGATAGTAATGAAGGTTGCCTTTTCATTTTTTAATATGGAATGTTTGTGGGCCGAGGCAATGCTCTCCGCTAATCCTACCCTCGAGCCGAGCTAGCTACATGGCTGTGTCAGTGTTGCACACACACATCCAGTGACATTCACACAGACAGATAAAAGACAAACACACACACATACACACGCACACACACATACATGTACACACCTGCCTTTAGGCAAGACAGCAAACTGTTTGATAAGTCAGGGTGCATTTCTGTTCCTCATGAAAATTTCACTCCTCCCGTGTTTGTGTCTTAAGGAAATGCAGCCGGTTCCTGTAAAAGAAGATATGGTGTTTGTTCAATATTTGATGGATATGAAAGCTTGAGTGCGCAGATGCATTTGTAAACCTTTATCTGGAAGGAGTGTAATGGAACAGTCTGGGCTGCCGATTGAGAAAATTACATCAGTTTGGGTTGTGATGAACGTGGGGTCACTGCTTGTCACACGCCGCTGTCGCTTCTAAAAACTGGTTTGTCAGGAAGGAAGAAAAGAATCATTTTTGAAATGACACATCAGCTAACAGAGGTTTTAAAGCACCGAAGTAAATAACACACTATCCTCGACTTCTCTTCAATATGTTATTAATCGAAGTTAGTGGTGTAGGTTTTTTTTTTTTTTTACCCTTTCAAAGTGCAAATTATGGTGCATATTAATATGTGTGTGTGTTTGTTTTCTGTTGGCTAAGACACCTGTGTGTCAATAGGTGGGTGTGTATGAGAGAGTGAGCCTTAAAGTCTGTGTACCCCACTAGCTAATGCATGTGTTTTTTCCAGTGGCTGTGTTACGCAGGTGTGTATTTGTGTGTGTGTTTTCCGCTGGCTAGGGTGCAGGGTCTTCGGCACTGGAGTGTGCTGTGTGTCTAATTGCTTTAATAGCACCTGGTCTCTAATCCCAGGTAATTAGAGCGCTCAAATTAGACGGCTACTTTCAACCGTCACTTGAAGAAGCAGAAAGGGAAGGCCTGGAGGAAGACCGCTCCACTCTGAAACTCTACAAACACACACACACACACACTCACTGTCACTGACACACACAAAAACAGTGGCATAAGCAGAGGACAACTAGAGGAACAAGTTTAGCTCACACTCGTTTACAGAAAATGTAAATAAATGTTTATCATTTTAAGGTATCTTAGTTTAAATACACACATTACGTAAGATTAGTCAGTGACAAAATTAGTTGATGAGGTCAATAAACATTCCTCTCCTTATCCACGTACAGTAAGTGCGACCGTGTTCGGTAATCGGTATTGACTTTCTGACTTTTTATCTCTTTTCTTTCTCTTCTTTTTTTCCCTTGCGTTTGTTTGAGTGGCACGCAGGCATTGTCGAGGCCGCCTAAAACGTGTCTGGAGAAGCTGTGGGGAAAGGTTAAGGCCCACTTTTAAAGATGAGCCGGAAATGTCAAGTGTCCGCCCCTCAGGCTCCCGCTACCGTCTCCCTGTACTAAGACTGCCGTAGGGGCCTGCATGACTCACACATACACAGACACACATACACATACACACACACACTGGTACAAAGGTTAGGAGTTGCTATTAAAGATGGCCTCCAGTCTCTTTCATCAGATTTGGACCTTGTGGCGTCTCGGCAGGCTCCAGGCTCGCGGTCACAGGTTAAACTACAACAATAGAAGACATCCAGGTTCTCATGGACTACAGCTCATGGACTAATATTGCTTCAGTACTTTATTTATGGCTGTTGACATTACAAAAGAATTTTTTTTGCGCGTGTCTTAAAGTCTGTCAACAGCAAGGACAACCACATATCTAAGGGGTGACATGCGTAATCTTGTTACAGGCTTAAAAGCATATATAGTCTGTTGAGTTTTGGTTCAGACAGTCTTAAAAGTAGGTTGAAGTTTGGTCAAACTAGGTCTCAGTATTAAGCTTAAGCACATTTTTCTCTTTGGAGTGATGTCATCAGTCCAGTCTGCTCCATAACTTTTTGATTTCCAAAAGAAACAAAGTCTAATTTCTTCCCTATGTCTCTGAGTTCTGCAGGATGTCATGGGTTCTGCAAAAGGCTTTAAGACACCATCACCTCATACATTTCCCCAAGTCTTTTCCCCATTAGTTCTTCTGTTCTTGCAGTAGCACAAAGCCACCAACAGAGGGGGTTGGTCGGCCACCACAAGCCTTGATACAGGGCTGAGACAGTCACATTGTAGTGAGCTGTGTTTTCTCCAGGCCTTCACTGTGTGTCTTTGAAACTGGGTTAACTCGTTATGGTGGTCAATATCAGGTTGTGTAAACCAACACATCTTCATTCACTTTCACTACTAAAGGTTAAGTAAAGGTTTGACTTCCGTAATCATCTCGTGCTTTGAGATTAAACATCACCTGGCTGCGAGAGCGGCATCATCATGACATATTGCTGTTGTCATCCAAGTCAATATTGTTCAAGACAGTACACAGTTAAAAGAGAGTAGACATTACAGAGTAGTGTCACTGCAGCACCTGTTGTCTGGAGGTGTTCAGTCATATTTAAACAGAAATCCTTGATAAGTCTGTAATATGGTTTAGTGTCTGAAATGCAGTTTTAAAAGAATTACCCTGTATATTTAAAAGCCTTTAAAAGTCAACTTAAGCATGATGAAACTCAGACACCCTTTTAAAACATACTGTGTCATGCAATTAAGGAAATCTGTCTCTATTAGTCACATGTTAATGTCATTGTCCTGCATATAATAGTAATATTTGAACACATTTGGTCGTCTTTTTGATCACTGGCCTCTAATGAATTTAATCAAGTCTCACTGACATTTTTGCCATTTCTCTCCATAACGATCTGAGAGAATTAGCCCATATCTGTCGCTCCATAACCAGATTAGTGAATAGCCAGCTGAATAATCAGAATAGCATTGGTTCTGCTGGCCCATCAGAGGAAGACCAGTGTCTCCACGCCACCAAGGATTTGTGGGATTTGGAGTCTGGGAGAGGAAAGGCTCCTAATGGTGAAAGCTTTCGACCCAGATAAGACTTCAAAGGCGGAGCTAATTAATAAGATGTTTACATTATCCACGGTCATACGCTGCTTTGTGCATGACCCTTAACTATGGTGTGTGTCTGAGTGTGTGCGCGTACTTGCATGTGTGGGCTCATTGTATGTTAGTATAGGAGGCTAATTGGATGGGTGGGGGTTTGCTAAGTTAACATTTTATTGCAAAAAAATAATGAAAGGAGCTCATGTGGAGGAAGTGACAGCAGTGCGTGTGGATGATCTTTTGTACAGGGTTTGGAGACCGGGTTTAATATTCTCATATAACAGTTGAAAAACACATTAAAGTCATTTATGTTTTATGTTGTGTGTTTCCAATGTGCATTATTGATTTTTATCAATCAGTATTAATTCTTTTTGTCCTTGTGTGACCCAAAAAAACAGCCATAATTTGAATTAAAACCCTTTTTGTTTTCTGCCTTCTCCACCCTCCCTTTTCTATGCACCTCCTCCTCCTCTTCCTCCTCTCTGCTTGCAGCCCAGCCCCGTCCCGAGTCCAGTTTTGGGAGGAAAGCCCAACGCCAGCCAGTCTCTGCTGGTCTGGTGCCGCGAGGTCACCAAGAACTACCGTGGGGTGAAGATCACCAACTTCACCACCTCGTGGAGGAATGGGCTGGCCTTCTGCGCCCTGCTGCACCACTTCAGACCTGACATCATGTATGAAACACACAAGCACACACACTTCTCTCACAGTAACAGGGCCAGAGTGTTTAGATTGTGGAAGTGTTGTGTGTTGTAACTTATCAAGGGTGTAGGTTTCATTTAAACACTAGGGACACATGTGAAATGGGGAGTTTGAGGTTCCTCCAGAAAATTCTTAGCATCAAACACTTAATTTCCTGCATCCTGGTGAATTTAATGTTAATGTCTGCTTCTTTTATGTTTTTATTAGAGGAGACAAATGCATATGTTCTAGATATTAAGGGATACCTTACTCCACCCGAAATTTACACCTATGCTTTCATCATATTTGCACAGTTACCTGTCATCATGCAGCGTCCTTGTATCCATCATTCCTGTCTGTGTGTTTGATTAAGAGGACAGATGTGTACATACTTATGCATGCATGACCCAATCTGTCATTTACATATTTGAATACAGAGTTGCATGCTTGCCACCATCACTTATCTCGTTCTTGTGTGTGCCGGGATATAATTCTTTGAACATTTAATATTTTACAGGCTGTGTGTGTGTCAGATTCCTTAAATGTTTAGTGTTTAATGTGTGTTTAACACTCAAAAGTCCGACATATGGAAAACCTGCAGCCCCATCAAGAGAGCAGACATGACGATAATTTATCTAAACTCCCTGCTCTGTGTACACATGTGTGTGTTTATGCTTGTGTGACTTTGCACCCCGGTGTGTTATTTTTACATATTTTCCACTCTATTAGTTCTGTTGATTGCACTGCTATGAAATTGCATGTTACAGTTCTAATGCCATTACATGTGACGCATATTTAAACGCACCTCTTTCTCCCCTATCTCTCTCTGTCTCCCATTCTCTCTCTCTCTTTCTTTTTTTTCCCCCTCTGCCTGCCTCCTCTCCAACCCTCCCCACTGTTCTTCCAGAGACTACAAGTCGCTCAATCCTCAGGATATTAAAGAAAACAACAAAAAGGTAAGAGGCAGCCACCGCTGGGCCCTTCACACCACTTAGCTCCCTCCCATCCACATCTCCATTTGGCCTTATTTAGAGATCTGCCATTAATCCCTGGATATAGTGTATGTGTGTGTTTCTTGGTTTTATGGGGGAGGGTGGGGACACAGATGAAGGCATGCACTCACAATCACACATATGCACTACGGACAGAATGTTATAATGACAGGGTTCCCCCTGCTGTGATGTGTCTACGTGGCCATAACTTAGTCACCTGGCAGAGGTGAGATGGTATCTTAGCTCAGCTGCCCGCTGGGAGCTTTCTACACTGCCTCTGCTGTATGTGTGTGGATGTTTGTGTGTGTGTGTAACATAGGGCTGCAATGAATCACATTTTGTTACATTCGAAGCAATGTCTATCATCAAATCGAATGACATCATCACCCTAAAACAACAATATTTGAAAAAAGTAATCCTTAAGTATAATACAGTGATTCATTAACTCTCTTTGATAAATAAACATAGGTAATGCTGTTTTGATTGATGCGTTTTTCACTCACATGTCTCACACGTCAGATGCACTCTCATTTTAATCTATGTAGCTGTCTGCGCCGGCTCCTTGTAGGCTCATGTCTCACAGGCGTAACTGCGAACTTAAATATTTATTCACACTTCAAGTCCATTTCTTCATCAGTACAAAATTGTAACCATCACAGTTCATTTTCTGCCATTCGATAACTTCATTGCTAACCTTTCTGTCTGCTCTGATTGCCAACAGCTGACTGCCCTGAGCGTAGGCACGGTCTCTCTCACACACTCACACTACTCTTTTACAACACAATCATACATCAGTGTTGATGGGGGAAAAATAGATCAGTAATATTCACACATATCAAAGAAAAACTGCACCGAAAGTTTGGCTGCTCTGTTGTTGTTAGAAGTACTGCTCTGAAATTCATGGATTTAAATGCTGTCGTCATGCAAGGGCTACACTAACGTGATATTTGCGACCTAGAAACAATTCTAAAAAGGCGTCATGCAAACAGAGCGTACAAGTTGACTCCACAAGGTTCTCAACAAGGAAGTGTGTGAGCTAGTGTCTAGTAGCTAACTAACTCCATAAACAGCGCTAAACAACGACATCAGTGCTAACAAAGCGAAGTGTTGATTAGAGGGAACCGGAGGGTGGTTGCTATGCTTCCGCGACAATGCCTTTCTAATATCAGAGGTAACTACAGTATGAGTGCAGTGCAAAGCTGCTGTAATAAGCTAGCCAGTGGGATACGCACATGCACAAACATGCACACATGGCCGGACTGCAACAAACCAAAGAGAGGCTCAGATTACAACACATGCAGATGTAGCAAAACTTCTGCTGTGTATATTAATGCTCCGTATGTTGCATACAGAAACTTTAACTCCTACAAATAGTACAATAATAATAATAATGACAGTAGTAATAATGATAGTGTAGCCTGATCTTTACCTGCAACTGTGGAGAAATACCGCATTAAAACAGAACGACTAGACATGCGGGAAAAAAAGCTCAGTAGAAAGGTTGATTTAAAATTCCAGCGTCAGCATTATGAATGAAGCTTTGAACTGTTCAGTACAGCCCAAATACAGTCTTGTTTAGACTGTTACTACTTTTCCTCTTTGGTTTCAAGCCTCTCTTCTCCCAACAAATTAAAACCCACATATATGGACTCACTTCTAAAGCTCAACTGAATAACCCATTCACACCTTGCCCTATGTCATCACATCTGCACATTCACAGTTTGAGGTACACACAAGCACACATCACCATTTCCCCCTCTGTCCCTCTGGCTCTTCACGTGCACATTTACTTTTTCCAAACACACAAATGCACACTGCTGTTTTTCACTTTCACCGTGTTACTACACACTCTCACACATATATATACACACAGACGCCCTGTCCCTTCTTTGGCCCCGAGGGCTACACAGAACGATATGCGTCGGGTTCCTGCAGCTTGATTTCCTCTTCTCATACACACTCTGGCTCAGCGATAACCTCTGGTGGCCCTGTTAGGCATGAATGCTACCCTGTTGACAATAACCACAGTGGAGGGAGAGGGAGAGACCCAATCCCATATCTGCTAACTGCCCCTCACCCCCCTCCAGGTGCTCAAGTAGCCCTGAAGAAATTGGTTAGATATAAGTAATATGGGAATATGCCGTAGAAGGTGATAGCTGGTGAATAGCTGCAGCACTGTATCCAGCGCTCTGCGACCAGCTCCTCTGTAAAGATCTACACCAGCTGCTGATGTACATTTGGCCAAGCAAGCTATTCCTTTGCAGTGCACAGAGGTGACATACTGTAGGTGGGTATCAGCCTCCTGCTGCCATAGTGCTCGTGTAGCCCTCAAGAATCTGATTATACACATATATAGGCATTATTGGGAATATGTGAAACAAGGTATCAGCTAATAAATGTATGTTCTCATTATATATGGACAAGTTGCATTGTGCAAGGCTACATTTGTCCAGCAGGTTGAAAATGTTCTTTATTGGTTCATAAAGTTAGCAACCAGTAAAGCAGCCGATTCTTTCTGATGTATTGATAGTTTTGTGGTTGACAAACGCTGTTTCTCCCAGGTTAAAATGAGCCAGACATTGTCGTTGACGGTGTGTGCCACTGTCTGTTGGCTCTTAGATTAGTTTTTCACATACAGTGACAATAAAATCTGCATGTAAACTGATTTTCTCTGCATGTGAGATGTGATGTCTTTGGGCTTTTACACTATAGATGTTGTTGGTATCGTTCCAGCAGTGTCACATACAGTAATTGTACATGAATTACACTCTGTGCTGTAGGTGGCTGTGATTGCGAAAGCCCAGTGGGTTCAGAAACGAAAGAGGAGCAATACATCGTACAGTGTTGTGTGGTTGAACAAGAGAATATATTGCTTGCAAGAAAAGAGAAACCCCCTCACACCAGGCTCAGCACAGTGCGGCAGGTTAAAGAACCCAAAGAGCAAGCAAGGGAAAAGAAAAGAGACAGAGACATTAATATAAGAAGAACAGAATGAGAGAGGGTCGTGAAAAGAGACTTCATACCATCCACAATAGAGTTGCTTTATAAGGAGTTATTAGAATGTATAGAATTCATTGAATGGATAGCAGAAATGGAAATGTTATAGAAATGACAAGTATCTCTGCTTTTCATGGCTAGTTGATAGACATGCCCCCTCCTCCTTTCACAGTCTATCTGTGGAGAGTGATTGCAATGAGCTCAGACTGTGCTGAATTATGACAGATAAGGACAATCAATATTGGGGGTGGGTAGGGAAAAAAAGGAGAAGTGAATATTCAGAACACTTACAGCCTTTGAAATGATCCATTATCGATGGTTATGTGTATGTATGCTTGTGTGGGAATGATTGTGTGTGTGTCCACATTTGTTGTTTGAGGAGTTTGCATGTTGAGATTGCCTGTGTGTCTTGTCTGTTTTGTCAGTGTGCTGTGTGTGTTAGTATATGTGTGTGTGTGTGTGTGTGTGTGTGTGTGTGTGTGTGTGTGTGTGTGTGTGTGTGTGTGTGTAATGAGGCCAAGGAGAAGTCATTTGTCATGCCATCTGATAGTGTAGCGCCAAGCACCAGGCTAAAGCTCCCTGAGCACAACCGTGAGGGGTTGGGCTGAGGGGAGGGGGCGTTGATGATTGACAGCGATAGATAGCTGTCAGTCACTGAGAGGGAGTGGAGGGGGGGAGCAGGGAGCAGCGGCCCGGGGCCGGCGACGGTAACATTTAGTCCAAAATAAAAGCTTTGTCAGCTTGGATGATTGAAAGTGAGGAAACTAGATATTTGCCCAAAATACATGATATTTGTGTTGGATTAAATGTTGCTCTGATCAGTCAGTACTGACAAATACAGAAGATCAATTCTATTGACAGGCTCGTTGCAGATGTTGTCAGCTGAGCAGCAGTAGGGCTGACTGATAAAACTGAAAGCAACATTTATAGTAATTTGTTTTATACAATTACTCTATAATGCAGTATGTCCATATCCACACTCCTGTATGTACTGCCCCTGTTTTGACTTACTTTTATATGTTTATATTGTTTTTATCATCAGGGAATACCATCGTAATTATGTTGTGTTACACAGCAGTGTGATGATAATAAAGTTTCCTGTCTTAAAATTTTATGATGTATATCACAAAACAATAAGCTGTGCTGTGCAAAATGGCTCCTACAAGAAAAATAAACCACATAACAGTGTTAGATTAGCTTGGAATCAACAATTCATCAAACAAAACTGCAAAGAAGTAGCAAAAGTATGATATGACATGAAAACTCTAACCATAATTCTATATTTCTGCCCAGCTGTACGATGCACGCTCTTGTCTTTTCAGAGATCGTACATCAGGTTATGGTTTTTCAGTTAAAATAAATAGTGGGAAAATGACCTAATTACTCTTTGTGTTTTACCTGATGCAAGTTAAAATAGGTTTTTAAAAATCTGCTAGTATTCTCTATTTTTCTTATTGTCAACAAATACGACAAAAAGACCAGAATGCATTGATCCCACTGTGAAGCCAAAGCCTGACATATGTTATTACTCAGTGCCATAGAGCTCCATTATTCACGTTTTTAATGATTTACATTTAAGTTGGAGCCAGCAAGTGTGGGGCAGAATCCTGCACATGTCCAGTTTTGTAAACCCGCACCTGCAGAGCTCAGTACCAGAATGGACGTGTTAACTAAGATTATCTCCAAGTCAAATTTTGAACACACCCTGACTCATTTAAATAAGTCCTGCAACCTGACCTGTGTTTAAATACACTGTTTTGCCGTTACACCGTTTTGCGTAATGCACTGTACCATTCAGATGTGCAAAGCACTCGTTCAGTCAGTTTCCACTTGTTGTTGATGTGATGCAAAGTGAAAATTTTAGGGAAATGATCTGGCCACCTACCTGAAGAAACTGCCTCATAACTGTCAGTCAGCTGCATCCTCAGCTCCAGAATGATGTTTTGTCAGTTAGCTGTGTGCTACAGTTGTCCGATCAGGCAGGCACTGTTGAGCATCCACATGTCCAGCTCACCCACCTGGGATTTATTTTCGTTCTCACCCTCTGCCCGACTGTTTTTAGTAGATTTTCTTACATGTACCCGTGAATTTATATAAATATATTATTTACCCACTACAGAATGTTTTTTTGTCGTTTACCTAGTGTGTACCTGGCCTTGTGTGGGATTCTGACATGTCAGTGTCCCACACAAGTGTCACTGTCAGGGTAAGGAAGTGTGATAGACCAACCCATTGCTGATTTTGGTGTTTTCTTGGGATTTGCTGACTGTAACAAGGATACAGACACATACTGTAGACTACCACCACAGAAAACAGTTCACCTGAAAACAACAGGTCCTCCCTCAATATCAGTGTCTCAGTATGACACGACCAGCGCTCGTCAAGCTGTAAGAGAAGATATAGAAAGAATAAATCATGACACTGAGGTCAAAAAGACTGTAGCGCATGTCAAGACTAACATCGACCCTGAAACAAAACCCAGCTCCAGAGCCTCCCTCCCTTCTTCTTCCTCATACAGCTCTCACGTTCTCCCACTCTCGCTCTTTTCTCTTTCATTCTTTCATTCTGTCCCTATTGAGCAGCAAAGTTGTCGCTCTCTTTCACAGCCTACCCTGGGCGAGAGGGGAACAATGTAAGCACACTTTGCTCCCCTGAATACGTGTTAGAAACCCAATCAGGCCCTCTTATTCCCATATTCTTTTTCTTTCTTTTCTCTCTTTCTTTTTTCTTTCACACTCCCTTTCTGCCAGGGGAAGGAGAGGAGGAGGGGGAACTTAAACAGGCTCGCTGTAAAGGCAAACTCCTCTCTGTTCTCCCTTTTCTTTTTTCCCGCCGTCAGTTCTTTCTTCCTGCCTTGTCTCTGCAAGCACAAACACATACTTTCCATCAATAGAAAGGGACAAAAGAGGTGAGAGTGAAAAAGACTCCTCCTAACAAAAGACATCATAATTGATTGTAAATTGAGAAACATCTCTCATTTAAACCACCTTTTTATTCTCCGTTTCTCTCCTTCTATTCTCATGTCAACAGTTAGAAACAAATACAGTTGGAGGAAGATTTACTGCAATAAAAAGGGTTTTCTGAGCTGTGTCCAAAATCACTTCCTTGTTCACTTTTCACATTACAAACAATAGATGACTCTGGTGAGTGGTAAGATGAGATTTCTTACCCTTATAAAAGATCATGACTCTGCGCCATCACTGAGAGATGTAGTGTTGCATAAAGCTTGATGTAGGGTTTAGAGAAGGGGCAAATGTCAGCTCTGCCGCAGATTTCTGCAGTGCAGGTTTTAATTAATAATTCAACATTGATAGCATCACCACAATATTAGGCAGATACTGTACGTCATACTTGATCAGACTTGATCTGTGTCGTGCTTGAAGTATTCTTTCCACACTAACTGAGTTTAAAGTCGTTCATTTACTTTTAAATGTAGAACAAAGGTGGTCCTCACATTTACTTGAGTAACTTGAATTTCATCCATGCAGCTTCTGTTTCTCATTAGTGAATAGGAGACTACTGTCAAGCAAAGAGGGTTTGCAGTAGAAATGGCCTTCTGTTAATGTGTGTTACTGAAAAAGCCCTCTTGAGTCTTTCCTCCACCGACTAATATTGTGTTTGATTCAGAAACTTATAGAAGCAAACACTAGCAACCCATGCTGACCAATCAGTCCTTGTAGTTCCCACCTGGTATCTCCAGAGCTACTGTAGCCTTTAGGTTAAGTTAGATTTTCAAGGAGGTGCAAAGCAGCTATGGGAATTACAAACCAGGAACAGGAACACAACTGCGAGGGCTTATATTACATACGCGGCTAGATTTAGCTAGATGCTAACATCAAGGAAATCTGTAATCTTTGTTGCCAATGTGGTAATTCTTCCCTGATTTCAGACCATATTCCTGCTGAAAAATGTCCAGTTATGAAGATTCCGGTTTTAACGCTGCTATTGGTGATTTTCATGTTAAAAAATGACGCTATAGTTCATTACAGTTATTGCTTGGCTGCAGTCATGGTGCAGATTTGGAAGACCTGGAAACAATGACCAAACAGAGCAGACTGGGCTTTTTTGGGAGGTGGGCTGAATGAGACAGGTGCGTATCAGATAGAGGGTGATTACAGGTGTTACAGCACAGTCAGTATGAGGGAAATAATGTGTTTTAAACATTCAAGCATGTGAGTTTGTTCTAGTGGAAACCTGAAAATGAGCATTATAGTTGATGTAGCTCATTGCTCAGGGGCCATCAACCAGATAGTGGTTTTACATCATAGTTTCCAAAAGGTATCGAATGAATGCAAAGCAAGAACATAACAAAAGAAAAAAATCATACATGCTCCATAAAACCCTTGTAGATAAATAAAGGTTAGAGAATGTGCATGGGGAAAAAGAGAAGGACAGGGCTGAAAAAGAGCAAGCAGGCTCTTCAAAACAATCCTTGGGGTAAGTAAAGGTAAAAAAAACGGAGAAGGGTTTGGAAGCCAGAGAGGGAGACGGAGAGAAAGAGGGAGAGATTGATAGACTGGGGAGATCTACGGAGGCAGTGAAACAAACGAGCGCTGCAACAGGTTGGAATTAGATCAACACTATCAAGCAGCCCAGATACAAGCTGCGATACCTGGGAGAGATGGATGGGGAGGTTGTGTGTGTGTGTGTGTGTGTGTGTGTGTGTGTGTGTGTGTGTGTGTGTGTGTGTGTGTGTGTGTGTGTGTGTGTGTGTTTAGGAATGGAGGTAG
Organism: Epinephelus cyanopodus; assembly: GCA_026686955.1. NCBI lineage: Eukaryota > Metazoa > Chordata > Actinopteri > Perciformes > Serranidae > Epinephelus > Epinephelus cyanopodus. Next base: position 30,544,941 of record CM048930.1, read on the forward strand.
TGTCTGTGTGTGTGTGCGTGCTGTTAATCTATTTATTTACCTGTCATTGGCTGCGATAATGGTTTTCATCCCTTCTCTCTCTCTCTGTCTCTCTGTCTCAGTCTATCTGGTGATGGGGGATTGGGTTTCGTGTGTCGCTTGATAATCAAACCTGTATTTTCTCATCAGACTCTAATCAGACCAATTACACGCGTGACGGAGAGCGTGGGCAGGTTGATGTAGGGGAGCGATAAGGGGACACACACACACTCACATGCACACACACTTTGGGATTAAGCGCTCTGTCTTGGGGTATCTGCGTCTCTTATCGGGGACAACCATCCCTGACATGACCTGTCAGCAGTCATGCCAAAGGTGTCTCTCACTCACAAACACACATGAGCACATACACATGGATCATGCATGCAATGCACCAAATACAACCAATGTCTGAAAACCAGACTTCTCCTGTCTCATCACCCATTGTCGTCCTTCCATCTCATCCATTTTTGAAACAGTAAACTATTTATTTCCTCTGATTTTGCAGGTAGGCATGACGACATGACAATAGTTCTGTTGTATGAATCTGAAACTGAATGCTTATGTCTTTTTTGGCAGGCATATGATGGCTTTGCGAGCCTCGGTATCTCCCGTCTCCTGGAACCATCGGACATGGTGCTGCTGGCCATTCCTGACAAGCTAACAGTAATGACCTACCTGTACCAGATCCGGGCCCACTTCTCCGGTGAGGAACTCAACGTGGTTCAGATCGAGGCCAACAGCAGTCGCAGCACCTACAAGGTGGGAGACTTTGAAACCGACACAAACGCCTCCATAGGCCAGGACAAGTTCTATGCTGAACTCAACGACGTGCAGCACCGTCAGGCTAACTCTGAGCCTGTTGAGTCTGCTGGTGGTGTTAACACTGAAACTAATGGCACTAAAGCCACCGAGGAAGAGGCGATGGAGCCAGGTGGGAAGGCTGAAGTAGGAGCGGTTAGCGTGCCAGCAGCAGGGCCTTTACAGGCTCCTGTCCCATCACCCCGCACAGCATTATCCGCCTCAGCAACAGACTCAACCCACATGACACCATCAAGCTCTGAGGATAGAGGAAATCTCCTTAAAGCCAACACTTTAGACCTTAGTGAGTTACCACAGAGAGTGGAGAGAGAGATGGAGAAGGAAAGACAGCAGAAGGATGAGGTGGGAGAGGAAAGAAGGGAGGGGAGTACAGACCCGGGGTCCCCCACCAGGAGAGGGGCCTCCTCACCCCACCAGAAACTGGGCTTCTCCTATAACAGGGATGCTGACCTCATCAAGAAGAAGAGGGCCAGCCTGCGTCACTCGGAGTCTGAGCCCGCCTCAGACACCAGCTCACCTCCAGTCAACCACACAGACACGCCTCCCAAACAGGTAAACACCCAGACAAATAACAGCATACAATAAATGTATTTTCAAAACTCTTTTAATGGACATTCCTAAAGTAGAGCAGTACCTGTCTGTCAGAGTGCTTTTTAATTTAGTTAGAGCTGACATCAGTATTTTAACATGCTGAATAGTTTATGTTTATTTCTTTTATTTGATTAATCACTCTATTTTAATAAAAAACAAAGCCAAACGGCACCACTAATTGCAAGATGTAGAAACAGGAATGGTTTCAGTGTTTTGAATATAGTTAAACGTGTCCTTCAAGGGTCAGTAAGAGATACATTAAATTATCTCACAGCTAATTATAAATCCTGCACCTGAAACAACCTCTGGGTCCGTCTGTATGATGTAGACTAATTCATGTCTTGCTACTTAAGTCAGGTATTAAGATTCTGACAGCGTTTACATGCAGGTACCTGCCTGGCCCCTAAATGGATTGTTCAGGTTTTTATCCTTGCACCCTGGCTTTGATTGAAACTTTCACTGCTACATCAGTCATAAGACAGAGGATGTGGTGAACACTCATTCCCTCCTGGCACTCGCTAAGCTTCAAATCCCGACCTCGTTGATGCCACTGCAGAGATGACCGTACCGAAATTCTCTCGTTCTGCATTAGATGTTGTCGTCGCCTGTCTCGTTGCCGAGACCCAGACACATCGAGGCCGGGCCCTCAACATGTGGCGACTATAGAAGGCACCCAGGAGAACCCCCTGCTTTGACATTTCATTATATTTTTCATTATATTTCTCATCCCTTCAGTTGATGGCAGTTGGTGCCGTGACTGCTCAGCCGTGGCGACGCTTTGCGCAGAGCACACCTCATCTTGTCTCACACACGCACTGGCACACACCTTAATGCGTGTGCACATACAGTCACACACACAAACACAAGTTGAATACATTGCAGCCTGCGTTGGATAACCCCAGATTACCGCTTCCTGTTTACAAGTCAAAAGGTCACGGGGCAGGCGGGGGAGGCAGCAGGGGGGTTATGACAGCTATGACACCCCATTTTGATCTGCTGTTATCAAGTTTGTGGGATGCATCCTCGCCTGCACCCGGGCCAGATTTGACTTGTTGAAAGGATAAACATGTTTCAGTGCTGTAAACAGCCTGGTTGTAATGTTCCTCTGTCTAAGCCAAATGTAAAAGCACTGTTTGCCCTCTTTGCACCCCCTTACAATACAGCCAGGATTACCTGGCAGATAAAAGCTAGGTGTGTTTTGCTTTCTTGTCAAAGCCGTCATGCTCTCCACACCACTAGACCCAGACAGGACTGTGAGCTGGCTCGTAGGTTGGCCATGAAGTGCCAAAGTGCAGGCCCTTCATATCACGGGGGATATACCCTGCTCCTATATTTGGAAATGTGGAAGCTGTTTGTATAAAAACTTGCTACTCTAGATAAAAAATGTGTTCATTTCCACGGCATGTCAATTGTTTAGACATTTTTGACTAGATTACACAAGTAAATTTGTTAAGAATCATCTATTATAGGGTGTGTGCAGGTCCAGTCTTGAAATGTCTTAAGTTCAGTTTATTTTACCTAATTTCAAATATACATTTTTTTATTTTCTTTTTGTCAAATTGTGTCAAGCTCCTTTGCGTGTAAAGGTCAACATTTCTGATAAATCTTTAAAACTACCACTGAACCTAATACCCTCTTTTTACCCTATAACCTTTTCGCAAAATGTAATGTAATGTAATGTTAACTTTAATAACCATATAACTACATAAAACAGACCTTTACTCAGGACTATATATACGCTACTGTCCTTAAGAAAAAGATGATTGGTCCGAAAATAAGTCTTACATTTGGTTAAAAATCATCTCAAAAAGGTCTTAAAACATTAAATCTAAGTGTCTGATACCTGACACCAGTCCAAACAATATTATTTGTTGCATTGTGTTGATAAATAATTTAAAACCTATAATGCTAACTGCATATCTATAGGTGGTTTTGGTTTTTGGCAACACACTTGGAGCTAACATGTTTCCTCTTTCATAGGAGCCAACACCTGCCCCTGTATCAAGTCCGCCTGCTGAGAAGGTGAGTAAAAATTTGAGGACTGTAAAAGGCAAAATTATGTGTTTATTCTCATATTTGTACAGTCGAAAACCTCTGATGTGATATGTGGTGTCTGTAATATGTTTTTTTTGTTGGGTTAAATGTTGTGTTTTGTATTTATGTGTAACGGTGTACATCCTGGGATGCACGACAAATTTCAGAAAACATTCTGATAATAAAGTGAAATTCAATCAAATAAACTTGTAAAGAAGAATATAAGGAGAATTTGTGTGCTTACAGGCCTTGTTTTACTGAGGGAAAGGACACCATATTTATGACACTGTTTAATTAGAATTGAGCTGTACTGCCATTAGTATAGTTTGATGGCATCGCACTCATGCTCTGCTGTTGCACACAGAAGGTGCTGTCTCGTCAGGAGGAGCTGAAGGAGAGAGCCAGACTCCTGCTGGAGCAGGCCCGCAGAGACGCTGCAATGAAGGCCGGCAACAAGAACGTCCCCAGCACAGCCGTCACTGCACCAAACAGGGCCACGAACGTCTGCGATGTGAGTCAGAGTGGTGTTTGCGTGTGTGTGTATGGAGTCTTTTTTCTCTCTGATAGTGTCTGTCACGTCTTAAATGTACACAAAATTGACCTCCCTATTTCTTTCCTACCTGAGGCTCAGTTTGGGTCAGCCTGGGTCACCAGGTTTCTGAGGAGGGGGCAGGTTTGTCTGACCTCTTCTGTGTGTAGTAAGTACAGGCTGTCCTGACTTTGAGTTGTCTGTCCTTGCCTCTTTGCTCCGTGCACTGGAGTGTTGTATAGCATCGCCTCAGTGTGCCGGAACAGCTAATAGAGTGACCACCAGCCTCTTCAAACCCCCTCATGTCACTTCCACAGTTCTCTAGTCCCTGCTCACTACACTTGCAACATGCTGGAAAAGCCTGTCCAAACTGTCTCATCCTCTGGCAGTCCACTTTGTTGAACACTTTATGAAAAGGCTTTGAGAAGGGGAGAAGACTTTTCCTTATTAACTTCTGCTCAGACTCTCTTATGGACTGCTGAACGTCACAACCTGAACATGTCAGAAAGAAAAACCAAAATATGGATGAACTGCCTCGCTCCCTCTCCTCTCTTTAAACATTTCTCTCTCTTTCAGCCTCTCTCCTTGGTCATCTTGACTCTGCACAATTTTTATGACATCCCGACCAAATTTGCTGCCCCCTCAATTTCCCCGAACACTGAGTAAATGTTGTACACAAACACCTGTCAGCAAAAGTACATTCATGGTAAAGGGGGGTGGGAATCGCTGTTCCGAAGCAAACTAGACTAGAGAAGACGTGAGTGAAATTGCCAGCTCTGAACCGAGCACGGTCCATGAACATAATATACTGGGAGGCGGGGGGGCACACCGATGGACCAGGAGTTACCCTGGGAAAGCACTGTTGTCAAATCCTCAGTGACGTTTCCAAATGTTTCCAAGAAAGGAAAATGGTGATGGGGGGGGGCAAGAAAAAAAATATAGCCTTGTGAGAATTGTGACGACAACGGATTTGAGGGTAAAATGAAATAAATACCCTTTGGTAATGAAATATCTAAAAGGCAGCAGCCGCGTGCCCCTGCATTTGCTGCCTGAATCCTTAAAGAGATATATGCCCTTGAATTAGATGGTTTTTACAGAGTGTGTGTTTGTGTGTGTGTTTATGTACATAAGCGCGTTGTCAGTGTGTGTCTGTGTGTTGGCATGCAAATGTGTGTGTTGATGTCTGCGTGCAGGCCACAGGAATAACCATTTCGGCATAATCTGAGCAAATAAATGAGGAACTTCCAAGGACTGGTGGCGTTAAAAGTCTTCAGAGAAAGAAAGCAAATTAAAAGAGTTTTTCAAAGCTGTGGCAGTGCCGATATATTTCCTTAGCGACAAAAAAAGGTCCTCTTCTGTCCCTTGTTGTGCGGCAAGATGGCTGACTTCACTTAGATTAGCTCCTTAAAGTAGCCAACCCGCCGCTCTTTCTCTCTCCCTCTCCTCCTGATTTCCTTACTCATTTCCAAGGACAATTGGTTAATAACCCCCTCACACACACACACGAACACACACACTGCTCCCGTGCATAAAGGAAGAGGGAACGGAGGAGGGGCGAGAGGAAGATATTGAATTGTTTACACTTTTTTTAATAGAAAACATTGATCAAAGGAATACGACTGGCCTTGAGGCCAATGTGCTGATAATTGTTAGTGATTCAGATTAGATTACTTGATGTCTTGTTTTGATTAGCGTGTGTATGTGTGTGTGTGTCCTCGTGTTATCAGCTGGAGAGGCCCAAGCCTTTCCCCATTTAACTCTCCATCGTCTAAGTAGGTGCTTTGCGGTTTAGCATGCATAAGGTATAATTTAATTCAATTAAAGCAGGCTTCATTCTTGCAGGGAAGTGGCTAATGTGGGGGCAGCAGAATGACAGAATGAGAAGAAGGGGCTGCATTAGCTGTTTTGGGGGTGTTGAATTCAAAGCACAAATGACACATCAGTTAGTTTGAGATCTATTAACTAAAATTCATGTCTTTTTCAAAGATGTAGAAGTTCTGATTTTTATGTGACAGTGCAATATCGAGCTGCAGCGCTAATGCACTATTTGTTGTTGAATGTAGCTCAATGCAGACCAACATGTTAGATACTTGTTTTGTGTGTGTGTGTGTGTGTGTGTGTGTGTGTGTGTGTGTGTGTGTGTGTGTGTGTGTGTGTGTGTGTGTGTGTGTGTAGCCCTGTTCTCTTGACCTATGCTCTCCCTCCTGCCATCCCTAATTGTAGCCCACAGTGACTGGTTCTTTCATCTAAGGTCACAGGTTCAGTTTTCTCTCTTCCTCTCCCTCCCTGTCTTCTCAGTCACTTTCTCTCTGTCTCTCTCTTTGTGTTCATTTATTGTTTTTAACGCTGTTTTCTTTGTTTTTTCACTCGCTTGTCTTTTTCTCTGTCTTTAAGTATTTCTCTGCCACATCTTGTCCTTCTGTTCTCTGTATCCTGTGTTGCTGTCTGTCCTCCTCTCACTGGTCTTTGATGGACCAGCACCTCTACTGATAGTTTTGAGCCCATCACCTCCTCCTTGTAGGTGTCTTGTAATGTTATAATGTCACAACCCCCCTACTCACACAGCAGATAGTGGGTAATTAATGAGCTTTCCTAAAAACATCTCGGCCAAGGACTTTGTTCTCTTGTTTTATCCTTACTGCAGACGCCCCAATTTTTATTTGTCTTTCTTGAGCTCTTTTAGTCTTTCCCACTGTTATTATTTTAATGGAGAAGCGTGTGTGTGCATGTCTGTGTGTGTGTCTGTGTCTATTCGCTTCAGGTCTTCTCATCCATTAGCAGATGAGAACAGTAATTTCACACCGGCCTGGCCAGGCTAATTATCAGGATCCACACTAGGTTTGGGAGAAGTGTGTAACTGTGTGCATGTGGACACACAAGGGTGTGCTCCTGTGTGTGTTTCTTTGCAAAATTATGTGTGTGCAGTTATATAGCACCTGTGCACTTTTGCATTTTATTGAGCATGTGTGTGTGTGTGTGTGTGTGTGTGTGTGTGTGTGTGTGTGTGTGTGTGTGTGTGTGTGTGAGAGAGAGAGAGAGAGAGAGAGTGTGTGGTATGCGTTCCAAAGTGCACGCAAATGCCTTGGTGTTTTCCAGGTAAGAGAGTTCCCCTGCTCACTGACTCGTTGTGATTCCTATAATTGGGTCCCGTTTGATTTTTGCCGACCAGCACCCCCCTCCTCCTTTGCCCCCTCTGCTCCTCCTGAGAAGTGGAGGGGACTCCTGGGTCTCTGCTGTTGTGACCTGTGGGTGTTGTCATCCACTCCCATCTGCTGTCTGTCCTCTGATCCTGACTTGACTGCATTCATGTCCTCATTTTCTCCTCTCCTCCATTTTCTCTCTTTCATTTGTGTCACTGGTGACCAAAACAAAGCCCTCTGGCTGAACCTCTGCATTCCTAAAGGTTCCCGAAAATGAGAAGTTATTCTGACAGTGCTGTATTTCATCCAAGTGATTATAACAAATATGTTACATTGGTAACAAGTTAGCTGTTTCCTGGCTGTTGGCCTTAAAGCGGTTACCCACCAAACGAACATCAAATAACCGGTTGTGACGAAGGCTGACTGTTGTGTCGTCTCATGTCGCCTGTTGCCAAGAAGTTCCACATGAACACACTGTAAGTTGACAACCAACAACAGCCAACTAGCATGTACATTCTGCACCTGTGTGACAGGAAATAACTCTGCATACCAAAAGTTTGCGGCAGTCAATTAAATTATTAATTAATTATTCAAAAAGGAATACCAGACGACCACCAGGACGGATTCAAGAAGCTAGTTAGCCAGTTAGCACAAAAATAACACAACCTGATGTTAAAAGAGCAAATAATTTTATCCCGCGCTAGCAAACATTAACACAAACACTTACGAACCATTTGTACTAAAGAGCTCACTGGCTAAAAACATAATCTTACCGAAAACATCAAGTTTGGTTGAGTGATTTTGCTTACTAACGGGCTCCGACGGCTCAGATGCTAATTCAACATGCTGAATCTGCTGAAAAACAGCCTACACAGGACAAGTAGTGCCAACAATGCTGGACACACCGTAAGAACTAGGGTGACAGACACTCACCGACTGTGTCAGGGCCCTAATGTGAGTGTTGACAGCGTACTACATGTCATAGTTTTCATGATCCAGAAGCTCACCTTTAGCTCAAATTAGCTCAAATCGCAACTGAGAAAGTATTTTGTCTGCAGTAAGTGAGTACTACTTACTCCCCTATCAATAGACTGAGAAAATGCCTGTAATCTAACATAATCCTGTACACATTTGATAATCTTACACCTCCAGAATACAAATATTCTAATTGCAGCATATTTGTGTTTGGAGAAAAAAAGGTTTAATCCATAATTGAAAAGGCCACCAGTGAAGGGCTGCCTTTGCAGCATAGAAAAAATGTCTATTTTGAAAATGCAAATATGGTCTTGTGCGCACTCCTTTTTTGTCCACACTTTGTCCTTTACTCCCCCCTCCTCCTCCTCCTCCTGTCCTCTCTCCTTTTCAACTTTCTCCCAGCAGTAATAGTTTTTTCTCCAGGTCTCATTTTAATGTGGCTGCCGTCCCTTTCTTCTCCCAGCTCTCCCTTTTTTTCCTCTTCTCTTCTTCCTCCTCCTCCGTCAGCCCCCCCTCCTTTTCTCCTGCTCTCTCTCTTCTTTTTGAAGAATCTGCCCCTAATGAAACTAAATAGTTTGGTGGGCAGTTTCTTTGGACTGTGTGTGTGTGCTTGTGTTGGAGTGTGTGGGTATGTGTCGTGGCTGAATTGGCTGGAGTTGAGATCAAAGGCAGTCTCTAAATTGAGTGTGTGTGCGTGCGTGCGTGTGTGTGTGTGTGTGTGTGTGTGTGTGTGTGTGTGTGTGTGTGTGTGTGTGTGTGTGTGTGTGTTAACGAGCAAGAGAAAGACAGCTCTCTCAATTGCATCACAAGAGCTGATCAAGCCATCAGAGAGGAAAGCTGTAACACACACACACACACACACACACACACACACACACTTGCATACCTCATGTACCTCTCTTTCTTTCTTCTTCTCTTCTCTCTTTGTCAAGTTATCACATGCCTCATGTTCACGTTTGACCAAGTGGAAGTGTCAAATGTTTTTCATGTCCACTCTGTAGCCCCAGTCTCTCTCTGTCTCTCTGTAGTCCTCGGGCAAGGAATGCTTAATGTTCATTGGATATGAAATTACAGTAATCCCACTACTTCACTAAATGCTTTAAGAATTTGTTTTGGCTGGAGTTGAAAGTTGAAATTACTCTATCAGTGTGTGCACATTTGTGAGATAGAGTTCAACATTGATTTGATATTTAAATGCATTCACAAGTGTATGAATGTGTGTGTGCATACATGTCATAGCCATGATATTCAGGCTTCTTAATAGCTTCTTTGCATATGACGTTATACGTCGGTGCACTGTCCAGATGGAGGGCAGGTAACTGGAGGCGAAGAATACCAACACTTCGCGAATTTAAATTTTCAATTTTACTTATAAAACCAACTATCACAAATCACACTTTGCCTCAGAGGGCTTTACAGCGTACGACATCCCTCTGTCCTTGGACCCTCACAGTGGATTAGGAAAAACTCAAAAAAAAAAAAAAACTTTAACGGGGGAAAAAATGGTGGAAATCTCAGGAAGAGCAACTGAGGAGGGATCCCTCTCCCAGGGCAGACAGTCGTGCAATAGATGTTGTGTGTAAGGAACAGGTCAACATAATAAATGTAGAGTTATCCATCTGACAAAATGATACAGTGAGAGAGAGATGCATGGCAGACAGCTTTGACAATAGCTACGATAACATTCATTTTAGTAATGATATTATAATATGATAATAGTATTTTGGTAGTAAATATGCTATACGTATATATTAATATGTGATAGTATATGCATACGACAATAATAATCATATCTGTACAATAATAGTACAAGTATGACTAATAGTGATAGTAGTAGGCATCAGGCAGGACCACGGCAGCCGCACAACCACGCTCCAGGTGTCTGCGATTCGAGGGAACCTGCGAGACAGTGGAGCACAAAGGCTGCGGAAAAGAAGCTAGAAGTTAGTGATATGCAGTAACAGGACATGAATATAAATTGGGTTTAAAAAAAATACCACTTTAAGTCCCAAAAATAAAAGGATGAAAAGTTAGAGATGTCTTTGTTGTCTCGTCAGGCCCAGAAGAATTGCATCCCTGGTACCTGTGGTATTGGAGAAGAACCAGTAGCATCACATTTTCAGAATTTTGGCATTGATTGGTTACTGAGCTATTGGTGCTGGTGCTATCCCTATCACATATTGCACCTGACTACTTATCAGCAATCTGTCTGCTTTTTCAAAAGGGGGCAAACTTATTTCATAGTGAAGCCCTTCAAATAGACTGACTGCCCCTTTTTTACTTGTAAAGGCTCATGTTTGGTTACAGGTTACTGTGGTTTTTTTGTCACCCATCGTCACAAAGTTCAGCTCATGTTCTGCGTCTCTTTCTTCCTACCTCTCTTCCTCTCTCTGTCTCTCCCTCACCAGTAATTATCCTGTCTGTTTAAAGGGCAAAACCTTCCCATCTTACTCACCTGTCGCGGCGACGAGCTCCTCTGACTTTTGTGTGTTGAGTTGTCCCCATGTTTCACTCTACCTGCTCTACCTGTCCTACAGTACAATTGCCCTTGTTCAGCACACACACACACACACATAGTGCTGAGAACAAATGTGATACCGCTGTTTCACAGAACCTCAGAAGTCAAACACACACAAATTTATTTGCTCAAAAAATGTCAGCTTCATATCACACACACACGCCTTTGTTCTGTGAATTCGTGACACACATTCAGCATATCAATATTTGTGTTATTCTTACAAACACAAACAATTTCATGTGTAAATTACACTCTCTTTGAAGTGTTTGCCGCTGTGTCTTTTATATGCCATAGTGTCAAAATAAGTACATAGCATGGATCAATGCAATGGCCATTAATAGCACCTTCACACCTAGGATACTAAACAGGATAACACACAACACCTTACAACACAAATACAATGAAACATCTTAATGAAAAGTACCTAATCATTTAATATCCTCTTTATTCAGAACACTTTTTTAAAACTTGAATTCAGAATAATCCCAGTCACACATGCACGACACAAACAAATACAAGCACACACACTCGGTCACAACCCCACACCACAGCAACATGACACCTCTGCACAAAAAAACATGCAACCATTCAGACACACACACACACTTATATTGAAACCCAGACACACAGGTACACAGCCTGCACTTTCACACCACTTCCACGCTGACATCTCACAGATTTATATTTATGTACATATAACACACACACACTCACACACACAGACCCCTATCATGGGCACGCACCCGTCGAATCATAATTAGGCCGTGTCCTGGTTCTTTGATAGCCATGTACAGTGGCTCTTCTTTAATTCTTTATCAAATGCATTGATCGCTGTGGGCCTCGCACGCCCATTGATCCGCGCACTCTGTCTGGAGCCAGCCGATAAGCTGCCCCCCCACCCCCCACCCCCTCTCTCACTCTCTCACTCTAGCTCTTGCTCTCTCTCTTTTTCCAAAATTTGAGCAGTAAGGGGTTTTGAACGTAACAGATTTCTAAATTTGATGCATGTAATATTTTTAAATATGTTCATATTAAATTAATTATGACACCTTGCGCTATAATCACAGTACACCCATATTTGAGTCAAGCCTCTGCAGTCAGTTTCAGACTGAAGACCACATTTCCCATAAGCCCCACAGCTTCCTGCCACAAATAATATCTTGCTATTTGTTCATCTCTCCTACTTTAATATCAATCCTTTTACCAAACCTGATTCGAACCTGGGGTGGGGAACCCCTCTGTGCAGAGTTTGCATGTTCTCCCCGTGTCAATGTGGGTTTTTTCCGGGTACCACAGCTTCCTCCTAAAGTCCAAAGACATGCAGGTTAATTGGTGACTCTTAATTAGTTGTAGGTGTGTTAGGTGTCTATGTGTTAGCCCTGTGATAGTCTGGTGACCTGTCCAGGGTGTACCCCGCCTCTTGCCCAGTGTCAGCTGGGATAGGCTCCAGCCTAAGTTTGGAATATCAAGAGGATAATAAGTCAGTTTATTTATAGAGCACAATTGAAAATAACAAAGTGGGTTGTGTAGTTGTTTACTATGTGTTTGTCGTTGTGGTAGGATGGCTTTAAATGACGTTCTCCCTGCATCTGCATCATGTCTGGATCATCATTCTGGCATTTGAAACAATGTTTTCGAGGGTGTGATTACACAGCTATGTGATTGGTTGTGTGTGTGTGTGTGTGTGTGTGTGTGTGTGTGTGTGTGTGTGTGTGTGTGTGTGTGTGTGTGTGTGTGTGTGTGTGTGTGTGTGCCTGGACAAGATAGAGACCTAAAGCACCTCTTGACTGTGAATTAGCCTGTCATGACAAATGTCTGGAGCTGCATGACTGGCTGCCAGACTGGCTGGCTATCTGGGAGGTTGGCAAACCCTTTTAGATAGTGATTGTGTGTGTATCCCTGTGTGTGTGTGTGTTTGTGTGGCATCACTCTGTGCCCACGCCAGGTCTCTGTACATGACCAGTGGTGCGTGCCCTCCCTCCCTCTTTCTCCTCACCCAGAAAAGAGCAACCAAGGCGACAACCTGCTCCCCCTGCTCAAAAAGAGCTTCCAGAGCGGAGAGGGGTCCTCACCCCGACGCCAAGCCCACAGAGGAGCTCTCTGTCTCAGCTTCGCACTCAACCGTTTAGCCTCTCTTCCCCTGGAGGTTCCCAGCAGTCAATGGGAGACACAGTACACAATTGTTCTTGCTGTCGCCATTTAGAAAGGAAAAGTCTCTTCTCCTCTTGAGTCTCCATTCTTAAAGTAGTGCTACCCACTGACCACCAGCTGACACGCTTTCTCTCCTCCCGCCTTTGATCATGTAACGGCTGGTTGGGTTTGTGCGTCTGCTTCTTTTTCAAAGTTGTGTCCCTATGGTTTTTACATCCACTGGTTGTTAGTGTCCTGTGCTGCCAAATTAAAAGGCTGTGTGTGTTTATATTCCCTGTTACATGAAATATCCATCGGCACTTTCCAAGATAGAAATAGTGAGCGTTATCATCACTTTTGTTTTAGCCACTAGATGGCATTTTTTCACCACCCCGTCAACAAGTCCTACCTGTAAACAAAAAAAGTTCTGACATATTGTGTTCTTACAGAACAAAGAGTTTTAATTGGGATGTCAGTGTTGGCAACAGTTGGATGACAGACATCAAATCTCAATAGGTCCGACAAAGAGTTTTAACGTACCTTTGATGATGTTTCAAAGCAACACCCTTGTTGGCACTTTTTTTGCATAGTTTCCAACACTAAGTGTTTTTTAGTTTGATAATGAAAACCCAAACATTTGTTGCATCTGAACTTTTCCTTTCAGTTCCTAAAGTTGACTCTGTTATACCTTTTATGATACATCTACAAAGGACAGATATTCTACTTTTAACAGATTGAAAATAACACATGCACACAAGTGTACTTAACCACAGAAAGACTGGATCCTAGATTATGTCACACGTCGCTCTATACACAACAAAAAGCCTCTCCTCTCTCCTCTCCTCTCTCCTCGTCTCTCCTTCCAAACACATTCTCATATTTTTTAATCAGTGGCTCTGTAGCTGACCGAGCTAGGAGTTAGTCAGATGCATTTTTCTATAGTGTTAATCCTAGCCTCTGGATAGGCAATTTCCCATTTCCTGTCCCCAAAATGGCGACAACAATAATGCAGTGGGATGTTTTGGAGTGTGTTGGGGCCAGAGCTGTATGTGTGTGTATATATACATACGTATATATGCACCCAGGCATACTAAATTGGTAGTTGTATCCATATCTGTAAAGGCCAGATTGGATATCAGAACTAGTCCATAGCCGGAAGGCCATCAGCGACATTACTGGTTATCATATTGCATTTGTAAAAGCAGGGAGACACCTGCATAGAAAACAGCTATAAAGTAGAAAGTGAGGACTGAAGTAAAGAAATACTGGAAGAAAACAACACAGCAAATATAAAGAAGGAAAGACAACATAAATTTTTGTGTCATGGCATATTGGTGCAATCCAGCAATACTGTTGCAGGCATCTGACTCAGTGATTAGTGCCCTACTTTAGTCAGCCAAAGTCAGTCAGGGACTTGAACAGAAAATGCAGAATGAGTTTTACCAACTCAGAGAAACTAATTGACTCCCAAAACCTCACCACCTTTTTTTTGTTTACCACTGACCTTCCTCCTAACTCATCTTGTTGTCGTCTTGCAGTTGACCTCTAATCGTAAATCGTCCACTTTCTCACTACAGATCATTGCATAGTACTTTTTTGCAATTACTTTAAGGGCGGCATCTGTACAACACTTGGATCTAGGGCATCATGCATTATCTTTGGGTGTATAGAGCTGGGGATGATGTATGCTACTTGTAGTTTTATTGTATGTAGTTGTAGTTTGAATGCCCGAGACATTTTTTTCCCAAGCAAGGCAAATCTTTTTTCTAATCTTCAGTCCATTCAAACATGTTTTTTCTTGTTGTGGACTGCTCTCTGTTCTCTGGCTAATTTCTCTCTACTTTAAAACCTGCAATGGCTGAAGAAACCAACGCCCATCCTGTTGTTTGTACCAATTTTTAACCTGTTTCTAAGCTTCTGTTTTATTTAAAATTTTAGAAAATACTTTTTTTTTTTTAATAAAAAATGTGTCTAAATAATAATAGTATCATAAGGAGCATCTGATCATGGTGTTCCACAGGGTTCAATCTTAGGTCCTCTCTTGTCCATTTGCATCATGTTTTTGGTCTCATAAATGTAAAATAAATTGAATTTCTGCTGTTATTCTGATGGTAAAAAAAAAGCCACTACATTGGTATATTTGTGGTTAAAATCTTGCAATCCTTAGCCTGTTTATTGGATATTAATGCCAGTGTCCTACAGCTAAAATAATCAAAGTGTGTAATGAATTTATTTGGTCCCTAAAGTTCTGTCAGCCACCTAAAATTGTGCCTTGAAGCTTTCTCTGTTGATAAAATCTTTTTTTCTCAACAATTGATATTTAATTGTTTTAGGATGTCTTTTGTGTTGGTTTTTGAAGAAGTGCTAAACAAAAGCAAAGTTTCCTGGTGTAAGGATACCACCACCCTTTTTAATTGAAATTAATCATAATTAACTGCATTGTTTACTGGAACTGTGCTGAATGAGATAGTTTGTAAAGAAGTGTTGTCGTGCTTTACACTCAATACTTTTCTACAGGCAGTACCAGTTTACTCCCGTCCTCACTCTTTATCTCTCTTTCGGTCTCTCTTTCTCCCATTCCCGCTCCCACTGTCTCTCTTTATCAGTCGCTCTCTAAGGTGTGTTCCCTTCTCCCTGTGGGCATCCCCTTGGGCTCTCTCTTTCTCACACACACACACACACACACACACACACACACACACACACACACACACACACACACACACACAGGGTGCATTAGGGTTGCTGTCATTTACAATACAGCCCCATTGTCCCAGTCTAACAATGGCTACAAACAAACAATTGACATGGAAATGGAGAGATGTAGCTCATTAGCGGGCGCTGCTTGTTTTGTTAATGGATAAATGGGCGGCTTCAATAGGCCAGCCCTAAAACCCCTGCCTCAATATGGAGAAGCCTGATTAACAGGAAACCACAGGGAGGGAGAACAGTGACAGAGAAATGCAGCTTCACTCTCCCTTGGGTCATATGTAGTTGTGTATGTTTGGGAGAGAGGAGGGTGTGGGGTGCAAGTTGGAGTTTTAGAGTGTAGGTGTTTGTGCTTAGGTTGAGCTCTGTAAGATGAGTGCACGATGGAGTTTGTGTTAGTTTGTGTGGCTCTTAACTTCTGTTGGTTTTGTCACAGGGGCTTAAATCAAGAGGGCAGGATTCAAAACAGTATTTTTTCAGCATTGTATTTTTTCAGAATTGACTTCTGCAGTGAATAACACTCAAGTCTTAAAAATATCACAACGGCCTGAAAACTTCTTGAATACAATCTCATAACTTTTCCCCATCTGCTTTTCAGAGCAGCTTTAAACTAATTATGTTTCTTTTTATTGTTTTTAACTTTAACTGTTAAATCACATTATGGCATCCTATCATGTATTTATTACCATATGTAGAGCCTGTGCTTTCAGTAGGTGTTTGTGTGTGCTTGGCCGGGTCGTCACCAGTTAAGTGTTTGTCAGTTGACATCATCAAGGTTTTCCTGTTAGCTCTGTAAGTGTGTGTATGTGTGTGTGTGGTGGCCTGTGCTATCAGTAGGATCAGATTGGATTGGCCTGAAAATGGCATTTCTGTCATTACTCTGATGGTGACGGCTCAATACTGTATGTCTAGTGCCAGGAAGATGCAAGTGTGTGTGTGTCTGCCTATCTATACACTCCTAACAGCATAATGCAATAAGATGTGTACCATTTTGACGGCAAAGCATCTTATGTATTTTGTAAAGGTTTTATTACATTCTGTGTGTGTAAATGACTGAGCATAGTGTCTTATCTATCTAAGTCATAAAGCACTCACCATGTGATAATGTGAAATTATCGGCTGCAATAAAGCCTGTTAAAATCAGATTCTCTCTATACTGAACTCAGACGCATTTTGTCTTCCTCAGCTCTGCTCTCCTTAAATAAATAAAACTTGGCCATTGTCTGATTTGTGTGCTGTCTGCATGCCGGTGTCTGCACTCTGCTAAGGACTGTGTATCTGCACAACCGTGAGGGCTTCAGTAGTCCCAACAACTCAAACAGACTGATGCATCTTCAGTCTAGCTGGTTGTGTCACGTTAGGTTCAGGAGATACATTCTGTTTAACTTTTATATCATATCATAATTTTTTTCATCAGGACCTTCAGTATTTTTGTGAAATAGCTCTTGTAAATTAAGTTGGGCAAAGTTAGAGGGCTTCAGCTGTTACTTGAATGTGTCAGATAAATATTTGAAAGAGGGCCAAGTCTGTGCACATCCAGGCCAAAAATACTTCACTGCAGGGCAAAAAGAAGGTATGCACACTCCCAAATAAGGCACCAAATAAGTAGTTTATTTCTCTCTGCATGTCATTCTACAGTGTCTTCTTTAAGTCACATAAAGTTAAGCTCTGACTAAGTATCTGCGAAAGCCCAATATAAAAGGACTCCTGTTAGGATAGAGGAAATTAAAAAGCATCCCTAATAATAATCATTAAATTCTATGTTGTAGATGAGTGATTTTTTTCTTCATGATTACTTCTCTTGATCTCAAATCATTTACCTGTACCTGCCAGAGAAACTGAAATTTGTTTGTTCATGTTTTTTTGTTTGTTTTTTTATGTCTGTGTGTGCAGGAGCGGGATGCAGAGCGGCGGAGACAGCTGAGAGAGCGAGCCAGGCAGCTGATAGCTGAGGCTCGATCCGGAGTCAAGATGTCAGACATGAGCCTGCTGGATGCATCCAGCACTGAGAGGGGCAAGGGCAGCAAGGCTAGCCCTGCTGGAGGTCAGCACACACCCTTAGCAGCAACAAGCATAAACACACACCCTGTATGGACACACAATATTTTTATTCACACATACTTCCAAACTTTGATTAAAAGGCTTTATATTGACACACACACACTTGCTAACACTCATAAATCTCACTAAAACTCATTAACGATAATACAAAAGAAAAGTCACACTAGCATGCTGTTGACATACCCTCACTTCCTTCATACACACATTTCCATTATGCTCTCTAAAGGGGTTCTGCTTAATCCTCAGAGAAAAACAAAATGCCATTTGACAACGGCCACGGGTCTAAAATGCACCACCCTCATATTCAGAGCAGCGGTTTACCCTGCGACTCCTCCCTCGTCTTGTTCGCCCAGTAATTGTTAATCAACACAACACATTGTGCTGCCAAATTATGCTCGAAATACAAACACTTCTAATAATGGCTTGCAGGGGTAGCAAATGCTGCTGTGCACATTTCCCACTGCTTTCCATTTCCTTGAAATTGGGGTTATTATGATAATGACCATTATTAGGACTCTCTAGTCATTTGTTTCAGATTCCTCCACATTACTCCCGTCTTTTTGGTTGTTCTATACAGGTAGATCAGGTGCGCTGCATGCAAATGAAAGGTGAAAAGTATAGAGGGTGACAAAGATTGTGAGAAGTTGAGAGAACAGTATGAGTAGTGTGACTGCGATCAAGGAGAAAGACTGAAGACACTTGAAGAAAGGGAGAGACTGCCAGACGTTGAGCTATGGCGTATTGTTGGTTAAGAGACAAGACATAGAGGGGATGGAAGAGTGACTCAAGCATCAATTATTAATTTTCTCAATAATCAAGTTTATAAAATGCCAGAAAAAAGTGAAAGGTAATGTCTTACAGTATCTGTTAAACCAGAAGTTTAACAGATACTTCTGTAAATAACCCAAACAGTAGAATATGACAGTATATGTTTCTGTAAACCACAGAAATGTAACATTTGCATGTTATTATGTATGAGAAATGTAAAAACTTGACTTTTCTTTACATTTTAACAACACTGTGTTTAACGTTTGTTTTATTTATGCACAAAAACCACCAAAATATGATCTTTTCCTAACCACCATGGTTAGGAAAAGATCATATTTTGACTTAAAACACCTGTTTTCAGTGGCACAGTCCCGGCTGGAAAAGCCGCAAATGTCTCCCTTAAAATAAATGATGATGTTGTTTTTCGGTCTCAAATACTGATGGCAGACATTTTGCCAAGGTGTCACGCCATCTACCATCCCCTCCGCCTCCTGATGACAAGGTTAGTTACATATAATCAGAGCTATGTAACCTAAGAAACATTAATATGATGGATATTAAATGTACAAATGTAACATATCCATGGTTTGCAAAAATGCACAATGCCAAAGTTTTCTTCTGGTGTCTGGGCTCAACAGAGAAAAGCTGGAACCAGAGAATGTTCTCTTGAAAAATTACTCAAGGGATTAATTGATGATCAAAATACTCCACTAATTGATGAATCAACTAATTTACAGCTCTGGTAAAAAAGATTACAAATACAGAGGAAGAAGTGTAAGTAGGAAGATCAGAAGAAATAGAGGCATGAGAGTGGTGGTGGGTTCCTGGATCGAGCAAACAAATCAAAAACTTATAAACCCTGAACAACCAGAAGTGAGATCAGCGACTTGTTAGGTGAAACAACAGAAGAAAGACAGCGCGGCAGAGGGAGGGTAGCACTTGATTTATTTGCTCTTTCAGCTTTTCTGAATTGGACTAATTGTTGATCTCATTAAAAATGGAGTTGGAGGAAAGAACGGAACAAGAGAGGAGGAGGAGGAGGTGAGGAGAAGAGAGAAATGCTGTTGGCTGTGATACACAAGGCCTGCCGAGCAGAACGGCTAATCCTAGCCCCCACACTCTCCCTCTCTCCCTCTCCCTCTCTCCCCTCAACACCATTCACGGTCCTTTAATGCAGCTCGGGCTGCCCCCTCCAAGTGTCTGCCCGCAAAGAAACTTTCCAAACTCCATCACCATGGCCTCCCATTAATTAGGCCCCAGCCAGCCACGCAGGAACGGCGCTTGCAAGCACGCTCCGCATCGCAGCTAGCAAATTAGAAAAAAAAAAAAAAAACAGGAAATGCTGTTATTTTGATTCTCTCTCCTTCTCTCTTTGTTCTCGGTCTCTCTACCCACCAAGTAGTAAATAGCAGAGGAGGGAGCTTGCAATGTCAGACGCTGTTTACTGATTGTTTTGTTTTAATCCATGGTGGGTTATCCATGCAGCTAGAGCTGCTCAGGTCTCCATTTGAGTTTCTTCTAACACAGTTTTTCTTTTGTTCCTAATGTGGAGACGCTGTTGTTTCTACTGAGCCCCTCAGGAGACTTAATGGAATATGTGCTTTCATGTTTTTGTGGTTTTTGTTTGCCCTACCTCTTTTATCTGGAACAAGAAAGGCAGGCAACAGATCTTTGAATGAGGGGAATTAAACCGAGGTCTCAGTTTCACTTTGTGTGTCAGATATTAGTGCACTGATGCACATGAACCCATTGACAGACACCCACCAATCAATCAAGGTCCCTCATTGTCACTCAGGTGGCCTTTTCATACCATGAATCTGGTTAGATATTAAATTTATTAATTAGTTGCACGCACTTAAATCCAGCAGTGCTGCACAGAAGCACCAGGTTTGAGTCCCCTCGTTCTAACGAGTGCACTAAATATTAAAGGGAAACTGAAAGACGGACAAGACAGATTCAGGACGCTAGTTAGCCAGTTAGCACATTAACAGCACTACCCAATGCTGAAAATCATATTTACCATGCACTAGTGAACAATAACACAAACAATGCCACACCATTTCTGCAAAAGAGCTTAGCGGCTAAAACAAAATATGCTTATCTAATGTAACATGTTTGTTTCAATCTCAGGGCTTTAAGACTGAAGTTGTTTGTTAGCTTTCCTCATTTCTGTTTCTCTTCTCCTGAGTTGATCTTCCAATAATTCCTTGTGATCTCTGACACCGAAGGCAGGAGGACGACCGTTTGCAACACAGATACAATATGCTGAATTGGCCGAAAAGAAACACTCAAGGACCAACTAGTGATAACAGTGCGGGACTGACAGCAAAAACTAAGGCGACAAACACTCACCCAACATTGAGCAACAGCTGACCATCAACTTGTTGCGTCAGGGCCCTTAGGGTGACATTTTATTTGCAAACGGAAGTAATCATCCCATCAGGAGTGCCAGAATGCTTAAGGGGAGAAGAAATGTTTAAGATAAGGATTATGGCGTTGGGTCACTTAGCGTGTACTCTTACTACAGATTACTGTTAACACAGACTAACCAAGACTTTTCTTTCTGCACTCCTGTTTGTGTCTT
Source organism: Epinephelus cyanopodus (assembly GCA_026686955.1). NCBI lineage: Eukaryota > Metazoa > Chordata > Actinopteri > Perciformes > Serranidae > Epinephelus > Epinephelus cyanopodus. The sequence continues at coordinate 30,565,820 of CM048930.1, forward strand.
CATTTTGTCCTTTTATTCCTGTAACACCTGTCATTTAACTTCTCCTCTCTGTCCTTACATCCTCACTTTCCTTCCTTGCCACCCTGACTCACGCTCTTTCATACTCCCTTCCCCTCTGCTGTCCCACTCCGCGCCCACAGATGTGTTGGAAGGAGTGCGAGGTCATCATGAGGATGATGCCGTTGATGGTGAAAGGGGTGAGGATGAGGAACAGGGGAGGGCTGAAGAAGAGCAGCTCCATTTTGGTGGTGGTGATTATGATGATGATGATGATGATATTGTTGCTGCTGCTGCTGCTTCTGCCGCCACATCTGCATCTGCGCTGGTTACTAACCCACTGCCACTGGAGGCCAATCTTCCAGCCACCTCCAGCACCCACGTACCCCTGGAGTTTACTAACCCCGGCTCTGAGCTAACTTCTCTGGGTAAAATCACTGGCTGTGGCTGTGTGGTGCTGCATGCTTTGGACCTTCTTTTCTGTATTTCCTAAATGTTCAGAATAGTTAAATAACACATAATATAGATGGTAAAATGGTAATGCTTTTGGGAGTTTTTCCCCCTTTGTGTCTTTGTCATACTCCACCTTACCTCCTCCATTACTTCTCAGTGCAGTGCAAGCATTTACTCAAGCCCAGTCATGTCCTCTAAACTGTCCTCATCAAAATTTGAACAGGCTGGCAGACGTCTGATCTACTTGTTCTCTTACTCACTTACACTCACACCTCACAGTCTCTTACTTGAGTGCATGCTGTGTGTCTGTCTGTCTCTCCTCTATTTACTTGCCCCTCTGACCTCAGCAATCTATTTTCTCCTGACTAGTGCTTCACGCAGGAGAACTAACTTACAGTGTACATTTTTGAGTGCAGCCATAGTGTTGTGGGTGTTATTTTTTTCTATTTTCTTCCATTCGAAACTTCTTTAAGTAGTAATTAATAAACTCTGGAAAGTGCTCCCCAGACAAAAATGAAATCATATCTTCAGGAAAGCATTTGCTCAAATCTTCAGAGGTAAACTAATTACTTTGTTTTGTATTTTATTTATTTTGTTTGCTTCTTCAATTTCCTGCCGATGTGAGATAGGTGAGCGTACAGTGAAGGACCAGAAGAAACAAACATGAAAACAGACGAATGTTTCCTACAGCTTTGAAGTGCAGTATCTCTGCACTATTTGTTTGGGGGGTTTTTTCACCATTTGTGTGTTTTTGTTCTTTGTTGGTGGAATATTTTATGTCTTGAAAGAAAGAAATGGATGGTGGTGATTGTAACACTAAAGCAGCTGATACCAAACTTCATACTGTAAATGTTTTCCCCCTCAACACTCAGTTACTGTCATTACTTTCCTGCAGCTCAGGTCATTCACACCACCTCCTCCTGTATGTCCTTGTGTGTTTCAAGAGAGTGTGTCGATGTTTGGCATATGTATGCATGCATCATGGTGTGTGTGTGTGTGTGTGTGTGTGTGTGTGTGTGTGTGTGTGTGTGTGTGTGTGTGTGTGTGTGTGTGTGTGTGTGTGTGTGTGTGTGTGTGTGTGTGTGTGTGTGTGTGTGTCACGGAGGGAGGTGACACATGAAACGGTTGCCCTCCTGTTCTTTCATCTTCTTCAGTGCAGTGGCATGGCCTGGCAGGGGAGCTGTGGTTACCATTCCCTGGAAAATAAAGCTGTACGCAGCTCCTGGAAAGCAGAGAGAGAGACTAAGGGAGCAGGGAGGAAGAAAGAATAATAGGGCAAACAAATTAGGGATGGAAGGAGGGTAAAGGGAGGGAGGAGGTTAGGTTTGACAGATGGAATGAGAGGAAGGAGTTAACAAGAGAACTGTAAGACAGTTTTGGTGAAAATAAATGTGACGGGTGCTATAAAGGAGATTATTTCAGCATTAATGTGAAAATATATTGACTCCTAAAAGTGGAAATCAGTCGTCATTTGGAGTTATTTAACCCAAAATTAATGATTTAATGCAAACTAGTAGGTTATGGTTCTAACACAAGATTACGGCAGTATATGCTGACAATTTGAATACAGAAAATAAAAGCGTGAGCAAGATTGAATTAAAAGTAGAATTTTTTAAATGTCATGTAACTAAAAAAAAAATGATGTGTGTGATTCTGAAAAGTTTATTAGACACACTCAACTTAAACTAATGCAGTCTAATTGTGCTAGCAGGAAAGCAAACAAAAAGAAAAGAGCACAAATGGGCGCAGCACACTCCAGATAATAAAACAAACCACAGTGAAATTAAATACAAAGCAGTTTTTCTTTACAGGTACAAAAGTGTTTATTCATAGTTTTTTTTGTTTGTTTGTTTGTTTGTTTTAAAGGAACATATACAGCAAGGTGAAAAAAATAGGGCGCGCTTCACAGAAATGATCAGGTGCTCTTCAAGGATTGGGCAGTCCAAAAGCTGGCAATCCAAAAATGCATCCGAGGCACTCTGGCTATAATTAAAAATCCTTTGTTAATACATGGATAACCAACCCGTTTCGACAAGAGAGTAATGTGATTTACAATGAACAAAACACATAAGACTTAACGCCCAGGCCACACTGCCTGCTTTTTATTTTGGCACCCATGTTAATAGGTTACAGCAGCTACACTGCCTGCTTGAGGAGCACGGCTCAGCTGTGTTTCTGTTGAATATCTCACAGACATGATATAAATATTTGTTTGTTTCAACACTGTTAGCGCTTTAAATTGAAAGCCCTTTAGCCTTTATGTGGACAGAATCAAATTCATTTGTCAACACAAGGCTTTATTTTGGCTCTGATGTGAGTCAAACTCAATGTAGAAAGGTAGAGCTGGCAGGCAGTGTGCCGCAGCAACAACTCTGTGTGAACATCACACTCATGTGAGCTGCAAGCCATCACCCACAGGTAGAGGTAGGCAATGTCGCCTAGGCGTTACCCTGAAAAGATGTTAGTACAGCGTCCCAGATCAAATTAAACACACCTTCTCCATCTGGAATATAAAAATGCAGTCTCTATGTAATGTGTTCGCCATTTCTCTTAACCACAAATCATACTTTGGCACAGAGTCCATTTTCTACACTCGCAAGATGAGCTTTTTGGGAATCACCATCCCAAACAAAAGAGCCATTATTCATACTTTTTAGCAAACAATAGTTACTGATCATTTTTTTGTTGACACTGTTTTAGAGAGGTATTTATATATCTTAAGGTCATTCTGGAAGCTGTAGTTTGTGGTGCTGCTAAACTGTGTTGCATTGTGCTGCTGTGTTTCCTATATATATTTAACGGAAATAGACTATTAAAAGCTAATTAAACTATTGAGAAAGACACTATAAGACAGCAAACGCTTAAAAATGCGACATGCTCCCTTCGCCTTTCTTTCTCTCCATTTTTCTCATTCCCTCCATCTTGTCCTGTGGTTACCATGGTGATAGTCCCAGCAATGTACACTCAGTACCTCAGCATCTCTCTGCGGTACAAACAGGACTTAAAGCTGCCTGGTCTGTCCAGATCGCTATCTTTCTCACACATCATATATATACAGTGTACTTTATATCCCTTCACACTCATGTATTAGTGTGTATGTTCCTTATCAATGGCTTTGCCCGTATGTGTGTGTGTATGTGAATGCCAACTAAGTTGTCCAGCCTTTCCTGTCCTTTTAACTTTGTAGTATTTGTGTACTGTATGTGACACAAGGTACTTTTGTTTACTTCAAATGTCTGTAGTTTTTGTACTCATTATCCTTTTCCCTGGCTCTCCAGGTCCAAACAGTAAGCATGTGGATCTGAAGCTGAAGAAGCTGGTGGAGGTCAGCCCAAGAAGAGTCACCTCACCTTCATCCCCGTCCTCCACCTCCTCCTCATCCTCGCCCACTGCCTCCTCCACCTCCCCTGTCAGCCCTGCAGAAGGACAGGAGGTACGCAAATGCTCACCTGAAAACACCTACTCTCTCCTCTTTTATCTCTCTCTGTCTGTATTTTTCTGTCTCTCCTCTCTTCTCTCCACGCCATCAAAGGGTCAGTCCAATCAATCAGGTCCGATTGACCCTGGTGTTCAGCCGGCTGACCCTGTGTACACATCAGTCAGTCGGACCACTCATGTAAGACCATAGCTTATCCCCTCGTGTCCATATGAGTCTGTCTAAAGCCACGAGACACACACACTGGCATCATAATGCTCTACATAACATGTAGCAGTCCCCTTTTATTGACTATGACCTTTTCAGACAGTTGTGTGTGTGTGTGTTTGTGTGTGTGTGTGTGTGTTTGCGTGTGTGTTTGTAGGTGAAGAGTGGGGGGTGCTGCTGTTGCATGTGTCTATCTTGTGATGTGAATATTGAGTCACCAACAAGTAGTCGGCCAGTCTTAACATCTGTTTAATTGATTTTGAATGTCAAGTGGAATAAGGTAAGTGTGTGTGTGCGGATGCGTGTGTGTGTGTGTGTGTGTGTGTGTGTGTTTGTGTCAGTACAAGTGAAACCCTCTGTGCTTATGCGACACAGGGTGTCTTTGATCATCGATTCACATAAACACCCTCTTGTGTTCAAAGCCTAAAAGGCTTAGTCCTTTATGGCCAAAGGAGTGCGTATGTGTTGTGTGTGTTACCACTTGACCCTTGCAGAAGTTGAATCACCTGTTTGGTTGACATCTATCCAAAACACCTAACCCAAAACTGTCTCTCTGTGAATGATATTTAATTTATGAATATCAACTCTGAACTAAACTTCTATGGAGTCAGTCAGCGATCAGCACCTTATATGGCGACTTCATCGTCATCAGTGTATGAATGTGTGTGGGTATGCCTGGGTGGACATAAGGTAACGTGAGGCATTACAAGCTCTCAGTATAAGGATACTTGATATATTTATAAGAAATAAATGAGATCTGCGCAGCTGCTGGTGACGTTAAGCTTTTTCAGTTGAACATTACTTGATCTAATGTTACAGGCAGAATGGCAGCCGGGCATGAGAGTGATTAAAATATAACACAATAATTGAAATGAATGTCTTATGTCGGCTTATGTCTTCAGTCCGTGTAGTGCAGGAAGGTAGGCTTACCCCTATCTGAATGTTCCTTTCCGATTGGCTGTAGAAACAGGTGACGTGTTTTGTGTTCTAAAACCAGCCTCCGGTGATTTGACCAGCTGAGTTGCAGTTGACACCATCAGCCGGCTTGAGTCGAGCTCAGACCGGCCAGTTCACACCGCTGCAACTTTTCTCTGCAACGTTCTAAATGATCTCGTCTCATTGCAAATCTTGGGTCTGAACTGGGCTTAAAAGATGACTTAATAAGAAATTTCTGGCACTCAAAAATCAGTTTCCAGGCCAAATTGAAGATAACAGGTAAAAAGGCAACTAAATAAACAGGCACAGTAGTCTCAGCAACACATTGTTTCTATATCATGCTATTTTATTGTAGTTATAACTCCAATACAGTAAGCAATGGCTACTTTTTCTTAGACATCTTTGAAATTTTGTAACAGCATTGTTAAATGCAACATTTAGCCATTATTTAAACTCCACTGCTTCCCTAATGTACCTCCATGTATGTGCTATTTATTGTCACTAATGCCATATGTATGGGAAGCTGCACAACATAAATATACTCAACACAGAACTACTAAAACAAATCAGTTATTCCTTCATTTTGAAGCTCTTTATATTAATATGTGCACATGTGCATAAATATGTTTGTGTACATGCATTTGTATGACTTCCTCTGTCCTTTAAAATAAGGATAAACTGTCTTGTCCCAAGAGGATTGGGCTTCCCAAAAGTCCTTCAGGCGGGTGGAACGACCTGCAGGAACATCACAGACACACACACACTCTTTTCTCTCATTAGTGATTGTGTGTATGCGCAGCCTCGGTAGCGCACGATAAGGGCATGCGACGCTCAGCAGACTGCAACGTTAGTCACGCAGCCCCCTGCATGCACATTCACAGACTCGCACACACCAAAAGCACTGAATCACCACTGCCACCGCGATTATGGCAGCGATAAGAGATAAAGAGAGAGAGCCAAAGAAAGAGAGGAGGGAGGGAGGGGACACCCCAATATCTGCCCGTCCCAGTGTGTAAAAGAGAGACAGAGGGGTAGCCAAGTGGGCAGGTGCTCTGTGTGTGTGGGTGTGTGGGTGTGTGTGTGTGTGTGTGTGTGTGTGTGTGTGTGTGTGTGTGTGTGTGGGTGTGATTGAGAGAGAAAGACACTGTATAGTTAGTTTTCAAGACGGTGTAGAAGGCCAGTTGAGGTGTTGGTCATTATCACGTTGCTGTGTTAACCCCTGGTTGTAGTCCAGTGAACACGTCAGATTCACAACAGTTAAACAATGAGTAATAATTGGGTCGACGGCCTCAGTGTCCTAATCAGTCTCCCCAGGGATTTACTCTTTTGCAAAATCAACAGTTTCCTGTAGATATTGCAGGGGTTTGCAATTTTTACCAGACAAGACACTGAAATGGAGGAAAAAAACAAAAAACACAACAACGTGAAAATATGACAAGGACAGCAACGTTAATCCAATAAATCCTTTGACATCCAATTATCAGTGATACACTGTTACACTTCTCCTGCAAACAAACATGAAATATTCATTAAATCAGTCACTTGATGGACTCCTGGCCACAGCAACTCATGGCCCTGTGAGTACTTTGAGTGGGTGGCTGGATTGGGAATCAGACTCCTAACAGTATTCTTTGCTTTACCAGTGTGACTTTAAGTACCCTTTCTTTACTTTATAATGCTTAATAAAAGGTGTTTATGTTATTACATTGCCACAGCATCACTTGTGTTTCTCTGACTAGAGGTTATTTTTGCTTTTTGGGGATTGCTAGCCCAGTTAACATGGTGATGTAACGTAAGCAGAGCACCCAATTGACTCAGAGGAAGCATGCGTTTTTAAAAAATAAATACTGTAACCTGAAAATATTTGCTGTTCTATTTTGCCACCTCTGCCCCAGTAATCTCCGAGAGACAGACGCTTTGAGAGACATCACTTTACAATATGTTTGTACATTCATATTCTTTAATAAGTGTCACTTGGGACTCCTAAAATTTGAAGTTGCAGCCTTAAAGGGACAGTTCACCCCCAAATCAAAGATACATATTTTCCTCTCACCTGTTCTGCCATTTATCAGTCTAGACTGTTTTGGTGTGAGCTGCCAAGTGTTGGACATATCAGCTGTTGAGATGTCTGCCTTCTGTTGGAATTAGATGGCACTCGGCTTGTGGTGCTCAAAGCGCCAAAAATAAATAAATTTTAAAACACTCAACATCAATGTCTTTTTCTAGAAATCATGACCTGGTCACTTAAGATAATCCACAGACCTTGTTGTGAGCAGTTTCATGTAGGAACTGTTTTCTTTCTACCAAACTACACCCGCCAACTGTAGAAGAGAGAGAAGGCAAATGGCCGATATCTCCTACACTCACACCAAAACAATCTAGATGAGAAATAGCACCAGGTAAGAGGATGTACTTGTCATTTTGGGATGAACTATTCCTTTAACTTTTATGTAAACCAAACATTAATTTGGCACTAAACCACATTTTATTTGATTGAAAGATGGAAAGATTCAGTATAATATTGTTTAGGTAAGTAAAAGACACTGAAAGAAGACTGTTAGTGACTGTTTTTCTGCTCCTCACGTTCCTGCAATCAGTAATTTAAATCTACCGTCTGCTTTCTGGGCTTCACTGGCACACACACAGTCGCGCTTTCACACATCCAAGCCCTGTCCTTATATTTTAAATGTTTAATTGGGCATTTTGTATATAGCACTGCATAAATAAATTTGCCTCGATTTGACTTGACGTGAGGCTTTAAGAGGCTGGTAGAGGCTGACAGACTAATAGACAAAACAAAGTGGGAACAGACTAATTGCTGACATTGTTTTTGAAAGTCAATAATCTGAAGCTAAACTAACAACTCCCCGTCTGGAGCTCGTTCCCCGCCCACACTGTCTCTATTAGTTTTCCTCGCTCTGCACACCCTGCTTGACTATCTTCCTCCGTCTCAAGCAGTGGAACATGTTTGCCCTAATTGTCGACTTTATTACACGTTTCGCCGTCTTATTAGCGTTGCCACAACGTCAATCTTAGCCGGAGTCGGTTTCTTTTCCACTCGGCTTGGCATATTTGGAGGCCTGGTAATAAAGCATTTCTGCACGCCGTTTTTGATAGTGGAAGAAGCGAGCGTGTAGCTTTTTAACACATGTTCACTTTGAAAACAATAGCGTTTTTTTGCATTTTGCATAATCTGAATATATTTTCTGGCTCGAGGTTTTGTTGAAAGTCAAGTTAATTGCCTGCTTTTTGTCTCTCTCATGAGTGAGGGAGAGAATGAGAGTGTGTGTGTGTGTGTGTGTGTGTGTGTCTGTGTGAGAGAGAGAGAGAGAGAGAGAGAGAGAGAGAGAGAGAGAGAGAGAGAGAGAGAGAGAGTGTGTGGGGAGGTGTTCAAGCAAACCACAATGTAGCTAACATATCAACTTCTACCAGATTTATCTCATGGCCTGTCAGTAAGCGTGTTTGTGCACGTGTTTGCATGTGGGTGTGTGTGTGTGTGTGTGTGTGTGTGTGTGTGTGTGTGTGTGTGTGTGTTTGGTCACAATAATCACAGAGCAGCTGTGAAATCCTGAAACTGCTGCTGCCTAATAAAAGCCTGAGAGCAGATCTAAGTGGCTGGTAGAGGCTGACAGAATAATAGACGAGATGTGGAGAGGCAGCAGACTAATCGCTGACATTGTTTTTTAAGTCAATAATTTGAAGTTTAACCAACTTCTCCATTTGTGTGGGGAGGTTTATAGGCAATCTTTTTTTTTTTTTTTTTTTTTTTCTTTACAGCAGCCATCATATGGAGTTGAACTCTCTTTTTGCACTTTGCTAACACCCGTCTTTCCATATCTCATCATCTTGAGAACAAAACAAATCAGCTGTTGCAGGAGAACCAAAACATCATGGCTGGACATGTGCACTGTATCTGCCTTGCACTGCAGTTAGATTTACTTATGGTAGGGATGCACTAATTGTGATATTCTGGGCCAATACCAATGTTTAAAGTAACAATGGGACCATTACCTGATAGTGATACAGGCTGCTAACAGCTAATGGGTAACATTAGCTTCCCCTTCTGACGATTTCAACATGCTTTGTTGTAAACAGTTCAGCATTATCAGTGAAAAAATTGGCTGGTCTCTACTGACGCATCAGTAGTGAGATTACTGCATCCTTTTATCCCGGAGGTGTCCCAGAGAATATCTCTGTCTAAAACAAAAACGTCTTTGTGAATTATCCCAAGGTATTAGAGCACCTACAAAAATTCTCTAGCCTCAGCTTCTTTGTCAGTATCAGTAAAGCTAACCACTGCTGAATGCTCTCTGTTACATTCCTGTGACATACAGCATCAACAGTAAACAATACTTGTCCACATCTTGTCTGTGTCTGACAGAATAATGCTGAGGATCTGCGAGCAGAGCGGCTGCGCAGAGCGACAGAGAGGTTGCGTAGCCCGGTGGTCTTCACCAAGGATTCAGCAGTCAGGAAAACACAGCTGAAGTCCTTCAGCCAGTACGTGGAGAGCAGACCAGGTGGGGGACAATGCAACACAAACGCACACTCTATGCATACAGTATTTACCCAGGGAGGTATATTTGCACAGAGCAACACTTGACTCACATTCATCTCGTTCACACCTGATAGAAGGTAACATGCGGGATGTTCACAGAGGCTAAATAATGATTCTGCTGTTTGAAACCAGCTTGATGAAGGTCTTCTTTTACCGTTCCTTGCCTCTTTTTCTTCCTACCACAGTCAGCAATTCAACTCCATAATATCAAGCACCATGTAAAGTATACTGAAAATGCAGTCTTCACAGACTCCACCAGCCACCTGGCACTCTAAGCATGTTAAACAACATATTTATGCTATGATAGATCAACAACACAACTTAAATAAATCTCTCAACGTCTTAATTGTATCTCATTGTGAATGTCTGTCATCTCACCAGAGGTGAAGAGACAGAAGTCTATTCCTGAGGATCTGAAGAAGGCTGAGGAGGACAGAGGTTCACCGACGGACCTCGATATTCGCAGACCATTTGAAGAGGAGGTTTGTCATTTTCTTTTCCCTAAATTCTACTTATGTTTGCAGAGGGTTTTTAATCGGTGCCGTAAACTTCATCACTTCATCTCACCTGCAACAACTACCAGAAAAATCTGGGGAAAATTATAAAATCCATACCATTAAAGACCTTTTGGTCTACTTTGCCCACGGTTGTAGCTTTGAGAAGCTTTTATTGTGGACTCTGCAAGTGAAATAGATGAGTTAGGGTTCTGGGGAGTGAGGTGGGAGGTTGTATCCCTTAATTTCTCCCACTTGGCCTTTTTTTATTTTCTGTTAATCAGCTTTCTTTCTGTCTCTTCCATCTTGTCTTAAATAAATCTGTCACAGAGCTCTTCTGCTTAATTTTCCCTCCTCCTCTTCACCTTGTCCACCTCTCATCCCTTCACACACACACACACACTTTCCCTCTCTACTGTCCTCTCTTCTCCGCAGACACCCAAGTATTGATCTAACAGACTGCCATTTTAATTATAACAATGGTAGATATCAGCTGCCATTTAGAGGCGTGTGTCTGCAAAGAAGTTGTGTGCCTACATGTCCTTCAAGTGTATTCACACACACTAACACACACACACTTGCACTCTCTTCTCAGCCTGTGTTTGAACTTGTGTGTACAAAGAGTGTGTCTATAAGAGTGCTATTATTTCACTGAGTGTGTGTGCCACTGGAGACCATGGAGTGAATCTCTCTTCGCATGCAACCCTCTCTTACCCTCGACCCTGCACCCTCCACCCCAGTCCCATGCACGCGCGCACACACACAACCACACACACACACTCCTCCTCCCAGAGCCTGGGCCCCAGGGTTAATGGGTGTTCAACCTTTCCATTATCCCGATCAGCCAAGAATTACCTGCTGAATGATGTTTGCATTAATATAATATATATGGTAATTTCCCTCCTCTTAATTACGGCTGGGCCGAGCGCGGCAAGGGGAGTGGGCTGATCATGTGTAAAATTGATTTGCCAAGGAAAAATATGGTGATAGAGCGAGAGCGCGCAAGGAGGAGGAGGAGGGAGGAGGGGGGGGAGGGGAGGCTGCTGGGAATCAACACACATGCACAAATCACACGTGCGCAGAGCCACACACTCACACATTGGGAAGAGTGCAGGAAAAAGTGCTGGCCTGGGTGGAATGGAAAAAAAAAAACTTTCTCTCTCTCTCCTGCTCACTAGTTCTCCTTCCCATTAAGAAAAATGAAGTGCATCAGCAGTAAAATGGAGATATTTTTTCGGATGCATCCTCAGTAGTGAATTTGAATAAACATTTTCCTCACTCAGAGGAGTTTCTCAGGAGAATAGCAAGCAGTCAGGAGACAGAGGTGAAGAAGGGTCAAAAATGGAGTGTGTATTAAGTGCATATGGTTATAGAGCGATGTGTGTGTGTGTGTGTGTGTGTGTGTGTGTGTGTGTGTGTGTGTGTGTGTGTGTGTGTGTGTGTGTGTGTGTGTGTGTCTAAGTATGCATAGTTATGGAGTGGCTGGTGTTTGTGTGTGTGAGAAGTTGGAATAAAGACTTATCTGAATTGGCAGAGTGTGTATATGTGGGGAAGGAGAGCTGAATGTAAGGTTTGGTTTAACTATGGAGACATTTAACCTGCAGGTGGGTTTATACTACACTGCAGAAAAAGTATTGAAGACAGGTTTATTTTTGCAGTTTTTAGTAAATACTCAGAACAGGAAACTATTTAGAAACTTCAGGGCTCTAAATTTGTGATTTGAATTTATTTTAAACACTTGCACATTTGGCATTTAAATAAAGTGCTCAGGAACATTAAGGAAAAACCACACAAAGGGTGTCCACTATTGAAAAGTCCAGAGTTAAAGCTCAATGAGAGATGACTATATGTATTGATTGATTGAGAACTGGATGTCAAAAGTGTGAAATACAACTGGAAAATATGCCCAGAATCAGCTTCATTCTCAATTTGCTTTTATATTTTGGTGCATAACAATAAATCAAATTTAGAAAATGACTATTATTTGTCAGTCTACACAGTTTTTAGGCAATTGGCATTTGAAAAGAGTCTTTTTGTGGATCCTCCCTACACACACAGCGCACCCAGACAGCAAGGGAGTAGCACAGGGTTAGCCATGAACAGAGCCCCTGGTGCAGTTCAGGGTTTCATTGCCTTGCTTAAGGGTCCCTCTTCAGTGCCCAGGAGGTGAACTGGCTTTGAACCGTACTTTGTCCGTATGAGGACTTGAACCACTGACCGTCTAGGCCCCGTCTCCATTGACTTTGCTACTGCTGTCCCAAGTAAATATAGTTGGAGAAAATAAAAAGATAAAAAGCAAGTACTGCAAAAGTCAAGAAACATAAATAGAAAAATTACACTAAAAAGCAAAAATATGGAAGTAAATTCTAAAACGTATGTACCATAAATCTGTTTTTAAAATGAAAGAGCTGTAGAGTTTTGTGCAGGAATCTTGACCAAGAAGTCCACAGTATGAAGTATAAAAAAATGTTCTAAGTTCAGAGATAACAGGTGTGTGTTGTAACTCCCAGAGACAGAAGTGCAGACTGTACATGCAGCACAAAGTGCTTTTGGTTATGTGAAAGATTTGTCTGTCATCCATTAATCAACACAGTTGGATTAACTGCATAAGTGTAAACAGTGATCAGAGCCTTTGATGCAGGAGAGTAAGGAGTGGTTTTCAATACAGTGACACATTAAAGGTGTAGTTTAGCTTGATGTCGTGTAGGTGGTTTGAGCCAACACCTGTCGCCTGCAGCTTTTCATCTTAGCTGTTCATTGTACCTACTAATTCTTTAACTGATCCTACCTTTGATTCTTTGATTCTTCCCATCATTTACCACACATTTATATTAAGGAGTTAGACAGATAGATCTGTAATTCAAGTAGTTTTCATGAGTTTTATTTTCAATTTAGATTCATATTTCACTTGGGCTGAGCTTTGAAAAGAGCAAGTCATTTGTTAGATTATCTATTAGTAATGTTGCCAATGATTATATAACAAAATTCCTTAAAATTTGCAGGTGTTACTTCAGTTGTTTGGTGTAAGTAAAGATTTACTTCAGTACATCTTCATTCACAGTGATTAGGTATTTAAAGCTGCTTCAGACGAAGCTCAGAAGAAACAAGAGGCAGCAACAGTTAGTCATTAGCCGCTTGTTTTATCTCTTACTGTGAAGGTAAACTCTTCTTTGGCAAAATTCTCTCTTGTTTTATGTATGACAGATTTATGCACATCTATTCATACATTTCCGCTCCCTCTGCTTTTCATTTCTTTTTCATTCTTCTCCCTCCTCTTTTTTCTCCTCGTGCGTTACCTTTTTGCTTCATTCCTTCTCTGTACTCCTCTATTCTCCCTCGTTCTGTCTCATCCCTCCATCCTTTTTTCTCTGCCTTCTGTTTAATGCTATATCGCACAACTCTTCCTTTTCTCTCATAACCATTCTCTCCCTGACTCTGTCTCTCTCTCTCTGGTTGACAGAAGGCGTTCAAAGACACCAGTCAGTATGTGGTTGGGGAGCTGTCTGCGCTGGAGAGCGAGCAGAGGCACATAGACGCCCGAGCAGCTCGCGTGGAGAAGAGGCTGCGCTATCTCATGGACACAGGTACCCCAAGCCCAATTACACTGGAAAAACTGTTTTGGCAAATTGAGCGTACGCACGCACATACACACGCATGTACACTCAGGGAGTTTGTGTGTGTTTATGTGTGCGTTTGTGTGAGAGAGAATCTTTGAAGCCCCCCCCCTCTCTCTCTCTCCCTCCCTCTCGGTTGAATGTTGCACGACGGAGCGCTGGGTGGATATGAAAGGAGGGGATGGGGGGGTGAGGGGGGAGGAGGAGGTGGAGAAGGGAGGGGAAGGGTGTGTGGGGAGGGAGAGTAGGAGTGTGTCTCGGGGATGGGAGAAGAAGGGAGACCTCTCTGGGCTGGGGTGATAAGGGAGCCCTTCATGGGGGAAACGATAACTGGGTGCGATAGCGGAGCCCCAGCCGAAGTCTCCGCTGCAGCCGTTTGCCAGCCGCGGCCCCAGCCAGCCAGCCTCCACACTATTGAACAGTGCGCTCAGCCATGCACGGCTACACACATACACGCGCACACACCCTCCTTCCCCTAGTACATATCTGGCCTTCATTGATATGCTGTATAAGGAAAGACGGGGGTGAGTTAAAGGGAGGCGAGAGGGAGAGGCAAAGAAATGTAAAAAAAAAAAAAAAAAAAAGCACGAGGCAACACAACATGAGCACTGACACAGTTCACAAATCCACGACAGACACACACAAATGCTTACACACCCGCGCATACAAAGTGCAATCTGGTTTGGCGTACAGAGCCAGATTCGGAAGGTTTTTATTTAAGATTTGGCCGGGGGTAAAGCCTTGTTAAGACATGAGACAGTGTGCCGAGCCAAAAGAGGGGCCTTGGCTCCGTTAAGTCCCTAACTGAAATTGGAGAATAGCATCCCATTTGTGATACTAAACCATCCCATTCCTCACCCAAGACTGCTGCTGGAGACAGAAAAACATGGTTCCAGGAAGTGTAAAATTTTGCAAATGTTCTGAAAGTGTAGCTACAGTGTTTGCTGTAGTAATTTAGGAGCAGCTCTCATGCTTTTTCTGATATATCAGTGCCCACCTTGGTGGATTTAGCCCCCAAAATCCTAAAAAAGCAACACAGGGGAGGATAGAAGAGGAGGTTTTTAGAAAAGGAAACTGGGGCGGTGGGATTTACGCTCACCTTCCCCATCCCATTTGGGTCCTGATATCGAGACTATCTCTCCTCCGTTTGTTGTGTTCGCTCTCCTCCTTTTCGCCTCCCTCCCTGCCTCCGTGCCCTCTTCCCCTGTCGGAGCGCACGCCATTGTGTCAATCTGAAGGGCTGTTTTTCCTTCTTCTTCTTCACCCACTGATAAACCAGCCGCTAGCCAGCAAGACGCCAGGTTATTTACTTCCAAACACCTTCAGCCATAAAGATTTCTCTTTATATAGTTATATAAATATATATATGTACCTGCGGTCCCCTCCTGAAAAATATCATTCACTAGAAAAGGAAGAGGGTGACAACAGGGAAGGCGAGGACAAAATAATAAAAGGATATCACGAAGAGAAATTCACCTTGGTTGCTTTTCACCCCCTTATAACATCAGTGGGGAATGAAATCGAGAAAATGTGGTTTCCACAAGTCAACACGGACTACTCGGTGAGGCAGTGCAATATATATACAGGTGATATATTGTGTGTTATATACTATAAAGCTACATCTTTGAAGTGCCACATTCGGTCAGTGCTGCTTATAGTTATCATCTTGTTGCTCATTACAAAATAAAAACAGGCACCTTCAAACGATTACTGATTCCGCACTGGCATTGTGTCGCAGCACAGGAGTACAAAAAGTTGCCACATGATGTTGAGCACGTTGCTCACTTCCTGAAAGTGCATTTCTGTTTCCATATCTCATTTTGCAGCACTTATCCCAGAGACTCATCCAATAGGTTATGGATTGGGCCTTTAGGCCAGGGTCTGGAGGCATCAGAGCGAGATGCGCCAGTGACAGGTGGTAACTAAAGTAACCTTTATCACCTCAGCAACTGAGGTCACCTTTCTATAGGCTGTCATAGATGATAGATATTTTTTCTCCGGACTCCAGAATGTCTGATTGAAGTTGTGGCTGATTGGCTGTAAGCAAAACATCCGGTATTGATCCATCACATCTGACTGGTGCCTGCACTTTTCAAGGGGACATGGTGAGAAATTACCACCAGCTTCCAGCAGATGTTGATATCTTTCACTCTGCCAACCACACTTTTGAAGGCCAGCCAATGTCCAGATGTCATTTTATTTCCCTAATGTCTAATTAGATGTTCAATCAGATGCCTGCCTCAATTTTGGGACTCACAGTGCAATTAAATAAATTTCACAGAATTAGCTCTTTTCTTAGGTGCCAATAAAAGTTGCGACGTTCTCCTTATGACTAGTGTATTAAAGTTCAACAAAGCCAATCACTAGTTTCAGCTTTTTGGCATGCTAGTGTACACAACATTGGACATTAGCATGTATGCTGGACAAAACATGGTGGTCTCCTACTACTCCCCAGTTGAATGAATTATCCACCACCAATCTTCATCTCCTGCCTCCACGAGTCTTGTGTCTCTGCTCAAAGTAAACCAAGACTAAAATAGTAATACTCTGAAACACGGCTGCAACTCAAAACACCGCAGCTCTCGATAGTAAAACTACATCACCTGTCACATGAGACAGGTATCACAACTCATAGAAACAGAACTGTGTTTCTACTCTACAGATGAGAGACTAGCAGTTGAGCCTTTCAGAGCAGGTCTCTCTCAAACACAGCTCAGACAGGAATATAATCTGACACCACTTTCCACTTTTTTAATTGAGCTGGATTCTGATGCGATCTCAACGAAGGATTAGATAATAAGTTTAAAATGTGATCATTTAAGGGGAACTTGGATCAGCACCAAGAGGTAGAGGTGCAGTGAAGGCTACTG
This sequence comes from Epinephelus cyanopodus, assembly GCA_026686955.1. Classification (NCBI taxonomy): domain Eukaryota; kingdom Metazoa; phylum Chordata; class Actinopteri; order Perciformes; family Serranidae; genus Epinephelus; species Epinephelus cyanopodus. The sequence continues at coordinate 30,582,385 of CM048930.1, forward strand.
AGGAGTAATGAAGAGAGGAGGACATAGCTGTTGATGTGTTGAGAGATTTACAGATCTCTTTAAACAGAGTCTCTACTCAGAGGTTAGCAGCGCTTTTGAATTTGTGTATTCTGAAAAATTGTACAGATGTGCTTTATTGAGAATTCCCATACAGTTTTATATTAGCCGTCTGTTAAATAATGTGTGTAGAGTATACCTGGAACAGTGTGGAGTTTGTTCATAGACTTTCTAAGCGGGGTGGATGTCATAGCGGTGCATATGATCATATGATCCAGACCTCTTGAGGTAAGTTTGGGTGAGCTCAGTGTGCAGTGGTGCTGTGGTAGCGCACAGCGCTGCAGGACTGATGGGCAGATGTGAACAGACAGACCGACTGACCCATGACTGATTGTTCATCTCTCTGCTCCACCAGCAGAAAGCCTGGGAAGATCCACTGTGCTCTGCTGGTCCTCAATATTCCCTTCTTTGATATCACGTGCTTTCGCTGTCATTCCCTCTTTCTGTTTTCCTCTGTTGTCTCAGTAAAGAGTTTGTTATTCTGCTTATATGTGTGTATAATTGCCACAAGGAATGAAGTCTTAAATAATCTTCCTGTTTTAAGTAACTTATCCTGTTACTTGTGCTGTCTTTGCCTGTATTATTTCTTTTTTCTTGTCTCTCTTTCTGTCACTCTTTTTTTCTCAACCCTCTGCATCACTTTTTATTTGCTCTGTTCCCTTTTATCCCTGTGAATCTCTATTTCCTTTTCCTTTCTCTCACCCCTGCACTCCCTCCTTTTCCACACACCCCCTCTCCTCCCCTCCTCTCTCCCCTGGTTTGGGCACAATGCAGCTTTCTGCGGCATTTTCTATTACGCCGCGGCCCTCCCCAGATGAATCCCAAGTAATTGGGGTGGTTAATTTATTTACTCAGAGGCAGTTCACAGCACATTAAATAATAGAGATAATTGAACAAGAATTGTCAAGTGTCTTCTGATATCAGACACATTACAGGAGGGAGTGTGCATAAAACTCCATTTCTATGCCCCCATTGTTTATGGTAATTAAGTACACAGATTTATTCCTTGGTTGCCTTCCAAGCTTATGGCAAGCGCCATTGTTGTCTTCTATTAATATGTAATCAGTAAATAGTTTAATTTTCTAATCTGCGGTTGGAGAATTCACTTTCTAACAACTCTTAATTACTGCTGGGCTCTAATGAGTCTCGCCATGCCGACGCAGCCAGCCAATCAGAGGCCAGGCCCGGGTCAGGGGGGAATTTGAATTCCTGCGGCGCCCCCCCTCGACTAATGAACTTGTTATTCTTGCACCACTGGGAGCACTGTCCTTCACACATGCAACATTAGGAGAACGTTCACCTCCTGCAACACACCAAATATTTATACGAGTTTATTGATTATACAAGAAGAATATTTGTGCATTTCAACAGAAGCTGTGTATTAATTACATACGCTCCAGAGCATTATTACATGGCTGTCTTTAAGTGTAAAACTTTAGTTTAACTATTATGTAACCTTTATACACAGTGCTGCACGGCGTGCACAGATTGAAAACTTTTGATGGCATCTTTAATACGTGTTTTATTACCATGCTAATTTCATCAGAATTAAGATCCCATTCATTGTTATTGTGTTTCTAGCGATGCATGTAATGCCTCTGACCTTGGCATTGTTAGTTTTCTAAAGGTATTGTTACACAGAAAAATATATCAAACCCTCCTTATTGAAAATTCAGCTTGAGGTATGAAGAAGCATTCAAATGCGTCTTGTAGCCTTCGCAGAAAATCCCCTGGCCCCTGTTTGAATATATCTCAGCCACCCCCTACCTGGCCCCTGCACCTATTTACACACACCTCCCATTTCAAATAGCTATATAACCTGCAACAATGGACGCAATTATCCAAATAATGGCACTTAGCCGCACCGTAAAGCTGCCTCTCACCTACTGCGCATTTGATAAGAGATAAACAAGCAGAGAGAGGAGAGAATGAGTTTTAGCTCTCCCAGATTAACATATGTTTAAAAATTGCACTCGAAGCCGATAAGATTGACACAGGGTTTTTATGGCGCGCGCTCCTTTAATCTGCCTTTGTGTCTGCGAGTCGACGAGAGGAGAATGGCACAAGGAGGGATCCGGCAAGAGCTTAATGTACTTTACACATGCAGCCTATCCCCCTCAGTATCTGAGAAAGGGACAGAACGGACTGTCAATGCCGTCACGTTGGAAAGGGCTGCTGGCCTCGACTTGGTGTGTGATTGTGTGGAGGATTGCAGAGCGGCTTAAACGTCAACCTGTGGCTCTAAATCACAGTCATCCAGACTGAGGCCTGCAAGCGAATTCTGATTCATCTAATTGTTTTTGTTTTATTTGCCATTATCAGGGATTATGAGATTTAAGATCACTACTCTGTGATGTACTATCTTTAAACTCATATTTTGAAATTGTAATCCACAGATGATTGCTTTTAAATTTCTCCTTCTTTTGAAGCTATTTTTCAGGCCTTTTAATTTGTCCAAATTTCCACAGGTCCTCCACGTGTAGTCCAAACACTAATGGTGATGGATCAGACATCATTGTGTGTTACGTTTATATTTCTTAGCATCAAGTGAGCCGGCCTCTCACTCTTTTTCCCATGCCTGTCGTCCTAATCCAGCATTGTGGCAGCATCAGCTTATAGTTTGACTAAAGATTTAAGCTTGGGCTACGTGAGTGGCATAGGCACTCACACACACACACTCACATATACGCATGCACATCAAGCCCCTGCCTTGTCTCGTTGCAGCAACACAAACAGCGTGTGCAGCTTTAAGTATATTATCAGAGCCAGTTCTTTCACAAACGTATTGCTGAAGAAGCTTAACATTAATTATTGTAACTTTGGGCAGATTACATCCGTGCCCGCCTTGTAAGCGCAGGCAGACTCATCTTGACCTCCTATACGAGAGCTTAAAGACACAAGAATGGCATTTTACCAACTTTAATGGGATAACCAGTCTAATCTTTCAGCACTGACAGAAGAAAAAGTGTTTAGACTATAATACCCTCCCCAGTTCACACACTGAAAGATGGAGGGAGAGAGGTTTTGGTCATGGCTTTAATCAACGTTCATTTTGTTTTTCAGGTGCCACATTTTACAACTGCTCTTTTTCTCTCTGTTGTATTTTGTTGGAGTTTAAAAAAAAAAGCTTTTGAAAACAAAATAACATTAAGCTTCAATCATGGCTCTCCCAACAAAGGTAGACTTGAAAATAAACACGGGCTACGCTGAAGGCTTGTCCAAGGCGTGAATTGTGATTGAAATTGCTGAGCAGAGAGAGATTGCGTCTGTTGTTTATCCATAATCACACACCCAATTCGTAAGCTAAGCTCATGGCGACTGAGATAGACACGGCCAAAAAGAAGATGCGTCTCCTTTTTGAAGCCTTTGGTCATTTTCTTGTTGTTGTTGTCAGGGTTACGAAAAGAGCACTCACTTTCAATCGAATGGTTTTGTATCAGACCACGGTGGAATGTGTTTGTGGTCATCTTGAATTCACTTCAGGAGCAAATGCACCGTTCTTCCCTATGGGGAGAAGAAAAGAAATCTAGGGATCACTCCTTTAAAACCCCATTGCCTTTTTCTTGCCTTTGAGGGGACAAAACAAAGGATTTGAGCTTTTTGTTTTGTGTGAAAATGTGTGTGTGTGTGTGAGTGTGTGACTCCAAGGTTCAACTGGGTCAGAACACAGATTAACACCCCCCCTCCCCCCCTTCACACACACACACACACACACACACACACACACACATATACACTCCCATCCCCGCTCATGCCCTTAATCTCCTCGGCCATTTGAATGTTTGAGCAGCAAAACAATTTAATTAGTCAACTTGCAAGGACTCTGCACAAGCGACCAATGCTGAGCTCCTGCCTCCCCTGTGCTTTCTGTCCCCCCCACCCACCCCCAGTCCAGCACAGTGACACCACCCTCACTCCCAGATGTGCGCTGCTTCTTTTTTTTTTTTCTCCCGCTCGGTGTCAGCCTTTCATACATTCTTTAACAGTGGGGATGAAAGGGGGATTTTTAGGAAGATTAGGGAACGGGATCCTCTAGGCATTGTCTGAGAATCTTCAGATAAAACGAGCTGGGTGGATGGAGTCAACGGGAGGGAGAGAGGGAGTTAGGGTGGAGGGAAAGGGGGGTGTAGCTGCTTGCCACATCCCAGAGATGTGCAAGTTAAATTTGTTTGTAAACTAGAGCAGGAATTACTGTGCGCTCCTTCTCACTTTCAGTTTTTGTCCTTTCTTTTTGGGTTTCACTTTCCTCCTCTGTGATGTTGTCGCTGCTGTTATTTTTCGTACACCCTAAATATTTTTCCACGCTCCCTCTTAATCAGTTAAAGTTGTTCCGACTGGGCCAGTCTCTCCTCCTTCCCTCAGCCTGCCAGCGATAGGGCCGATTAACATTTTCAGCAGAGGGGTGAGTAAGTGGGGATGGTGGGAGGTGGAGGGGAGGGAGGGAGGGGGGGTTTGTTGGAGAGAATTGGGAGGTGGACAATGGCCGCTTATGATAATCTGCTCTTTATTGGAGCATCCCGCCAATGCTTTCATCAGCCGCCTCTCTGCCTGAGACCCCATGCAGCAGCCGGTCCAACAAACCGTGCTGCAAGCTGCCAAACACATCGTCACAGACACGCGCATGCAAACACAGAATACACACACATATACACACAAGTCACACATTAACAAACACACTGAATATGTCCACACACACACAGAGGGGCCTGTACTGCACACTCTTAAGCAGCACAGTGATGCACACAATCAAATAAACCAGAAAAATAAAGCACTGTGGGTTTAATTGATTGTTTTTGTGCTGCGGCTGAAAACCGTCTTTCATTAAATACATCTTAAGGGTTAATTTGATTCTTTGAAGTGAAGCTGTCATGTTTTAATCCACCTGTTTTGCTCCACCTCTACGTTTGTTAATGCAAACTTTATCCTGCTTCCATCTATTAGAAAACTTGGGATTAAAAGGAGAAATATTCCCGTGTTGCTCAGATTCACATGGGATATTTGCTATTTTGTTGTTTGTTTTTTTATGTGGTTGATTATTAGCTAGTTAACAAACTGCAACCCAACAACATAATTGAATTTCAACCTTGCAGTCAATTAATCAAGGCTTTCTTATGGTAACAGATGTGGTGGCACTCCACAATGCAGGTTAATGACAGAGGTTTGGCCAGTAATTACACCATTCACTTGCTAACACAGCTGCTCGCCATGCTGCCGTTGTCATCACCCCCCTCATACACACTCCTCCCCATTTCCCATTGTAATGAGCACTCCAGGCTACAAATACCAACAGCTGTCTTTTCCAATACATTTCCATTTAAATATCTATTTAAACACAGCAATTTTGCATTTGTGTATTGAATCAAAGCTGCAGTCAGGGCCAGTGGCAGTAAGTGCTGGTGTTTGGTGTCAGCTGTAATGTAATGCTATTCCAGATTGAAAGGATTTATTTGACACATTTACAAACACATTAGGGACAGAACCGAAGACTTAATTCGCCTTTACCTTCAAAGATTTGATGTTTTTCAGCAAAACAAATATATTTTGTTAATGCAGTATGGTGACATGACTGAGCTGTTGCCCTTAAGCAAACCTGTGAGTGAAGGGAGAAACAGACAGGGAGTGAAGACGGAGAAGGAACGGATGCAGTGATTGTGTAACGGAGAGAGACGAGGGGGGAAGAACTAGTGAGTCGCAGCACGGAGATGTGAGAAGGATGACTAATGTTGTTAGCAGAGCCATTACTGGTCCGCCGATTAATTCATCAAGCAAATTCATCGTTCACCTCCCCTCTGCCTCTTGTCACAAGGCGTGTAATATGACACCCCTCAAATTTGTTCTAACATCTACCCCAGGGGGGGTCGAGCTCCCCCCTCTTCACACACACACACACACACACACACACACACACACACACCCTCCTCTTTGCTAATGGAGCAGGCGGAGCCACTTATGCTAAAAAGATTGCAGCTGTCTGTCAGCAGGTTTAAGGGGGGGTGTCCTCCTCTGGGGGTTATCACTGCTCTCTCTCACACTTTTTCATTCAGAAATTTCTCTACTCCTTCTCTCCTTTACAAATATAAATAACTGATGAGTGTCTTGACCTGTGTGTGGGCGTGTGTTTAAAGCTAAATGAGGGAATTATGCTTTTAAATCAATTTATAAACCATCGAGAACAAAGTGTGAGTGTCATTTCAGATTTTTTAAATATTAGTAATACCCGAGTTCCAGTACAGATCTTTCAACAAACCCTATTTTTATTTAACAACGTGAGTTAGAATTCCTAAAGTCCCCGTTTTAGCTTCTGCACTGTGACATGTTTCCCGGTGAAGGTGAGATTTAAACCACTAAAAAAGTGGGTGAGCCTGAAGTTCTGCGCAATACAGAGCCACAGTGGACTGTCGGCTCCTTAGATAACACCTTACTGTTAGATCAGGAGGAGGACAAGGGAGAGGTCAATGAATTAGAGCTCCACCACATTGTTTTTAAAATGAAAACAAAGTTATTGCCCACTGATATCCAAACACATCTCGTCCTGTCTCTCTCCATATCACTCTGTTAGCTACTAAAACCCACAAACTGTGAAGCGTGGTTTTATGTAACCACTGTGGCTAGCTAGTCACCCAAAGTCTTACTTGATAGGATGAACTTTTGTAAATGCCTCGAGTGCAGGATGAGTCATCCGACATTTAAAACCATTTCACCGGATTTTACAGAAAGAGAAAAGACAGGCATTTTTTATTTAGTACTTTGATGATGCTTTTTAAACTATATTTAGCACATACCAAGAGATAATGATCAGTTAACAGAGGGACACAGGATTTAAAATAGGAAAATGTATTTTTCATTTTACTGGGTCTATAGATATTGTCCAAACCACATAAGAATTTATTTATTTATAAAATAAGCCAATATTTTGATTTAAATATGAAATATCTCTCTAAGGAATAAATTAACTATGACCTTACATTCAATGCCCTTCCTTGTCTTAACCAAAGGAATACAGTGACTTGATACCAGTGTGTATTCCATTAAACCCTACAGATGTGTGCTGATGTTTGTGTAAAGCTGTCCCAATTAACACCATCAACAGGTACTGAGGTTTACACTAGCACTAAATCAACTCGTGTTTCTCCTCCCCTCTAAGCCCCCCAAATGGTTCACACCTCAGTGTGTGTAAACACATACTCAGGGAGCTAAACCACCTGGCTTAACCTTAGCTTAGCCCCACCGAGCCCCAGCTTATCTGCACATTTCAACAGTGATTCCATAACACTGCTTTTAGACTTTTTCCTCTTTGGCACTCCCCAAGTAGATGGGTTTTTTTTCAGGTTACAGCTGGACTATAAAATATATTTTGCCCCCTTTATCTCACACATTTACATATCTAAAAATGTCCTTATCTGCATTCTACATTTGTTGAGTTTGGTTGAATTATTTAGAGCAAAAAAAATTGTGCTCGAGCTTTTAACTGGTGTAAGTACTTGTGTCTCAGTTTGGTGCTTTTGCAGCATTGAAAACAAAAAAGGTAACAAGTTTCAGTTCAGACTTCAAGATATTTAGCGTTTTGAGCAGAATCCAGCTCGATGACATTGTATTCTCCCTCTTCATGTGTCTCCTGCTAGCTGTACTGATTATGTAAAAAAAAAAAAACTCCCCCCAGCCTGGCCACACTCAAGCAGAGCAGTCAGAGGAGAAAACGAACCCAGGGCCTAACAAATACATGAAGGTTTGGTTTAACTAAATCCCACAGATAATGGCTACTGTGTCAAAGACTAAAGATAGCGGGAGGGGTGGTGGCGGTGGTGGTGGATGGAGGGGGGGATTACTCCGGCGTTTTGCATCAGTTGCTTTCAGCTGGGTGGCCCTGCTTGTCAAAAAAAGAAGGGAGAGACGAAGGGAAAGAGAGAAGGAGAGAAAAGCATTTAACGCGGCACATTGAGAAGAAGAGGGCTCTTAATGCCATCAAAGCAAGGGGAGAAATCAGCCATTAATTTATTCTAGCCCTCACACACGCACGCACACACACACACACACGCACTCGTGCATGCAGGCAGGCAGGCGGGCACACACACACACGTGAACACACACAAACCATGTACACTCTTTCTGTTGTTTCTTCCAATTGTAGATAATTTCAGTAACATCTGGTCCACGTCAGTCTTGGAAGCCCACCAGGACCAAGGTTGACAAAATGTTACCACTGATCCCCTTCCCTCTGTGTGTCTGTGTCTGTGTCTGTTTCTGTGTCTGTGTGCGCACACACCTTAAATGATTTGTGTGTGGATTGAATTATAGCCCTGACGTGAGGAGAAATTTTTCACCCTTAGATTCAGGAGGAGGGGCAGATGACTGGGCTATTCATTGGCTGATAAGAACTGATGGGGAGGTTAATAAGCTACACACCCAGGTCATCACAGGCTTTTTACTGGGCTACGGAGGAGAATGGAGGACGATGATGATGATGAGGTGTGTGTGTGTGTGTGTGTGTGTGTGTGTGTGTGTGTGTGTGTGTGTGTGTGTGTGTGTGTGTGTGTGTAGCAGGTTGTAAGCCCGTGGAGTTGGAGGCAGTGCATCTCTTCAGTATCTGTACTTTGACATACCTTTTAAAGGTCCCTCAAAGTTTTCTCTATCACACTAAATTAGCTAAATTCTGACTTTAATGTAAGTGAGTGAATATGTGCGCTTTGCAGTAATGGGTAGTTACACAGCTTTAATGTTCTGTAAAAGCATCTTGAATCTCTCAAGCATTTAACATTTATGTAAATTGTTCTAGTGTGCACCTGTATGAGCAGTTGCAGGCCAGACCTGTGCAGATATCTCATCACAACACTGTCTGAACAGTTGGTTCAAACAGTTAACATCTTTCTTTTGTTGTTTTTATTGATAGTAATAGTGATACAGAATCTGCATGTTGGAGACTTTTTGCTCCTCCCGCTGTACGCCCTCATTTAAAATCCTGCTGGGTTGCTCAATCATTAGCAGACACACTTGATATTTCATCAGTGGCATCTAAGTGTGTGTGTATAACAAGCCACATTCTGTCTCTGCTCATTGTCCAGACAAACTTTGGCTTTGCACTCAAAACTGTGTAGGATGTTTGTGTAAACATGGTTATATGTTTACTGATAAAGCAGGTAAAATAAGTGAAGCTGCAGCATGAGCTTCAATTGCTAGCTACCAAGACTCAGCTACATGCAACAAGATGTGAATTGATGTAATATGTTAATTGGTCCAATAATTTCACAGTGAGTACAAAGCAGGGGTGCCTAAGCTTTTTTTAACTGGGGCCAGATTAGAAAATGGGAAATGAGCACGGGACCCGCTACTTCTTGCATCATGTGCGCCGTATATATTTGGAAAGACAAGCCACAGGCCGTTTAAAAACCATCCACAGGCCGCAATTTGAGATGCCTGCTATAAAGTTACGATGTCTTTACATGATTAAATTTGAATAAAACAATAAAATAAAACAAAGTATATAAAAGTAGCACTGAAGTAAAAAAAACAAAGTAAATTAAAATGTATAGTTTTTATACATTACATTCATATTTATTTACCAGCTTCACCTTTTCAGCATGTTTTAACACCAAGCTCAACATTGCTGTCATTTACAAATAGAGCTCAGAATACTTTTTTTCCCACAATTCCCCTGTGTAACCTGAGGCGAGAGGCAAGCACCCCCACTGAGCAGAAGACAAAACACTCAAACAGAAAAACAGACTAATCTCTCTTCCTCTCACTAGTCTCTTTCCCTCCCCTCTGTCTCTCACACACAAGCACACACTGACTATTTTAGCAATGCTGCTGTTGGATACCAAGCTCCCTTCATTCCAAAAACTTTAAGTCTCTTTCCTTAACTTGAATATCTGTTGAAGATGTTCAAGAGATCCAAATCACTGCTGTCAAATTTAAATTTGGTGGCACAGAAGCGACATGTTGTATCGCCTCCACAGATGTCTTAGTTTTACACAAGCAGCAGTGAAATGTGAGGGAATTTATTTACCTGCTCATTCATTATATTAATGTAATCATATAGCTGAGCTCAAAAGTTTACACTACTGCCAGGAGCTTGAACAGTACTGCACATGCTGTTTGGAGCATCAGTCAAAATGTACAAAATGAATGTTGAGCAGGAAATGCTGCAGCGTTCACAATATACACAGTAAGCATTCCCTTAATGACTGATCCCTGACATGTAAGTGGATGTGTTGGTGCTGAGGAGTAATATGAATCAAATGAGTTTAAACAGGTGGAGCTGAGGATGTTTTCCCAGTGAGCATCATCACTGGTGTTGAGGTGTTCGATTTTTGTGTGGAATCACTGAACCTTAATAGAAGTCAGCCCCCAAAGGGCCAAGCAAAGGCTCTCGTTCTGAAGAATAGAAAAAGGCACCAAGCAGGACCCTAGCATGGGGTCTCTCCTCTCTCCTCTCCCCCTCCATACCTACTCTTGTCCCAGGGCTAATAGGGAGGCGCCTGGCGCCTTTCCTGCTCCCTATCACCCACTCACCTTAATAATAAAAGCGAGCCCCCTGTGGAAAGGAGCTAGCATGAGCTGGTGAAGAATCACGCTGTTAATAGGATGATGCCTTTTTGCCTTTTGTCATGAGATTATGAACGGGGATAGCCTCTCCTCGCCTCTCCTCTCTGCTCCTCCACTCTTCACACACAGCTACAGGCCTCCTGGAGGGCCCCGTCGAGTTGGAGTGGAGACAGGCGTAACCGAGGCTTTGTTCCTCTGCTTGTATGGTAAAAGGCTCGCTAATGAAATACCTTTTAGGGGGTATCGGCAGGTGAGCTCCCCAATCAGGCATTTCAGCAAAAACACACACAGGCGTACATACACTCACATATTCTCCGGCTCCTCTTCTCTGCCCCCTCTTGCTATATTAATTACCTGAAGTGCTCTGGCCTTGCAAAAAGCTCTCGATTCTGCTGCTCTCCTTCTTCTGTTCATCCAACACAACAGCCACAACGGCCTAAGCTAGCCTAAAGTGGGGGGTGCAACAGAAAAGGCAGGATGATAATAGTTGTAATGAACACGGGTGACAATAATGAGAAAGGTAATTGAGAAATGGTGTATGGCAGGCCCCCTGATTTTCCTTTTCCAGCCCCAAGCTAAGTGGGGACAGGTTGAAAATCATCTTATTTAGAGCTCAGTTAAATGGTTCTTGTAGAGTGTTGGAGAGAGCAAGGATTTCTGACGCTAAAGCTAAAGCGAGCTGACAAGCATTAAGTAGTGATACAGCGGCCTAATGGGTTAGAGAGTGTTTAAAGTCGCTGCTGGCGTCATAGACTCTCTTTTAATTTCTTATTGACGTTGAGTGGCATGGTCAAAACAGACTGTGCTGTACTGTTGGGATTATTGTTAAACACTTTAATGCTTCACTGCTGTTCTTTTCTTTTCCACTCCGCTCACTTTGATTGTTTTCTGTGTGCATGGATGTGAGAAAATGCTCCCTGTAGGACTGTGCATGCATCAAAGACTCGCTGTTTGACCATCGAGCATATCTGTGTATTCTGCTTCCTTCTTACACGTATTTTTGTGTGTGCGTTTGTGTTGTCTACCTTCTTTTGTGTGTGTGTGTGTGTCTCTGTTTCCTTCTGGCCTTCTCACCCAGGCTGTGATAGAGACAGGGCGGTCTGGGCTTTAACAGACATAGGCTGCCTCCACCAGCCCATAGTCTGCCACTCTCTGATAATGTTTATTGATTTGTAGCAAAAACACAATTTGATGGAGTGGGGCGAGGGGAGGGAGGGGAGGAGATGTGGGGGTTGAGCTGAGGAGGGGGGAGGATTGTATTTGTGTGATTGTCACAGCTTGGCTGGATCTGCTGCTAGACAAACAGAAAAATACTCCGGAATGGCATTTGTTTTGTTTTGTTGTGTCTGTCCTTTTATTTGATAATCAATTAAAGAGTCAAATACTAACTCGTAGACACGCATTCATTAAATGAGAAGGCAAAGACAGTTGAAAGAGGTGAAGAGCTGAATTAAGCCGATTTATAGTAGCAGAGCATAGGCAAGTGGCTTACGCAGTTGTGAGTATTTATACTTGTGTGCTGATGAGTCTGCTTCGCTCTGTAATTACATCGCCAAAACCCTAGTTGGCGCTGTTTTTTTTTTTTTGTTTTGTTTTTTATACCACTGTGTTGACTTTCTTCGTGTACCATAAGCTATTGAGCTTAAGCTCTAAACTGAGTGGATCATAATGGAGCTGAAGGTCTTCCACACGTTCATTTATTTGTGGCACACTGCTGCAATATCGGTATTCACCACCATATATAGATTTTCAACTTTTGCAGCCGAGTCTCTGTTGCGCGGGTACCCACGGCAGAGCATACTGTGTGCATAGAACGTGGCGGCATTATGCTAGGTGCACCGAAAGTGACACTTAACCATTCATGAAGTCACGCAGAAATAGAATGCTATATTTCTTAGAACGACAGCGCTCCCGTCTTAGTCTTGTCTGTTGTTTCTCCAACCTGCTTTAGATAAAAACAGCTTCTCACGGAAACTGCTCACCCTGTATGTAGTCCAGTGCTGGGTCTAACTTATGTAACGGCAGCAACAGAAAGTTTTCTTTCACTGGCACCTGCAGCAGCTGCTTCTCTAATCCATCAATCAGATCAGATCAGATCAGTTCAGATCGAGCTGACCAGAAAACTGATGGAAAGAATCTGCGTTTTGAACTCGACATACTGCTGCTGAGGAAAAAAATAATTGAGAGTTCTGCCTGCATTGCATTCACAGACAAACCTCTGAAATCAGAGAGGGGACAGAGAATGATTACAAAGGGACACAGTAAACAAAGTTTTTCGGTCCAGCACTGCACCTACAGCACATAGTCAACAAGGTTTGAACCAGCCTGTAGGAGTGTGTGCAATTAAGAGAGAGAAAGCTGCATTACACACTTTTCAACCCTTTGTACAAGCAACAGAAAGTGTGTATGCGTGCATGCATGTACACGTGTGTGTGTGTCTGTGTGTGTGTGTTCAAAGTGAAGACTCCCAATATGAACATTTCATCTCCAGAGCAAGTCTATTATGTGAACTCTGTTTGCCTGAGCCCCCACCTCTTCTTAACCTCTAAGGTGGAGGAATGAGAGGTGTCTGGAGGTTGGTCTACTGTTAGCTCTGAGGTCAAACGTGTTTGCCCAAGGGTGTATGTGTGTGTGTGTGTGTGTGTGTGTGTGTGTGTGTGTGTGTGTGTGTGTGTGTGTGTGTGTGTGTGTGTGTGTGTGTGTGTGTTTCTGTGTACATAGGCGAGTTCGTAGAGGAGAGCAAGGAGGCGTGTGTGTTTAAGAGAGAGGAGGATGAGAGGAGGAAACATATTAGCAGGACAAACCCTATTGTCTGTGTTTAACATGGTCTCTGAACACTAATGTTCAAACAGTGACATGATGGGTGCTGCTAGGTACACTCTCCTGCTCATTAAAAAAGGCTTTGGCAGTCCTAACGTCTGCAGTTCATCTGTCCTTGACACAGTGCTCATGATCAGGGCTGCGTGATTACAGCTAAAATGGTAATGGCACTTACTTTTGCCAGATATTACAAGCACCAATAATGATCATAGTTATTAAGAAAACTTCAGAGACAATTGTTCAGGTCTTTTGCCCGACCCTGTCTCTCCTGCAGAATGTTTTCCTACAGTGTCCGATCGTAGCAATTAGAGCATGATTTACATATTTTTATTGCTGTGAGGCACTCACAGCACTTGGTTAAGGTTAGGGACAGATTGTGGTCTTGGCTAAATATTGATGAGTCAACACTGACTTTAAACACAGGACCGGACATGTTTGTTTGTCTTAATATTTACCTGAAACCACAATCTTTCTCCTGACCGTGACAAAAGTGCCTTTGATGTTTAAACCTAACCGCGAGCAAGATTCAGAGGGCTCATCCCACTCTCAGGTGTCTGAGTCCTTTCCTTTCTACGCCCACCATCCACCCTGACCTTTCTTGGGATATCTATGCAGCTCCAGGACGTCTGTAGCACTTCCTTAACGGGAAGCTGGTTAGCATAATCCAGTCACCTGATAGTGTACATTTTCTCCAAAACACATTTGGCAAAACAAATCAGTAGTATTTAAAGTTGCAGCGAAACATTCTGTATTTACCAGCTCTTATATTTATGAAATATTGTGCTTGGATATTTGTTATCAATTGTTTTTTAACATTTACAAACTAGCGTATTCTATGCAGTAGATGTAGTGATTTAAATTAGAAACATTTGTTTCGTATCTTTATTACCAGCATCAGGCAGCCATCTCAGTAATGGAGAGACAGAAAGGCGGTTTGCACATATTGAGGCCAACCTTTACTTTGGTTTCACTGGTTTATGATCAATTTATACTGGTTAACTGGTGTCTACCCTTAACCTCATCGTTATTGTTCATTGTGGTGAGTGAGCCTTCTTTAACCCTGGACAGATGTTACCCTTAAGTCCCTTTTCCACTGAAACAGCCATGGACGTTTGGCTTTTATCTTTAGTGGGAAAGGTTACAATCTGCAATTACTTCCAGGACAAATGACTCCGCAGAAGTCACAGGTATTTATCATGCAACCACAAAATACAGTCTGTCTCCATCCAAACAGCGCTCAAATGTCCTTCAGAATTAGTTCGCACAGAGTTTGAAACTCAGTTTCTCACAATTTGAACCTTAATAATTAAAAGATAGAAAAAATATGTTATCACAAACATTTTCTCTGGCCTCCATGCTGCTCTCTACTGTTTACTTACCTGTTTCCCAGCATGTTCGTAAAGTCAAACATGACACACCAGGAAAAAAACATAAAGGCATACTCATTAACCGGCAGTGGGACACAAGTTTATTTTTATTTATTTTAAGTATAAATAAACCTCCATATCTGCGCTGATTTTGATAGAAAAGGTGTATAATTTGATTTGATCAACACCTCAACAGGTGTTCTTCAGACCCATATTGATCTTTTTTTATTGCTCTTGAATTTTATATCAGCATTCTACTTCAATATTTTAACATTTGACCCATGCCGACTTCCTGTCATTATTGATTATGGAAATCACAATCATTACACAAGATCAGACATGATTAATTCAGAAGCTCTGCATGTTGGGGAGTCTCTTCTCTAACATCAGCACACTGACTGAAAGATGGACCTCCACCGTTAACACACTTTGTAATTAGAAACAAATAATTATGCAGCCCCACTTATGATTATGAAAAAGACCCAATTCATGCCTCAGTCACACCCCACTCCTGCCTCTCATGCTCTCTCCCCTACCACCACCTCTTTTGTAAGTTGTAAAGCAAGCAGTGGTTGACAAATGACACCGGTGGAAAAGGCAGTCATTGTGCCTCAGTGTGAGAGAAGGTTTTTCTTTTTTCTCTTTCTTATTTTACTTTTCCCCTTTTTTCTACCCGGAGGGAGGAGGGAGGGAGGTAAAGAGGTGAGTGTGAATTGGTTAATGTGTTCCATTCACCAGACATTATACACAGGTTCAATAAAGCAGGAATCTGCTCTATACGCTGGGACCATTGTGCCATTGAGGGGCGGCTAAAAAGGCCTCGAACAAGCCTCCCCGGAAAAAAATAGCCCTCAGCACCACTCCAGTAGAGAACAGAATAGAAGAGGAGAGAGCAGGAGGAATCACATGTGAAATGTGGAGAAGATTGGGAGGGGGTTGAGTTTTGCACATATCGTATAGTGTTGTAATGTTGCTGAGCTGAAAATTGCAGCAGCTGTTGCCCTCAGAGTATATTACTCTGAGTAAGTACTTTTAAAAAACATAATTCTAATGTTAACAAGTTTATAAGAACACAAAAGAAACAACTACTGCAAGCTTTAGATTTTGTTTTATGTGATGAATTTCGTCTTTTTCTTTTTCTATCACAAGCCACACTCGCAGTCTTTCTGTGTCTCCCTCCTAACAAGACATCCTCTCCTCACATTAATTAAATCAAGTCTTCAGTAGGCTACTTACGCACAATTCCCCCCCTCCGGTCCTCGCCACAGACCTCTCTGATTAGGCCGGCCCCTGTCATGCATATTCACATCTCTGCCGTGACAGCCTTTTAACGAGCTCTTACCTAATCACAGGAAACAATGTTCATCCTGTTCTTTTTATTCCGTCTTTTTCCACATTTCCTTTCATGCGTCTTTGGCTTTCATCTTCCCTGATCCCCGCTGATATCAGACGGGCTTGACGGTCGGATGGAGAGAGCGATGGGAGAGACACAAGTGCGGCTCGTCCCTAAATAAACAGCAATTCAAGAAAGTGACTTGGACACAGAAGAGAAGTTCAGCTCCGCGTCCTCCCTCTCCCTCCTCCTCCTCCTCTCCTTCTTTCTCCTCCTCCTCCCCGCCTTTTTACATGTCCGATAGACAAATTGGATTAGCAGCTATTGGATTAAATGGCAAAATGGTGGGATAAGAAATGAGATGAACGTGCTGTGATCACAGCTTTTAATGTTTTTCTCTGTCTGTCTCATTCATTCTCTCTGTTATCCAAGCTTCCTCCTTCAAGGCACAGAGAGGAGACGTTTCTCTAGTGAAGACAAGTGTAGGATTTCCTGCTCCTCCAGTTACTGTATTTCATGTAATGCTTATGTAATGTTTAAACAAATATCTGTAGTTTGTAAGCAGACTGGTGGTCAAAAGGCTGCTCTATAACTGGAAGGTTCAAGTATTGACCCCTAAATTGCCCCCAGTATTGATTGATTGACTTATTTTCCTCAAAGGTGGCTAATTGCACTGGAGAAATTTATTTATATATTAGTTGAACAGCAGAAAACAAATGTTTTAAGTAATTTATTAAGCAAAAATGCCAAACAGATTCCCACGTATCAACAATCTTTTCCTGCTGGTATGCATGGCAGCTTTGGACAACAAAAGAGTTAATGTACAAAAGTATTTACTCACTAAAACTACTCCTTGCATGCATTTAGAGAGACCTAGCACAGTAGCTGTACACACTTAATTAAAAACCAGCGCAGGCCACCACCAGCAGCAGCGGCAGCAGTTTGACCACCTAAGGGTGGGTTTCATTATTCCTATCTACACTGAATGGAACGGTGGCCAAGATAGCTATCTTAATCTTATTTGGCTATAGAGGCTCACGCTGTCTTTTCACCCCGTCTTTGCCTCTCTCCGTTTCTTTTCTTTTATTTCTTACTCTCTGTGTGTCTCATAGGGATGCATGCAAACACACATTGACCCTCACTTGCCAGCCTGTCTTCGTTCCTTATGGATAACAGTCTCCCTCCACACACACACACACACACACACACACACACACACACACACTGAGCAGTTCATGTCATTGTATCCAGATTGTGTTTGTGAGACAGAGAGAGTGAAACAAGAGAAGAGGGAGACAGGCAATCAGATAGAGGGGTTGTCGAGATGTGTGTATCAGTTGTATCTTGGCTGTGTGTGTGTGGGGGTGTGTGTGTGTGTGTGAGTTGATTGTATCTTGTGTTTCTCACCATCGCAGCCACATTGATAGCTGAGGTAACACCAAACATGATATTAATGACGATAAAGTTTGCTGTAGGTAGGGAAACCCTGTGTATCTCCATCAGACATATTTCACTAATCCTTTGATGTCCTGATCAAACATTGTACCCATGCCAAACTTATTGCTCCAGTCTCAGTTGATTTTGGCCTCTTTTTATTTTAATTTTTTTTCCCGCTCTGCCCTGCTCTGTGTTGAGCACTGAGAAATGGCGTGTAAGGCAAGCAGCAAGACCCAGAATGCAACCTGCCAAACCGCCAGATGCTTTGATCCAAGATGGCCCCCTGAGAGCCAGCATGGATCCACAGCTTCTCAGAGCCAAGGCTGGATTCACAGACACAGTGTCAGCGGTGCTTGCCAGGGATATTTACACCATTTGTCTTCATACAACACAACATTCACCAGTTTTTTTTTTCTCTGTTGTTGTCACTGTTAACATATGCCATTTGGTGGGCGCGATCATTACAGAGCAGAGTGTAGATATCAGTGGGAATCAAACCCCCGACCATTTATTAGAGCCGTAATTTATGCACTGACCAACAGAGTACAGCTCTCTAGTAATCTTTTACATACATAAACTGAAACACTCCTGGCTTTTTACAATTCACTGATTGGTGACTAGAGATGGGAATTGATAAGATTTTATCGATGCCAGTGTCATTATTGATTCAGCTTATCAGTCCAGTTCTTGATTGATTTCCTTATTGATTTCTGATCATTTTTTTGTGTGGAAAAAATAGGCCTACACAGGTTTTCAGTGTCAGCGCAACCGTTTTATTGCCTTTGAGTCTGAACACAATGTAGATAATGACAGCTTTTGTTTTCTATTTATTTATTTTATTGTATTTATTTGTTTTTTGTCAAAAAAAAAATCTGCCAAGCTTGCCTGCGCAAATGTTTTTATAACAAGCAGCACTGTTGTCATCTTTCTTCATGAAATGAAGCCATGCTTTGGATTGTTTCTTCCTCTTTGCCATGACTCTTTCTTTTGGCAAGTTTCCAACGACAGTTTAACGACATTGCCTTGCAATTCACAACTGTCAGAAAAACATGCAATAAAAATAATTGATAAGCTCAGAGTCATACGATTGCGATTGATCGGACAATGTGGAACCACTCTCAAATGTAAAAGGTTCTTATTCCCATCCCTAATGTTGCCTAATTTTCCTGGTCACTTTCAGTGACATAATGAAGTTAATCAAATACACTAATTAAATTATGTAAATATTAGTGTGACTAATCATTTTAACAGTTTATCTGACAAAACTGACCATCGTCTCTGCTTCCAGCTTCACACACGTGACATTTTTCAGACTAAAGATAATCAAGTTATGAAAATAATTGTTGCAATCGTAATTAACACAGCAGTCATTGTCATTAAATACAGCAGCGACTAACTTCGATATTTTTGTTACTGTACCAATAGGTATTTTCTGAATGCCACTCCCTCTAATTTATCATGAAATATCTAATGTAAAATGTGACTAATATTTGATTTTGAGGTGTGCTGAAGAGTTTAAGCTCCCTCTTTGAAAAAAAAACTGCAGACACATCTGTCTCTTTAAGAGTCAGGTAGTATCTAGAGGTCAGAGTTCAACGCTGGAGTATGAAGGGAGGAGGATGCTGAGCAGCTGTCGAGCGTCCTGCATCACTCGTCCTCCTTTCATCCCTCCATCTCCTCCTTTCTTTCTCTGCTTTAAATCTCTCACCTGCTTGCCCTTATTCCCTCTGTCACTCCCTCCCTCTGTCCATCCCTACGCGTCCCTCATCTCTCCCTTTCTCCTTCCTTCCACCCTCCTCTCCTTCATTCTACCTTCCCTCTGACCTCCCTGCCTTTCTCTCTTTCCTTTCTCCTTTCCTTTCCCTCCCTCCCTTCGCCTCCCCTCCCTCCTTTCATAAAATGCGGCTGGTGGTTGGCTGGTAGCTGCTGGCTGGCTAGCGGTGGGGGATATAGCTTTATAATCCCCCCTCGTCTTCCAGCCCGCCTCGCCACAATGTCACAGGAGCTTAATATTTGCCATTATTATTTGCTTGTTTTATTTGACTTCGAGGCAGCACAATGACCTGTCAGCGCCGGCTTTATCCCCCCTCCGAGTGTCGTCCGTTTCAAAGTTGACTACAGTAATCCACGAGCCCCCGATTCCGCTAAATCCTGAAGCTTTCTTTCATTCGCTCGCTTCTTTTTTTTCCCCCTTCTCTCTCTCACTCTCCCGCCCTCCCCGCTCCACCCTCCTAAATGAAATTACATACATCTGCTGGCTCAGAGTATCACAAATGTCCACACACTCACCGGTGTCCGCGCACACATCCACGCGCCTGCCTTTTGTCGTCAGTGACGCAGCGGCCCAGTACTTCCTCTCCTCTGCAATGAGCAGTGGTGTGTGTGTTTGACTGGTTTTCTCTCATCCTGAGCAGCTTCATCAGTCATTTATACTCAGATTGTGATCAAATTCAGGTTCCCATAAAGCACCAAACCTGTTGTTTTTAAGTTTGTAGTCTTACAATAGAAGTATGAGTAGAATGAGCTGTAAACACTACTTCACTCATGTTTGCATCTGTCAAAAAGAAGGAGTGCAAAAGCCTCATTTTAGAGATAATAAATTAAAGAAATTACCTCAGGAAAGCTTTCTACATAGAAAAGAATGATGTTTTTCTTCCATTGTACAGTGCGTCTTATTATTCAGAGGGCCTCCAATTAATAAATAAGTGGTATGAAATGTCTTCTTAGTGTTAATTCTGTTATGATGGCTGTCGTAGCTTCCCAGCTATTAAACCTTCCTCTTGAGAAAAAAAACAAACAGCAAGAGATAATAACATAAGCCTTAAGACGATCTTACATCTCGCGTCCTCTGTTTTTATCCATTTCTTCTCTTCACAGAAGCACTGAGTGTCAGATTAATGCTGCTGTCGCTGTTTAAATGGCCTCCAGTGCCACAAAGCTTATATCCCAATGCTAGACATAAACAGCGCTGAGTGAGCTGACCACAGCGCAAAGTTTATTTATACAGCAACATGGAGAAAGAAAGAAAAATTAAACAGCAAATCAGAAGCAAACAATTTTAATTTGATAGTATTTTGTGACAGTTTACATGTCAGCTGAAGCCAAAACACTGACATGTGTCTACATCTCGTCATGTGGAAAGACTTCTTCATCTAATTATGCACGATTCCATATCAGTTTTGCATTTTAAGTAGTTGTAGGAGAATGTTAATAACATATTATACATTTAAAGGTCAGAATCTGTCACTTTAACTACATAAATTAGACGTAAATTAATATAAGTTATTTAAGATTTTGTCTTGTTATTAAACCAGCGTTTTTCTGTTGTCAGCTGGTCATAATTGATAATAAAAGCTTGTAAAAAAAAAAAAGCATTTAACACCACCAGAAAACTTAAATAACTCCAATATAATGCTAGTCTCTGCATTGAAAGACAGTAAGTCGCAAAGCTGCCATAAAATAACTCCCTAGTAACTGGTCTTCAAATCACTGAAATCATCATGATCGTCTGATTTCACTTCACTGAGGCAGCCAAAACACACGGCTCCTCTTCCTGTCTTTACTCCAGGTCAAACACAAGCGATGGAGGCCATTCTCGTGGCGAACATTTGAAGCTCTCCATTCAGTGTGCTTTGTCCATATCAGTTTTTCACATCCTATTGTACCCTGTAAGTAAGTTACAGCATAGAGCTCTAGCCCCAGGCGTGGGCGAAGCTTACATTAGCCATGCATCTGAGCCTTGCTAGCTCTCCTGCGTGTCGGGCAGGTATTACACTAAGCGAGAGTACCAGAGATGTGTGGTTTTTTTTTGAAGGCCCGCTGAGTGATTGGTGGGATATGTATTGCCCTACAGTGAGAGGCTCCACTCTGTAAAGGCGCTCGACGGTAATCGCTGAGTTAATCCCGCCCCGGTTGAAGCTGTATTGACGTTGTGAAGACATGGTGTGAAGTATGTGAATGTTTACACAAGGAACATAAGCGAGAGCAGTGTATTTACA
Organism: Epinephelus cyanopodus; assembly: GCA_026686955.1. Taxonomy (NCBI): domain Eukaryota; kingdom Metazoa; phylum Chordata; class Actinopteri; order Perciformes; family Serranidae; genus Epinephelus; species Epinephelus cyanopodus. The sequence continues at coordinate 30,603,939 of CM048930.1, forward strand.
CACACACACACACACACACACACACACACACACACACACACAAATACCTGGTGGACATACTGACTCTGCAGTGGCAAAAAGATTTGACTGAATCATTTATCTGCATCATCTCTTTCATGTGTGTATGTTTGTATACACTGTGCGCTTTGATTTCATAATTTAAAGACACAGAGGAAGACAGAAAATGACCATCTCACTCTACTGTAACCTCGTGTTATTGTTTCCTATTTTAGCTTTGTCTCTTTTAACACCTGTCTTTTGGAAACAACCGAGGAATAAATATTTACAGCTTATTGAAACGGTGTACTATCATGTATTTAATTGTGCTCGTTTTTCTGTTTGTGTGCATTTTCCAGGCAACAACAAGGAGGAGGAGGAGTCCATGATGCAGGAGTGGTTCATGTTGGTCAACAAGAAGAACGCACTCATCAGACGACAGAACCAGCTCTCTCTGCTGTATGTATCTCAGATGTTGACTGTTGTTCTGTCTGTTGACAAATTAACACTAAATCCACAATGCTCGTTAGCACCTGTTTGTTTAACTCCTTTTTTTTCATGCCCTGAGAACAGGATTCCTACGCGGTGTGGGAAAGTATGGGATTCAAGTAATTTGTAGCTCTGGATATGTGTGGAAAAAAGCAAAAGTTTGGGAAAATATTTGTGTTTTTAGACTATTGCCCCCTCTCTGTTTCAAAAATATGGAATTCGGAATTTCTAAAAAAGGGTTCATCATACATGCAGAGTGTTTTTCATGGCACTGTGTGAATCAGTCAGGCCAGAGGAAGCAGAGGAACAAGGCATTAAGTATGGTGTGCAACTGAACGCATCATAACTGAACCAAATCCTGTACATATGTACATAGCATCACAAATAACCAAATATTAAACTTGTCTAAACATTTATATGTTACGTATGTTGATGTAGCTTTAAGTAAAGTAAACAGACTGTCTTTTACTGCCTTAGGAAACCTTTATGGCCGTGTTTATCGTCGTTTCCGTGGACACAGTAAATAAACAAGGCCACACAGATGCTGTGAAATTTAAATAATGAACTTTTTTAACTCATTTTGATTCCTGTTCAAAAAAGACACAAATATGTGGGGCAACAATAATATAATGTTACTTATACGTTAAGGTAAAATAATATGAGTGTAGGTAGCACTGGTGAGATTACTTCCTCTTTGGGCAGTGATGAACTTCTCTGGATTTGGTGTTGGTTAATTTATGAGCTAAAGCACCTGTCTTGAATCTTTTATCGGTTATTTATAGTCAGGTTGGATGTTAAAACTATGTATTTACAAGATAAACATCTATCTGTTTGTAGTCAGATGTCAAATGGTCTGAAAAATCTACAGAGGAGTCAGGAAGTTTGAGTCTGGGAAAGTATGGGATACCAAAATAGATTTGCAGGAGCCCCATGAGGAGGACTAAAACCTGGAAACATCCCACTTGTATTGGAGCATTAGATCAAACTAGTCGCAGCTGCACGGGATGGGATTGTACTCTCCACTCCATTCTCCCTCTCTGTCTATCCGCTCATTGATTTACATGTGGACGGGATATGAAATCAATAGAAATGTGGCGATCATCACTCTATCGCTAGTCTCTTTGTATGTGGTCAGCTGCGACAGGTGGAGAGACACACGCGCACACACACGCTGCCTTTTTTTCTTCATTTGCGGCTGTTGGGATTTCAAAGTGTGCGAGCGGAGGAGAGATTGAAGTATTCATAATCACATTATATCGTGGGAAAGGGGAGGCTTTTAAAGTGGCCAATTGACAGAAGGGCTGATTATTAGCCCTTTCTGTTCTCTCTTTGTGGAGGCGAAGAAGAAAAGGCGCCTGTGAAGGACAAATTCTATTAGGGACCGAATAAGCTCATTTTTTAATATGGCTGAAAGAGGAAAGAATTTAATTTGTGCTGCATACACACACATACACACCACATATACTCATGCATACACACATGTAGACCACACAGACGCATGGCATGTTTGTAGATTCACATTTATTTCATTGTCTTTTTCATTTCTTTCGTTTCTCTCTTTCTTTATTTTCCTCACACACACACACTCACACACATTTACCCAGGGCTGTGTGAGGCGCAGTATGTGTATCAGTTATGTGCAGTAGATTAATGCGAAGCCGGAGAAGGTCCAGGCGAGTCGCTGAATCGATGTTTATTGCAGGTTTCTTTAAGTGCTTAATGATTTAGTCATTAACATATTGATGAACTTTGTTGTGTGTGTGTTTTTTTCCTCTCTTCTCTCTCGCTCTCTCTTTCTAACTTGCCACAGGGAGAAAGAGCACGATCTGGAGAGACGCTTCGAACTGCTGAACAGAGAGCTGAGAGCCATGCTGGCCATTGAGGGTACGACACACACACACACACACACACACACACACACACACACACACACACACACGGGAGGTCTTGGGATTTAATATGGTGTCTGCAGGTGTCAGACAGTAGAGTTATGACATCTCTCATCTCTGTTTTATTGACAAAATCTTACTTTCAAGGTTTAATTTCTCAACTTTGTGTCATTAGATTTATTTCGACAACCAAATGATTCCATATAGATTAATTTAGAGTTGCTGCTGATGTAGAATAATCTTCCAGATTATACTACTGATTGCAAACCTCTTGAGTCACTTTTAATATTATAGTAGAGTAGAACATCCGTTGATGTTGTTTTACCCGACAAAATGGCTACCAGATAAGACACACAGCAACAGTTGGAGTTTATTATTTATTTCATGGTGATAAATGGAAGGCAAAGCTGCTGTTGATCCATGTTTCTCCTCTTGTATGGTTTTCATGAGCTTTTCTTGTCCGGCTGTTGGCCAGCCTTCATCGAGAGCCTGAAGCAGGATGATTTGAATTCTGCGTCGGCTTCTTGATGAGGATTAAGATGCGAGCTTGTGAGGGATTTCACTCCCTGATACTTGATCAATGCTATCTGTTTCCTAGCTAGACCCCGACTAGCCGATGCCTGATTTGAAATCCAGCCGCAGCCGCATTGAGAGACGGTTTGCGAGGTTAAAAAAAACAAAAACAGATGCAGTTATATTATTGAAAGCTTGTTAACTATACCGCAGCCAGAGAAGCAGCCATTGTGTCGTATCAAAGTTGTCAGGGGGCCAGGGAAGTTTAATCCCCTTCGACTGCGTCCTCTTTGGCAAAATGAACCTTTTGCCAATCAATGCTAATTGATTTTGCCATTCGACATTGACCACCACCGCCACCCCCTTCCCCACCCCACCCCATTCTCCTCACAGCCTTCGCACACCCATTGTAATTTCACCGGGCACCTGATAAGCTACCTGGTCCATAATAAATCAATTGTAATTAGCAAGAAAGGAGGCAGGGAGGAGGTTGAGGGGAGCAGACATGCGTAGCCAAGCAGGAGCTGCAGACGGCGCCACGCTGCCTGTGTCCAGGTTGATTTCTTCTGTCTTCGCACAGCCATTTTATTTATTTATATTTATCGAGCCGCAGTGTGTCCGCAAGTCGAGTCAAATGGGAGGATTTCATTTTTTATGGTTCATGTGTCCATGGATGTTTGTGTGTGTGTCCTTTTGTCTCTTCGTCATCCTTTTTATGTGTGTGTAAGTGTCTGTCGGTTTCCTGTTGCCTCTGTGAGAGCATATTTCTTCATATATAGGATGTGCATCGTGTGTCTGCCTTCTCTGCTGTGTGAGTGTGTGTGTGGAGGTGAGAGAGCAGAGATAGTGTGTGAGGTGAGGTGGAGAGGTGGTGTGTGTCGTGTCACCGCGCTCCTCTCTGCCTTCATGTGGACTTGTTGGATTTGCAGCTGACTAACTTATCAGCCGGCCTTATTTTCCTCCCTAAGGGAGGCACTTAACATTCACAGGCTCTACCTTTCTGTAGCAGCCACAGATAGTTCTGAGCTGCTGGGGAGGTGTGTGTGTGTGTGTGTGTGTGTGTGTGTGTGTGTGTGCGTGTGTGTTGGTGTTGGTGTGTGTGAGGGAGGATCTGTTGGTCTGTTTGTCTCCATCTGTGTGTTTACATCTCACAGGTGTGTTTGTGTGTCCACCTGTGTGTCTGTCTTTATGTGTTTATGTGTACGTGTGTGTGTGTGTGTGTGTGTGTGTGTGTGTGTGTATTTGTGACCGTGTCTGTGTGTCTGTGTATGTGTGTGTGCTTGCTGCCCAGCTCCCCAGCTCTTATTTGGTGCTTGGGCAGGTCCATTGAGCGATGGTCGGGCGTGCGAGTAATTGCTGATTTGGTTGGCCAGTCGATGACAGAGAGAGAGAGAGATGCACTGTGAGTCAGAGCAGAGAGGAGAAAAAAAACACACATCACTGAGATACACCTGCCCTGACACACACACCTGCTGAGAAAAATATATACCTGCAACGATACACACACACACCACTCTCCCTCTATCTCTTCCTCTCAGTCGCCCCATGTAGTTACATCTTGGACCTCAGTCTTCATCTACACACGCACAATCTGTGTGCGCCACAGCTAACTGGCTAACAGTGTAACAGTTTCTAAATATGTCTATAGAGTAAACTGGCTTATGTTATAAACTGACATAAAGATAAATCTTAAAGATAGTCTGTATTTATCAGTGTAAATAATTTAGATTTTAGAGATTAAAGTAACTGCCAGCTGGGTTTGGCGGCTCAGCCCAGTCTCTGTTTGATGCTGCAGACTGGAACAGAGAAAGAGAGCAAAAAAAAAAAAAAAAAAGTTTGACTCATGACGTGTTATTCTACATTTGTATTGCTGACTTGAGCTGCATGACACTCAGACACATGAGAGGGAGGATGAGAGGACGAGAGGAAGAAAGACTAAAGTGCTTTGAGGTGGAAAGAGGAGTCAGGAGGAGAGGATTCCTCTGAAATCAACTCTGAAGCTGATATTCTGCTAAAGAACAAATTCCTCAAAACTTTTCTTAGATTTTTTTCCCCCTTTTCATGACTTAGAAGATCTTAACAGTCATTTTTGGTGTCATGATAAAACACACATTTCAAACACCTATAGAAGTCGCAGAGGGGGAAGGAAATATAGAGGGGGATACTTCAGAGGTGGAGGTGCAGCAGAGAGGAAGTTATAATCTTAAATTTATTGCTGTATAACATTTCATGATTACTAGATGGCAGCAATTATTCTTATAATTTGGGGTGTTATGTTGCTGCAGTTTTGACCCCAACAATCAGCATCAACTACAGTAGAGATGAAACAGAGGTTTAACATAACAAATAGGGCCAGAAAAAGTGACATCCCATAATAGTCAGAGTTCCCACGCATCCCACCTTGTTCCAGGTGTGAATATAACACGGCTACTCTGCCTTGCCGTTCTTTTAAAACTTCTGAGCATCACAGTCTGAATAAGAGAGGAAAGAAGTTGATGTTTCTCCAACATTATGATGCTTTAAGTTTTCTGAGTTTGATTAAATGTGCAGCTGTTGCAGAATAAAACAGTTGGGGACGGGTGGAGGCCACCGGGCCGGCGTTGATGTTGTTTATGAGCATGCTCAGTGATAACCACCTCCCTTGTAAACTCCTTGGTGTGATGCCAGGCGGGAAAATGCCATCTGTATGCCACACTCTCATCTCCCTGCCACAAAATTGATCCACTATGCCCTCTTTATCTGCTTACCGATTCACACCTATGTATGCACACACACAAAACTGTGTCTTGGCTCCCTTCGAGGGCCTGTGTGTGTGTGTGTATGTGTGTGTGTGTGCGCGCATGTTTTAAAGTGGACGCCCTCTCGCCATCTAAAAGGGATTTATGCATAGCCGGGTCCCAGAGTTTTTCCTGTTACGGTTTGATATGATAAGCTTTTTTATATGGTTAAAATCAATATGTAATCCTATGCAGGAGCTTATCCCTCTCCACACCCCCGACACACACACATAAACACACACACACACTTCCCATTTGTAAATCTATTTGGGCTTTGTAACACATCGGGGCGGCGCGCTACAGACCCTGATTGATTAGGTGCACTGTGGAATCCTATCACATGGGCGACTTTTGATGATGTCGCCAACTCTTTCAGGGTTGCTAGTTGACTGGAACCGCCGATAACAAGTAGCTTCGTTCCACGAGTTGTCGGACTTGAGTTTTTAGCAAAATAACATCATTTTTTTAAAGTTATTTATTTGCAGTGAGCATGTTGGTGGGGCTTCGTTCAGGTGGCACAAAAACCGAAGATAAAGCACTTTAAATGTTCAAATTCTCATCACTCCCCCAGAAGATGTGACTCTAAGTGTTTTCCAAGTGCCTCCTGTAGTGTGGCTAACGTGATATTATATGCTGGTTATTGTGACATATGGTGGAACAGATGTGCACTTTGTTTTAGATTCAGGCTTTAGTTTCTGGATCGTCTGGATCTGCCTGTTATAAAAAGTTAGAAGTGGGTTTCTTGCTCTCTCAGTGTCACTTGTTCAAGAGCTGCACTGTCTCTTGAAATTTTCAGTTTATGAGTTAGGAGAACACGACAAAGAGTTTTTAAGTTGTTGTCTGTAAACTTAAGCATCCTAGAATTAGACAGCAAAGCTGGTGATGCTCTGTATTTTTTTATTGTTACAAATCCAATGAAAATATCAAAACTAACACTGCCTCAGTCGCTGACCCTGTCTGCAGCTTTCAGCCCCGAGCCCATTTCTTCCTACTGAAGACAAATCTTTAATCAGGTTGAAGATATTTACTAAAAAAAAAGCTGAGCCAGTCCAGTCGCCAGAAGATGTTGGTGTTCACTTGTTTCTCAAATGAATGACTTTATTTCAAACCAAAAATATATTTAAAAAAAAACATAATAAAAAACAAACAAGACAAAAATAACAAAGTCCGAAAAACTTCCATGTCCCTACTCCTGTCTTACATTTCTTCTTTTAACTCGTATATTATTTCAACAAATTGCCATGTTTATTTACAACTAATATACAACTATCCCGTCTATTTACCAACCAATTAAATAAATAAATAAGTTATAAACCCACTTTATTTACAGTCCAAGTACCACCCAATGTTATAAAATAGATAGGCACTCCTCTAACACAACCTTTCCTCTTCTATATATCTACCAGAAATATCTTATGCATCATTTCAACGTTTCTAAAGTGACGTAGTATATGAGCCAACGGACAGGATGGTGGATGGTGTGACACTTTTGCGAAACGCCTGTGAAGCTGCAGACCACTGTTTGAGACCAACAAACAACAAAACCAGTTGTGTTTTAGCAACCTGTTGCTGTGGTCCCAGTGGCTTTTTAGTCTCCAAACGTGGGTGTTTTGGAGCGACACATCAGTGGGGATTTGGTGTTTTAAGCTAAAACACAATCTCTTCCAAACCATATGCAAGTGTTTTTTGTGCCTAAACCTAACCACATGTTGACCCCAGCGTTGTTGAAACATAAAGTGTCAATGTATCCACAAATGTGTCATCTGTGTTTGTGTGCAGAAATGTACAATGCCAACATTTTTAGTGGCGATTAAGTCGGCCGAAAACTGTAATTTGTCACAAACGTTACCGAAACAGGAGTGAAGTGTGAATTCTTCGGGACTATTTAGTGCCGCAGATTCAAACACATTTGGTTCACTAGTGAGAATACACAGCAGCTGGACGGTGTATGTGGGACTGACTCAAAGTGCCCATGTTTATTGCAATGAAGGAACATGTCACCTGGTGCGACAGTGTGGCTGATTGATGTGTTTTAAATGAACAACTGTGGAGCTCTGTGGCACAGGAGGAAGATATATCAGACAGTACTTGTTAGTAGAATCAATTTAAGAAAAATATAATCACTGTTTTTAGGTCAGCACTGGATTAAATTTCAAAATGGATCTGTTCCTCCAGTTTTTATCATGAATCAGATCGCCAGTTTTCAGTGTTTGCGTGTGACGTAACAGAGGATCAAATCTCCTGGCTGCTGTTGAGATAGTTTGTATTTATCAGCCTGTCGACTTTCTTCTCCTCTGGTGACACTTTTTGTCTCTTGACTCCACTTGGACTTCGGCCAAAACCAGCTTTCGGAGGCCTTTTTACACACGAACAAGAGGTAGAGCGAGCAGAGCAGAGAGGACGAGAAGAAGAGAAATGAAGGGGGGGGATAAGTTTGCAGTCGTCCCAAAGTCTCCAGAGAACGTTCTGTCTCCGCACATGAAGCTGTGGATCAAATCCTTTTGATGTCACATTGTTGTGTGTGTGAGACAGGAAGTGAGAGAGAGAGAGAGACGGAGAGATGGATGCACGTCAGACGGCCTCTCCTCGCTTTGAGAGAACGGGGCTTTGGACCAGTTTGCTCTCTTGAATAAATTTAGCGTCGGAGAGACCGGGCGGAGGAGGGGTTCATGGGGGATTTGAACCAGCGCATTCTTGTGTGCCTTGTGCAGACTCACATGGTTACCGTTGGCATGCACGGCGAGGGTTATCTGAATACGCACCCACCATGTGAGTTGTACACACTCCTCCAAGTCTCTAACCTCTCTCTCTCTCTCTCTCTCTCTCTCTCTCTCTCTCTCTCTCTCTCTCTCATGGGGGAGGCGGGGTTTACGTGGAGGGGGGGTTTGTGAGTGGCTGCAGGGTGTTTTGTTTGTTCCTGGGTGTCTGGTTACCCAGCCTGCCCTGCTCTGGTGTTGCCTGGTCACGTCTCTCATCGGCTCTCTTTATTGTTTACCTTCCTAATGAGGGGGGCGGGACTCTGCGACATGTGATTGACAGCAGTGTGCTCGCCCCCCTGTAACCCCCCCACCCCCCACCCCTCAACCAGGACTTTGGCTTTTTGGCTGAGATGTGCTCTGAAGGATAAGGAGGGCAGGATCAAGAGGGAATTTTTTTTTTTTACATACCTCTCTGTGTTTTTGTGGGAAGTTTTTTTTTTTTCCCTTCCTGAGCCCTCCTCTTGTGGGCCGGCCTTCTCAACAGCGAGAGGGAAAGAGGGGGATTGTGGGAGAGTGTGGAGTTATGGTGGACATGGATAACACACACATTCCTGTCTCACAATTATCTGAAGATGATGACTCACATGATGACTCATCTGTTTCTACACTCGATATAAATCATCTCCATCCCAAATTAACCTCTGGTTTAAAAAAAGAAACACTCCTCAGCTGCAGGTTCGGACATATTTGACGGTTATTATAAAGTATTTGTCGAGTCCTCCACAAATCCCGAGGAGAGCAAATTTGCTTTCCTGAGAAAAAACGAAGAATGAGGGAGGGAAAGGAAGAGAGGAACGCAGAGAGCCAAATATTGGGACTGTGTTCATTTCGCTCTGTGGTTGACTTCAAAGGGACGAGCGGGGCCAATGAAGAGAGCGCAGACCTTTCAGGACAAACACACTGGGCCCAGCGTGACACACACACACACACTCACACTCACACAGCCTGACTGCCGCAATTTGACTCAATGAGGAGGGGGGGAATATTTATTTTTAATAAAGCCACACTTATTTTGGGAGTGACATTTTACAACATTCCTTTTATTCTGGAATCAATAGGCAGTTAAATATTGATAGAGGGGTGAAGTTGCCTACGCGCCACAGAAGTTGCACACGTCTCAGCTGTGTTTGAATTCTCTCTGGGATGGAGCGGATTTTTTTTTTTTAATATGAAACGATGGAGGGCTTTCGAGGGGACACGTTCTCACTCTGAGCCGAGGAGTAGTTGGAGATTTCCTGTCTTTCCTTTAGCTGCTGGACAGTGCGGAAAATCTGCAGAGAGGTTTTATTGGTCAGCCTGAGATGTTTGTGTATCTGAACGTGTTTCAGTTGGACTCAAAATAAAACCGCATTTTGTTGCCCTGGTGATCTGAGCTGTAGCAAAGCTGATTTTGTGTAAAGCACAATTACTCAATAATTAGATGCTGGATTGTTTAAATTTTACAAAATGATTTGTCATGATGTTGCTGTTTAAGCAGTGTTGGTGTTTGGGGGTGAGTTTTGGTGCTGATGGAGGGAGGGAGGGAGGAGCGCTGCCCCAGTGAATGTGGAGCCAAGGGCGCCAGGCGGATATTTGAGCCCCAGGGGGAGTGAGTGCTCTCCTGTGGGCAGCCCCCCTCCCCTCCAGGGAGAGGCTGAGGGGATTTGGATCGGGGTCCCACCTGGACCCTGTGGGGCCCTGTGGGGCCCCTTCCTGCAAAGACCCCGGAGACTGAGAGAGGAGAGTCAGGGGCCTGTTTGTTTGTTTATTTAGCGGAGGAACAAACTGTCTTTGACTTTTAGATGTTTGTATTTATTTAGATGCTTTTATGAAAGATTTCGGATCTTTGAGTGTTTTTAAATTTTAAACTAAGAGAAAGCAGGAACATAATTTCACTCAATCTTTATCTAAGATTACTTTACTAAACTTTAACCTCAAATATCAGCCACAAAACTTGAATAATTTCAAATTTATTTTTGCCTAAAATACAAATTAGTAAGAATGCAGCATACAATGTGGCTGTCGCTTTTAATAGGGCATGATTTGTGAATGTAAAGCAAAGTCATCAGCGTTTTTGAAATTCTGATTGAGGACTTTATACGAGCAGCATTTTCCCACGGGGACTGGACTCCTCATATATCTGTGTGTGCATCATACGGCCGCAGATTAACATGACAATATCTTCAAGTGTGTTTGCTCGGGTCAACATACGTCACTGTGAACACACACACACACACACACGCACACAACCTGACGGAGTGTGTTTCCACGTCATGTCTACACAATCGTCCGTACATGGACGTGGTCTCGGTCTCTACGCAGCCCAGCAGGTTAATAAGAAGATGCACTTTTACCAAAGTGTCCACCTGTCCATCACGTTGAGGATCTGTAGTCCTTTACTGAGGCTCAGTTACCTGATGAAGAGCTGGAAACAAGTGAAGCTGCGTCCACAGATTTAAAAACAGTTTCACTAGAGGAGCTCAGGAGGAACATTTCTATTCCAGGTAACTCTCTAGAAATGTTTTCACTCATGAGGTCGTCCATGAGTCACAAGTTCCTGGTGGGACAAAAAACTGAGGTTTTCATCCATGTGACAAAGTGTGTTGATGTTTGTTAGTCCTCCGTGTCTCCTGGTCTGAAGGAGTGTGTTCCTCTGGTGTCGTTGCAGACTGGCAGAAGACGGAGGCCCAGAAGAGACGAGAGCAGCTGCTGTTGGATGAGCTGGTCATACTGGTCAACAAACGAGACGCGCTGGTCAGGGACCTGGACGCCCAGGAGAAACAGTGAGTTACCACACAATCCTCCAACACCACACACACACACACACACACACACACACACACACACAGGACAAGTCTCAGTCTAAAACATTAATGTAAACTCTGGGAACATCCCACCCCTGTTTGGTGAGTCAGTGCGAGAGCGTCTGCTGCCTATCTGTACGTTTCCAGAGCTCCCTCAGAAACTGTAGTGAACACATCGCAGGGCATGTTGCATTCCAGCCGGCCTGCAGTCATCCTGCATGCACGGCAGCAGCAGCAGCAGCAGCACACCTGCATGGGCGGGATCCTTTCCAGATTGGCGGCACCGCCCGCCAACAGGGTGCCAGGCGGGTGAAAGGTCGGAGCTCGGCCCCTGGCGCTAGGCCACTCCACAGGCGGCACGGCGACAGTTGCCTCAGCACTGACTGTGTTACCTCTGTGTGTGTGTGTGTGTGTGTGTGTGTGTGTGTGTGTGTGTGTGTGTGTGTGTGTATTCTACCTCCTCCCTGCTTCCCCTGACACATCTGACCTTTTGACCTCTGCCCTCCGCAGGGCCGAGGAGGAGGACGAGCACCTGGAGAGGACGCTGGAGCAGAACAAAGGAAAGATGGCCAAGAAGGAGGAGAAGTGTGTGCTTCAATGATTGTCATTTCAGAAAAACACAACCAACAAATGTAGCCGATAAAAGAAATGTACCATTATTATAATTATTATTATGAATATTATTATGATTATTATTGGATAGTAGCTTTCCTAGATATTTCTATCAGTTACTGGAATCCTGATGTGGTTGTTGTTTTGGTCAAATTAACCGCAGAGACGGGGCTGATCTCAGAGGCCCTGCGATGCCTTTGCACCAACTTTATACTGACTCAAACTGTCCCACTTATATACGATATTTTTTATTTGAATTCTCATTTTCTTTACCAGGAACGGTACTTTGTGTATGTAATATTAATATGTAAGAGACACGAGCAGTGCAAATCCTGTGTGACATTTGCATGTACTGATGCAGCAGCACAGCCTCCTCTGTCTGAATGTGGAGACCAGTCGGTTTGAGGTACAGCACAACTGGGTTTAATGGGGGGAATGTTTTTTTCTCATCACGTTGAGAAGATGACGTTTCAGTTGGACTTTTAAAAGGAGAAAAAAAAAAGAGTCGTTATAATATCAGTCTTGTCAAGCTACTTCATTACTTGACTGTGTGTCTTTTAATTATTTCATTTTAGAGTTTTTACTTGTAAGATATCTTAAAGGGGGGGACGCATTCATAAATCTTGCATAAATCTTAACTTTCCTATTGCTTTTTTTAAATTGTCTTGGCTTGAAAGCAGTTTACCAAAAGAAAGACCATGTTTAAAAAAAAATATATCTCATGTTGTATATTTTCATCACTGCTCTGACCAATAGCTTCCAAAATCCTCTCTTGTTTTATTGTCAGGATTCATGCAGTCAGAAACAAAAAAATATATATATTATTTATTGCCGTTTGTCCTTTTAAGCTGCTTGTAAGTGAACCTACCATCACGTTTCATGTGCGTTTTTTTTTGCTCAACAACTTTTTGGTTTCTATTTATTGTATTCTGAAGAAGAGAAATATGCTTCCACGTGCATCACTTAGAGCTCCACATCTGGTGCAGTTGTCCTTTACGTGTTGAACATTTATCTGTTTATTTATTCCAGTGTCATAACCCAAGTCTTCAATAATAAAGTCCTTATGATTTCATACTCCACAGAGGCAGCGTGTGGCGTGTTTTTAACTCTTCATTTTAAAGCTGCAGGTGTTTAATTTGCACGCATTTTCTAATTATTTTAATATTTAAACATGGAGTTTTAATGCATTTGTCGCTCTAAAGTGTGTTATTTATATTTATATAATTGCACACACACTTCTAAAACTTGTAATCCCAACACTTTCAATCATTTCACCTCCAATCCCACATGATCCAGACCGTATTCCTGATCTCTCTCTTTCCACACAACAAAAACTTATTGAAATGCATGCACGCCTTTGGCTGCAGCGCTGCACATAAGTGGCCCCTATCACTGCATTCACCAGCGAGCGTTGCGTTTAGCAATGCTTATTATTCGGCGCTCTGTTCAATTCCCCTGCGACTTGTGCGTGTTTATAAATTAAAATTGGCGTTCGGGTTTTTGTTTGAGGTCGTTGCTGAGCAGGTTCCTCCGAGGAAGATTAGAGAAATCACTTTGTACCGAGCAGATGTTTTTTTTTCCTCCTCTCCCTCTCTGTGTTTCTCTCTGGGCCGCTTCTGTGCGCGCTGGAGACGGAGGGCAGAGCTGCAGAGGCTCGGTCACCCGCAACCAGAGATGGAGATGGAAATAAAAACTGGAAAACTATCCATATTAATTTTCAGATGTAGAAAAATTACATTTAACCACTTTATAATTCCCCCAGCAGCAGTTTCCTGGACGCACACTGGTGTCAAACTAAAATAAAAGTGGAAAATGTCCCTGCAGTAAGGAGCAGGATGTCTGTGGTTGAACCCTCCACACCATCCCTGCAGGCAGCCTCCCATCCCCGATTAAAGCAGGGAAATAGGTTGTGACAGCAGACGTCCTCCCCGGCCTTTCTAATACTTTCAAATTAATTTGCTGATTCGTTTCTTCTCTGCTTGGGACCGACTGTACGTGCACATTACGCACTCCACGTCCCCCGAGGCGCTTTGTTTTAGTTTGTATTATAGCGCGTTTATCACGGGGGTCTGTGATCTGCACAGTAAAAAGCAAAGAGCCAAAACGGTGAAGGACGTTTCGCTCGGTGCCGTGTGGTGTGTGTCTCTGTGAGTGAGTGTGTGTGTGTGTGAGGCAGAAAGTGTGTGTGGGAAAACCTTAAAAATTATTCACAATGCCTGTCACATGTGCATGGATTTAAACCTGTTATGTGAATATTTTAAATATGCTCTGTGTTGTTTTAAAAGCTGGATGATTCTAGAAAATTTCATGCGTAAAACTCAAGTTTAGTTCCTGAATTTGACCAAAAGTTTCCATGTTTCTTCCGCTGAACAACAGAATCAAATCAACAGCAGGTTAAAAGCAGGCCTAAAGAAACAAATATCAGATCATATATCTAATATTTTAACATATTCAATACATTTGTTTGGCATTAAAAAAGATTAAAATGACAGATAGAGTCGTGTCTTACCTCCGCAGCATCACCCGGGTGTCATTAATGTTCCTGCTGGAGCAGAAGGAGTCAAAAACATTTGGAGTCAGTTTCCTATTTTTCAGTGAATAAGAGCGACGCGCTGCGTAAAAGGCGGCGGCGCCTCGGCGCTGCTGTGCAGCTGAGGATCCTTCAGCTGAATGGATTATCTCCTGAGCTTTGATGTCTCCTGGCCTCACCTCACAGGTGCTGAGCGCCGCTCGGCCCTCTGCTTTACTTCCTTTCCCCGCCGCCGTCCAAAAAACTGCACCTGAGGGAGCCCGGGTCTCTGCGTGCAGCGCCGGGGCTCCTACAGCACTGTGTTTTATGCATCATCGTTTTAATAAGCACCGACAACATCCCCGCAGATCCCCGCTTCCAATCCTGCCGGCTGAAGGGACAAAACTTTTCCCCCTCCTCTCCTCGCCGCCTAATCCCAGGCTTTACCAGCTCAGCATTAAGAAAATTCAACTGCAATTTGGGATTAGACAAAATACTCTTATTACAAAAGGTTGGTGCAACTTGATAACTTGATACTTGTTCAGGGGTTTATCTCGGGGTCTTACTCACATCGAGAGAGGAGGAAAAAAACAAGAAATGTAGGGGAAATGTCAGAATAACCCGACTCTTTTGTGTTGTGAGGGCCATATTTGTTGAATGGCCTTTTTGCATAATTTAACGGGAGCCTGTGTGCGTTTGTGTGTGCGCGCAGAGGAGAGGAGGGGTGATGGTATTTCGGTCAGACCCTCCGCGGGCCCTCTGACTGCTCGGACTTCAGATGTGGTGGAAATAAAAAGGTGCGTAAAAGTGTTTGACCTCCAGTCAGCAGCCGGGCAACACAAACCCAAATCAATTAACCCCCCCTCCCCAAAAACATGTCGCATCTCCTCTCCGTGCATCTCCTCTCCTCATATCACCACCTCATTCATACATTTGAACGTGCGTAAAAACATGCACTTTATTCGTGTATGCTGAGGTGCGTTCAGGCGCCCTTTCCCTCCACTGTGCTCCTGCCTGCATCACTACAGGCCTCCGCACACAACCTCCAACATCACTTTGTTCCTCTTTTTTTTGACCATTGATGTCTAAGTTTCTCTGTCAAAGTGCTCTCGTCGATGACTTTTAAGTCTTTTAAGGCCTCCACTTTGATACTCCTCCTCCTCCTCACACACACACACACACACACACACGCACGTAAAAATGTAATTTCCATCCCTGCAGCTTCTCTCTGAACATTAGCTCGCTTTCAGCCCGGGCCCTCATTTACAGAAGTTGCAGAGATCCACAAAAGGATAGCTCGAGCTGAGCTGCTGCATCCCCGCGACCCTCACTGACACCCGGGCTAAAAAACACAGCAAAGAAAATACTGTTTGTTTTGTGTGTGATGGGTTAAAAACACATTTAAAAAAAAAAAACACCGACATATAAAGTGCAGGATTTGATTCAGTGACCGCAGCTTTTTGGTGCTGATTTTTCTTCTTCTGCGGATTCTTCTTTTTCCTCCGCAGTGAGTTTGAGGTCTATCCCTATTAAACTTTACGTCAACCATCCTCAAATGTAATTCTAAATGGGGATTAGACCTCATTAATATTCATGAGGACTGGTGTGTGTGTGGAGAGGGAGAGGAGGGGGTGTATCACAATAAAATCAAAATGGATAAATTTAACTTCTTTCCTCCTTTTTTTGTTATTTCTCACGTTCAGTTTTTGGAGGGTGAGAAATATCACAGAGGAATTAACGGTAATAATAAAAGTATTAATAATTTTAAAAAGCAGCTGAGGCTTCCCGGCCTGTCGGGAAATGTGTTTAGTGGTGAAAATGCGGCTTTCTGTCAAACTAAACACCCTGTCAAACATTTTAAGCCTCACAAAAAACATTTTCCATCACTGGAAACATTTGAAATCATAATTTTTATTTCATTTAACAAAAAAATAATGTATTTGAGGAATAAGACACCGTGTGATTCAAGAAAGCTAAAAACTGACAGATTATTTAGAGGAAAATATTTTTTAATGGAGGAAAAGTGCAGATTTTATTTTATTTTTTGACAGGATGCCTCCAGTGTTTCCTCCACTGAGCTCCGTGCAAATAATAAAATAAGAAACTCCGCGTAAAATGTGAATAACCGCCAAATTCGTCTTTTACGCACACTCAGCTCTACACTCTCTGTTTCTCCTGCAGGCCTGTGAAACATTTCCATCTTTTTAAAAACCTCTCTTTGGTTCGTCTGGTCTCGGGACCGGGACCGAGAGGAAGGAGGGAGGTGGGGGTGAAGTGGGAGTGGGCTCTCCCGGCTGCCTCTGCGCGCCCATAGGCCGCCCCCGCCGTCCGTCAGCCCGGGGACGCGCTGCCATTGGCTGCAGGAGGCGGATCCGCAGGTGTCCTCCGCTCATAGAGGCGCAGGGCGGAGAGAAGGTGATCAATCTCCATCCGTCTCCATTAGAAATCACCTTAACACTCTGACAGACAACGACAAGCCCCCTGAAAGCAAATGAGTTTGATTTATTTGGCTGCAAAAACACGCGGAACCGCACCGAGGACGCGTTGGTGACGCCCGCGCGCTGATAACTGCGTGTTTTTTGTGTCCGTGATGCTGCCCGGTTTGCACATTGTTGTTTGTTTTTGAGCAAGTCTGCCGCTGTTTGAGTTTTGTGCCCTGCAGACTTCCTACTGCTGGATAATTTCACTGCTGCTCGCCTCCTGTGACCCGACAGCTCGGGAGAAGGGAAGAGGAGAAAAACAAGGTAAAGTTTCTTCAGTTTTAAACATTCAGAGTCGATTAATGTCGAGTTTGTGCGCGTTTTTACGCACAGGAACAAACTGTGCAGCGTTAACAGAAGCAGCTAAAGTGTGGAGGCGACAGAAAGTCACTTTTTTAGACATTTCAGGAGCGGGTTTTCACGTTTAACTGTGACATGTGGACCGCGTGATTTCAATTTGCACCGCTGCACGTTTGCAGGAATTTTTTTAAGCGGATATATCAATTAATCCTCACCGTGGAGGACTCCGACCTGAACTGGATAAATTGAGTCAACTTCCTCCGGAGTAGATAATTTTCATATTTCTATTCCAGTTCGTTCCTGCGAGTTTTTTTTTTTTTTTTATTTGAGAGCAATTGGCCATTAAAGCGTTTGAACCACTTAGTAGAATTGGAGAGGCGTGTTTTGGTTTTTGTTAATTTATTTTGCTGATAAGAGCCCTTCTGAAACGCTCTCTCCCCCCGGAGGTCTAATCTAAATTCTAATTGAGTTCATTTGCACCGAGATCTCGCCTTTTCACTCTCCGGCCTGGCAGGGCTGCAGAACGCGCTGCGAGGAGCCGCTGGAATACACGTTTGGTTAGTTCAGGTTTGGTTTTGGTCAGTCAGGAGCTCATTGTTAAAATAATCTCCTCTAATTTAATTCACACCATTTTAACATCAGGCTGTTTTTATGGGTGAGATAATTATGCACTTACAGCGGTGAAAATCAAACTTTAAAATCAGCTTTAAGAGATTATCAGTGTTGTCTAAATGTAAATGCAGGTTATTTTAATGTGTAAGGAGATGATGAATTAGTGGATTAATATATTTTGAGATGTTGTTTTCCCCCTAAATGTTGTATTTAATTCAGTCGTGTTTACTGAGAGAAACAAACAACCAAAAAGCAAATAACGTGGCCTGTAAATAAACAGTTTTAAAAGCCGAGAAAGGGTCAACAAATCATAATTAACGCTTTATAGAAAATATAATGTTACCATGAGTGTTTTTAATCTGGAGAAAACCAAAAAGTGAGGAAATAATTTGACTTTTTTTTTTTTTAATTTAAGTTTGGGTCTTCACCCCTGAGCCTTCACATTAAAGCGAGGTCACTTATCTTTTCACAAATAAATCAGACTCCTCAGATGTTTCTCTGTAAATATAAATACAAATTTACCCTCATACCAAAACGGATTTTTTTTTAATGTATTTTCATTCCTCTGTGGGTTCAGTTGATTTCAGATCCACAGGAGCCTCGCTGTGGTCAAAATACACACAAAGTCTGACGACCCGAAACAAACAGAATGAGCGAGTACAGAAAGACTTGAGACAACCACAGCTGTGATTTTTATAGATTATCAAACCACATCCATAATCCATCTTTATACAACTGTGACTGTGTGAGTGAGTGTGTGTGGTGTCAGTGCAGGCCTTCACACACACACACACACCGAACACACTCATATTAAAGTCAGGAAGCGAGTTTACACGTTAAACTTTATTCTTCTTGCAATGAAAATAATTCAGACACAACTGCGGGAAAATAAGTGACAATAATAATAAAAGGAAAATTTGACTTTTTTAAAATTGGAAATTAGGTTAATATTGAAAATCTTCTTGCAGCGTTTTGCTTTTTGACTTTAGAAGTGACTAGAGTTTTGGGGGAAAAAAAGTGAATCCAGTGTCACACTAATTATTGGCCGAGTAAAATTGTGCATGACATCATAGAGGACAACAGATTATTTTTGGTTGAATTATTGAGTTCTGTTTGCTTTGTTTTAAAGTAGAATTTAGATAATCTTCTAAAGTAAAAATAGCAAAGCTCGCGGTATTTTAACAACATGACAAAGGAAGAAAATGTAAGATTAAAAAGAGGAGCCTAAATATTCTGCAGGTAGGAGGTGATGGTCATTTTAAAAATAAATGTGCAGATGAACATTCATGCAATATGTGCTCACACACCTGGGGAAAAACATCAGAAATGTATTGACACAAACACAAACACAGGATCATCCTTACTAATAACTTAAATATTTTACCCTAACTTTCTTCGTCGTCTTATTAGATTTTAGTTCACGTTTAAAAAAAGATTAAAGGCGTGACTGCAGTGTGGTTTGTGGATGAAAAGCTGTGTACCGTCAGGTTTTATTTTGCTCCGCTGGGGTCGTGAGTTGGAGCCGTTTGACCCCGGTTATCCTCTCAACAAAAATCCAATATTCCTGAAGGGATTTAATGTTCGTCTCTGCCTCTAAATGGCCAGTTTATCGTCCAATAATTCACGCTTTCATATCCTGCTGCCATTCAATAATAACTAAGGGATTTTATGAACTTCATGCTTCTGTATTTGTTGGCGTTTTCATCCGTAATGTCCCAGTTTGATTCGTTTGGAAAAGTGAGAATGGAGCGAGATTTATAACAGCTGAACATCAAACAATAGAAAAGACTGGAATGCGCACGTGTCATTGTGAACTTACATTCAGGAGTTTTATCTTAAATGTTGGTCTTTTCTAGATATTCTCCGTGCGTTTAGGATGAATCAGGCCCTCACCAAAGCCTGTTTCTTTCTCAGTTTCTAATATTTCCTCCTGCATGTGCGCAGTGACTTGGATCGGCCCCCTGTCCCGTCAAGCTGCAGCATCGGGGGAAACCGAACCACTGGTCTGAGCTGGGTGGAGCTGTGACCGCCTGTAGCATGATGTCCTACCTCAAACAGCCCCCCTACGGCGTCAACGGCCTGGGGCTCAGCGGCGCTGCCATGGACCTGCTGCACCCCTCAGTGGGCTACCCAGGTAGGAGACCAACACACACACACACACGTAAATAGCCTACTCACAAACACTTTGAAACATGAATGCACCCAGTCAACTATAATGGAAAATTACCAAAATATTTACAAGTCAATAAAGATGTTTTTAGCTGGTAATAATATTAATAATGTG
Organism: Epinephelus cyanopodus; assembly: GCA_026686955.1. Classification (NCBI taxonomy): domain Eukaryota; kingdom Metazoa; phylum Chordata; class Actinopteri; order Perciformes; family Serranidae; genus Epinephelus; species Epinephelus cyanopodus. Next base: position 30,623,943 of record CM048930.1, read on the forward strand.
TTTTGGGGCCTTCATGGATAAACAAGAGTTTCACAAGTGTATTTATACTGTGCAAAATATATATTTTTATATCAATCTGACCAGTGTAAGTATGATGTAAGATCTGTATCATGAATAGGCATTATAAAGGAAATAATAGGCTACACATTCAGGTGGTGTAAAGTAATTTAATCTGCCTTTATCTTCTTCTGTCAGCAAGGAACAGTAACCTACTTTTTAATCTAATAGGCATAAAAGGAAACATTTAACAGGCCTTCAGCTAAACACTGATTTTTATCAATATTAAAATAAGGAGAGGTTGAAGTTAAATCGTCTTTATTTCTCAACAGTAGAAAACAGCATCAGAATCAAACTTTTTTCACTTTAATAATAACCATAACAATAAAAATCACATAGCAAAACTTTTATTATTTAAAAAAATATATGGACATGATGTTTAAGTAAGATATACCTGTATATTGTCTGTAAAGTTATTTTATTTAACATTTTATTAACATTTCTCCGGTGTTTTCTCCTCTTCCTCTGTGTGTGTGTGTGTGTCGGGTGTCTCCTCTGCAGCGACTCCCAGGAAGCAGCGCCGGGAGCGGACCACCTTCACCCGCTCACAGCTCGACGTGCTGGAGGCTTTGTTCGCCAAAACCCGGTACCCGGATATTTTCATGCGGGAGGAGGTGGCGCTGAAGATCAACCTGCCGGAGTCCAGAGTCCAGGTGAGACACGAACATGTTAAACTCTGTATTTATACACTGTGTGTGTGTGTGTGTGTGTGTGTTTGTTTGTGTTTGTGTGTGTTAGGTCCCAAAGCACACACACCTGACAGGACCAACGATTAACTCTGCATAGCCTAACGTTACATATCAACTTAATACGACGATTAATCATATTATTAGCTAATATTAAACGGTTACATCTTTCATACAAAGACACATTTTTACTATTATATTCTATTATAACATGTAAAACTTAATGGCAGCAATTTAAAGGCCTGTAAACGTTAAACTGTAGCTCATCAAAATTATTTATTTATTTAAAAAGTGGGCTAGTTAAAAGTGATTTAATTGCTCGACTCTCTTTGTAATTAGAACATTGTTTTCTTTACAGCAATTAATTTTTCGTTATTATTTCAGAAACGGACGCTGCTGTTGTCATTTCCGGTTGATGCTAATTAAAGTTTAACATTAGCTAACTGTTAGCTAGCATGCTATTAATGACTTGGACAAATCCAATTATGCTACCGGTAAAATAAATATTTTTCCTGCTATTTATGCCGTAAATATTACTAAAAACCTACTTTGTTGTGTGCTTTAACAGGAGGATTATATAATTAACATCTAAGGAAAATAATAATAATAATTTAGGCCTGATAGATTAACTTACAGTTCGTTGAGTTCAGGAGATAATGTGTGGATTAATATTGATCAATAATAGTGGGATTATGGCTGGCATTATTATGATACACACTGGTTTATTATTTAGTTACTGGTGAAGTAACTGTAACGTGTTACTAACCGGTGAGCAGGGGCAGGTTAATGTGTTTGGTGCGTTCAATGGTTGTGGTTATTTCTACAATCCGCTCTTACCCACCTGTTTCTGGTTGAGCTCACCTTCACCACTTCATCTCACGCAGGTAGATAAATCAGTTTGTACACACGGATGTAAACAAAACTACATTTCCGATCGGGAAACGTACTTTTCAGCTGAACCTGTTTCTCATTGTGATTTGATGCGACCGAGCTGAAGTCTGTGTAATTTGATCTGAAATATGGGATCTATAATGAAGAGGTTGGGAGCACGCCAGCAAATACTCCACAAACAACTCACTGGTGTACAACCATGTTGAACAAATACTACTCTTGAAAGGCATTAGGGGAAAACCAAGGCCTCTCGCTCTCACACAATTTGAGTTATTCTCAGAATGTGTGTGTGAAACAAAATGCTCTACATGATCCTACCCTCTCGGTGCTCTAGAGTTACCCTACTGTGCGCTGAAACCCAATAGCCTGTTATCTTAGAGCCGTCTACCAGGTATGAAATTAGACCCCTGGCTGGTCCGAGCCAAGGGGCCGCAGTGGAAATGAACCTTGATAGCTAATAACCCCCAATTTTCCTCCATAATGTACTCCCAGCATGGCCTGGGAGCATCTTTTTTTTTTCTTATGAAACGCTGAGGTTGTTTGTGTGTACGGTTGCTAACTCCTGGCTGCTGTTCTCGCTTGTAGGTGTGGTTCAAGAACCGGAGGGCCAAGTGTCGCCAGCAGCAGCAGAGCGGCAGCAGTGCCAAAGCCAGGCCGCCCAAGAAGAAGTCTTCTCCGGCCAGGGAGAGCACCGGCTCTGAGAGCAGCGGCCAGTTCACGCCTCCTGCCGTCTCCAGCACGGGCTCGTCCTCATCTTCATCCTCCTCCACCAATCACACAGGCCCGGCGGCGCTTAGCAGCACCTCTACCTCCATCAGCACCGTCTCCTCCATCTGGAGCCCCGCTATCTCCCCTGGAAACGCGCCTGCTCCTGCAGTGGCCCCGCTCCCCGAGCCAGGACCCCCTTCTAACGCCTCCTGTATGCAGCGTTCAATGTCAGGCTCCGCCGCCGCCGCCACATCCTACCCCATGTCCTACAACCAGACGCCGGGCTACGGCCAGGGCTACCCCACCCCGTCCAGCTCTTACTTCAGCGGCGTGGACTGCGGCTCTTACCTGGCCCCCATGCACTCCCACCACCACCCCCACCAGCTCAGCCCCATGACGGCCTCCTCCATGTCAGGCCACCCGCACCACCACATCAGCCAGTCATCAGGCCACCACCATCACCACCACCACCACCAGGCCTATGGCGGCTCCAGCCTGGCCTTCAACTCCTCCGACTGCCTGGATTACAAAGAGCAGACTGCAGCCTCCTCATGGAAGCTCAACTTTAACACCACAGACTGCTTGGACTACAAAGACCAGGCCTCCTGGAGGTTCCAAGTCTTGTGATCAGGCTTTTTCCCCCTTCTTCCCTCCCTGCTCGTCAGCTCCCTCTCCTTGTTTTATTTTCCAGATTAGCATATTGCTTGTTTTTAAAGACAAAAAGAGTTTATGAACCATAAGATAACAAGATAGCAGCAGGAATGCTCAACAATCGGACTTTGTTTTTCCTCCCTCTCGTCCTCCACGTCTTTTAAAAATAAAAAAAAGAAACAGTCCCTCACGTATGAAGAGAAAACATCAGGAGCAGTTTCCTGACGATGAAGAATGGGGTTTTTAAGACGCTCATTCTTGGATGACCTTAAGAAAACCAAACTGTTTTTCAAAACTACAAAAAAAAAAGTCATTTCAACCAAACTCCTTTGACCACCAGCTTTCTGGCTCTCTGGATGGGAGGAATATTTTCCCCTCTGGTGCACCGACAGGAACTGCCTGCAGTGCTCCTCTTTACCTCCAAACCCAATCAAATCCTGTATAGTTTTTATTTCTGAAATTTGTTATTTTAGGATGACAGAGATTTTTAGTCAGCTGCGCCGAGGAGCTGAAATATGTAAATATGTATTTGGGTCAGTTACAGTGACCATGTTTAGTTTGTGTTTTTTTTCCGAATTTGAAATTGTTTATTACCACTTTGGGAGTTAAAAAAAAAAGAAAAACCTGTATGTAAATCTTTCCAAATATTCCAAAGAGAACAAATTGGCCATAAAGTTCAGCTTTTATATACGTTGTTTTAAAAATGTTTTGGCAATTTGAAATGTCTTGGAGGGAAAAATCTAAAATATAGATGCAGAACTATTCTGGGCGTTCGTCCAGGTTACAGTTTGTTTTCCGGATATTATTATTCTAACCTCTATACATTTTCAAACCAGACCTCCTCTCTTGGGCATTGTCGTGATATTGGACATGTTTGAACCGCAGCACTTGGCTTGATAATGGAGTCAGAGCATTTTTTTTTATTTTTTGGAGAGGAAAAATGTGGATTTATAGCTCCAAAATGACAGTAAGATGTTGAATGTATCTTTAAGGCGAACCACCCTTACATACATGTTCATCCAATAAAGATCCGTTAAGTCATATTTATTTTCCACAGTGGATTCTGTCTTTGGTTCCCAACAGGGAGTCAACTTTTTATTTTAATTTATTTATTCTTTAGATGCATGTTACAGCAGCAAATTACAAACTCAAGATTGCTGTTTTCTCTCATTTGAATTAGTCACACTTTTATTTAAAAGCTTGTTGATTTTGTTTATTTCCTAATTATAACGGGGTAAATGCAAATTAGGCCATAATTAATACAAGCCATGAACGCGTGTAGGCCCCGCATTTCCATTTTAGAGAGCAGCCAGTTTTAATCCTCTCTGTCTCTGACTTAAATTGAAACACTAACATCTCCCCTCGCTTTAGGGAGACCAAGTGTCTTTTTAAACTGCGGCGCTAAAAAGCCCTAAATATTGAGCCGCGAGACATTTGATCGAGGCGTAATTGAATGCAGCGCTGTAATGGCGTGATAATTACTCCTGCGCCCTGAGTTGGTTTCTCCAAAATAACCTGCAGGAATTTCACCGCCTCTGATGCGGTAATTACGTAGGTGGGGCCAGGTTAGGGGGTCAGATGTAAGTGTGTGTGTGTGTGTGTGTGTGTGTGTATATGTGTGTAGTGCTTGCAGGCATAAACGCATTATAAAAGAGGAGGAGGAGGAGGGGGAGTTAAAAGAAAATATCGCGTCAGTTCTCTGGCAAGGTTGTTTTGGACGAGCGTGTTTTGAGCCGTGAAGGCCGCACTGAGAGCAGCAGAAACAGGTTTCATGCAAATTAATGGCCCCGATCAAAACAACCGTCCTTGTGCAAAGAAATTACCCCCCAAAAGAGAAACGCTGTTGTTTTAATTAAGACAAACAGGAGCTTCTTTAACTGATTGCGAAGATTGAACAGAAATGAACCCATTAAGTGTCTCTAATGAGGGCTGCAGCTAACCTAACCATCACATTAATCACTTAGATTGATTATTAGTTTCTTGATTATTGTTTTGTCTTTTTGTCTGTTTCCCACACCTTCGTCTAACCCATCAAAATATCCACTTTTTTTTTTTAAATAAGACAAAAAAGCAGCCAATTAGTCAATTATTAAAAATAGTTGCTGGTTAATTTTCTCTGACTAATCGATTAATAAGCGTATCATTTCAGCTCGTTTCGGTTGAGGAAACATATTACTCACAGCTTTTAAATGTTAAATATGAGGCGATTTTACTTACATATGCCTGTAAAATATTAATAAATTAATAATCTGAAAGGGTAAAAACTCACTCTTTGCTGGCAGATCTAAACTTCTGAGAAGGGGTCGCAGGTTGTCACAAGTTAAAGTTTATCTGAAAGATAGAAAATAAACACACAATTAATGTTTTTGTGAGGTTTTGCTCTTTTTTTATAGATATGAGTTTTACTTCTTTGTGCATCTAAAATCATCCAAATTAAATAAGTTGAGGTTTTACAGCCTGTAATATTCAGTATCTCAGATCATTTTATCCACCCAGGCCTCTAAAAATCAAAATGAAACATTATCAAAGAGAAAATCTTAACATCACAACAGATTTGCTGCATTTTAAATTGTCACAAGCCTAAAAATGTTGCGCACCACTGTCCCAAATCTAATCAACCTGATCAGAATTATCAGCCTGATCGATCCCCACTGTAGGCCTCTGTGTGCCTGTGCAGAGCCTGTTTCAGCTGCAGCCTGTCCCCTCTCTCTCTGTCTCTCTTTATGTAAATGAAGCCCGCAGCAGCTGAATAAATATCTGCCGACCAGGACATTAAACATGTTTGCGCCAAGACGCGCAAACAGCGCAGCGAGTGTCCACCAACAGCGGCGGATTTGTTCGGATTTGCATCAAACAAACATTTGCGACGAAAAATCTTGTGGGATGGTTGAAGAGAGAGAGGCAGAGCCACAGGTCCGTCATGAGACAGCTGCTCACCTTCAAACAGCGGCTGAGCGGTGGAAACGTTTCTGACAAAAGCGCAGAGCGTTATTTAATGTTTCCTCTGAGGATGTGAAGCTGCAGCCGACGTGTCACACACACATGCAGGAGGGGTTTCTGTGCAGCAGTCAGGACACTGGATCAATAATTACACTGTAAAATGATAATAAAAAGCAGAAAACACATCTTTTATAACGAAGGATTTCTCCCTTCGGAGGATTTTGGTGATACAGAGCGAATAAAACGGGGGTTAGAGAAGTTATGGCTGAAATATATTCAATCCTAATGTGAAATACTTGTGATTTACACTGAGGAGGAGGAGGTGCGTTTTGTTTCTGCAGAAAAATAAGACGAATCTAACATTTAAAGGTTTGTTTACCCGCTACAGCTGCGACACAAAGCTGCAGGTGAAACAGCGTTCCGACTTGTTTGAAGAGAACAAAACATCTTGTAATACAAATACTTTTTAACCGCATCAACCACCCGTAATCAACAGGCAAATTATTTTGTTCTCATCGCGATTTCCTGCAGCTGTTTGTGCAGCAAACGGTGTCTTACATTCAGTATTTAAATCTCGTGCCTCCTATTTGTCATCAAACACGACATAAAATGATGTAAATCTGTGTTTTTTTAGTCAACTAGATGAAAGAGGAGCCTCGTTTTAATTTACCTTTGTTACAGGCTTCAGCTGCTGGTAGATTTGTTTTGGGGTTAAATTTGGAAATGTATTGTTTCAGGAAACAAGAGAATGTTTCCCAAAATGCAAGGTAATTAATACTGTAATTAGTTTGTTTTTGGATCGATTTAAATTTCATTTATTTGCATCATCAGACTCTCAAGAGCTGAAATTTACTTTTCATATTTGGAAAAGTAAACAACCTAAAACCACATTTTAATAATTTAAAATGAATATTTTTGTCCTTTCATAATATTCACACTTCATTTGTACATGTGTTTTGATTGATTTTAGTTTTAAATTTAAATTATTTTTAATGGTGCAGCCATGTTAGTTTATTGCAAACACACACATCTGCTTACTTTAGTTAACTATGATGTTTCCAGTGTATTAAAACACACCTTGAATCAGGTATCTTCAAATGATCACTGATTTAAATCCTAAATAATCTTGAACATACTATGATTATCCACATTCTTCGATATGCCAGGTATTTAAAAGACAAGCACTAAACATTTTATTATTTAATGATAATCCAAATTAGTTATTTGTTCTCGGACTCTCCTCCTACACTTTCTCTAAATTTATTTGCCGAATAATTTTGTTTTTTCCTCTTCAGATAAACAAAAAAAGCCAAATACATTGATACCAAAGTGTTTTTGTCACGGCCTCGTCTGAGCTGCACAAAGGAGAAAGAACCCCAAATCCACCTTTACCTTAGAGAAGCTTTCTGTGATTATAAGTTGATGATATAATCTAATAGTCAAATAGTTTGTCTTTGTTTGACACACCTTTCTGATTTTTAGAGATTCAAATTCTTGGAGTGCTTTGAGAGGATTTTAGGTGAACACAGAGTTCAACCAGTGTTTTTAGGGACACTAGTGACTGATAAACAATGTCGTAAATCTTTGAAATTGATAATATTCTTTAATCAGCATTTCATTAAAGCCTCTAAAATGTCGAAGTGTTAAAATTAGGAGCCAAGGTTGAAAAATTAAAGAGATACATACAAAGATTTCTGCAGCTACATTCAAGGAAAGTCTGTCACTTAATAAAAAAGCACGTTACTGGAGCAGTTCATCACTTTACCACTTGTGTGTGTGTATGAGTGTGTGTGTGTCGTTTCAACCTGAGCTGAGGGTCTTCACACTGTTCAATAGGACGATCGATTGCAGAGCGTCGCCTGTTGTCAACTGTTGACCTTTTGGCCTCTCGCCTGCTCCGGTGAGGGGTGTGTGTGAATGTGGGTGGACTGGAAACTGTTGACATTTTGTTCACACTTGTCCAGGAGATGAACTGGAACCGAGCTGGACCTTTTTTTTTTTTGTCTTTGCATGAGTGGTTGTGATTTGTATCTAGAAACAGAGACAGACAGTGACAGATAAAGACAGACAGACAGAAACTTTGGTGTGTGAGACCTCGCAGGCCTCGATGAGTTAAAGTGTGTGTGTGTGTGTGTGTGTGTGTGTGTGTGTGTGTGTGTGTGTGTGTGTGAGTGTGTGTGTGAGAGAGAGAGACAGAGAGAAAGAGGAGTCTGGAAGGGGCAGCAGATGCACAGATAGCAGCCTGCATGCTGGGACTGTTTTCTTCTATTTCCATGCAGGACAGGAAAAGAAAAACTCACACTCGTCTTTCATTGGCTGTCGACTGTCGCCAGACCTTGGCATCCTCGTGTGTTCATAGGCCGGTATGAGGAGTGAGAGGTGATACAGAGGAGGATTATATTTACCTGGGAGGTTAGTCTGGGGTCAACTGTACACCGATGTGGGCGGAGTCCGGGGCAACGTCTCAGGTTTCTCTGCTTTGTCAGAAAAGACTTCTTGCATTTTGTTTAACATCAAGTGTGGGCACATAACACTGGTGGCTGCAGTCCAGTTTGTAGATTTTGAAGTGTTTCCTGGTCCGACATATACACATAATAAAGCCACCGACAGTCGCTTGAATCCAAACTCAAAGACGGTACCATTTGGTTCCTATGAGGGGATTTCAGTCGAGTCCAGGTGGAGCTGGTGCAGTGAAAGCAGCTTAGTCATCCCTCCGACACAGGGCACTGACGGCATTCATGAAATTCCTCGTGGGTTTACATACTGTAGATTTAAGTTGAGCAGAGCACAAGCAGGACGACGTCGTCTTTTATTTCCTTTTGGAGACAAACTTCTGACTCCACACTAGTGGAGTTAAAGAATGACTTTTGGGTGGGATTTGGCCCACTGGTCACCTGACCTGAGGTGTGATGGAGATTTGTTCACCTCTCTACATGTCAAATAGAGATCGCTCTGGTCACTCGGTTTGCCAGGACTCACATACTGTACGACTATGACCACGTCAAAACCTGACAGGCTTTGTAAAATAGACATAAAAAGATAAAACAGACAATCTAACTTTTCTCAACAACTGTTCATCTGATCGACTTCACACTTGGTGTGTGTATAGCTGAGGACCCAAGGCAAGCTCTTGAGGTCTATGGGACATATTCATTAGTCATATTTTATGTACACACTGTGGGGTGTATTGAGAGGGGACACTGTCGAATGGCATGCTGGGTACAGCTCGCTCTTCATCGATCGCTACAGTACATTCAAGAACAGATGAAGACAGAGAGACTGGAGATGTTACACTGTGGTAATATTGACAAAACATTGATTTACAGATACATATCCATTCTGAATATTCAGCTGTATTGATACACCAGTACCAGCTACGCTGTTTTGCCTTCTCTTATCAGTCATTCTGCTGTTCTCTGCATCTGACCAAGAAAAGACAAGTTGTCGTTGTCATGTTTTAGCCTTGCTGTGTTCATCTTTTAATAAAAAATCGAAACTGCCGTCAATGTCAGGTTTCCCCGTGGTATCAAATATGGTGTCGAATATCAAACATTTTTCAAGATATTGTATCAAAGTTAGAAATTCCACTGTAATTAAACACTTAAAAGATCAGCGATGTAACTTTCAGATTGAATGCGTCTGTTCCCAAATAGCTAGCTGTTAGTAAATCACACATACACTCTCACATTGCCAGGGGACGCATCTACGTCATAGCAGCTGTATCGCTCAGAAGCAAAGGAAGGGGCAGTGTCGAGTGTGAAGCTGTTTGAATGAACGATTTTCGAGAAACAACATGCAGCAATATCACAACCCGAACTATCAGGCCATTCAGACGGGCATGATTTGAACGGGCACTGCACTACTTAAGAACAAAACACACACACAGCAGAAGAAGAGAACATTTTTGTAGAGAGAAAAGCTAGCTGCTCCATGAGCCAGGTAAATACAAACGTTAATGCTAATATTAGCTTCTAACGTGCTGACGATAACAAAAAGAGCTGCAACAATTAAATAACGATTTGTTCTACAGAAAATCAATTGTTCAACTAGTTTTGATCGATTAATCATTTTAGCTAGTAAAAAACAATCTCAACATTTTCCTGTTTCCAAGTTTTTTGAGCTTTTTCCATCATCTGAACAGAACAGAGAATTTAATATTTTGGGGATTTGGATGAAACAAGGTATTTGATTTTATCCTGTTGTGATTGGCATTTTAAACTAATGATCTTAAATTGATTAATCAGTTAATCAAATATAAAATGAATCCTTAGCTGCAGCCTTGATGACAACATAATATTTAATATTTTGCAGGTGTAAAGTTTCCCTTGTTCAACATCTTGGTTTAGTGTGTTAGCATGGTCACATTTTCTAATTAGCACTAAACATAAACAAAGTGTGTCATCAGTTTATCAGGTTTCTGATCAGAGGGCCAAACTCCCCAAATTCAACAAAGTTCTTTGACAGTTTATCAGTAAATTAAAGGAGCTTTTGTTCAGCAGCTGATCTGAGGTCAGCGGAGCAGTCAAGCACTTCCTTCCCTCTTTGACGTAGCTGATGGGAAATCAGACAAGAGTTTACTGGTGAAAGTAGCTCAGGGTGAGCTTTGGTTTCTCTGGACAGAATGACTCCCTTCACATCTGGTTTTAGACACTTTCTGATGACGTCCTCACTTCCCCCGTTCTTCGTGACTCATATGCTTCGGTGTAAGGAGGGACGGAGCGGGAGGTATTTGAGGAGGGCTTGTATTATCTCATCTGGAAAGGATGCGGCAGACCCTTGTCCCAAGTCGCAACTTGTCCTCTTCTTTTAAAACCTACAGACGTGGGAAAGCTTAAAGAAGGCTGGTTGGCCTGCAGGCTTTAGTGTTTCCCACCGAGGACGTCGTCTCCGTGTGTCAATAGATTGCCGTCTGACGTGTTGGTCACATTTCCTCCTTTCAGTTTGTACTTCACTGACTAATTCCTCTCCACACACACGGAGCCAGAGGGCAGCTACTCAGAAACACCGAGTCTGCATCTGTGGACTGATGTGCAACATGTTAGTACACAGAATATTAATACATGTAAACATAACACCTGACCTTTGACCTTTCAAACATAAAATCACAGGTTTGCCTCTGTCGGGAAATAAACCTTTAAAAATCTGAAAAGTTAATTCATTTGCAAATATTTTTAATTTCAGTAAGCTGCACAATAAATAAATCATTATGTATTGTTTGTTTAAATGCAGAAATAATGATTAAAAAGTGCAAAATTAACCATTTTCCTACTTCAAATATTTTATATTACCATATTGAAACGCAATATGTAGAAAAGTATTAAAATTAACCCTTACCTTAAGTGGGCTTGCACATTTGATGAAGGTGACAAAACATGCAAATGAACATAAAGCATTGCTATATTCAAAAAAATAAGACAAAAAGTCATGTTTTTAAGTTATATGCATTACGCATGAGAAAATATACATTTATTTTGTTGGCAAAAAGTCATTTAAAAGACAAATAAATGTGCAGTTTATTATTCTACACAGTGATGCTTATTTAGAGAGGCTGTTATAAATCACATTACAGATATCCTCACAAACCTTTGGGGTAGAAAGTGTATTCAACCATGTTTTACAGACAGGGTCTCCGAAACCCCAAAAAGAAGTAATGAAAATGTTCAGTCGCAGACTTCTTAAACGTGTCATCAGTTCAAAATCAAAGAAATTCTCATAAAATCAGTCACAGTCAGGAAGAATCAGTCTGATAAAACAGTGTAAAACAGAGTCTGGTGTCTCCTGGACACCCACCTGACATTAGTGTTAAGAATATTTGACCAAAAGTTGATCACGAATACAACATTTATCTTAACTTTAATCTCAGCAGAGTCCGTCTGTTTCTGTCTGACCTCAATCTGAGCTTGTTTTAATCAGTGAGTATCAAATTATAATGCTTTTTGTCTCAGAGGCTTTTTCAGGAAGCAAAAACAGATATTTAATACAGATACGTTGCACTGTAATTAAGTACTTTTCTTGATGAAAAAATTGTAGTATGCAAAGTACGTCTCATTCAATGACTTGAGAACTGATAACTAAGAGAAACTCAACACTGTTCTGTAATTTTTCCTGGGAATAAGATCCTTCCAATTACCCTCTTTTAGTTGTAAGTAATTCTGTCTCTTTGATGTCTTTAATGGTCCTGACATATGTGTCTATAATATTTTGGGGGATCTGGCTTGTGGTGATCAGCGAGACGAACCTATAAAACATACAACATCCCCCCTGAGGGGGAGCAGTATCGGTCCAATCAGAGCCATCATTAGATGTGATACGGCCTCCGCAGAAACTCTGCACAGCTGTTGCACAGAGGAGAGAATCAAACAACAGATAACCTGGATAATAGCGAGTGCCTGAGGCTTGATTCATTTCCAAATGTTAACAAGGCCGTTTCACAGCTCCAGCGTGCCGCGCAGTATGTTAATACCACTAATAAGCCTATCTCTGCGAGTCATCTCGGATGGCAAAGATTTGAGTGTGAGGCGGTGTTTTACAATACAGCTGCTGGCCACATTTTAAATGAAGCATAACTATTTATGATTTTACAAAGCTGACATAATTGCTTAAAGGGTAACTGAGGAGAGCGTTTGGTCTCGTACTTTGTATTCTGTATTATGAAAGAGGAGATTTCACTGTTTGCATGTCAAAAAGGCTACTGTGTAGGCCATCAGAGGGATGGGAGGAACTCGTGCTCGCCTGTTAAGCAATTTTGCAGCTTTTATTCGAGCTGTCAAGTCAGACAATCAGGAGATAATGCAGCCTTGGTTTGTAAATTATAAACGTGTCAAGAGATGCACTAAAGGCATCGACAGATGCCACTTATCTCCAGCTGCCTCTGCAGTGTGACTGTATCATCAGAAGGGAAATATAACATTTTGATGTTTACATAAGAGAAGTATTAGTATCAGTCAGAAATGTAATTCCTTTCACCCATCCCTCTCGCAGGGGATTGACTCCCCAAAAAACATACAATGATTTTTTTTAAAGCTAACAAAACAAAAAAAAAAAGGAGCAGAAAAGCATCCTCGCTGATCTTCTGTCCATTTCCAACATCGCTTCTTGTATATTTTTTGGTGGAAATCCTCTTAGAATGCAAAGTAAATAGATTACGATACAGTGAGGGATTAGGGCTCGCGCGGCGCTGTCAGATTAGTCGGTGAGCGCAGCGCGTCGACAGCTCTGACACGGCTATGGCTGCTGTTCAGGAAAGGGGCTCCGCGCGATGCTTTAAAGACGCTGGTTGGCTCCTATTCATGAATAAAACTGTGGCCCGTAATCTCGGCCAACACACACACACACACACACACATACAATAGCAAACACACACACACACACACACACACACACACACACACACACACACGCACACACACACACACACACACACACACACACACACAGAGGAAGCCTGGAACATTCAATATCAGTGGTGATGGAAGTATAATACAAGTCTTTATTTTTGCAGGCTGATTAATGGAAAGGTTTAAAACATTTTCAGGCGTGTTTTTAAAAGCAGGAGCCGGTGTAAGTGTTACCTTTTAACGTTCATTTGGTTTAGACATCACTGAGATAGAAAACAACCTGATCTCACATCCGAATTTCACAGATAAACAGTCTAAAACATGAAGGCTTTTGGTTTCGCATTTTAAAATGTACAACTCACTGACAAAAGTGGTGCAAAACTAATGTATCCATGTGTAACACACTTTTATCAGACATCTTTACAATCACTGTCAATTTACTGTTCTGTACAATGATATGAGCCCCTGTCCAGGTGATATTACAGGGAAGTAACTACTTTGCATTTGACAATATAGATGAAGAGAGCCTGTTATTGGTGAGGTGTGTTTGTGTCTCTTATCGTATGCGAGTTTGTTTCTTCAAACCATTCCTAAATGGACCACATGAAGCGTCCCAAGATCGTCATCATCCTGAGAGAGACAGAAAAAAAACACAGGAAGTTTATAAACCTGAATAAAGAGTGGAAAATATAAAGACAGCTGCTTGACAACAAATAGAGCTTCTTATTCCTTCCTATAAAGCTTCCTATTCCTCAGCTGATAATGATCTGATCCTGAACCATGTCCTTTTTATCCAAATTCACACCTTGAAGCGGCACTGACAAAGGCAGGAAAGACAAAATGTTAACTTCAGGGTTACACTGATAGGTTAATTACATAGTCTTGAACCCTTGAGCATCATTTATTGTTTAGGTGATATGAGGTTGAGGACAGTAAAGTGTTTAAGGATGTCACTTGGGCTCTGTGAGGTTGTGATGTCAGTTTTTCACTGTTTTCACTAATGATGTTTTATGAATGAAGTGATTAATTGAGAAAATAAATCTGAGAATTGGGTGATAATTTATACTTTGTGCTTTATAAACAATCAAATCAAACCAAGCAGGATGGGAAGACAGTTGGAGGGTTAACTTGCCTTTTTTATCCAATCAACAGATAAAAAACTGAACATATCTGATTAATTATCATATATGATAAAAGAGCAACAAGTCTTCAAAATTAAGAATCAGAAACCAGCTATTTTTTTGCTTAAAAAATGACTAAAACCAATAAATCCATTTTATGGATTTATTGGTTTTAGTCATTTTTTGTTTATGGTAATTTTATTTTGATCAACTAATCAATAATTCGACAGACCGTCTCAGCTCTAAACAGTATACTGTAGTATGCTATGGCATCATATGAGACAGTGGTTCCCAAGTGGTGAAGTTAAGGTTCAAGAGTGGGTCGAGGGTCCATTCAGTATGGACCACAAGTGACCCACGAACATGTCAATTTTGTAAAAAACACTTTATTTTTTAAGTACAGTGAATTTCCAGCACAGAGCTTTTATTTTGAGGTGCTGTTTCCTGCTGTAGAGTGAGTGACTAACAGACAGCTACTTGACAGACACAGCAAACTCGCTCAACAACAGCCAAACACAACTATGATGCTGAATGTATTAAACTGTGTGGACTTTGAACTAATGACTAGACTGCGGCTGGACCAGTTGGCAACCACTGACACTAGATACGTCACTCGAATACTGTCTAACTATAGTGCAGTGATTCACAGTCTTTTATTTGCTGTGATCCTTTAATATAAAGTAATGTTTACTTGTTACATTACATTACATTGAATCCCACTCCCAGACGGAAATCAGTTAAGCCCCTTTCCCACCACCATTCACACCTAGGTCAAATGACTCTGCAGCAGTCACGGATATTTATCGGTTCTGGCTCTGATCGGCATGAATGGAAACACAACAACCGGTTGATGCAATGATGCACCACCACAAAATACCGCCTGTCTGTGCTCAAGTGGCGCTCAAACATCAACCAAGTTTGAAGAGAGACTGAATGAGTAAGGGATAAATTAAAAGAAGTAACCACTGTCACATTTTCGGTGGCCTCCATGCTGCTCTCTGCTGTACAAATCTGTTTTCCAGCCTGCCCGTGACGCTGAACGTAGTCTCTATGTACAGACTCTACATTCAGTGAATGCAGAATCTGTAGGCAAACCCCAGAGATCATGCTTCCGGAAGAAGAGCGGAAGAGCCCTGGTTTCCAGTTATAGGCTGTTTGTAGTCCGCGTGATACTGACCAATCACGTTTGAGCCTGCTGCAGTTGTTGCCGTGCCGTGTGGTGAACTAACGAGGCAGAACATAATTGGCGTCACTACAAACTCTGAATCCATCGCAATGGTTCAGCATATTTACTCATATATAAATGGAAGTCGGAAACGGAAATTCGTCTCCTCCGCCCAAATCAAACCGGGATGCCAAAAAATCGGGGGTCTGCCCCCAGAGGCTGTATCACCGTCTGCCAGAAGTCAGACACCAAATACAGCGATGGGTTATGAGAATGCGTTGAACGTGACACACCAGTAAAAAGATAAATAAATATTAACGTTAAGGCATGCTTGTCTACTGCAGCAAAACGTTCTCACTCCGATCTCATCACATATTGACATTTGGTCATGGACTTTCCACGACCAGATACGACGTGCAAGGCACCCTGGGTGTGTTGGTTGTTGACGTTCTGGGACGCCATGTCAAGTTCTGCCTGTTGCATGCATTGTCGTCTTTCAAGATACACTTCCATTTCACAGGAAATTTGCTGTTGACATACAGTCTCTCTAGAGATAAACACACTACATCAGTATAACACTGCACGCACGTGGTTGGGTTTAGGCAACAAAAGCATGTGGTAAGGTTTAGGAAAAAAGAACAAGGTTTGGTTTTAGAATCTTACAGGACATGAACGACGCTCTCCCGTGTGAGACTCGGTGTTTGTTGGACCAATCCACCACCACTCCCGCCTGGCCTACTCGGACTTTCGCCGCCTTAACTTGTGTTCTTGTCTTGTCGCGTGTCCCCCCGATGCCGCTGATAGCTGTTATACTATAACTGGCTACCGGCCACGTATCATGCCAACATTAAAGGACGGCTTTTTTCGCCAGTGTCTGACGCCACAAGTCACTGCCTAAGCTCTGGATTTTGATGACTTTGGAGTGAGACCATGTTGGCTGCAGAGCCGTGTGCACAGCACTAGCCTGCTGACAATGAGAAAGCAGTCTACAGCCTTATTTTAGCTTGTATTCCCCTGTTTAAAAAAACCCATGGACACATACCACTTTTGCTAGGGAAGGGATAACAGAGGGGAGGATATATCAGACTGAAGATGGACATGGAGTGTGTTATAAGTGTGTTATAAACCATCCATAAATGTTAATGTAGTGCTTATAAATACTAAATAGAGGAGGGATTAAAAGTAAAGTGTTGGCACATAAACATAATTTTGTGTAGCTTAATTTTGTTTTTCTCGTTTCCCTGGTTGGGAACCATTGTACTGTACTATACTGCTGTTACATAACATTACTACAAAACTACTGGCTAAGGATTTATCATATGATTCTAGATAACTTTCCACAGCCTTGTAAATTCTGTCAACAGAAATGAAAATCAAAATCAATTTCCGGTCAATCAACTCACATTCCTGCCGTCTCTGTCACCTTCACTGCTCCCTGCACAACAAAATGAAATGACAGGAGATGTTGGAGGATGTCAGAGAGCTTCCTGTAAACCAGCCGTGACACTTTAAACAAGTACAACAACCAAAACATTAGACATGCATTATCACACACGGCAGCCCTACAGCACATAAACACAGACACACGCGCACGGCTGAATGCCTGAACAGGTTACATGCTCACTCAGTAGGTCGGACATGTCGCCTTTTTCTGGGTTTTAACGAATGTAAACCGTTGTCATTCATGGCGATCTCTCTCGCTCTGAGCCCTGCGTTAATAAGGTTATGATTGACATTAAAACCCCGGCGTGCCGTATACAGATATTTAAAAAGCTGATGCAAATTCTCTCCAATAGCCTACAGTCCGGATTATCAAGTGACAGAGCGATTTGATAGCGAGACAATTGCTAATCACCCGAAAAATGGAATTATTAAAATGGAGAGAGCAGGAAGGAGGAGGTGTGGAAGTAAAGAAGAAGTAGTAGTAGTGGTGTTTTCTTAATGGGTGTTTTTCATAAATGACCAGTTAGTCATCTCAGACATGTGAGACTGAGGAGTGGAGAGCACTCGGGCTACATTTAGAGAATAAAACAGGCTGAATGTCACTGGAGAATCATTACAGGGTTTAAAAACGTGGCCCTGAAACTGACGCGTTGAACGTGATGAGGTTTAATACAACGGGTCGATTCTCTCTGTCAGCTGTTACTGATGACAGGGTGAACAGGTGTGTAGGGAGAACGAAGCGCAACAGAGGTTTTGTTTAAAGTTGTAAGGAAGCAGAGTGGAGATGTTTCTTTAATTCAGTGCATTTCAAGTTTGGGCAGGTGTGGCTGCAGAGTTCATTCATGTTAGGGCTGTTTTCCACAGGTATGTTGGCTGATTTTTAATGGACCGATTTTTTAGGTTTGTCTGCTGTGAAACCACCAAAGATGCAGTACTTCCCACCAAGTATTGATTTAAAAAATTATTATTAAAAGATAATTTTCCAAGTGAAGAAAGCTGTAGTTTGTTGTAAAACTGTGAAAGTATAAATAAGTAAATAGAAAGACTACAAAAGTTGTGCAAGTAACGTCATTGCTTTCACTCTTAAGCTACGATGTCTGTGTGTTTTGTACTCGGGATGTTCAGACACTAGCAACAGGTGTTGGTCATTCTTTTGCTTTCAGGCTGATAAAAAGACCAGGAGATGCTGGATAAAATGCATCAGCATCAGGTGAAATAACGTTACATTGGTGTGTGAAATATAGGCACCTCGCAGCTAACAGGCTAGTGTTGGTGACCTTAATTGTGCAAGATGAGAGATGTAGTTCACAAACGATTGGAAAGAAAAGATGAACAGACACCCACCGCGCAAAGACCCTGCACACACTCAGCTGCTGTAACATTTTGCAGTGGTATGTAGATATATAGCCTATAGCCTAGCCTGATGGTTAAAGTCAGCTAGATAATGAAGTAATGCATATGAGGTCAAAAACAACACCAGACAATAACTAATTGATATGCACATACGAACAACTAGACAGGGATTTAAATCACGGTAGATCACCCTAAATTTTCTTATCTGTCAAAATGATGGACAGCCTTTAGTCAATGACAGTAAACATTCGGTTAACATGACCTCTGAATGATTATGTCAAACTGCGACTTTCTTGACTTGAAAAAGTATTTCATAAATTGACAAACATCAAATGTGTGTGATTCATGGCACAATTCAAACAAGATCCAAAAATTATTTGTCTCTTTCTGCACATATTTTTTTGTGAGATAAATCCCCATGTAGTACAATAATACGAGGGAGGGACTTTGCTTTTCCGTTCATCATTAAACGTCTTTAACATTGTTGGACTCATGATGGACAGATTTTTTTTAAAGGATTAAAATCAATGCAGCAAAATCAGGGATATTGTCTTTTTTGTTTAAATCCACGAATTGTTCTTCCTTTGTTACAACCTGACGCCTACATTACCCACAATGCAACTTGACCGCCTACGCTTTGGTGGGAGATACAGATGCATTATGCTAGTAGCGGCTAATGTAGCCTCCAGTTGCTTGCCTCAAATGGACATGACCAGCGAGCTAGAGGTCTCATAAATTCACTTCTTTCGAACTCCACACCAACAGAGATTTCATTTCAAACTTGGAGTCTTCAGACCCAACAAGCACTGACTCAAGTGACATCACTCTGGAGCCACAAACGACTTGTAAACAGACTTTGTGTATAAAATCTGTGAAGTTTCCCTTTAATCGTCTGCGACACAGATCAGCAGGACGGCTGAGGAAAGACCTGATGTTTCGGCTCGTAATTAACATCGAGGAAACCTGAAGCTTCATGAACAAACTTCTACATTTCTCGTTTATCAGATTTCTCCAACGATCGTTCTGAAGCAGTGAGTCATTAATCTTCGGCTTAAACGCGGCTCCTTTACATTCCTGTGATTCTTTAACAGAGTGAGGTTAATCTCCAGCATTAGATAACTCTTCACAGACACAACAGAGATGCAGCTGCTTAAAATGTGACAGACACACAGACCTGTTTGTCTCAGTGTCCTGAACACATCTGGGTTCACGGTCACATGTATGCTCGCTGCCTGTGGTCTCCTCTGATTGGCTCTTCCATCAGCACTGAGGAATAAAAAGACAAATGAGATCTGTTGCATTTTATCAAAGATCAACAATTAAAATACATTCACAAAACACAGCTCAGAACATGATACAGACACTGTGTGTCCTGTACTGTCTTTGTCATGAACAAAAGCCAAACTGTTGTCTCACTGCACCAGTGTCATCAAACCTGTGTGGATGTTTGTTTTACACTGTGTATGAAGAGATTTTGTTTCTTGTCAGTCCGATTTCAGCTCTGATGAAAACTACCATGCTGCAGGATTAGATTCTTCTCTCGTCACCTCCTCTTCAAAACATAAAACTGCTTCCATTACAATTACAATTTTCAAACCATCTTTGGGAAACGAAGGACTTAACCGGGTCAACACCTGAGCAACTGTATCAGCTGAAACACTCAGAGCAAGATCGCTATCAGTGTGATCTTTATTTTATAAAGCAGTCACGACATATGAATCCTAATTCCAATTAATAATACATACACTAAATGCATTAACATTACACTCTGCCATTTGAAGGACAGCAATTCTCAACTGGACAGTTCTCTTGAAATCTTCATCCTCCATTTCTCATGTATGCGAACAGCAGACAACTTTGCTGGGTGAATTCAATAAAGGACTGCACAGTTTCTGCATTCTCAAAGCACCAGTAGACTGTGCCTCAAAGCATCTCCGTGCTCCTGTGTTATTTGCACATATTTAAATGAGGTAACGTGCATCCATTCAGTGCAAATTTGTCCGCTTTCTATTCAAATGAGCCCTGTTGCATAAACAGTGAAACGCAGAAAGATCAGCGCTAATCACCACGCACAGTTACAGTGAAATTATTAGCGTTTTCATAGAAGTGTTATTTAAAAACTGTTCTTGAGATGGACCTCTGACCTTTAGAGAAGCTTGTGAGGCACTGACTGATATTTCTCTTTTGTCCTCCGCCTCAAATCATGCCATCTTCTTTTACAGTCTGAAGGTGCTTGAAAACACCAACAGCTCTGACGGACTGAGATATGAAATCCAAAATATGTTTCTCTGTGTCATGTTTAAATTGCCTGAAGTTTTAAGGGATGCCTCTGCACTTTGTCGCCTAGGACCTGTAGCTTGAGATCTTAAATTTTCTGTTTATGCAATCAGACGCAAAGACGGGCAAACTGCACTCAGCTACAAAACTGTATAGGAGTGTTTGCCCTGTTATATCATTGACACAATTTATTTTGTGATTCGGACCTTGAGGCAGGGCAGACAGCAGCTGCAAATGATGCACAATTCATGGAGCTATTAGTGGCTGCTTCGTCCTTTTCGAACAATGATCTCTCCAGCCAGATATCAACAAACACTTAGCCTGACAGACAAGCTCCTGAAACTCAGTAGCTTGTTTGTAATCACGTGACAATTATGACGCATGAAATTCAGATGGAGGGCAGGAAGTAATAAATTCATACACTGTGTGATCTGGAAATAAAGGAGCATGATAGGATATAGGGGTTGGATAAACTTGCAGGCAGCAGGTATCGTCAGAAAATTTAAACTTATGTTGCATGTGACTCATAAAGATAAAGGTATTTTTCCCATAGCTTGACCTTGACCTTCTCGCTCAACTGTTCCCAGAGGTCTGGTGACACACTGGTAAAAATTTGGCTCTTGGCTAAAAATATGGAGAAGTGGCCCTTGTTTTTTCCCAATTTGACCGATTAGGCCAGAGCAAACAAAGGTCTGTGTGCAGTGTTAGTAGTCTTTGCCTCCAGTTGCCTACTCTCCATCTGGACAGCGCACCGATATATGCTGTCACGTGCAAAGAAGCTATTTAAAACAATACTATGAAAGTCAATAATTAGCACTTATTAGGGTATTCGAAGCAACGTGAGGCATGAGACAGTGGACATCACTGACAGGGTGATATCTGATCTCTACTGATCGGAGCTCATGACTCTGATATGTTGGCAAACCATTATGAAGCCTTGGTGCTTCAGGATCGAGATACTGAACTCTTTCAGTTCACAGTTTCTGAACATGAATATCAAATAAATACATAAAAAACTGAAAATTAATTTTTCGAATATAAAGGCACAGCTCAGTATGACTTTGGCCTCCACTAAGCAAAAACAAAAATAGCCTCCATTCTCCTTCCTCCACTGACAGAGGAGTACGTGATGAGTGAGAGAGGCCAGCAGCCATCAAAGGAACGTTGGGATGCTTCCCAGATTCCCGTCTCGTTCTCTCTCTCACTTCTCCGCACGCAGAGTCGGATTTGGGGAATGCGGGAACCAGCGAGGAGCCCCCAAACTGCCATTGTGCTCGCCTCCCTCTCTTTCTCTGCTCTTTTCTCAGCGAGCCAAACGGGAGAACGCCTGCGCTACAATGCCTCCCCTACTCCATCTCAGCTAAGCTGTCATTGGCTTCACATGAGAAACAATGAAACTTCATCGGAGACCAGATTACAAAAAACGGAGGGGGTTCAATATAAAAAAATTGTTCTAAAGGAGGGGGAAATTGTGGAATAAAAAAAGGCAGAGGCTTTTGTCTCTTTCTCTCTGTGGCTATTATCTTTTGGGAGGTTTGGGGATCTGCTTTCTTAGCCTCTGTCAGCGGTGCAGGGGAAGACCTGGGGTAGTACGACCGGGCTTTTGGCTGCCAAATCGCCCTAACCCTCTTTACCACTCTTTTTTTCTCCTCTCGCTCCTTTTACTGTTTTTAAAAAGAGCTTAGGACAGAGCATCTCTCTCCGTCTCTTCCCCTCTCTCGCTCTCTCTCTCTGGACCCAGCTTGTTTAAATTGGCTGATAGGAAGGGATTTGGGATGGATGGAGGGGGCTTAGAGAAACGCAGAGTGGAGGGGTTGGAGGTGGGGGGGTGCAGAGAGTCATCAGTGTTACAGTCAAACAGCCATGAAAAGCCTATGAGGATGAAAAGAACAAGAGCGCCTTTTTATCTAATGCACACAAATCCCATATAAATACTCCAATATGTTAGTTGGTGTATGACAAGGAATGTCCCTCCATCACTTCCCTCCCACCACCCCATCCCACAATAATAGAGACGTGGATGGCTATATTTGTATGTATCTGTTTGTGTGTGTGTGAGACAGGCCGGGACAAAGCGAGGGATGCTTTCAGTGTGTCTTTAGTCACGCTGTTTCAACATGTCATTCATGTAGACGAGTGTATTAAACAATCACTCTGTAACAGTGAGTTTTCGTCGGCACTCCGGAGACTGAACCGTGGTGAAAATGGACTCCGGTGGAGTTTTAAATGTGGCTCCGGGTTCAGCGTTGGGATGGCTGGAAGCGTAAGACCCGGAACTGATGTGGCTTTGACATTTGAAATGTCACTGGGAGTGAAGGCTTTTAGGCTGCAGCTGGGTCATTTGGCCACAGACGCTCTCATACAATTCATACACAGACAATGGTGAATCACTGTGGGACAGGGGATGACGAGTACGACTAGAAGTAAAACAGAGAATCCTCCGCACACTAAATCTGCCAGGGACTTCATTTATAGCGTGTAGTAATAAAGATGAGTATATTGTTTTATTTACAGCTGCTGTAATGAGTATTTTTTTAATAAGAATGAACCAAATGTGACAATGGTAAAGTGGTTTCATCTTACTGTTAAGCTGTCCGACCCACAACTTTACTGTTGTGGTTCACTCTCACAACTCGTATAGAAAATATAAAACCCCCTGTTCACTACCTGCCCAGCACCTACCAGCAGACAGACACAGTTAGAAACTAGCTGATGAACATAGTGGCACATTTAGCAGCTGAAGAGCCACATATTTTTCTCTGGAGATCATAGTGACCAAAAACAGAGCTAAAAGAGAATGAATATTGGACGTACATTCATCAGCTGGACACCATACAACTATAAACGAATGATAATGTTGCTCTGTAACTGCTGGATGGGTAAATAAGTGACAGTTCAAGACGTCAACTTACAAACATGACGATATGTCAATGATGGTGGCCAAAATATCAGTTGATGAAGGTTTAAAGAAATATAGTGCTGCAGGATTGAGTCCTAAAACCCAGACGAGTTAGCATTTGCACCTCTGGCTTCCTGATCACGAAGTCAATGGGTTTTTGTTTTTAAGGGTTTTTGGTAGGGTGTCTGAAATATGGCTTAAGCGATTCTCACGTTTTGTTCTCCGACATAAAATAAGTCAGTAAATACCCCACCCACACATTTTGAAGCTTTTACGCGTCTTAAATAAAGTGGTTGCTTTCAAGTGGCTAAATGAAACAACAAGGCATCATCACGCCTAACACGGCTTTACAGTCTTGTTGTCACATTACATCATGTGACTGAGGTGTAGTTTGTTAATAGGCTAACATTAGCTTTTTACTTTGGCAATTTTACATTTTATTTATATCCTAAAGGTGGTGTTCATTTGTGAAGACTATCTTGCTGAACAACACATGTATCATAAACATTTGTTTGTCACAGATTATTGTCTGCAATAATTTAAAATCTAATTGAAAAATACCTCTGGCTTTTTATCAAGGGAACCAGGATGATGCTAACAGTTGGGTTGGCCTACAAACGTCATCCCTTCAGCTCTTTATTGAGAAACATGTATCAGAAAAAAACCCACACATAGTCTATTTAACTTACTGGGTCGTGGGAGTGTCGAGGAAAGAAGGTCCTGTTGCACTCTGGTTCCTCTCTGTCTGTCTGTCCCCGAGGCTCGAACCAAACAACACACCGTTTCTGCCTCTCATAGGATATTCTAGGACACACAAACACAAAGAGGGAAAACAATGAGTGGGAGCAGTTTCCATTTACCAGTTTGTTGTTTTCTTTACCCACTTTTTTTCTTTAGGTGCCTAAATTAAGTATTCAACTTTTCATGTTTTAGTCACAGATGGCACACAAGTATTTTCTTGTGTCCATGTCCTGACTTGTGCTATTTTACCTTTTTTGCAGAATTGCCTGAAGTGTTATTTTGTTGCTTATGAGGTGTTAAAAAGCTGTGAAATCTTCTTTTAAAGAGACAGTATGTGTTTTGGCAACCCAGATATATTTACATGTCATGACAGTAAAACTAAAATCAGAAGTTCAAACCGTCGGTGAGGGAAACATGCTGTACGTTGTGTTCATATGGTTAGAAAAAAAAACCCTGAGGGAAAGTAAACAACACAAGCATGAAAGTAAACAAACGCCAGGTCAAATGCATGACAACATTAGGTTCTATTGGTTACATTTGCTATTGTACGGTGCTATTTTATTATTTTGGAGCAAAAAAATAACTATAAATATTTTATTTGAATTCTACTTCTCCCAAGTATATTTCATTAGTCGCATTTTAATTTATGCAACTTGTGTATTTCAATGAAATTTTCCAATGTAGTGGATTTAATTCATGTAAGAACTTTTTTGTATTTTAAACTGAAGTTGCTGCAGTAAAATCTAAAAAAAGCTGTCATGATGATGCTATACTTTTTATTTTAGCTGATGTTGCTATCATGTTTAAACTACAAATTTACTGAGTTCTAATTATTAAATCAAACACGTGTTCTTGCATGAGGCTCAACAGTGTTTGCTGTTTTATCTTCTGTATTACAGAGGATCATTTTTGGTCTCGTTTTCCAGCACAGCTTTGCTTAGTTTAGTTTTGATTTTTAATTATGCAGATCACAACCACCTGAGTAATGAGTGTTTGTGTATATACTGTACATACAGATTTGCCACCCGTCTCTATATCGCATGTTCTACTTTGTTTACCTGACAAAGCCTGATGAAAATCTCTGTGAGATCAAAACGTTGGCACATTACATGTGATATTGTGTCAGATTTCTGTCTGTTTTATGCTTTTCAGCCCTGTAATCTTTCATCTCTATACAGTTTGTGTAAACAGCTGGATGTACGTGAGTGTTGGCGTTTGCTAATTTGGACGTCACACTTTGACAATTATGTTTCTGATAAAAACATGTCATGCCGGTAAAGTTCCTGAATTGAGACGAGAAGTCGAGCAGTGATGGAGGTTGTGTGATCGGAGCGGCCAACAGCGCTGAGAGGGGAACAGAAACTGATGCTGCTTTCCTTCAACACACCGGAGCTAACAGGCTTTCACCAAAACGACCAAGAAAGGAGAGGGAGAGGGAGAGGAGGTGGAGAAGTGGATCTTCAGATAAAGCTCTTGTCTCTTTGCCCATTGAAAGGCCCTGCAGTCACATCAGCCTTTGTGAGGGGGAGACGGAACGATCAGGCAAACAACTTGGCTTCTCCTCCTGGCAAAACGCTACTCCAAAGAAAAAGAGATAGAGGGGAAGAGAAAGACGCCTTCCCTCGCACTTGTTCGCTACTCTGCCTCTCACAATGCCGTATCTATCCAAATCAACACACTTGTCAGCCAGACAGCTATAAGCGATTTCCAACGCTGTTATAAAAAGGGACCATTTCTAAGCTGAAATGTGTGTCCTCTATTGTGTGTTTACGTGTGTGTGTGTGTGTGTGTGTGTGTGTGTGTGTGTGTGTGTGTGTGTACAGGCGAAGGCAGAATTTCTGTTCAGCGGCATTTACAATGGAAGCACATAAATATGAGAAGAGGTGCATAGAAACATGGTGTCTCTGCCCAATCTGAGTCCAAGACATCCACCTTAAAAGAATCACTAGATCTGGTGTTGATTCATTTTTTTTTAGAAAACAAGTGAAAAATCTTCCAAACAATAGCATGAGATACGCTGTTCTTTCCAACGCTGCTTCTTTTCCATGCAAATCCAACTCGTTTCTATGATTTCCTTGAAGTGAAATGAAATAATCCGGGGTGGCGATGGCCTAGATCAGCTGCTTTCACTCCTGCTGCTCAAGAAAAGCACAGCTGGTTGCTTTTCTGTGATACAAGGCAGTTAATATAACAGTTAATTCCAGGTGTAAAACAGCGTCAGATTATATCACTCAGATGAAAAACTAGCAGAGCTCCGAGTCCTGAGGATCAGAACTAAGGGCCCTGACAAACCAAGCTGACAGTCTGCTGTGGGTCAATGTTGGGCAGTCGGTAAGCATCTGTCACCCTTGTTTTTGCAGTGCATCCAGAGCCATTGTCAGCCTTGATGGCTTTTCTTCAGCTGATCTAAATCAGGCTGTGTCTAAAGGTAACAAAGTCCACCTACCAGCACCTTTAAAGATCAATAATTAACACATCATATCCCATTTATTTCATATGTACAAAAACTGTCATGTAGAAACAATAATCCCCTGTTTGTGGTCACTGCTTCACTTTACTGACTTGTTGGTTAAATCAGATGAGGAATGATTTTATGTCTGGCAAATACTACCATCAACTTGCCCTTGAGCAAGGTATTAACCCCCTTGCTGCTTCGACAGAACTCCCATCTATCAATTTATTCTTCCATCAATCCACCCTCTGGCTCTAAACCACATCTGGGTCACGGTGGCAGCAGGTTAAGCGAAGAGGCCTGGGGGATAACAGGCCAGGTGGGATAAATAATCCCTCCAGCATGTGCTGGGTCTGCCCCGGGGTCTCCTCCCAGTTGGACGTGCCTGGAATACCTCCACAGGAAAGCAACCAGGAGGTATCCTCCTGATCAGATACCTGAGTAACCTGAACAGGCTTTTCACAATGCAAAGGAGCAGGAGTGTTACTTCAAGCTGCCACCTGTATCTAAACTGTTCACTCTCCGATTTAAGATGGAATTATGCTTCTGTGGAGATGCACATGAATGTTTCTGTGAAGGGTGTTATGGGTAACTGTACATCACAGGAGAGTTGACACGCACACCTCCCAAATCTCAACAACGCGTTACACAAAAAGTTTGGCTGGTCCAACTTCTGTCAGAGGGCAGGTACAAAACAGAAAGTAAAACAAAACGTGTCAATAGTATATGAGTTAAACAATGCCATGACCTGAGTGCATGTTAGCTGGTTCCCAGTAAGTCTCAGCCTTTATGCAGGAGATGAATATAAAAGAGTTGCACTTTGTCAACATTTTCTTGTGAGGGTTACAAGACAAAACCAGTGATGCTAACAATCTTAACACAAAAACTAGTTTTTTTGGGTTTTTTTTTTTTCCCTTATCCGCTGTGAGGGTCTTAAGGACAGAGGGATGTCGTATGCTGTAAAGCCCTGTGAGGCAAATTGTGATTTGTGATATTGGTCTTTATAAATAAAATTGATTGAACTGACTGATTGAACCTTAGGCCACATCCACACTTACATGACATGATGATTGACAGTTTGATCCCTGCATTACCTATCACCAAAGAAGCCATGGCAATGTGAAAGGAGTACCCACACAAGAAGGATGAAGTCACAAAAGGTATGCAGACGTAGCTATAGTGTTTTAGCTTGACATGGTGTGACTGATAAGACTCAATCAGGGAGCAAACGTGGTGCCTGTGTCACCGTTTCCACAAGTCTCCAATTATGCCCATCCAAACTAAAATGCTACCCAAGAGTTTTCAAACCGTAGTGCCTTTTAAATTGAAAATGCAGTAGTGTGGATGTAGCCTTTAATAGATGAAGCTGAATTTAAACATAGTATCATAATCTAACTCCAGTGTAGGAAACACTTAGAAAGGATTCCTCTCGTTTGTATAAAACTTGACTTGACATTTCGTGGTTACATAAGAGTTTTTGTTTCTGTGATTATTGAAATCCTCTTTGTGTCGTACCTGCTGCATCAGCCACAGAGAAACACAAAAAAATGAGTTGCCACAACTTCACAGAATGAACTGCAAACTACGCATGACTTAAACACAATCTTATCACATGATTATTACATACTTGGACTTATTTACTGAAGATGTAAGTGCAGATTTCTAGAGGATCAATCCAGTATCCATATTATTGTCATTATTAGCCAATTAAATGAGCTCTGGTGCTGTTGAGGCTTTGTAGCACAGAGCTGCAAGCAATCCAGCTCGGTGAAAACTCGTTCTACATCTAATGTAAGAGCTAAAATGTACAGTCTAGCTGCATTTGTGTGTTTGTGTGTGTGCATGTGCAGTAAACATGTGTATTTGCCTTCATAACAAGAAGCCGACCTGGTGCAGGTCATTCAGTGTTTGTACAGGGAAACAGACGGATGTGTTGGGACGCTGAGCTTGCTGTAGGGAACACCTGCTTTACATGAACAGACAATACAAATGATCGGTTCATGCAGGATTCTGTATACGACCTGCCTCACATGTCACACCCAACTGCACACATACAGTTCACATATTTACACAAACACATATGTCTCGGAGGGCTATTTTGAATTTGAGCTGTAGTGTGTGACTATGACTGAGAACAAACAAATTTCAGTCTCTTGTGTGCATTCAAACAGAAAAATTGTTAGTCCGGGCCAAAAGTTCCTGTAGCTGCTGTGGGAACTTGTGTTTGAAAAGCACGTGAATAATGATGGTCTGTGTTTAGTCAGTGTGGAGGGTCTCGGACTTTAATGTGTACAAAAAGACAGGGGCTGCCACCTTTCAACATACAGGTATGAGTCATTTGAAAACGCATCATGTGATGTCGCACGCAACAAACAAACATCTGGAATTGCTGTTTGTATTTCGACAGCAGGGATCATCCTGATTAATTAGCCAAGTATGCAGTAACAACTGTACGTTAACACTGAATTCTCTACGGAGTAATGCTGGTACTGACTTATTTATGAGATACACATGTACCATAACAGAGAGCACACATTCACCAGGGAACAAATATTAGTTTTGTTGTCTTGCTTTGAGTATCCATGTTTAATATGCCTCTGAAATTATTTTAATAATGACATGCATCATTTTTATTTAACTAAAACCAAAAGTACCATAATCTATTTGCCTAATTATTGTGGAAATAAACTTAAAATCAACTAATGTAAACATCACATTAGCAAACGAGTGGAAGAAGTATTATGATCTGTCAATTATGGTAAGTAAAAGTACCAATTCCAGAGTGTAAAAATACTCTAGTCCTGCATTCAAAATAGAGCTAAAGTATTATTAGCAAAATTAACTTAAAGAAAAGAGCTGCTTCTGCACTACAATGTAACATGAGAATGTGTTAATAGCATTTTATTGTTGTAGCTGCTCGAAGTGGAGCTAGTTTTAAAATCATCATACAGTTAGAGCAGTTTAGTGGTCTGACATCACCACATCAATCTGCAAATGTCAGTCTGGAAGTTCTCAGTTCATTTTTGATTTCGAAGGGTCATTATTAATGGCTGTAGATCAAAATGTGTCTGGACAGAGCCCCCAGGAACAGTGGTGGGTTTTGAAGCCAGCTATAGATAGTGGCCAAATGTGGAATTACATAGAGTGGGGCCATCACATGATGCCGTTTTGCCCAAAAAGACTTCTTTCCACAGACTTACATTAAAAAAAGAGACGTCTATAAATCAGTGGATATTTTTGTTTTGAGTGTCTCAACCCCTTTCACTATCCTGATTTGATCCATTGGGTCTGATAACATTTCTAAAGTCTAAAAGAGCTGCATGATTAAATCAGTTTTATCCTCATTTAAGTAAGTGGAGTGCTAAACTGGAAGTTAGCCACTCTGATGCTGTAAGTCTCCGGTGTGCCTGCTCTATGGGCCCAACGATGCAGATGATATGGGTAATATCACACTGCGGAAATCAAGCTTTTTTGGCTTCATGAGCCACTGAGCAACTTTCATAGGAATGAGCGGGGCCGCACCTCTAATGCTGCATCCATTTCTCTTTATACATCCATGCTCTAAATGCAATTGGATAGACCTAAATCCAATCAGCAACATAATGTTAAGTAGTGCTGTAAGAAGGACAAATATAATCAGACTACAGTGTGCAGAGATGAGCTGTGATGGTGAAGCATTGACACATCTGTGAACGAGCGTTGCAGTTAGTACTTCAAAATAGTATCTCAACAGAACGTTCAGCTGCAGCCATCTTGGTTGTTCATAAAAATACCTCAACAGTTTGGATTATGGTTTACGCTTGCCGTCATGTCCCCAGTGCACGGGTGTGTGAGCCAAACATGATCAATCAGGTATTTTTGCATAAAGCATGAACATTACAAAAATCATCAGTCATTGTATCAAAACTGCCCCATATTAAACAGAGAGTTGTGTCTAGCTCAAAGCAGGCTAGATCATCTGGAAATCTGTCTTTAACAGGAGGGAACCAGACGCATCTGCCAGAGCAAATAAAGCTCACAGATACGTCTGGTTCCCAGGCTAATAGGTTTATTCAGTGTCAGGCCCTCCCAACTGTCACCAGATAAACACCAGGGGTTGTGAGACAATTAATAGGACAGGAAAAAAGAGTGGGGACTTTGACTTTTTGGATGTTTCCTGTTTCAGCTTCAAACTTGTATTTAAATAAAAACATCTGAGAAGTTTGTAGGAGTAATCTGTTTGCAGAAAACTCAGACATCTGAAATGTGACAAGGGGTTACGATGGCTTTTTTGTTAGGAGTCACAAGACATGAAGGTGGGAGCCACTGGTTAAATCCTCAACAATGTATTTTATCAGTTCATCATTTGTGATTTTATGCAAAATAATTTCTTTATTTGAAGAGTAACCAAAGCTGTCAGATAAATGTAGTGGAGTACAAAGTTCAATATTTCTGACTAAAACATACCGGTAATAAAGTAGAAGTATAGAGCGGGGTGTTCTCTGGAGCCAGAGCTGATCCTGGTGGTGTGTGACGGCCATGCCACGAGCTGCGTATGTGTGTGTGTGTGTGTGTGTGTGTGTGTGTTTCTGTGTGCTGCACAGTTGTGCTTCAACGTTCAGACAAGCAGACAGCACATTAACGGAGCAGAAAAGCCAGGTCATAAATAATGAGTGGCTCGCTTCAAGCAGAGGGCTCCAGTGAACAGGTGTCTCGCTTTACAACACACACACACACACACACACACACACACACAACACACACACACACACACACACACACATTCACACACACACACATTCACACACACACACTCACACACACACACACACTCACACACACACACACACACACACACACACACACACAGACACTTAGACAGAGGCATCAGTTTAACTGTCACCACTACTGGCTGTGACACGATGTCAATATCCTGTGTATGTGTGTTTGTGTGTGTGTGTGTGTGTCTGTGCCTGAGTGAAAAAAAAAGCTCCTATCTGCATATACTTAAATGTTTCACCATTTTCACCATGGTTTCTGTTTTCTTGCAATCACTCATGACATTAGCATTACAGTGTTAAGGACTGTCAGAGCAGGAGGACAAGGTATTTTAACACAGCAGTGTGACAAACATTGCCCACTATTTACACAGCAACATCATTAAATCCGTTCGCAAATTATGTGTCATTATTCCTGTCCTGTCCAATATTGCCACGCAAAATATTATGATACTATGCTGTATCGACTTTTTTGCCCCCAGCTCTACCAGCTCGTCTCCAACTGTGTCTGTCTGCTGCTGAGCAGGAAGCGTAAAGCTGGTGTTAAGAACTTTTTCTCTGACAACAGCAGCCTGCTGCAGCTGAAAACGATGCTATGTGAGTAGTCAGAGTCAACCAGAAATGTAAAGTTGCAGCCAATATCAGAGCAATGAGTTTAAACTCACTATAAAGCTGAGTGTTTACTTAACAGACAAAAGCGGCCAGAAGTTAGGTAACATAACAGGAAGTGGAACCAAAAAAATAGGTGGGCTTCATTTATGCATCTTTTAATTTTCATTTATTTCTTAATTTTCTTTTCTAACTTATAGTCTTCTCTAATTTTCCTTTTCTTCATTTATTTATTTTACTTTCCTTCATCTTCTTCCTTTCCCAAATTCTGTCTTCGTCTTTCTTGCCCTTCCTTCTGCTCTCCTTTCTTTCCTCTTTCCCCGCCATCATCCCTCCTTTTTCTTTCCCCTCTTCTGTCCCTTCCTCCCTCTTTCTCTGCAGCGCTGTTGTCCAAGGATAGGACATGCTGCAGGTGATGGAGGTAAATCATCTAGGACATAATTAAGAGGCTTATGAGGAGGAGTGCGCGTGTTATGCATCACATTAGAACAAAAAAAGAAAAAGAAATTGCACGCAAACAGGCCTCATAGTTACACAAATGCTCATTTTCATTCACCGACAAACACACAGACACTCAGCCTTAGGGGTCTGACCTTATACAGTGGAGTTAAATACCTCTCGTGCCTCATTTGGTTGTCTGTTATTACACACGCACTCACACAGACACACACACAGACTCTCTCAAGCACAATGCCTTCTGGTGTGTTTTAAGCACCAATGAAGGACTCATCAGACATGTTCATCTAGTTCCCTCACAAATTTGAATGTTTTCTGCTCACCCGTTGGCCCTTGAAGCCTCTGTGAGGAATTGTGCGTGTGTGTGTGTTTGTTGGTGTTTGTGTGTGTGTGTGTGTGTGTGTGTGTAATCAGGAACTCGGCTTGATCCCCTCTGGTATGTGCTTTCGGGAGTGTTTGTCAAAGGGCAACAGCACAGCCTGAAGTAACGACAAAAAAATGGGCCTTTGCCGGTTTTCCTCCTCTCGCTGTTTATTCTAAAAAACTTTGGTGTAATGTATTTCATTAGCCTGATATTAAAGACTTTATTATTAACATTTAAGACGTTATATTGCAACACTTTCTATTCACTTTTTCGGGGAAAACAATCCCAAAACATAAGGACAAAGATGCAGAGATTGTGTGCTGGTAGTGATTACGTAAAGGTGGATTTTTACACTTCCTATTTGATTTTACAAACTTTCTCCAGTATCTCACAGTTAATCATCACACTAGATGATATCGTCTTTAAAAAAAGGCAACAGGTTATGTGGATTTTACATGAATATTACTCTGTCAAACATGATCTGATTTAATTTCCCTTTGTGTTATTAAACGAGGGTGAGAGCCTGAGAAAATACCTGGTGCTACATATCAGAAAAGTGAGTCGGAGTGGGTGAGTTACTGAGGTTATCAGGAGTCCACCTACCATTTCAGATGTGAGGAGAAATAACGAGTCACATTTGGTGTCTTTTTTGGTCAAACATTATGATTATTTTCTTACCGTTGCCTGCGATGGTCGGGCCTCGATTTCATTAGCTTTCCTCTTGGCCACATCCGCTAGCACCACCTCGCCCTTATCGCTGGCAACATAATGGAGGTCCTTTGAAGGAAATGCAAGAAAGAAAGAAACGTGAACGTTAATCTAAAATGAATCTAGGCTCCGATGACAATGGGTTTTTCTTTTTTTTTTGGGAGGGGTGGGGGCGGTGTTTTGGCGGGAGAAGGAAGAAACAGATGAAATGACAGAAAAAAAAATGAGCCGTTTGAAGCCCAACATCAGAAAGAGCACCGGTTGGATGAAATGCCGGTTCCTCCAAAAACTTTGAAATCAGCCTGCTCGCGCCCCCCTCACCCCCCCCACCCCTCACACCCTCGTCTCTCCGTTTTTGAACTAGGGAGGATGTTATCTGTCACATTTCAAAAGTGGGAGAGGAGGCGAGGGACTGTTCACCTTTCAGAAACGCTGGTATTCTCTCTTTACAGAGAAACATATCCAGCCGAGCACATTACTATATCAGCCTGCGACAATATTGGAAACAGCGTGTATCCTCTGTATCTCTCTGTTTGAGTCTTGCCGTGCCATAAAGTGAGATAATATTGCTAAATGATGTCTGAGGGTGGCTGATTTAAAGCTCAACGCTGCCATACTATTCATTAATAACCACACTGCATCAGACAGCTGTCCTGATTTAAGGTGCGCAGGGCTGCAAGGCTGAAGTCAATTCATCCTTTAATACCTGAAAAATACAAATAAATTCTCTCAAACTATGGCTGTAATAAATTAGATTACATTCAAATATTAATTGTCATGTGACGGACATGGACTGTGTCTCAAATCTACACCTTGCGCTCATCTGTGCAGGTTTTGAGTATGTTGTGTGGACAAAATGTACGTTGATCTACATTCCTCTCCCTCAGTGCAATGCTCAAAGGAAACAGAGGAGCAGCTGAATTAGAGTTAACACATGCAGACCAGATAGAAGCGAGAATTCGTCTTTAAAATTAGAACAAAATCATGTTTTACAATGTGAAATTGATTTAGTTTAAAAACAGCGCATCCTGATGTGAGCATTTCAACAACAGCTGAATCAGAGGACTTAAAAAGATTCAAGGACTTGTGCTCAAACGATGACTGAACGATGATCTAAATGGCACCAATTACCACCAATAGTCACACATTTCTCAGTCTAAGAAGCGAACAGAAACAGCAGCTTGATGGTGTAAAACTTGGTCTTGTGTCAGAAGGGTCACTGATTTGAATTCTTCAGAACGACTGTAAGTAAATGAAAAACACACTCTTGATAACAATCAGCATGTTGCACCAGTGGCTCCAGTGGAGCCATCAATAACCAGCACTAAGGCTAAAAATATACTGGTCTGCTCCCAGTCACTCAGAGTGGAAAGCAGGATGGTGCCCGAGGAACTAAATATACATGATGTGGATGATGCAGATATAAAAGTGAGAAAAATTACAACTTTAAAATGTAAAAAAATTTCCAGAGGCACTGTTTTAAATTGGGAAAAGAAGGGGTGAAACCCCTACTGAATTTCTGCAACACTCAACCTCTTAAATTGATTGAACAGAGAGTAAATCACACCTTCATCCTGGCACCCAACGAGGGGCTACTCAGGGTCGCAGGGTTTCCTCAGGCCGAGTGCAGGCCCTGAGGGGGCATCAAAGGGTACAGCGTGCTAAGGAAAGTCTTCCGCCTCAGCGACATCACAGGACATCAGTGCCGTGACTCAGGGCTCGCCATGGATAACCCTCAGCTGGCTAAAGCCAGCCCCCAGCTGAGCCTGCACCCGGCCCTAATACCCCCATATTGTAACCCAGCTTTTGTACCCCCGGAGGGGGAAAAAAAGAAGAGGGGGGTGCTGGTTTCCAAAAGAGGAGGGGAGCAGAGAGGGATTGAGGCAGGGGAAGAGGGGGTGTAAAGAGAATGAGAGAGAGGGAGAGGTGCTGAAATTGAAGAGTATGAATGGGAACAGATTGGGTAATTATAGTGTGGTGCCTGCCCTCTGTGGCGAGGAGTTAGGAGGAAATGTGAAAATGGCCGACAACAAAATGGCCTCAAAAGAACCTAAATCGGCTCCCAGGACTGAGGTGGCTAATTCAGCCGCTGTGAACGAGGACATGGCCCCTCAATTAGATATGAGTGAGGCTTCCTAATTGATAACAAACAGAGCAGCAGAAGATTAAAACAGGCGAGCAGGAGAGCGGTGAAATGATAGCGAGGTGTGTGAGTGAGGAGCAGAGAGAGGGAGAGAGAGATGGTGAACAAGACATAAAAGACGTGAGGAAGGCAAAATTCACAACAAGGGTTTTTCATGGGAGAGCAAGAGAGAGAGAGAGAGAGAGAGAGAGACAGAGAGAGAGAGAGAGCAGCAGCAGCAGCCGGGAGAGAGAGATTGTATGACAGACAGAACAGAACAATATGAACATTTGATGCCGGGGCGCTTTATTCCAGCTTAGCTCCTCATAATACTGTCTGAATCTGGAGAGAGGGACCCAGAGAAAGAATAAACGAATGAACAAACGCGAAATGAGAGAGAGGGAGAGACAAACTGAGAGCTAAGAGAGGGAGAGAGAGGAGTATCAGCCCGACTAAGAAGGGATAACAATAATACTGCATATAAAACCATCAGATATTACACCTCTTATTCCCAGACGCTCAAACGCGACACTAATCTTATTTATATAAGAGCTTTAGGGGTTGCAGCGCCTGATAAAGAGGGGCGTTTTAGTGGGCCATTTTTGGGGAGTAGAGGGGAAGGGAGGGAGGGGAGGTGGTGGACACTAAGAGCCCGATATTGACTGATATTTTGGGTTACCTCCAAATAAATGAGGGATTAGGATAACTGGCACACGGCAGCACTTACAACACGTTAATAGACGGGATCATGTCTGAATGTTTGCAGCCTGTGAGTTACTGTCAAACAGGATCGATGGGAAGTACAAACGTGAACACTCAGAGTGGATTTGCAGCCTTTTTTTGGCATTATGTGCACAGAGTGACTTATTATTGGCATAAGGACCATCTGCAGAGTCTGACCTTTGTGATTTCTGACCAATATACAGTATGTGATGTGGGAGTGTTTTTCAATTTAGAAGAAAAATCTCCCCTCAAGCCTGTAATGTTTGAAGCATCCTTGGAGCTATTTTATGATCATTACTTGTGATCTTAGTGTATGTGCCCTTCAACATTTCATAGAGAAAGGGAAACTTGTTGCATTTGGCGCAGGGAGGTAGAGAGCAAAGAGTAATAGGAGTAGTGTTAGGCCAACAAAATATCCCAGTCTTAATTTCTTGCTTAGAAAATGACACATATCGTCATGTCTACCTGTAGAGTTTAATCCTTTATCTGAAATCACTCCCTATTTGCAGCTTATACACTGTAATTGCTGGCCACTGATTTATCTCAGTGTCTTAATTATTTTCTTTTTTTTCTTCTTACTGATATTTTCAAGCAAAACAAGTGAGCTGCCAGGGGCAACAGTATTTGTAACAAGCAGTGTCTTTCACACAGAATAAAACAGAATAGAAAATAATTTATTTATTGTACTTTTGCATGCAAAAGGCAGACACATTTGTCTTGTTTTGCATGTGCAAAATCTTAAATTAAAAAGATACTTCAGCCAGCATCATATCACATCCAGACAGGACACATTAGAACACATTTACATGAAAACACAACACACAATAGAGGCTACATTACAGGAGCATGCGGTACTTACTGGTGAGGACTGAATCAAGGTTCAATAAATAGATACAAAGTGCTTTTTTACTGATGAAGATATTTTATGGCAACAGGTACAAATGATTTTTTACAGATGTTTTTCATTGCAAATGGCACTCTCTGCTTTTGTCCCGAGAGCATTAGGTAAAGTGGTGATTTAAGGGTTGGCTGGGGTTGTCTAAGATATGGCCACTCAAAGAGTTTGACTGCTCTGCCAGGGCGATAGGACAGTGGGGTTTGTTTGCAGCCTGTAGTTCTGTTGTACTATTGGAAAGTCTTGCTTCTGACATGAGAACACAATATTAAAAGTGAGTATACTCATTACGTAACAGGTCACATCTTATAGGCACAGATGTGTATATATAGACAATTTCCTCCGGTATTTTGCATATTTTCTGTATTTTTTAATCATAGTAACTGGGAATTTCACTATATAGTTCATTTCACTGATGATTGTAGTTGAGTCGAGTTGAGTCCTTTGTTGTAGGATTTTCTGCTGCCATTTACACATGACGGCTTCCTCACAACTGCTAAAAGTACGCACATCCAGGATTTTGTTCAGGTATAGACAGGACGAGAGCAATCAGGTCCTATTGCAAATGTTATTATTATCATCTATCTCTTTAGTGTTTGTGCCTGAAAAAAAGTACAAAAAGTAAATCAACACTGCATTTTTTTCTTTAAAATGCCACACTTACAAAGACTTAAAGAATTTTTCTATGCCATATGGAATGAAATTTAAGACAAATTTCACAACAACTATTTGGAAATACACAAAAACAGATAAATAA
This sequence comes from Epinephelus cyanopodus, assembly GCA_026686955.1. Classification (NCBI taxonomy): domain Eukaryota; kingdom Metazoa; phylum Chordata; class Actinopteri; order Perciformes; family Serranidae; genus Epinephelus; species Epinephelus cyanopodus. Next base: position 30,662,055 of record CM048930.1, read on the forward strand.
ATAAACACGAACCAACATCGGTTACTTAAGCTATGGGACAATTTTGCCCAAATGTTTATTGTAACATAAAACATAACTGTATTTGTCTTGTGGCACTGACAAGGGTAGAGCAGAACTGGAAATATCTGGCATTTGTCGGTCATTTCACAGCATTTGAAGACTTCCAAAAGATTAAAGATATCTTTTAATACTAATATAATGCCTTATTTTTAGTTTAATGAATTCATTGTGTTTTTAAGGACCTGCAAGGGCCCTGCATTTACACATAACGGCTTTCTTGCCAACAGCCAAAAGTAAAAATATCTGGGGTTTTGCTCAGGTATAATGAACCATAAGCGCAATCGACGTCTGTTACAAATGTTATATTTTTCTTTAGGAATCATGTTTGAACAAATAGTAAACAAACGCTACAGTACTCTTTGTTTAAAATGCCACACAATGTTACAAAAAAAGACTCAAGCTCAGTATGTAGTGAACAGTGGATGAATGATTTTGGACACAGCCTGGGTTTCTGCGTTTCTTCCAAGATGCATCTGTCCCTGTGTGACTGTAAAATATCAGCACCAAAAGGCGGCTCCAGAGTAAAAGCCTGCTCTTTGATTCTGACAGAGGGACATCAAATCTTGATCATTTACTTTTGAAGTTTTCAGGCTTCATTGCAACCCTTGGAAATACCACAGACAAATGTCACATCCCCAGGAATAAGAAAAATACACCAATAACAATTAGTCCACGGAAATTCAAAGTAGATACATTTTTGGGGGGACATAAATGTTTTAGGGTGGAATTTCTGTTTGTCAAAAACAGTAAAATCAAATATTGGCAAGGAGACCGGACACAAATGCACAGAGGCACAAGCATGCAAACATGAAAATACATATTCACTAATTAACATCCGGCATAATCCCTGGACATGAGCACATTGCTGAACCTGTACACACACACACGGTTTCTGACACACCTGTTATCCAGGAGCCTTGTGTTTGACTAACACTTCTATCAGATAGGTGTTAAGGACTTAACGTTTTAATAACGCTAATTACTCATCTGAGCGACAACAATGAGCTTATTGCCGAAGACGTGCGATACCTCCTCCTCCTCCAGCGCCGCCAAGCCAGGCGTCAGATAGGGGAGGAAGATAGGAGGTGAACCCAACAGACGCAGCTTGCCTTACTGCTAGGCGTATCTAACAAGAAACAGTACAAGCCCTCATTGGGGAACAAAAGAGCCGGCATCAGATTCGGCTATCACATAATTTGATTTAATTAACAAGCTACATCAAGAGCCAAAGACCCACGAAGAAGAAGAGGAAGAAGAAGAGAAAGGGGAGGGAGGTGGAGAAAAAAAAACAACTTGTCGTCGGCTTGACTCGGCTGACGAATGACCTAATTGGTTACATTATCAACTCATTATCAAAGGCTAATTAGGGAGCTACAGAACAGCGGCAATTATGAAAAAAAAAAATGCAAACGACTCAGTAACCCCCTGCTACTACCTCTACATACATCCCCCAACCTCCACCTCCGCCAAAACACCCTCCTACCACCAATTCCTCCTCCCCCTCAATTTAGCCCGACACTAAAGTGTTTCATTTTAACAAAAGGTTTCTCTTTTTGAGAGAAAGGCTTGGAGGGCCTCTATTGTTAGCTGGGAAACAATGGGGGCTGAAGGGGTGGGGGTGCAAAGGGGGGGGTATAGCATGCTGGGCATTTCCACATGAGGTGAGGGTGTGCGTGTTATCTGTGTGTGTGTGTGTGTGTGTGTGTGTGTGTGTGAGTGAGAGCATTTTACCAAGTCGATGGTGCGTTATTGAGTTCTGTGGGCACGTTTTGAAGTTAGAAAGAGTTGTGTGAAGGTGGGGGTTGCCCTCATTAACCCCCTCCACCTCAACTCAATCAGCTGACCGGCAGGTTAAAGCAACAACACAACCTAATTAAAGTGAAGGACAGAGCGAGGGGTGAAATGTCAACGTCCTATTTTTCTTTCTCTTTCTCTTTGTCACTCATCTCAGATGATGAGTTGCTGCTCTCTTGGTCGGTGAGGCAGAAAAAGGGCTCGTTGTGAGCGACCACTAACTTTGTTACAGGGTGTCCATCTACAGGTATACACAAGGCCTTTTAAATACCACTTAAAATGAAATTTAAGATGAACTCTGTGATGAGAAGAGGCAAAAATACATTGTTTCAAAGTGAACAGTGAGGTAAAATGGCACTGATGATACTCCGCTTTCCAATTTGCACAGAATACAAACTAACTAGCAAGCTGGTTAGCACAGTCTTAGTTTTAGGTTACTGACACACCAAGCTGACGGCTGACCACCAGTCAAGGTTGTCAGTGAGCTTCTTTTGCCCTTGTTTTGGTGGTATGTCCCAAACTGTTGGCACTAGTTGACCCTTGTCTGCTTTTTTCGGTTGATTCAGCATGTTGAATCTGTGTTGGAGCTGGCTGGGCCCGTCGGTGAGTGAAATCAATCTGATTGGCAGTTTAGCTCAGTGCACGACAAGAGAGACAAAAGTAAAGAAAACAAATGACTTAATTCAAGATGGAATGAGATGAGAACAAACTTGTATGATCTCAAACTAGTATTTTTTAGTCATGGGGCTCTTCAGTAGAAACAGTTTGCAAGTGTGTTATTGCTTGCGAGCACATGGTAAATATTCTTTGTCCTTTCAACATTATGCTGTTAATGTGCTAACTGGCTAAGTAGCATCTGATATTCATACTGTCAGTCTTCCGGTTTCCCTTTATGAAAGATGAAAACAGGCTACTGCCGCCTGCTGGTTGGAAAGTTATTTTCTCTCATGCAGGCGCAGAGCATACGTGCTAGTTGGCCGTTGGCTGTAGTCTTCGCGGTGTGTTCAAACACAACTTTTTGCCCAGACAGACGATGAAACAGTCGGCCTTCATCACCACTAGTGCTTTGATGTCAGTTTTGTGTGTCTGGGACTTACTGTGTAATCTAAATGCATAGAGGGGATGACAATAAGGGTATTAGGTGCATGCAGGTGTTGTGCTGAAGTCTTCCATAGTGCCAACACTGAAAATTCTGGAGGTGACATGACTAAAAAACATTTACGATCCATCCAATCTTAAATTAAGACAATTTAGTACATTTTACAAGTCTTTTATTAGTAAATGTGCATTTCAATTCTAGGACTTTTAAAGGACCTGCAACTACCCTGTGTTACAGATGTAGGATTAGAAGATACTTATCTGTTGTGTTTGGTGAGCCAGAAACATGGAGATCACATACAGGCTGCAACAAAAGTGTTCAAAAATGCTTTCTAATTTTGTCTCTTAAACTTGTTTACATAAAAAGTATAAGAGTTTAATGGGAAAAAATATTTTTATGTGCGAGTAGAGCTTGGAAAGATGTCACTTGTACAGTAATAACACTAAAGTTGTGGTTGAAACAGCTGTCAGGTGTCGTATCAGAGCCACATGAGAGGGACACACAGTTCTCAAACTGAACTGAAATGGACGACTGAACTGGCTCTGTGATTGGAGAAGTTTGGTAGTTTTGGTCATGCAGTCGTGAAGACCCACTGGACAGTGACACACCACTTCTGGATAACATCACACCAACTTCACACAATCAAGCTTTGAGATCAAGTACTGCAGTGATCCAAATTATTTCTGTGATTCCCTGTCAGGTAGCCTCCTTGAGTTCACTGCACCTAAAGTGGAGGCTTATGATCGTGCCACACATAAAAACATATTGAAAACATAATGAAAACTATGAAAAGTAGTAGGGCTGCCCTCTAATAGTTGACCAGGAAGGTCATTAGTTGGCATGATTTTATTGGTAGCTTAGAAAAAAAATATACAAAAAATATAGAGAAAAAAATATACAAACAAACGTGAAACTCTATTAGAGGCTGCACCTTGTCAAAACCTATATGACTGGATCATGAGGGAATCTTATTTGAAAGGACAGACACAGGAAGTGTCCACGCTCAGCAGTCAGACAGGAGTCAGGTTAATTTCCAGGGCTGGTACCTGCTGTTATTCCACAGGCTAGTTAATAACATGTCGGGCAGGAAATCCAAAATGTGGGATCATTTTGAGAAGGTGAAGGACGAACCCAAGGTGATATGTAAACTCATCTTCATTGGTCGACTGCAAACATGACGTATCATCTGAAACGTGGAAGTAGCTACATGCCCATTAGCCCACAGTGTCATTAACAGGCGGCTCGCTCAGTGTGTGACGTGCACTTGTAGATAAAATATAGGCCTATATTAATGAAGGTTCATTAGTACGGTTTTGTATTTCTCTGTAATGTAGCACAGTGTTAACAATGTTACTGATACTATTCTTTCTCACACCTTCAACTCAAACCACCAAAATACATCATTTAATCATTACATTAATATCATAAACATGTGGACAATTAGTCGACTAATGGGCCTAAATGACGACTATTGGTTGACTGGGAAAATTCTTGGTCGTGGGCCGCCATAAAAAGTAGTAATTCAAGGGAGCGGTGTGATTGTCATTTGTCACTTGCACTTCATTTCCTGTTTCATGTCCATAACTTGGCGCAAAATATGAAAAGGATTTAAAGGGTATCAGTGTACAAGCGTTACGGAAATGTTAATTTTATAATTTTCCTGGGGATATTTTTAAAAGAATAAAAATATAATTGGTTGTTGGATCTAAACATCTATATGACCCGATGTTTCCACTACGTTTTAGGAAGGGTTAATTATTTACATGAAGACAAGGAATTTTGACAAGCGAGTGCAGATACAGTACATGCATATTAAAGTATGCGTTTCTCGATGAGAGGCTTGTTTGGCTGAATTGTGTTGATATGACCGTCTTCAACCAAAGTCAGTTCAAACCCAACACTGAGAATTATTTGCAAATATGATTCCACCTCCATCTCTGAGCTCATCTCTTTTTTCCTTCCCTTCCTCCTCACTCATGTCTCCACACCTCCAAAGAGACGGAGCAAGATCTTGCTTCTTTTCTCTCTCTCTTTTTTTTTTTAGTTTGTCATATAGCTTTCCATCCACACCACCACCCCCCTCCTCTCCTCTCTGCTCCCCCTCCTCCCTTTGCACTCTTTCAAGGTCCACAGGCTCGACTCCACCTTTTCAATTCGGCTTCCCAGCAGCACTACTTAGTGGGGAGGTAATTGGAACCAGTGCTATCAGTGTGATTGAGGGAGCAAGTGTGTGTGTGTGTGTGTGTGTGTGTGTGTGTGTGTGTATGGGGGTCTGTATTAATGTCTAGGGTGTTGGTGAAGCATGGAGCAAAGGGGCCCCATGAAAAAGGGGGTCAAACACATAGAAGAGCATTTCAGCGTGGAGTGGAAGAAAGAGCGAGTTAGAGGGAAGATGAGAGGAAAGGAAAAGGCCAAGCCGAGGCCGTGGAGGTTGTGAAAAGATAGGGGCCCATACTGAGATCACACCTGCTCTCTGACATGCAACACACACACGTGCACTTGTATGGGTTACAAGTCATGTGCAAATGAATGTAACAAGAGTACAAGTCATGGAACAATTAAAACAGGTTGTGTAGTATTAATGAAGCTGGAGTACACTAACATAAAAAGTCTTGGCACATTCTCTCTCTCCAACACTGTGCTAACAAACAAGAAGCCAACCCCCCCTCTTTAATCAAAGACCAAAATTTCGGATTAAGCCCTGCTTGATCCTCATGCAGGTTTCCTACATCTTAAGACAAGTTGGATTTAAGCCTTTTTAAGACTTTTTAAATGCCACTCGTAACGAAATTTAAGACCAAATTTTGCAATAACCAAAACTGAAAAAATAAATAAATAAAAATCTTGAACCAACATCAAACATACTTTGGATTAATGACAATTTTGCCTTTTTGTTTTTAACATAATATATGACTTATCTGTCTCGTGGGGGAGACGAGGGGAAGAACAGAACTGTGTGTTTGGGAAGTTTTCTTGGTGATTTTGTGTTTCTCACTCTGCATGTGGGACTCCGCTGCCTTGATTCCCATCGCGCTGAGTTTAAAGAACTTTTTGCATAAAATCTAAATAGTGTTTTTGTTTCTGCAATCCTGCTCTGAGTAACGTTAGTGCACCCATTTGGTAAATTATTCAAAAAAAAAAAAAAAACCCCAAACAGATGATACCAATTATTTTGAGATTTTAAAATGCAACGTCAGAAAAAAAAAATTCATAACATTTTCCTTATCATGTCTTACCAATGATGAAGATTGTGGAAACTGTTTGTGATTAATTTCAGTAGTTGTACTGGATTCATCAAGTTAAATTTACAACACAAATAGTCATTTAATTTTCCTATACCACAGAAATAACACTGGAATTCATAATGTAGGTGGTGTTCCTCTTTAAGACCTTCATAAAACCACATAGAAGGTAATAATTTTATACCAGTAATTTGGGTGTATGACGGCAAACCTGCAAAGACAATATTGGGACTATTTATCATAATAATATTTTCTTATACTTCCCAGTAGTATATAACAGTAACTCTTAATGCTGCAGTTAATTAAATCACTGCAACATGGACCCGGATAAGCAATCTAAAAGGCCCATTATGAGACCATGAGCTTCCTAGCTTCTGTAATTAGGAGTAGTACAACTGTTTGCCACAGGTCTAAGAGTCAGCAACAAAAAAACTCAACAAAAAGTACTGAATGGCTCCCTGCAACAACAGTCACCTCTTGCAATGATTTAACTTTCAGTTCACTGTTTTAACGGCAACTAATAATTATTTTCATTGTTTACCCTGTCAATTATTTTCTCAATCATGGATTAGTTATTTGGTTGGTAAAATGGTGAAAACTCTTCAGTTTTTTCCAAAGCCCGAGATGACACCCTCAAATGTCTTGTTTTGTCCACAACCCAAGGATATCAGTTTAGTATCATAGAAGAATAAAGAAACTGAAATATAATCACTTTTAAAAAGCTGTAATCAGAGAAATTTGACTTGTTTTTCAATTAAAAATTACTCAGATTATTGATTGATTTTCAGACAAATAATTAATTTATTGTTGCAGGTCTAATAATTAACATTACTGCCTACAGCAGGCTAAAGACAATATCAAAGACTTTTGAAAATTAAATTTAACACTTTTAAACACCACCTTTTGAGGAAACTGAATTCAGGGCTTTTAAAGATTTTTTAAGACCTATAAATGCTTTTTGTTATTTTGGTCCTGAGAGAGTGCTGCATTTTTTTTCTTTTCATTTCTTCAGAGAAATTTACTTTTCACTCACCATGAATAAATCTCTGGCATCTAGATCTACAGCGAGGAGGAAGGCCTTTTCAAAGCGCTGGTGTCTGAGCAGAGGAGGGACAGGAGGAGAAACAGTTAAAGAGAGGCACAACAACATCCTGACAATAAAGAAAAACAATCATCAATCTTAAAATATATGCTTTGGATTATAATTCATAGATGGATAGGTCAGTCGTGTGTACTTTCTCCTTCCTTTGGTCTGCACACAGACACACACCTCGATCAGCACACACCGCTGCATACACACAACTGTCAATAATTGAACTGAGAGTAGCGAGTCCTAGTCCTATTATCCAGAATTAAAGCTGGAGAGAGAGAGCTGTATCTCCCAGTACAAAACACCTCAACTTTCCCTGTCTAGAGCCAACATGAAACAAACAAACACAAGCAGAGAGAGGAGGTGTGTGGGGGGCTTCCTTCATTTGATGTCGATGGAGAGAAAAAGAATGCAGGTAGGTGATAAGAGAGGAGAGGAGGAGGGATGCCAAACAACGCTCCAGCTCTGCTACAGAGGAAGAAGAAAGAAAAGAGAGAGGAGAAACGGGAGGTAATTGCAGGATGGAGAGCAGTAAGCAGCAGTGTGTGGGAACAACAGGGTCTATTTCAGTCAAACAGGCATTTCAAAAGGCTCTCATGGCAGAAGGGAAAATGAAACAACAGTCTAAACAGGTGCATGTGAGGTGCTTTGCCTTATGAATGACTCAAAGCTGCATCAGTGTGTGCGATGAAATTCAAAAGCCATTTCCTTTTTAGAATTTTTAAAATAGCAATAGTGAGCTGCAAATAAGCGGAATTAAATTGTATCTGCAATGGATGTCATTTTCACAAAGACCTTTTTTGGACTGTTTTTCTTCTGATTCTGCACCCAATAAAATGTTCTGGTAATGCCTTAAAAATAGTCTGGAAATTTGTGTACGTGGAGTATTCATGACCACCGGCAGCAGCTTTCAATTATTTTTCTTCAGTCTGACGGAGGATCATATTGTTTATGTATATATTCAAATGCATTTAATAATCTAATATAGCCAACCTTGACCTCTGACCCCCCCCTTCTGAAGAGTTATGCAAAACAAATGTCTCCCTCAGAAGATCCTATTAGGGCCACAGCGACAGCACAGAGAAGGTGGCGTTACCTGAGGAGGTGGTGAAAAAAGCGGCGGGCACACTTGCTGATTGGCTCCCGGTGCTCTAATATCACCACATCTGAGAGAGGAACAGGCGGGGCGTAAAACACACCCAGAGCTGCTTCGAGTTGGGCTGCAGACAGAACAGAAACACACACAATAAGAACTTCAAACACACGTTTCATAAATGTCCTGTTCTTCAATCTTCAGACTTGAATTACTGCCTCCACAAACAAGTCAAGTTGCAGTTTATATCCATGTCTGTACAGACTCATATGTAGCCATGACAATGCTTCACATATGGATGATGCTGCAAATTAACTACGGATTCTAAAACGTGGATGCTTCACATAATCATAAGTCCTATATTGCAGGCAGCTGGACTGTCTGAGTTTCTTGATGTTTCACCTCTCTTCCGAGAGGCTTCTTCAGTTCTCTCTTCAGTTCCTGTTCCTGAATTATGACGCTGAATAACAGCCAGGAAAGTTTTTTTGCAGAGCATTATGATGTCACAGTGAAGCTGACCATTGATGTTTTGGATATAAAATGACATCACTCCATCATTTTATCCTGTTACACACTTGTGTAAAATGTCGTCATAACTGGCATATGAATCCATGAGTTATGGCCAAAAACATGTTTTATGAGGTCACATTGACTTTTGAACTCCAAAATCTAATCAGTTCATCACTGTGTCCAAGAAGACGTTTGAAGAAATTCCCTGAGGGCGTTCTTGAGATATCGCGCTCATGAGAATGGGACGGACAGACAGACGGACAACGCCAAAACATAATGCCTCCAGCTACAGCTATCGCCAGTGTGGAGGCATATAAAGATGATGTGGCTCTTGCAGGGAAATCCGTTGCTTCTCTGTGTATTAATGAACTTTTCGATTGATATTAACTTTTCAAAAAACATTCAAAAAGGCAAAAAATTGTGTTTTAGTATGTCTGAAACCTTAGTATGAAACCTTAATGTGTGGTGGAGGACAACATTTATAACAGACGGCGACCAAGACAGCTCTGTAACATCAGTAATAATTCAATTTGTGTGCAAGTGTGTAAGAAATGTAAGATTTCACTTTGTTAAGCGTAATACAGTTTTAAAGTTGTCTTAAAATAACTCGTAGAGCTAAGATCGGCACAGGTTACCAGCAGGCTCTCAGGAAGTGACATGTTGATTACAGCTCAGTGTGTTATGTAGTTATGTTTATTTACACAGAACAATACTGGGGTATGTAGTGCAGAGTATGGGATTTTGGACTAAGCTCGTGTCTCCAGAGAAGATTGTCTAATTCACTAAGTACTTACTAACAGTAAACTTTACATTGCAAGAAAAATCTAAACAAAACCGCTGTTTTTTGACTACTTAAGTTTGATTCTTTACAGAAATATTAGCAAAACTAAAACCTATCTGTCGAGAAGTGTTCGACCCACCCTCTCTTTCTGCGTTCAGCTCCAGCCTCAGCAGGTGGTTGGTGACCGAGCTCAGGCCTCGGTAGCACTCGTCTCCCACGATGCTCCAGTCCATGGCCTCCAGGATGCCCAGTGCCTCTCTGACCTGGCCACAACACAGCCTCTGCTGCAGCAGCTCCCCAGGACCCATCTGGCCTCCCGTCAGAGCCCCTGTCACAAACAGCCACAGTTTGGTTTCAGCTTATTATAACATGAAATAAAGCAACACAAAACAATGGATTAAAAAGATCGAAATGCACCAGGATCCCACCAGGATTTTTTTCAAAGCCAAAAACAATTCATAGCAAAACCAGAGGAACTTAAGCAAGCCTGACTTCAGGGATAGAAACAAAGAGAGAAACAGACAAATTGTATAAAATCTTGCAACGGCTGTGTTACGAGCTTAAAATGCATGTTAAACTTGACAAATCTGGCAAAGATTTTTTAGGATTTGTCCGTCAATGATGTCAGACCCTCCTATCATTAATTTCTTTTTATTTTACACTGGTTTATATTGGATTTTTTTTTCTATTAGATGTGCAAAACTTCAGCTGCTGAAACAACTATTTAACTTTCCCCTCATTTATTTTGTCAAAAAAGAGCTGAATTTTCACACAGTGGGGCACAATGGTTTTGCTGTGTGTGTTCATGCAGAATATTCTGGAAGCACTTACTGCAGCTAAGTGAGTGTCCAGTGGATCGGTCTAAACTCTGAAGCTGCGCTAGATCGGTTGGACTGACATCATCAATCAATTAGGTTGAATGCTGGTTTAATCCCTGGTGTGTGTCCTCATCACCATCTACTTAAATACATCTAAAAAACATTGAGCATACAGTATGTATGAGAGCAATGTTACAACTGATTATGCCTTTTGACCAGAGGTGATTGATTATGCTTTTGTTTGTGTCTGTGTGTGTGTGTGTGCGTGTACATCAGGACTCTGCTGAATAATGAAAGGACGAGGTTTTGTACCCTTCCCGGCAGCAGAGGTGTCTCGTTCTGTCTGTAAAAGGGCAACGGTGCTTGGTGTTTTTGTGGCTTTATAGAGTACGCGTACGGGAAGTGCAGGTGTTGAATGCCAGGGGTGATTATTGTCCATTGTGACCTGATCACAATGGTGTGTAACACAACAGTGACAGGAATCAGTAAGTTGTTTTGGGGGAGGCTGATGTGCACCAGAGCAGCGGAGCCAAACCACAACACTTTAATGCATGTTGCCATAAAAGACGACCGTAGATTTACTTCTCTGTAAATTCAAACCGGCATTTTTTGAATATTCTGCTACGCTGTAGTTAAGCTCCAACATCGACGAAACTAAATTTTGATACAGCTGGCGGCACAGTTCTGGACAGAGAAGGTGATCACTGACAGCGGTACCGTCAGTGGGCCAGGCTGCAGGCAGGCAAAGTCACCACTGACTCTTGTCTAATTAATTGCAGAAGTTGTGTGTGTATGTCTGTGTGTGGGAGGAGGGGAGGTTGTTCGAGCAATTAAAATGACAAGCTGGCAATTAGCAAGCCCCCAAATCCCCTTAAGAGTGGGCTAATGTGGCTAATACATCAGCTGAGCGTAGTGCGGTTTGTGTGTGTGTCTATGTTTATGTGTGCAAGGGGTCCTCGAGTTGGGCGTCAACGTCTGCTCTGAGCTGACTCTGAGCGGAGACAATGGATCAGTGTGGTGGCGAGGACAGGTCAGCTCTTTCTCACACCTGTCTACACTAACTTATTTGACAAGCTCAGTTCAGACACACAACAACACGGTCAGCAGCAGCAGCTCAAACAAACAGCAACACAGAATTAGCACTCAGGCTGTGCTCTGTCAACACAACAAGTAGACTTCAGAGACAAAACTACCGACAGAGAGTTCAACTCAAAGGACCATGATGATACCTGAGCATTAAAGTCTTCTTAATTAAGACAGCACTGCTATTATAACTTGTACACATTCATCCAGTTAACAGTGTGTCTGCAGGTCTCACACACATAAATTTATACTGTTTAAGATCTTTTCAAGATCATTCTAACCTGATCTTTTTTATTTAAGCACTGCAGGTAAGTATAAAGGTAAGTAGCATATATGTAGTCCTGTCCAGTGGTAGGATTTATGTAGGGATATTAGAGTGAGCTAGATTAATCTACAGTTTGCCAACAGGTAAGTGCAAGTATAAAGAAAAGATTAGTTTCAGAGGTAGGTTGAAAGATTTGTGACATCAGAAATGTGGACTTTTACAAAGAAGAGCTTGACTAATTTTGACAAAAACAAATTAAAACATGGATAAATGAAATAAGATCAAATGTTTGTGGCATTTAACACCCCAGAAATTCAAATTTAAGACTATTTAATGTTAATTTAATTTTAAGATGTTTTAAGGACCTGCAGACACCCTGATGAATTGTAGTTTGTTTTAATTTTGTGCCATCAGTATTCTTTTCAAGGATGATGACATCTAAAAATTAGGAATGAGACTAGTTGATCATTTTAAAACAAATCAACACATTATGTCAATATTACGAGATCTTATTTCATAATTACGAGATACTGTGTTGATTTTTTTAGTTATTCAGTGAATGCAATGGGCTTCTGTAGTCTAGATAAAGTACTTTTATTCTGAAAAACATTGACCAGAAGTACTGTCCTTGTGTTTCATGGTTGACGTACTTTAAAAATCTGCAAATGTTAACGTTATTACGGTATCAACGTAGGGCCTTACTGTAGTATAACATCAGGATCTTGTGATTACTAGAACTTATCTCTTACCTTATTACCAGATAAGGTGTCTTTTTTTATTTATTCATTGAATGCCATGCGCTTCTGTAATTAAATGCTGGTTGGTTTAAACTCAAATAGTTGCCTTGGATAGACTCATTTGATAAAAGTCACCCAACCTTTATGTTTCCTTGATACATTTTTTCTGCTACAGTATGTATCCAAAATAAATATCAAATAAAGATACGGTGGCTTCTCTTTTTTTAACACTACTTGTATACCCAGTTATGTAATTCTTTATAAAACATCGACAATATTTTACATTCCTACAAAAAAAAAGACTATTTTCCTTGCATGCCGTACAGCACATTCCCCGGTCTGCCCCTCCACAGCCTGTACCGGTGCAGGCCCAGCCGCGGCCAACGTGTGCCCAGATGAGATAACTCGGTGCAGGCAGGAGGGTGGGGGTGGGGGGGCACCAGGGAGGGCTGCCTCCTATGGAAAAAAGAGAACTTGGAGCTTCGCCAAGTCTTTCTTCCGCCGTCTCCCGACTCACTCCTTCTGTCATGTAGCGGGCCTTATGAAACAAGTCAATACAGAGAAGGAGCGCAAGCAAACAAACAAATGAGTTGGAGTATGTGTGTATGTGTGTGTGCGTGTGTGTATGTGTGTGTGCATAGAAGCACAGAAATAGAAGAATACACACACGTGTGTGTGGGGGGAAGAATTATCATGGAGAAAAGACGTGCAGTGACTTTCTTCATCAAAACCTTGGCAGACGATCAGAGGAGGGGAAGCTATTGTTGGAAGACACCCTCCCCTTTCCCTGTGCACACAGGCAAACGCAGTTGGATACACACAGTCAAGCACACACACTCCCTCAAACACACACAAACTCAAATGCACACAATCTTCTACCTTCCTCCCTCCGCCCCCACACTCCTGCTTTCAAACTTCAGCAGAGAGCTGCGTGCCACTGTCACATCTTCTTTCCAAAGTCACAATTAAAGACGCTGAATGTGTGTATGTGTGTATGTATGAGTGTGCTTGTGTATGCGTGTGTTTGTGGTGGCTGCTTCGGAAAAATTTTGATTGGCAAACTTTATCTGGGGGCCCCGAGGGACTGCGCAGCCACTGTAAACGATTTATCGGAAAAATGCATCCCAGAATGCACCTGGGGGGCTCTTGCCCCGGGGCGATTATTGAATGACCTCTGAGAGCGTGACTCCTGCTAACCTTCCCGCCCGTCAACAAATTAACTTCCCTCAGCAGTGGAGAGGTAAGAGGACGACCCGTTCAGCAGCCATATTTACACAGCGGGGTTCAGATACAGTGTCAGATCCAAAACAGAGGGAGAGCCTCTGAAGGGAGGAGGGCACCTTCATCAGGAGGACTGTGATGGTGTGGAAGGTTTGGACATGATTTTACATTTATAATCATTGCATGTGGAATAAAATGTAAAGAAACGCAAGTTACTCTAGGCAGCATCTTAGAATAAATATTGCTGCATCACTGTAAGACATCATCAAGACAGCATCATCAAAAGCTAGGTCATGTAGTTTCTTTCACAGAGTCATACATTTCACATGTAAATCTCTACGTCAGCTCACAGTGGTGCAGAGACTTATGTGTGAAATAGAGCTTTAGGTCAAAGCAGTGCAACTGTTTGCTCAGCACTCTGAGATATTTAACTTCTACCGCTTTGTGCATAAAATAATAATCATCACTGCGAAGAACTCCTGAAATGATCTGGTTATTAATCAATTAGTCGAAACAAGGAAGAATGAATCGACAACAGTTTCGATAATGGGTACCAGCTGGCAAACATTTTCTACAGGCTTCTCAAATTTTAGGCTTTTCTGTTTTTATAGATTTCATAGATTACACTTACACATGCAAAATATTCTTGTTTTAAGGGTTTTTGCCTTTATTCCAAAGGGAAAAAAATTATATATGGAATATTCTTACTACGCTGTTTACATGGGTAATGAAAATGAATTTTCCACTGATGCTCACATTTACATGCAGCTGTGCCTAACTTGCCCTAACGTGTTTAAAATGTCAGAATATGCTGCTAGAGCCATTTTGCTTCTTTGCATCAAAATAGGATTTTTTCAGAATTTTCTACTATTGGCGGACTTGTTCGACTGTGCAACACAGCCTCCCTCTGTCATTCCTTCAACTGCATTCTTCAAAAGGCTGCCATTGCAATATTTCCTCGTGTCAGCGTAGGTTTTCTCCAGGTGCTCCAGCTTCCTCCCACAGTCCAAAGACATGCAGGTTAAGTGGTGACTCTAAATTGTCCGTAGGTGTGAATGTGAGTGTGAATGGTTGTCTGTCTCTATGTATCAGCCCTGTGATAGTCTGGCAACCTGTCTAGGGTGAACCCCATCTCTCGCCCAGTGTCAACTGAGATAGGCACCAGCACACCCGCAATCCCCAACAGGATAAGTGGATGGAAAAATAGTAGAATATTAGTGGGCATGTAAATATAGCCATTGCAAATTGAATATGTTTGGATTTTTGAACAGTTGTGATCTAAAGACATCACCTTAATTAGACATAATCGACAGGTTAATTAAGAAGGAAAATTCTTGTCAGCTGACGCCCTAATGTTTTGGTTTCTAATCCACAAATATCTTCACATTCCTTGTTATGAGTCGTTCTGTAAGTGTTTGGTTTTCAGATAGTATTTCTGAATCTTATTTCACCCACCTAGTTTGAATCTCAGGGCTGCTAGTGGTCCATCATGAAAGGCCAACATCAGCACATCTCCTTCCAGGCCTGACGCCCACTGAAGTCCCTCCAGTGCTCCACAGCAGCGCAGGTGTCGATCTAGTCTTAGCATGGCAGCTGAAGCTACCTCCTCTGCTACCAGTGCCATGTTAACAGGTGCCAAGCCCACATCAAAGCACATCAGCTCCCCATGATCTCCTCCTACCACGACCAGAGCCCCAGCAGGGTGCCAGGCGTGGAGGGTGGGTGGCACAGGGCAGGAGGCCAGGAGAGAGACCCCCCGTCGCTGGTCATACAGGACCAAGGACGAGTCACTTAAGCCCAGGAGGACTGTGGTCTCAGAGGGGTGACGCGAGCAGGAGATGGGATGGGATGGTAGCGGGATGCGGGTGGCAGACAAGCGGTGCAGGCGCCCTCGTGTACATTCATACACACAGGTGTCGGCCCAGGACCCCTCTCTGAATCCATGGTTTTCTGCAGGTAGCTCTACTGTTAACAGCTGGTAGGGCTGGAGCAGGCTGAAGCAGCAGTCCAGAGGCTTGCCTTCTGTTCGGACAGAGCCGAGGATCTTTCAGAGGGAGAAAATGTAGAGAAGAGGAGAGAGGGTGTATCATACATGAAAATTTATATAACTTGGCCTTTAAAATTTTATCAAGGGTTAAAGTTATGCATAATTAAGGGCGTGGAAGCTTATTCAGATCCACCCCCAGCTCCTCCATAGCTCCACCCTCTGATTCAAGTATGGTCACTCACTTCTGGCTCTAAAAAAGATGGCGACAGCCGAAATGCCAGACTCGAGGCTTCAAAATGAGTAGTCCAAAAACCAATGGGTGACATCATGGTGGCTATGTCCATCATTTTATACTGACTATGCTTGAATCCTGCACACTGCTCTTGCTCAGCTCCGCAATTTATTGGAGGACCGAAACGTTAGTGATGGTAATAAATTGCGATGCTGAGCAGCAAGAGCAGTGTGCAAGACTTTCTGTTCAAAGTATATTTTCCAACGCACCTGCACCAGAGACAGTTGGATGTGTGAGTACCTTTCTTCAAACTATTACAGTTTATGCTAAATACCTGAAAAACTAACTAACCATACTGTGTGTACATACATAACCTGTATTTAACTATGACCTCACATTGAGATTAAAACCTCTTTTGCAAGTGAGACTAGTAAGTCTAGAGTTTGTTAGTCAATTGAAGCAGCTGCAGCTAGCAGTGACCACTTCCTTAAAGTTTAAAATAAAAAAGAGATAAGGGTCTTGAGTTTGCTGTATCCTGCTCAAAGTGAGGAATGACCATCCTACTTGGTGTATAAGGCACAATGAGTCCTGAAGCTAGATTTAGTAATATACGTCAGGGGTGAGTGACACAGGGGGTTGGGTTTGAACAAGGTGGACAGTGATGCATGTGATGCATGTAAATAGTATGGCCAAAATCAATCTGTGTCTAGTGTTAGTTAGCAAATGTTAGCAAGCTAACACTCTGTTTGCATGCTAACATTAGCATTAGCTCTAAGCACTTTTGATTTGGGGGCTGACAGAGAACTGTTAGGACAAATAAAGTTATATGCACAACCAGTGAGTGTAACATAGACCTACTGCATTCTCAAATTATCCAGGAGACTCCCACGTGTGTGTTGAGAAACACTTAAGTTACTGTAAACTTTAAACCGTCAAACTATGTAAAGAAACACATCCTACAATTCCACCCACTTCACTACAAATCTACTGAAGCCTAAATAAAATCTGTGGGCAGAATTTGTTCTTCATGCTCTGTTTTTATTTCTGCCTGTACCCGTTTCGTGTCCTGGAATTTCCCTCCAGATGCTTGTGTGGTTAGAGTAAGGACTCAGCCAGTACCCCCCTCGGTAGTTAAGTGTCACTAAGCATCGTATAAGCAGCACAAGTGGAACTTGATCTCATAATTTTGTTGTTGTTTTAACATGTTCTTCTATTTAGCAGCTGGAAGATGCCAGCACTTTTGATGAAGAAACCTGTTTCTGACTAAAAGAAGGATGAGGAAGGAGAGAACATGTGAGAGAAAGACAGAGAAATGAGTCATACCATGGCAGCAGCCCCAAACCCCCCGGAGATGGAAGAAATAGAGCCTTCCACTTTGCTCATAAACACCAGGCTGTCAATCAAGACAGGTAATGATAAGAGCTCCATTTTAACTCAAGGTCAACAACATCTTCTCCCTGAGCATGCCACGGCTTGGCACCCAGCACCCGGCGATAAACAACCTCCTCTGTTTACCTGCAAGAGGAGCCAAGCGCTCAACCCAAGACATGGTGACTGACAAGAAACAAGCCTTTTTCAGTATAAAAGAGGATGATACACGAAGAAAGCTTGGAATTATTAGACCGATGGTCAAATCCAGAATTCAGATTATTTGCTCCTGGACCATAACCAGTTGGTGGGAGTGGGCACAATGGCCCCTCTAAGCATGCAAGCATTGACAGTGATGGAGAAAGGCCGTGTCACGGGTGGTAGTGTCGATAAAACACCCACAAGGAACCGGGAACAGTAGGTGGATGACAGGAGACATCAGCCTGTGCTAAACAGCAGCCCAACAGTTCCACAGTCTCTAACAGAGCTTTATAGGAGGGATTTCACCTAACCAAAGCCTCTATCAGAGCCCTGCATTGACCGTGGCAGCTTTGGCTAAATGAGCCCATTTCTTTTCGCCGTGTAGACAGAAAGACGGATCGCCTGCCTGCCTGCCTTCCTTTCCTTTCGCAAAGCTGCCCGGCCCAGTTTTTTGGCAGGCATTGCCAAAAAGGGACTTAGAGGGAGGAAGGGAGGGTTTTTTTTGCCTGCTCGTGGTCTACAGCAGGAGAGAAGCAGATGACTGTCCTCCTGAAAGCTTTTTTTCCTCTCCATAATCCCCCAGAGCTAGCTCCTGCTGCTCCCCAGGGGGTGGGTGCAGTGTGTGTGTGTATGTGTGTTTATTTGAGGCAGCAGGCAAGAGGGGCTCAATTCATGTTAGGGGTGGGGTATCCTTGGGAGGGTGCGGTTCTCTGGATAGCTACATTTCTGCAGGGGACAAAGTGACACATGCATTAAACAAACTTGCACGCAAACACAAAGCGGGCGAGAGTCCATCGAGTCCATCTCGCAGAATGCTGTCACAGGAATCACAAGACCTACTTCCATCCCACAAACCCTGACCCCCCCATCCTAACAAACCACATCTCATCCTCTCAGCTTTTCATCCCGTGCCCGGCTTGCTAGTGCCCGCAGCCCGCTGTGCCAGCATGCCACCGTGGCACCATCGAGGGATGAGGTGCAGCTGATTCAGCTCTGCCTCCCCTGATAGGTGACCCTCCAAGGAAACGAGAGGGGGGGACCGTGTCAGCTCGAGCTCAGAGGCGAAGAGCAAACACTGCATAGCCTGGTTCAACAGCCAGAGAGTTCAGAGAGTTCAAGACCAACTTATGTTTTAATTTTGACACATACACAACAACCATGTTCTCATGTGGGAGAATAAACACAGGTTCAATCAGTGCATGGTTTATCAGACTTATGTCCACAACTGTAGTTCAATCATGTCATTGTCTTGAACCGCCATACAGAAAATAATGGGCCTCAAACATCAATGCACTGATTTATCACTTCCTCAGTGTTACTTGGTTGTTTTTATGCGGCCTATTTATAACTACACTGATTCATTAATCTATAAGATCTCCTTCATCTTCTAATCGTTATTTTATAAAGGCATCTCTAACCAGTGCTTAATGGGGAGTCTATTAGTCCAGATGCAGCCTGTTTATACTGGCTGACATGACATCTTAAGGTTCAGTTAAAGATCCTTTCAATCATATTTAAAGGTTGTCAGATTTTAGACATTTATACCCAATATTCAGCACCTAAACTCCAGCTACATGATTTGTACCCTGACCTGAACTGGACCTGAGTGACTGTTTCTTACAAGTGCAACACTTAAAAAGGATGCAGTCTATAAATCTCAACAGTGCTGCAGTAGAACACGCAGAAAACGCAGAGCAAAAACTGCACCTCAGCCTCTTTTACAGTCACAACATGTATTACAGTCAGCATTTTGACTCTGGGTCGTTTTTAAGGCCACGCTGTGCCTCGTTTTACATTCCATGTGGACTGAGCAAAGGCAAGCAAAAGGCCCCTGAAGGCAACACAGCTGATTAGGAGATTAGAGCACAGGGCACTCAAGACTTTCAGGGTTGTGAGGTTTTCAACACATAAACTCTTAAACTGCAAACATCCATGCTACCGTAAGCATGATGACACATGAACATCGCACGAATGATGACATATAGATTTATCTGCAGCTGATTCATGTGTGAACTTTGCCACGGACGTTAAATATAAATGTCCACCAAAAAAAAAAGCAGGTGGCAGGGATGAGAATGAAAGGAGAATTTTCTAGGTGGTGCTCTTGCAATACTGACTGAGGCTCTTTCATTTTTTAAAGCAACAATTTGCAGCACTGTTTTACAAACTGCTGCATGAATAAAGTTGACACAACAACCAACAACACACTCTGCAAGGCAAAACAACAGCCACTTTTGAAAGGAAGTGCAGAGAAAGGACTTCTGAAATACAGTATGCAGGTGACACTTTTATATATTCATAAGAGCAAAGCTTTGTTTGCCTTGCTGTGAACTCTCCACACTATATCGTGGCATGTTAAGGTGCTGTATTCCCTGGTTCTGAGAGCATAAAATAGAAAATGATGAATAAGGCCAAGAGAGGGGGTGAGCAAGTGAGTGAAAGGATGTGCAAGAGAGACAGAAAGAGAGGGATACAGACAGACAGAAATATGCACAAAAGATGATGAGAAAGAGTGAGAATGAAGGAGAGTAAAGAGAGAAAGAGGGTGGAGATGTGGAGAGAAAGATGCAGAGAGAGGGAGAGAGAGGGAGAGGCCTCTAGTAAGTAGCTTTCTCCTGGTTATTGGTTTCAGTGACTGGTCAAAACTATTCTTCTCCATTCTTCTTGTCTCTCTCTCGCCGGCACCTTTTTTTCCCCTCCGTGGCGTGAAAGATAAAGCGGACGGGCCCAACTGTGTGGCTGGCCCTTGTTCACAGCAGTGGCCTTTTGAAGCCAATTTTCCAGCTCACGGAGCAGAGAAAGACAGGGAGAGACGGGTAGAGAGAGACGGAGGGACTCGGAGGAGAGTCGAGGGATGAAGGGATGAGGGGTGTTGGGGAGGGAGGCGGGGGGGATGGGACTGGGGAAGTTTTAGGTGTGTGAATTAGGGTTAGTGTTGAGGTACTGATGTGAGAAAATGCACAGGCACAGCGGGATTACTAACCAAAATATTCCTCACACCTTAACTGCCATAATTGGTACCACTGAACATAATTGTAGCACAGGGGGAACATTATTCACTGGACCCTAAACTGTGGAAGCAGTGCGGTTTTTACAAAGCAGTGGAGCTTGGGGGTAATTCTGCACTTTGGATTCCACACCCGACCCTTTCATGGTCCACATTATGATTGCAGTGCATTGCTGAAAATGTGCTTTCTACTGTAAATGCTTCAATTCTGCACATTTAGGCAGCAGCTTTTCATGTTTAGAGCTAAAACTTGCCATTTTATACAGTTAATTTAGCTTCTAAAGCGCTCTTATAGTGCTTCAGCAGTTGTGGTGGAGATGAAGTACAGCACTATTTAATTGCTATACAATTACACATTCCTTCTGTACAAATTATTTCAGTTAAGGTTGTCTTTTGTGGACAATCTGTTCAGGTTTTTGCAAAAGAAACAATCCATGTGGCGCAGTGCTAAAGTCACTAATAATTAAAAAGACAAACAGAAATCACATAAATGCAGATCAAACAGCTGCAGAGAAACTGTTTGGTGACAGATAACAGGATCGCAAACGCTTTAAGAAACAAAACAAAAAAGTATGTTTGCAAACACAGACAAACACATACAACCACCAAAAATCAAATATGACTTAAAAAAGCAAGAAAACATTCATCTGGTGTTTTCTTTTCATTAAGATTATTAAATTCCAGGAAACGGTTTGTGTGAGTGTTTGTGTTTGTGGGGGGGGTGAGGGGAGGGAAGCATGAAGGAAGGATAATTAAAAATGTTAACTGGATGCATAAAAACGAAGTATGTATGTGTTTTTCTCTCCTTCCCACCCTCCACCCCCCTGCATGCCGTGGCTCCACTTATCAGCGTGAGGAGGGGGGGGCATACGAATTAAGACCACATAGGGAAAGAAATCAGACTTTTTTAAATGCCGAGAGACTGGCTAGAAAATTGGCTTAGTGCGGCAGATAGCGAACTGAACAAAAGGAACATATATATGAGCTTGAAGTGATTGAAGTAGCTGGCGTCTCCCGATGTGTGCCCGGCGTTTGATTCCCGCCACGGCTCTTACATAAACTGCTCGCTTAATTTCACACCGCGCATCTGAAAAATGACAACAAACGCTTTCATTAGAGCGCGATGCCGCAGCCCCACGAAGAGACTTTAATGTTCTTGAAGCGTGGAGGAAGGAAGGAGGAGAAGGAGGAGAGGAGGACGGGAGGGAGGGGGGGGTTGAAGGAGACAGAGAGAATAAACTAGGTGAAGGAGTGTGATAAATGTGAAGAGCGTTCCAAAAACAAGAAGCGGTAAAAGCAGTGAACAGCATCTGCTTTGCTTATTTCAATATTCATGTAGCCCCCCTAGCTCCCATCCCTCTCTCATTCTCTCCTGCGTGAATTTGTTTTCCTAGCATGCAATTGGTAACGCTCATCTTTCCTCCCTCTCGCAGAGTCTCTCTCTTCTCTCTCTGGTGTGGTGAAATATTTTGCATATGTTTACCGAGGAACACGGTATGAGGAGTAGAGTTAAGCCCAGTTCGGTAATTTGGGATCTTTCATCTGCTTTTGGCACAAGGACAATCCCACGTTGACATAGAATCGGGTCACGGGTAGGGTTTTGCCAGAGGCCATGGGGCTGTGTGTCTAAGACTTGTGTGTGCGTAAGAGAAGGAGAGACAGAGTGTGTGTGGATGTGTAGGCGTTCTCCTTCACGCTGTACCACAGCTTAGCTTCTCCTGCTTATTTCATATGGTGATGCATGGAGGTGCAACACAGAGGTGCCACCCTTGAGGTGACTAACACACCGTCCCCAATCCCATCCACGACAACACAGGTCTCCACTCAAAACAGCGGCTTTGTTGCTTTTTTCACTATGTGGCCTCAGTCTGTGTGTGTGTGTGTGTGTGTGTGTGTGTGTGTGTGAGCACCTGAGTGTGTGTGAGCACCTGAGTGTGTGTAAAACAAAAAATTTAAAAATTAAAATAAACAGCTGGAGTTCTGATTTGTTCACCAAGTTTAAGACTTCACACAGCGCTGAAAAGGGTATTGAAAAACCGTAAGAGTTAAGAATTTTTGTCATGGTAATTTTATGTTTTGCTCTGTCTTATTTCCTCACTTGTTTTCTGTATTTAGTCACTACAATTATTAGCTAGATTTAGTTAAAAGGACACTTGACCTGCAAAATGACAATTTGTTTATCAATTGCTCACCACGTGTTATACTGAATTCACGCAGGAAACTTTCTTGCATGCCTCCATGGTGAAAGGAATTAAAAAAAGGTGAACGTTCTTCATGTACTGAAGTCACTGGGGACCACAATTAACAGCAAAACAAACTCTCACACAAGTTGTGCAGTATAATCCAAGTGTCATTTATCCAGTCGTATGGTCAATACTTCCCTGAACATGCGGTGAGTATATGATATACAAATGGTCAATTTATGGGTGAAGTATCCCTTTAAGCTTGTTCTCTCTGGCTGATGTAAAAAAGCTTGATTTAATTTGAAAGAGCCAGTGAGCAGGATCTTCAGTGTCTCCTATGAAAACAGTAACAGTATACCTCCTGTGGACTTCATATTATCAAGGCTGCAGAAAGTGCAACAAGCAGATGAATCACCATTCATCAGCTTGTTACTTTCTGCAGCCAAAGAATAAAGTGTTATCACAGCATGTATCACTCCATGCATTGTTTTGTTGAATCCCAAAAGAAATTCCCAAATTAGCCAAAATTAAGGTATGACAGGTTCAGGGCCCTGACACACCAAGCCGACGGTCAGTCTGCAATCAATGTCTGGCCGTCAATGAGTGTCTGTCGCCCTAGTTTTTGTGGCGTGTCCCGTAGCATTGACACTAGTCGGCCATGGTAGGCTGAACCCATTGGTGAATGAAATCACTCTGATTGGCAGTTCAAAACAAATGACAAAGGTCAAGATGGTGTGAGATCAAAACAAATTTGTTATACTAGGTAAGATCATGTCTTTAGGCACTGCACTCTTTAGCAGAGACAGTTCATAATTGTTTGTGTTACTGTTTGTTTGTGCACGGTAAAAATTATTTGTTCTTTCAACATCGGGTTGTGTTATTCATGTGGCTAACTAGCTTCTTGAATTCATCCTGTCGGCCTCCTGGTTTCCCTTTTTTAATGACGAATACAGAGTACTGCCACCTGCCGGTTTGGAGAGTTATTTCGTGTCATGCAGGTGCAGAACATATGCTAGTTGGCCGTTGGCTGTAGTCTTTGCAGTGTGCCAAGATATAGGCAATGTGAGGCAATGCAACTATCAGCCTTCATCACCACTGATTCTTTAATGTTGGTTTTACATTATCCAGGCCAATAATGGCATGAAGTGAAGTCACGACACATTTCAAGGATCCCTAGTTAAATACATTCTTTCTCCTATCTGATTTGTGTCACTTCAGGCCTGTGTTGTTGTGGCAGCAGGCGAAACGAACATGTGCTGATCCTGGGACAGCTGAAGGTGGGATATGTAACCCTTACAGCATGTTCTAGGTCTGTCCTGGGGTCTCCTTCCAAATGGTACTGCCCAAAGTACCTCCATATGAGGCATCCTGATCAGATGACTTTTAATGTGAAGAAGCAATGGTTCTAGTCCAACCTCCTTCTGGATGTCTGAGATCTTACGGTTTCAAATATGTTGTACATCGAGAGATTTCCCTTCAGCCCCAGTTTCCCTGGTGATTTCACACTCCATCTTATACTCACCTGTGAGTGTATAATTGAATTCCCTAACAAATGGCCACAGCTTGTTGCAACGGCCGCCACCTCATAACCTCACTAGACTCCACCGGCACCCCTCCAGCATGCATGCACAGGTAAAAGGTTGGACCGTTGTTTCAATCCCAGGCCCAAGAGGTTACTATCTGAACTGGCAACTTCTTTCTTGCTCTTTGTGTGTGTGTGTGTGTGTGTGTGTGTGTGTGTGTGTGTGTGTGTGTGTGTGTGTGTGTACCTTTAGGCCTTCAGCAGGTGAGCAGCTGAGCAGGACCACGTTGTTCCTATGTGTGCTTGTGGGCGTCCAGGGCCACAGCTCCTCACCGGACTCCTCCAAGTCCCACCAGCAGAGAGCCACATCCTGGAGACGGTTGAGACACACACGTTTGTGGAGCTTACGACCCCGCCCACTTGCCTCCACACACACCACCTGGACATGGAAATATAAAAGTGGAGTATGCATTGAGAAGAGAGTTAGAATGGGCAGTACAGTCAGAGGACAAGCACAGTATAGATCAACAAACACACCCACTGACTTAAAACATATCTTATGAAGACGGGGAAGTTATCAGAGTATCTCAGTGATTTGGATTTACGTTCATGGCTGGTGTAAATACCTGAGGGCTCTGAAACTTTAACATCTGCAGTCCCAAAAATCACTCATGTCCTTCCCCCATCCTGTTTTTGTTGATGTCTAAGGTTGTTTTTTATCTTCCATTATTAATGTGTGTGTGTTTTGTTCTGTCGGGCTTGTTGTTTTAGTGATGTGCATATTTTTGGGAAGGTCCGCCACGCTCTACGGGCCACAACAAAGAGACGCACAGTAATGAGCTCTCGTGGCGCTTTGGGGTGGGGGCACACACACTCACGCAGAAACACACACACATACATAAATGCATGCATGTATGCACACAAATACACATGTACATACATGCAGAGGCACTGGTATGAAAAGTGTATACAAGCACACACTTTTATAGACACACACACACACACACACACACACACACACTCACACACCATTAAACAAACAGTGCACTATCCAGGAGCACTTTTAAAGCAGGTGAAATTGCAGGTCTTACACTGTGACCCTGCCTTTCATGTACACCACAGCTCATTTCTTCTACACACGCATCCACACACACACACACACACGTACACACACACACACACACACCTTTCATGCACACCTCAGTCACTTAACACAATGCTCTATCTCCAGTCACACTCACTAACACACATCACTACACGCACACATTAGCACACGCACATCCATCCACTCACACACACCACGTCTATGACTTGTGTCACAGTGTAGAGGAGCAGTGAGGACCTGACAGAGAGGCATGTCGTTAAAGCAGAGATGCAGCGGTGTCATAGGAAATCCATATGAAAAAATAACAACGTACCCCTCTGTACAAAAAAATGGTTTAAAGCACTGAAACATGCAGAAATTAGTAAATCGACAAGCTGGAGGTTCAGTGGTCCATGTCTGCCCTTCTTGCCCCCTTGGGTGGGGGGGTGGGGAGGATTTGCCTTGGACACAAAATACAGAGATGAATTAAAATGATGGAAGTACATCTGATGATAAAGGGAACAAAGAGTAGCCCCAAACAGCTGAACGGGAGATCACTGACAGATTAGAAATGGAAAAGAAGAAAAAAAAAAAAATCTGAAAATCACTGGGTTAATAACACACTATCTGTACCCCCCCTCTGCCCCCTCCATCCCACCATCCCTACCCATCTCTTCCCTCCTCTAGTTTTTTTTCCTCTGCTGGCGTTTGCTGGTCAGCAATAATCAAAAACCACTTTCTGTGGGCCGGATTAGTTTAGCCCCCCCTCAACGCCCCCCACTCTCCCTTCTCCAGCTTAGCCCACTGGACCAGGGCGATGTGTATGTGTGTGTGTGGATGTGTGTGTTTGTTGTGGGGGAGGGGGAGTCGGGTGTGCACGTGTGCACACGTGTGTGTGTCGCAGGTTGCATGCACATGCATTGACAGAGGTGTGGGGTGTACAATATGGGGTGGTGGGGGTGTCTTATCAGGACTCTGCTTCTGGAGACAGACGCACGGCGGCGACGATTGCTTTTATACACACCAACATGCACGCGCACACACACCCACACACACCTTAACAAAAGGGCCTGGCAGTAATGTGATAATGCCAGGGTTAGCGGTTAGCCAGCTAGTGAAGGAGGACACAGTGTAGGTTTGTTTTGGGGGAGGGAAGAACGGGACGGCACATAATCAGACCTGTTACTAACACCTACACAAACACCTCCCGATCAGACTGCCTCTCAATACACACCTTTATGAGAGATTAATAGACAGAAACGGCAAAGACATAGAGAGATAGAGGTATATCTAAACCACAGATGCCACATATGGTTATTATACTGAACATAAACTATGGATTCTGTGCACCTGTTGTGCTAAAAAAAACAGGTATTGGACAAACACTGATCGTTTACAAACTGTATAAGGCCAAATGGATAGGATATATGGATATCAAAAGTCCATAAAGAAATAATACCTAGAATAGATACTGATAGTGGGTAGCTAACTGTTAACTGCCAAACAGGTCATTAATATCCACACTTATTTTAGGGATGTGTGTCCTTGGCATAACAGGAACCGTTCACCTTCTCTACTTTTCACTTGGTGGGTGTATTGCTGGTGACCCAAAGGTGTGCCTCCTTGAATCTGGTGCAATTTGGACACGTAAAACTTTGAATAAAGAAGCCAACAACGCTCTGTGGCTCTGCAGCAGTGGACGGGGCATCAGGGCTCTTAAGTAGCTGCAATCTTTGGTGTATTTCTTATTCATATTAACTTATAACCAGGAGTAAAAGGAGGCCGGTACTAACTGGTACTTCTTGCCACTAACAGACTAAGTGCCAGTGTGCAGTACCAGGAGGAGGGGACAGCAGCTGTCTTCCTAAAGCAATTTGGTAAAGTTGAGAAGATTAATACAGATGTGAACTTCCCAAATCAATAACTCTTAAGTAAAATATAGACTTTTCTTTCCAACTGAGACAACGAGCTACATTTAATCAAAATGAGCCGTTCTCCAAGCTGGACAGATAACATGGTCCTCTGAGCAGAGCTGTCTGTGAGACAAGTGCGCAGGGACCATGCAACACCCAAAAGAGAAAACACAAAACTATTTAGTAACTTCACTCATATAAAGTGTGGCGTTCCCACAATCACTTCACACATCAGTGGTCTCCTGTTGGTTATACTATGACAATTAGTGTGGCAACATGTGCTTTTGCATGATTTTGGGGAATTTCATTGGAAAAATATTCAATAGATTCAATCCTATACAGTGTGGTGCCCCCACACATTCAACCGCTTTACTCAACAAACTGATGTTGATGAATTTTGTTGTAATAATCTTCGAATTTAAAACAAGACAAATAAATTAAATCATTTGCATACGTGATGTCCAGTGTGTCTAATTTCTTCCTATGCCATACAACCATTAACGGCAAGCAAGTTTTTCTTGATTCAAGAGGACCAGAGCCCATTTCACAAGGCGGGAATATCACTTTGTTGTGCCGCCTAGCTGCTCTGTGTATAAGGTATGATTCTCTCCTTTAAGCCGCCACGGGAGGTAGTAACACGCCAAAATTATTTCTGTATAACCAGGACAGCCAGCAGGACGACACCATGGACAGGACGGGTTTGATGTTTTGACGACGAGTAAGGCAGTTAGGAGCTCTTAGTGAAGAAAGAAGAACAGCGGCCGAAAATGTACACAAATTGGGAAAACAATGAGGTTCAGGAGCTCCTTACCGTCTGAGTAGAGAATGAGATTAGATGCCATATAACACAGTCGGTAAATGGTTGTAATTGCAATGTTAATGCCACTGTATATGTCACACTAGAGGCCGACACTGTTGTGTAAAACGTCACGCCTCTTTGGTTTTGCGATGCCCAGATGCTATTTAAAATCACACACTGGAGCGGACTTATGTGGCCGTTATTTGGGTCTGTGTAAAAATGTGAAGGAGGCATAAAGAAGGGACTTAGTAGTTGCCCTATAGCGTGATCTCTGTGTAAGAAGGACTCAGGTTTCAAAGGTTTAGTATGTTTGGGATTTTTGGTTTTGGTCTAGAAAGTAACCACGTTCTGCCTTTTATATTATGTTTCAAATATATTTTCACTGTATGCCACCTACTGAAAGGACATGTGACTGAATCGTACTGTGTTTTCTTTTTTTGTTTGTTTGTTTCCAGGTTACACTTGAACGGATTAAATGTGAAATAAATACAAAAAAATCATTTTGGAAATGTCATTCTCCAGGTGAGATTAAGAAGGGAATTGGATGGTGATACATGATGACATGTTAACACCTTTCATTTTTGTCACTGCTTTTTCCTTTTGACTGCTTTTGTACACTACCACCAGCCGTAATGCACACACAAATGCTCAGGCCCACACACATTTCTCATGCTCACTTCATCAATGCGTTCCACTGTACCTTGATTTCAGAGGGGGAGAGTTTGTCTGTTCGCCTGCCAGTCTCTGGGGAGTCCTGGTTCTTCTGGTTGAGGTAGACTGCAGCCACTTGGCCCTGCTCCAGGAGGGACAGCAGAATCAGCCGATCGCTCAGCACCGCTGGGAATGACATCACCACAAATGTCACTAGATGTCATGATTCAAAACAAACAACTGTGTATCATTGAGGTGACAAAACAGCGATAACTTGGGACAAAAATTGTCAACACATACACTGATTACTGCGCAGTCTGTCTGTTTATGTAAAATATGATGCCTTGAATTAAGATACTTTGAAACAGATGTAAGGATACATAGCAAAATGTGGCTGAAATTACCAATAATAATTCATGTTTTATGATGCATTTCTATATATTGAAAGCCTGTTCACTTCCAGAAACAAATAAACCAGGGTTAGGCAACCTGTGGCTCCAGAGATAGATGTGGCTCTTCCGCCCCTCTCAAGTGGCCCCTTGTGGCTTTGGCAATTAATTATATGGAAATTAATAATGACTATTTATTTTCACTTTTATGGTCATTGTCATAGGCCTTGAGTAATTCTTACATTCTCCAATGTAAAAAAGGTGTAGCCTATTCACAGATTAAAAGAAAGTTTTTACATTTCATCATCTAAATGTGCGTCATATGACCTATCGCCTTTTACTTTAAATTAGCGATGACTTGTCTCAGATCTCCCTGGCTAAGCTAGCTATGGGTTCCAGGTCGAAAAAAGTCTTGGAGGACAATAGAGAATTTAACAGTGCGTGCTTTTACCGCCAACCCTGCAAAGTTTCAGTACCAAACTATCCGTCTCCATCTTGTGGTAAAACATATCAATAAAGGCTAATTTCGACCTTTTCGTAATGTTAATGGGCAAATTTAGACTTTCACTTTCATTAAAAGACTCAAATATGTTTTGCAGCTCCAGGCAGATTATTTGAGAGCTTTTTTGATAGTAAAGGTTGCTTTTAAAAACTGTTAGCCATGTAAACAACAGACAACACAAAACACAAACAGCTTGTAACCAAAAAATGGAGGAAGACAACAAATGGATTGACAATGAAGCAATGATGGAAATACAACGCAATTTTGACTTTGACTTTAAAAAGTGGCGCTGCTAAACCAACCGCCTGCTGGCTTGCAGATCATCACTTCAGTGTTTCTATTGGTGATGTGAATGCAAACAAAAAATCAGCCCTTGGAAGTGCGTAGTTTCTTGGGGGAGCTTTCAAGCGGGCAGTTCCTCTCAGGGAGTCCTCAAAATGGTTTGGTCCAAAAACACTTTATAACTCTTGACGGTCAAGTTTAGATTAATGTTTGTTACATGTTCTTTTCTATGTTTCCACTTCTTTATTATGTTTGAGTTCTGATTAGTTTGGAGTGGGAGGACAGAAGTTTCCTCCTCTCCTGACTCCCTCTCCTCTCCCTTACTTCTTCCTCCCTACTCTTTCCCTTTCACCTAATTTCCTCCTCTCTTCCTCTCCTCACCTTCTTGCATCCTCTCTTCTCTCCTTCCCACTGCCTCCCATACTCTTTGTATCTCTTTCCTCCCCTGTTCTCAGCTCTCTTCCCCTGTCAGTGTACTGCAGGCTCTAAAGGCCTTTTTGTGGTAGAAGAACACACTTGATCCTGTTCAACTCTTCAGGAGCTGCATGGAAACGCTGATTAGCAATTAAGCCCCCCTCTCCTTCAAATTAATCTGTTTATGAAACCAATTAAATGGAAAGGAGGGGGGTTGTTACACATGTCTCTCAGATATCCTGCTTTGAGTTGAGCGAGTAAGGCTGCACCCCGAGATTTAGAAATCTAACCGCCAATTAACCATGGCATGTGTGTATTTATAAACGTGCGGGTATTGGTATGATTACACTTCAAATCATCCTGTTGTGTGAAAATTTCAAATTAATATGCAAATATTCAAGAGGGAAGGGAAACATTGCTCGGAAATACAGGGAAAACTAGCATCTTAAATCAGGTCAATTGAGTCAGTCTGTCCTTATGTTGAAGTTGGATTATAAAGCATTTGTAATGAAAACTGGTGCAAGGCTTAAACCATCGCAAAATACAGCCATTAATGATGCCTTGGCTTTCTGAAACAGCATTTAATGCAATAGTAAGCGTCTTTGTAATAGATTACAGACAAATCAAGTTAAATGCAGTTTAGTATTGATCTCTATGGGTGTCTATAAACGGGATTAGGTTTAATCCCATTCATTCCCAAATGAAGAGGGGGATATGAAACCAGGCTGTGGCCCAATCTGGGACCAGGTGGCTGATTTGGCATTAAGAGCCAGACCTTCATGACCCACCCTGACACACCCAGGCGTGCGCGTGCACACACACACACACACACACACACACACACACACACACTTATATATATACACATGTACACATTCATACTTACCCTCTAGACGCATACACACATGCAGATAGCTGCATGTACATTTATATGTGCAAGCCTCCAACCAATTTTGTATGCAGTTAATCACACCAACACACATTCACACTCACAACCATATAAAACAAACCTACAACATGTTAAAGCATGCACACAGTCTCACACACACACACACACACACACACACACAGTCCCCTAAATCCATTTAATGCCATCTCCTCAGCAGCATGTTGACATAAGAGGCCAATGGGCTTAACCAAAGCACATTTAAACATGGGTAAATGAAACCGGCTATGAAAAATCACTTAAGGATGCTTAATCGTGGAGCATATGCGCAGCTTGGCCCAGCCATCGGCCAAAGGAAGCCGGTAATACTTTGATGGTGTAAAATATGTGTAATCTACTGCTCTGTATGATGCAATCACAGCTCATGGTGGGAACAGGAAGGTAACCAGCATTGAGCATACAAAGTTTATGAGCGGACGGTAAGCCAGCTTTGTCACATCGTGAAACAAAAAACAGATCTGGATGCGGCTGCTTGTTGTCTCAGAGAGACAAATGCGCAGCAGGCCTCACATTCAGACGGATCCATGCAAATCAGAAAGAGGATTTTTCTCAGCATTCAGCTACTGTAACCTTTCTGCTTTAGAAAGTTGTCAAATCCTGTTCCGAAAATGTAAATGAATTCTCTGTCACTGTACAGTGACTTACTGTTTTTATTTAAGATTTGGCTTGAGCTGAAACGAATCATCAATTAATCGGAGACAATTGAACAGAAACTATTTTTATAATTTAGCAATTATTTTGGTCACTTTTCAAGCAACAATCAAACACTTGCTGGTTTCAGCCTCTCAGGTTCAATCAGAAATAATAATAAATTCAATATTCTTTTTGTTTTTGGACTGTTTGTCAGATAAAACAAACAGTTTGATGACTTCTCTTTGGCTGCTATAAAGATATGAAGTGCGTTTTTCACTTCTTTGCTCTATTTCATAGACTAACTCATTATGAATATAACCATTATGCCATCGCAACATATCGTGGTGTGATGTTTCGTTTTACCTTCCTGCCGTCGGACTGTTTGCATTTCCTTTGCCGTCCAGAAGCCGTTTTATGTTTGCCGTCTACTGTCTGCCTGATTTCATGTGAATGCAGCATTAGTTGCAGCCCTTTGCAAAATTTGACTTTTTAAAAATTGACCTGACATTGAAGCGGCTGAATAAACAAATGCATACAGACAACAATAAGACAAAACACACACACACACACACACACACACACACACACACACACAAGTCACTTGATCGTAATTGTAAACTGTTTCAGTAATTGTACGTTGTGAATGTGTTCGACAGTGTGATCTGGTCTGGCTCTCTACTCTAATTGTCTAAGGCTAATTTAACAAGTGACAGATGTGAGAACAGCCTCTAACCTACTACACCACCCCACACACACACACACCCACACACACACACACACACACACACACACACACACACACACACACACACACACACACACACACACACACACACACACACACACCCACACACACACACACACACACACACGCAATCCCCGGAACCCACCCTCTCAAAACCATTACTCTAATAATTAGTGCCTCTGAGGCTTTGAATGAAGCGCAGTGGGAGGTGAGTGAGTGGGTGTACGTGTACCTGGTTGTGTGTGTGTGTGTGTGTGTGTGTGTGTGTGTGTGTGTGTGTGTGTGTGTGTGTGTGTGTGTGCGTGCCTCAGTACTGTGTATGTGAGCGTGTGCATGCG
This sequence comes from Epinephelus cyanopodus, assembly GCA_026686955.1. NCBI lineage: Eukaryota > Metazoa > Chordata > Actinopteri > Perciformes > Serranidae > Epinephelus > Epinephelus cyanopodus. The sequence continues at coordinate 30,695,044 of CM048930.1, forward strand.
TGTTCTCTGTGTGCCTGTAAATGTGAGTGGACATACAGTAAGTGCTTGTTGGTCTATATAAAAGAAAAGTCTGTAATTGCATATGTATGCATGTGAGAACGTGTGTGTGTGTGTGTGTGTGTGTGTGTGTCTGTGTGTGTGTGTGTACTATGGGGGCTTTATCAGGTGTCTGGAGACCCCGGACGGAAGCAGGGAGGGTGGTGTTATGAACAAATAATTGATACAGAAAGAAAGAAATAATTAGCAGATTTGGGCCGGTGTCCACGGTCCCTTATTCTCTCCTGCCAGGTCTGCAGAGCGAGGGAGCACAGTGTGAGGGGGGGCGGTACTCCCTGGAGGAACGCGCGATGGAGGGAAAAACACTGATGGATGCTCTTAAGGGAAGGCCCCTGGACACACACAGCACAAAAGGATTTGCCCGCAATTAGCTGGCAGAGTCGCCTCGCTCACCTGTGGCACCTGTTATGTGTGTGAGTTGCCGAGTGTGTGTGAGAGAGTGTTTGCGTGACAAAGTGGTGAGGAGAGTGGGGGGAGAGTGTGTGTGTGTGTGTGTATGTGTGTGTGTGTGTGTGTGTGGTGAGCAGGTGTAAACACACAATCGGTGCTGACAGAGTGAGAGAAAGTGCGGGGTTGATGGTTTTGTGGTTTTAAAACACTAAACATTTGAATGCAAATGTCCCTGTGCTTGGGTCTGTGTGTCTGTGTGTGTCTGTGTGTCTATGTGTGTGCGGCTGTGGGCAGAGATAGGTGGCCCAGCCATGTGGTGGAAACAATGATGTTTGTGTCCCTAAATCTGCTTAAACCACAGTGAACCTCTGGAATATTTAAGTCATACATAAACCACAATGTCATTCAGTGAATGCAAACATCACTACAATACAGGAGAAAGAATTCTTTACTGCCATAACAGGCGTGATGGTTATGCAGCAGCTCTGATTAGCATCAGTGGCACCAAACTAACCAAAATCACAGTCAAAAATGTCTTAAGCCTTCAATGCACTAATCCCACATTGGTACCCAAAGAGTAAAAAACCTTCTTTCGTAGAAATAAATACATATAATGTACACTGTACACCAAAGACTAAAACACAAGCTTCCTGAAGCCTGGACCAACCAAACTGATGTAGAGTCAGGGTGTAAATGACATGTTTCATCATGATACAATATGATATCAATTCTTTGAACGATGATACAACACCTGCTGATAACGTCTGCCACGATACAATTTTAATTGGAGTAAATAATTCGAGTAAATCAGTAGGTGCCTTCATTGTCCTTTTCTTGGCTGTGTGACGCTAGTCTGCCAACACTGTTTCGCTGTTTAGAAAGGAGGTGTGCTTGGACGGAAATGGTGACACAGACGTGCCATGGGAATTTCAACATAAAGTTGTATCCTAAAGATAACGATACGTATCAATGCTCTTGCTCTGGACTGATAATATTGGATCACTGATTACTGAATTGATATATCGATCCAGATCGATGTAACTTTACACCCCTAATTTCTGATGGAACTTTGGAAATATGTCCTTACTGCGTCTATGGCTTTTTAAAATTGTATGTACTTTTATATTGCTCAAGTTTTAGCACTGAATCAAGCACTGTATGTCGTTGTCTTTCTTTTTTGTTTGTTTTTTGTGCTTTGTTGTATTTTAGGTAGCCTTGTATAACATCTTGTCCAAGGGACTACAGATGAAAAATAGCCTTCTGGCTAATTCTGGCACTTTTATACCATGTGTATTTATTCATTTGCACTGTCCCTTCTCAACGAAACTAAACTAAACTATGTCATTGTTATTTTACCATGTGTGAGTGCCTGTAACTCACCATCAGTGACGGTGTTAACTGGTATTCGACCCACTAATGTGCGGTCTATGTACACTTGTTCGAGCTGAGGTCCATTTATGGTCAAGGTCACCAGTATGCCACTGCTCAGCAACATCTACAGGTACCACACACACACACACATACAACAAAACAAAAATTTAACAAGATTACAGTTAACAGAGCTGTTCAAACCTGGAAACAAAGAAGAAGCATACATCATATTAATATAAAGTAAATTAACAAAACTGTTTGAGATATATCAAGTTGGCATCGCTCACTGAACTTGACCAAAGCCAAAAACTCCTCGAGTAAATGAGGGTTTACAGGCACAAAGACATTTGTCAAAGCTAAAGGTTCCCAGTCCTTCAAAATGCATTACTACAAAATATAAAAAGGCATCTGTGGGTTTATTTGACTGTGGATGGTCAAAAGCGTCACATAATACTGGCACATGGGATTTCCCTGCTGTAATTCTTGCCGTTTTGGTCTCTTTTGTACACATGACATCTGTTGCTCTTCCAGAGGTTTCTTGTATTTTCCCTTTGAAAGTCTTTTTAAAGAGAGTTTTCCTTTCCCAGTTTGATGGGCAAAGGATAGTTGTATGCTGTCCATACTGAATTTGCCTCAAGCTCTCTGACTCAAATTTGTTTTGATTTTGGGCTGTATAAATAATAACAACAAATTGACTTCATTTAGCTTGACTTTGACACAAAAACAAGGTTTAACATCTAAGAAACTACCAAGGTTCTAAACTCATTTGGTTAAAGATATGAAGAGGATGAAATATGAAGCATATGAATACACTGATTTCAAACACTATATATATATATACAAATACAAAGGCTTATTTTTACCCTGACAAGCAACATGAGAATCAGAGTTAGGGCATCAAAAAGTGTCACATCACAAATATAGTGACATAGTTTGAGATGTTCCCTGTTAGCTTGTAATGACTGGCGACTGGTATTACAGTCCACTGAAGCTCTTTATCTGAGGCCTGGTCTGGGCGGACCATGGGAGGTTCACTTGGCTTCTGCCACTCTCTGAAGCTGAAAAGAGTGTGTGCGTGTTAGTGTGCGTGCGTATACAGTGGGTGGTGGGCTGAGGAGGGTGTGTACCTGGCAGCAATGCTTGTTCCTCCATCTGGTGTGAACGCAGGTGTTGGTCTGCAACAGTTCCTGAATGAGCATGACAGAAAAACAGGGAAAAACAGAGACGTTGAGAAAAACAGGACAAACAGAAGCAAACTCGAGTCCAAGCATCCGATGCAACTAGTCACCACAGCAACACGAACCTGATGCTGAGAGCAACGCTGAATTTGGTTTAAACAGGTAGTTAAGGTTTTTGGAAACAAATGGAAATTTGTATCTTTTAATGTTGGGGAAAAAACAGACGTCTGGTTGCCTCTGTTGTTGTTGTTGTGAAACAGTGAACTTCAATAAGTTTCCATCTTTTTTTAATGCCAGTGTCGCTCATAGTTGTATTAATTATCTTGGTGGTACACAGTACGGACACTTGTCACCACAGGTGGCTGCTGCAGCAGTTCCTGTTCATGGAGGGTTGGGAGAGAGTTGAAAGAGGATGCAGGTAAGGACTGCTTGTGTGCATGTGTGTGTGTGTGTGTGTGTGTGTGTGTGTGTGTGTGTGTGTGTGTGTGTGTGTGTGTGTGTGTGTGTGTAAGGTCAGTCATTCCTGCCACATTCCAAACCCAGCTGGGGTGATTGGATGGGAGGAGAGAGGGACGGAGAAGGAGGAGGAGGAGGTGGGGTGTGGAGGTGAGCTGGGGTGTTTCTAGTTTCAGACAATGGTTACGGGTGAGAGGAGGAGGGAGGTGGATGGGTGGGGAGTGTGCGTGTGTGTAACAGCCACAGACAGGTTCCAGCAAACAAAGCTAGGTCTGTGCTGCCACAAGTACAGAGGGGACGAGTAGGGGGGTGGAGGAAGAGGGGGATGAATGGGGGGAGAGGAAGGGAAGGAGGAGGAAGAGAAGGAGGGAGGAAGAGGAGGGATGAGGGGGCAGCCTGCAGCCCCCTGATCCCCTCAAATATCCCCCTCGATGACAGAGCCCGGCCGAAAGAGAGGTGATGAGAGAGGAGAGGGAGAGAGGAGAACAAACGGGAACGACAGGGAGAGTGAAGGGAGAGGGAGAAAGGAGAGAGAATGCCCCTATTTGTTAATCAATCGGCCGTTTCGGAAAGGGAAAACTCCGAAAATCCCCAGAGGGAGGAAGACGAAGGGGGGGCTGGGAGGGGAGCTGGTGGAGGGTTTAACAGAGGAGGCGGGTACCTCCAACTCCTTCAGCGAATCGCGGAGCTTCTCCGGTCGGCGGTTCCTGGGGGTCCACGAATAGCCTCGAGCTACGGAGGAAAAACAGAAGAACAAACTAAAGATCATGTGACTCGAACTTTAAAACACAGACATAAGAGATTGTTTTTTTTCCTAAAAGGCTGTCATGGGAATTCAGAGGAATGTGGCACCAAAAACCGGAAAGGGTAAAAGGGTTGAACTTCATATCTGAGCTGAGATCTCAGTATGAAAAGAGGTGACATGAGGAATAAAGGGTGGTGACAGGATGGTCAGGTGGAATAAAGAGATGCAGGTACATGAAGCAGGCATCCCACAATGCAATGCTTAAAGCTTTCCGTGAACGTATACAGACTAATGTTCACACTCCTAAACTTTGGCTCTATTTTGACCACAGGGACAAATCCTGTGAGTTATCGTAAGTGCAACATCGTAGGCAACTGGACTTGCTCATGTTTCTTGAAGATGTTTCGCCTCTCATCCAAGAAGCTGAACTAAAGAAGGAGGAGCAGTCCCAGTGGGCCAGAAGGCTGTGATAGTTGCGTGTCTCTAAGACATGGGTAATAAGGAAGAGTTTGGCTAAGTGGGGTGATATTTGTTAGCTGTGTCTTTTCTTTATTTTCTGTGTCCCTGCTACAGGCGATCTGGTTTTTCCTTCCCGTTTCCATTTTGAATAAACTTTCTTTAAGCTGGCGATTTGTTTTGCTCGCCTTTTCCTTTTTTTGAAAGTTCCCTCCATTTCACTGAGTTACTCCCTCCTTCCCCTAGATCTCTGGCAGAGACGTAAAACCCACAAAGAGCAAAAGCCAAAACTCCAAATGGGGAAATACAAAAAGGCACCTTAAGGCTCCCCGTAGAAACACCCTGTGGTACTGAGACAGTAACCTTGAGAGGAACCAACAACCAACCTCATAATTTAGGCATTTATGGATAAATTTAATATTAGCAAATTTAATGATATGTATAAATTTAAGGGATAGTTCAACCCCAAATCAAAAATATATATTTTTCCCTCTTACCTGTAGTGCTATATATATCAATACAGATTGATTTAGTGTTGGTGATATCTACCATAGAAATGTCTGCCTTCTCTTCAATGTAATGGAACTAGATGGCACTCAGCTTGTGGTGCTCAAAGTGCCAAAAAATTATATTTGAAAAACTCAACAGCAATGTCTCTTTCTATAAATCATGACCTGGGTACTCAAGATAATCCACAGACCTTGTTGTGAGCAGTTTCATGTGGGAACTATTTTCTTTCTACTGAACTGCAACCAGCGTCTGCACCATTGCACAGAAGGAAGCGTGCGTCTACTCACGGACAAGAGGCTTGTGCTTGTGACAGTGCAAGAAAACAAACATCAATGGCATCCTCCTCAGCTGAGCTGTAACGATAGCTAGCTCAGCGGTGCTAGGTGAGCTAACAGTAGATGCACACTTCCTTCTGTGCAGTGATATGATTAGCGGGTGTCGTGTGGTAGAAAGAAAATAGTCCCTACATGAAACTGCTCACAGCAGGGTCTGTGGATTATCTTGAGTAACCAGGGTATGATTTCTGAAAATAGACATTGCTGTTGAGTTTTTCCATGTGTATTTTTTGTCGCTTTAAGCACCACAAACCGAGTGCAATCCAGTTCCATTTTATTGGAAAGAAGGCATACATACACTCGAGATTAATAAATAGCACTGCAGGTACTAGGAAAAATATGCATGCTTGCTTTTGGAGTGAACTGTCCCTTTAACGTATGTAATCTATTAAGTGTATGGTGGGGATGATCAGTTTGTGAACACCTGACAACAGCATTGGTTACTCTCAGTACCAGTAGCTTTGTAACTTGTTCACGTCTATGTTTAAAACTCAAATGCAAAACCACTGCTTAGTATGTAGAAACTACATTGATGTAGTGACAAGCTTTACATTTCTGACTACCATATCCCCAAAGCAGCAAGAGTCTGAAATCTGCTGCTTACAGATTGATATAGCTCCACTAACAGAGTGAAAATATTCAACTGAAAGCAAAATGTCCCTTCAAAAACACACAAACTGGTCCTCGAGGAGAAGCAAATACTTAATCGTGAGGACTTTTGGCGCTCTTGAGTTGAGTTATCTCCCAAATGCAACCTCACAGTTAGCGCCACATATCTCAACACGTACCACACCAAGGCCCCTTCATTTTAATTTCCCAGCCCTCCCTTTTCCCCTCCATCTCTAGTGGTTAAACAGAGGGAGGGAAGGATATGAAGGGGGAAAAAAACAGCTAATTGAATTTGTGCATCTGCTTCTGCCCACGCACATACATGAAGTTCAGTGAGAGGAGAAAAAATAGGAAATGAAGGACTGCTGTTTTCAGCATGGAGCAATCACTCCACTACGTGTTTATTTTACACTCTCCCTGTTCATCTTAACTGAAACGAACCATTAAGGAGCGGGATTCTCTATTAAGAATGAGTGGGAAGAGGAGGTAAACAGATGCATGCAAATGAGGGTGTGGAGGGTGGGGGGGTCAGGAGGGAGGGGAGGGCAGGGGGATGAGTGTTCGTCTCCTGATAAGGGTGTTTGTATTCCACTACTGGGTGAAAAGCAGAGAGAGTGCGGGTAAGAGAAGGAGGGAGAGACAGAACAGAGGATGTAGGACCGTTGACTGACGATGGCAGTGATTTCTGGAAGATGGTCATCCACTGGTAAGATGGTTAGGGACCCAACTTTCGCCCAGAATAAAGTTTATTTCAATTACTCTTTGAGTTCCTCTGTTGGGAACTTACCTTCACAGTAATGTTGTTTCTCATTGTAGTAGTGATGCTCCAGAGGATTGGCTGAGGAAAAATAATAAGGCCACTTAGAAGGTTAGATTTTGAATATCAAAAAACATGATGTTAACAATGAATGACTGTCATTTGTCTCTGTGATGTAGCTAACGATGAACAGAAAACTAAGCCGGAGCTCAAACATCCCCCCTTCAGCTCCAAGAGACCTTGTTGGCAAAGTGTAACCCATAACCGTGCCTCGTGGCCCAGTCACTGTGAGCAAGAAAGTGGCCAGTCTGGTGGCCGGCCTCTCTGGCAGGCAGGAACACCTCCAGGATTAGTAGTATTAATCAGATAAGGGGGTGAGGGGCCAGACAGGCCCAGACATGGGCACCTGCTCTGGGGCTGGGTGGGGAGGGATGGGTGGAGGTGGAGGGGGGGGTGTTTGGCTGCAGGGGACCCTCAGAGCTGCTCCAATGAGCCTGGGTCTACCTCTAGTGGGGAGATGTGGAACTAACATTTCAGAGAATAAAACACCCACCACAAGAAAATGCTCAGAGAAAGCAATACACTGAACATCATGGCCACTAATGTGATGCTGATATCAAGAGCGACAACTCCAATACATAAACCAAGCAATGTAGTCTCATACTGATGTACACAGAACTGTTACATATATATTGTTGTTTAGTCTGCCCTCATTGATTTAAATCAGGTGGACAAAATAATAGAGACACCTGTCAGCAACCCAACTGCAGCGTCCAAAATGGTTGAACTGATGCCTCTTTAAAACAGTTTAAAAAAAACATTACAGTGTTCATGACAGAGGATTTATTGCATAACTGCTATATTAAAGTGCATCAGTTTAAATCTGGTGTACTTAATGAACTGGCAACTCGGTGTACATGTATGTGCACACAAAGAAGAAAATGCCGTCTTCAGTTTAAAAATGTCCTGGAAATGCAACATATTTTCAGCTTCTCACTTTTAGTGATGGAGTCCTTCATGGACAAACGGTTTTGTACCAAAATTAGAATAGTTTTTGTTACTGTATTATTTGTCCTCTTGCTTTTCTCAATAGTTTCAAGTGAGCTTTTTTAGGAAAAGGTGATGTTATGCAACAATGCACAAATCAGAGTATAGCAACATTTGATTTAAAATCTGATGACAGTTCAGGGCTCAACCATAACACTTGCACAGGGCAAGTAAAATGCAACATCAGCCTAGTATATCTGGCAACTCACTTGCCCAATTGAGCAAGTGGTAAAAAATAAGAGGGAGCTGATGATGGAAGTATATTAGGAGAGAGCATTTTTACTTCCTTCTCACTTCAGTTGAGAGTTGCGCATGTACAATGTGGAAGAAGATGGTGGCTGGTAAAGACAAGGTTTACAAGCTAAAGCACAACAAGCTTTTGAATTATCCTGAAACAGGAGTTAGGTTGGGTGGCACTGGTGCATGTGGGCAATAATTTCAGCTATCACTTGCGCCGTTTGCCACAAGTTTGAGAGCAGGGTGAGTAAAGCAGGGTCATTTTTAAAACACATGCCACATGTCCGAAGAACATCACTGGAGAGCCTTAACACAGCATGGCAGGTAAGAGGGCTGCCAAGAAACCCTCCTCAAGCTTTGCAGGCTTTTGTACAAAACAATAAAATTAAGTTTAGACGTTGTTGTTAGTTATAACTGCTATAAATAAAACAACTGTATATGGATGGGTAGAAATTTACTTTATAAAAGTAGATTTCTGACCCACTGCCATCAGGAAAGTAAAAAAAAAAAACAAAACAATGACATTGAACCCTGCAGTTGATTGTTTGATCACAGTCAATCAATTTAATCAAACCACACTCACACAGCTCTAATGAAGCAGATTAGATCATAATCGAGTTATTAAATAACATCTACAGATTTTTAAAAACTTGCTTGATATCTATTTAGTATGAATATTCAATAACATTAATAAAAGAGAAATACTGAAGATGTGAAGACAAATTTTCAAGGGGCTTTAAAGACCATATGGCCTGTAAGTACCTTTGTGTAATAGGAGGTTAAGCATTAGCCAAACAGTCCATTCAAAATATTAGACTAACAAATGTTAATCTTATCTAATGTAATCTATTATGCAACCATATCATGACTTGAGCCATCGTTACACTGCTGTGTGAAAATGTTGTGATACTTTTGGATAGTGATTCTGCTCCCCTGCTCCGTCTCTCCTCTCCTCCCCCTCCTCCCCCTGTACTCCCTCCACTCTGATATCAAGCCACACTTTAGTAATCCTCCAAATGAAAGGATTTGGAGCGAGAGCATCGTCTCTCCACTGAAGATTGGAATGAAAGAGAAGGCAGCTTCTCAGATGAGAGAGGAGGGAGAGAACCCCGTGATGAGAGGGAGAGGGAGGAAAAAGACATACTGTACACAAAATGAGAAAGAACAAAAATATACATGGTGAGAGAAAAAACTGAGTCAAAGAGGAGGAAATCAACGAAAGAGAGGCGGAAACATCTGAGACAGGCACAGTAACAAAAGGAAAAACATGAAGATGGAGAGAAAGTAAAAATATACAAAACTGGCAAAGGAAGCAGGGAAATGAGATATTTACTATAGGTCTTTAAACAGAGAGAAAGAAAGGCAAGTAATTTATGACATAACTTAAAGCTGCTCTCATCAATTTGTCATGTTAACAGTGGAACAAATGACTGATGTGAAAGGTGTCACTCATAGTGACAAACACAGAGCCTGAGTCTGCTGCTCCCCTTAGATCTACAGAGTGTTGTAGCTTCCTTGAGCCTAATAGTTTAACGAAATATTAACTCAAGAAGCTCTATGTCCGAAGTGTTTATCCCACAGCTGAAAACACCAGGTGCTGCTCAAGAAACACACTGAGAGCACTTAAGAACGCTTTGGAGGCTTATTTCAGCTGAGACGCTTTGGATGCAATGACATTGAGTATCCACAAGTAAAAAAAAAAAATGTGGGGACAAGGTAGAGTACTTGTTTTGGTCACACTGCTGGCATTTGTAGCATGGTGTGAATATGCGGCGCTCCCACTGCAAAGAATTTAAAAAAAAAAAAATACGCTGGCCCTCATAAAAAAATAAAAAATTTAAAAAAAAAAAACGCTCTGGTGGACACAGCCTCTAAGGTGATTATATGCTGATGATTTGCCAAAAAATGTTTAATTAATGAAGGTTTGAATAAATATAAAATAAAACAAGGGACTTTTACACACTAACAATTTTCAAATTTAAAATCATAAACAAAAAATCTATTTTTTAACAAAGACAAGGCAACAACACACACAGCATCCCTTTTGATAGACGAGCTGTAAATGGACTATGTATATAGTGGTTTTCTATTCTTTACAACCTTTTAAAACGCTTTACAACATAAGCCAGCATTCACCTGTCACACACACACATTCATAAAGTGGTGGTAGAGGCTACTATGCAAGGTGCCACCTGCTCATCACTACTCACATAAACACTGGCAGTGGCACAGCCATCAGGAGCAATTTGGGTGCTCAGTATCTTGCCAAAGGACACTTAAAGACTTGGACTACAGAGGCAGGGATCGAACCACCAACCGTCTGATCTCCTGAGCCACAGCTGTGTCTGGGGTCACAACATTTTTGTTGTTTTTACTGGTTTTAAAGGGTGCATAACAGTAAACATGTATAATTGAATCTGAACTTACCCAACTGTTCTAGCTTTTCTATCATTTATCTTTACCCACTTGGTCATATCCAGATTACTGATGATTATTTCTCTAAATTTCATTCAGTGAATACTTTGCTAAAGCCCCAGTAGTTGAGGAAGCCGGAGTACCAGGAGAAAACCCACGCTGACACGGGGAGAACATGCAAGCTCCACACAGGATGGCTCCCCGAGCCAACATTCGAACCCACCACCGTGCCGCTAGTTAACCCTACAATTTGTCCGTATATCAATAAAATACTTGGTCAAAAATATTGTGATATTTGATTTTCTCCATATCACCCAGCCCTATTACACACTTTACACATAATGTACTAAAATTTTGGGCAAAGATAAAGCCAATGTATTTTGAGCTGTAAAAGTTGGTAGAAATTTGGAGTGGTTGACTTCTTTGAATTTAGAACAGATCTCCTCGGCAGGGTTAATTTTCAAGGTTTGGCACATTGATAAAGATGTAGTAACCCTCCACAGACAACTCGGTGTACGTTTCAAAATGCTTGCATGCTTAGACACATCATTTCCCTAAAAAATATGAATACATACACATAAAAAAAAAGCAAAGGAAGAGGCAGCTCGTCTCTACACTGCTAGGACTGTGGGGGAGTGATTTGAGCACTTCCTGATTGTAAGGGAAGCCTCCTCGCCTGAGGCAATATGAGGCTGGACTACATGGGGCCTCTTGCTATGTGATCTAGGAGAAAGTCAACAGTTTAGTTTCCCTATCATTGTATGGCAAGACCCCAGGTCAACAGGAACACAGGGAGTGTAAGAGATAGAACCACGGAGGCCTAATAACCTGTGTGTATGTGTGTGTGTGTGTGGTATGTGCATGTGTATATAAGGCTTTAGGCTGTAAATCCTACATACTAATAGCCTCTGTGTGGACAAGTGTATGTGTGGCTAACGGGTGTAAGTCACTGAAAAACGCAGCACCAATAATTTGTGTGTGTATGTGTGTGCTCAGAGCTTATGGGAGCGTGGGAGGCAGCAAAAAGCCCTTCTTCATATATAAGGAAATCACATACATTCCAAAAACAAGACAAATGCAACTTATCTTAAACACAAACAGACATCCAATATAAAACACTATTTACCTGGCTCTCCTTTATCGTAATACCGATAGGTGCCAATATCTGTATCTGTGGGGTGGGAGAGAGAGAGAGAGAGAGAGAAAGATGAACATCTAGCTGTCAGGGAAAAGCAGAAGACAGATCAGCAATTTCGCACCGTGGGATAAACAATCGCTATCTGCCAGTGGCCTGTCCCGTCTGCCAGCACCACAGTTTAGATAAGACCCTGTGAGGGAGGAGGAGGAGGGGGAGGAGGAGGAGGAGGGAGGATGGGCTGGGGGGGTCCGAGCCAGAATGGAGGGGGGGTAGAGGGGTATTAATAAAGACAGGAGTGTGCCTTAACCCATCCCACCTGAGGGATAGACTCTGATTTACACACATGCAACATATACATTTAAGAGCAGGCGCACACACACTCAGCAAGCAGTTACAAAAACATATGACCGACATACACAAACCAGGAAACGAGCTCTAACACACACCCACACACACACACTGGTAGATACACACACACACAAACTGCTGAGCGGAGCCTTTTTTGTCAGTGTTATTCCTGCAGGCCCAAAACCATAAGCAGCCAGACTCAGATTCGCACAACACATCGTTTCTTTATCGCTCCGCTACTGTTGCTGCCGCTGCTGCTGCTCCTGAGGCCAGGTCACACTAATACAACAAGAGAGCTGATGGCAGACACACACAAACACACCACTATTAGTAATGGCTTGATGTCACTTTTTCTATTTCTGAAACAGATAGTGATTCTATAACCTTGAGTATCCACTAATATCAACCTTAACTTTTTGTCCCCCTATTAAACGACTGAGATGTTCTTGAGCCATTTGTTTAAATGCACTTAGGTGGTGTTAACATTGAATCTTTCGAAATGGGGTTGTATGAGGTACTTGATGTTGGTGGCACGCCCCAAGTTTTGAGAAGCAGGCAGGAGTACCGCCACTTTACCTTGGCACAGACAGCCTTCTCCATAGATGAAGCTGTTCCCATCTATGCCTTCATCAAAGCCACCAGACTCCAGTGACAAAAACAGTCATTTTAGCTCAGTGAACAAAGGAGCTGCTGGATGACCGCTGCCTCAAACAGTTAGTTTGTGTGTGTTATTGTGTGACTCTGCTGACTATGAGCTAACCCTCTGAAGCACCAAAGTCACACAATAACACAAACTAACCAACAGATCGAGGCAGCAGTAGACCAGCAGCTCCTGTGTTCAGCAATGTTAAATTACCGTTTTTCTTAATGGACTCTGGCTTTGAATGGTATAATGGCTTCACTTCCCCGCTGGAAATTACTGTCTGACGGCAAGGTAAAGCTGTGAAAATCTATGGATATGCAAATATCTTTTAATTTATAAGGAAGGTTTGAAATGACCCTTAAGTCATTCAAAAGTCAAAAGTATATGTGCACAGGAGTGTTTTTAAATCACACTTTTGTAAATTGAATATTGGAATGTGATTGGCTTCCAAGCTAAATATAATGTCACAAAAATAAGGCTTGTACAAACACATCTTAAAAGTTTCTTTCTTCTGCAGATGAATATGAAAACAGCCTTTGCACATTCATCATTTTGCACTGTGAAGGTCAAACTTCCAAGTGCCATAAAACAGTTAGCATGTAAACCTAACTCTAAATCCTAAACCTAAACTAGTCTCTTGTGGAACGGACAAGGACAAACAAAATATTTTTCTTCACAATATTTCCTGTTGAGGTCTTCCAGTGCAAAGCAAACTGCTCAGAGAACAACAGCAGAAGGTTATGAGGGATGTCTGCTGCACTAATGTGATGAACACATGTAGAACATACACACAGACCACATAGAAAATATTTGTTTCATAGCATTACACAGAAGATGCTGCTTTTATGAATCCATATTTTTGTTTTCGAGGCTGATGTATAATGTAAGGAAGGTGGTGATAGGGAGCGTCACACCTCAGCGACCAGGCCTCTTCGCTCAGATGTATCCATCCACATTTTTCCAAGATAGCAGAAAGACACACACAGCAGGAAAAAACAAACAAATAAGGATATGTCACCGTCACCCGGGATATACACCCTGTCGTACCTTTGTGTATACACATAAACACACACACAACACAGTCAGCCTCCAAGAGACACTATCTTCGTCTAAAGCTCAGCAGACTGTGAAAGACAAGACAGAATGGAAGGGAGGAGAAAACAAGAAAATGGAGAAACAGAGCATTTCCGTCTGACAGAAGAGATGGACTGATAGGTGGCGAGCAGAGAAACGCACAAAAACTGCCAGAAAAGTCAAACTTACGCCACACCCAATCAGCCTCACAGGGAGGAACTGCACACCAGTGAACGTTTCTCACTGCATGCATGATGGAAATGTAGGCGATGTGCAACTAACTTAACAAAACTGATCCATGTGCACACTGAATATTTTGTGTGAGTGTGCTTATAACACTGTGAGGAAATCTGAAGTCACATTTAGTTCTTGGCAAATAAAGCTGATCCTGATAGAATTTTTTGTTTTTCATTTTCTTTTAATGACAGATTAATTTATACCTGACTTAAACATGGCACCTCTGTAGCACCCAATGCTATATAATTGATCAAATGTTTAAAGTTTAAAGTTATATGGTTTTTCCACATTACAATTCCACATTGCAAGCAGATCTACTTTTTCTCCTTCATAGAAAAATTTTGGACCTGGGCTCCACCTCGCCCACCACCACTGCTTGCGCGTGGTTGCACTTTTGCTTTCTCCACCAAACAAAGTGTGGAGACAGGTCTGGTTATGCGAGACCAGTGACAGAGTAGTGCGCATCAAGATGGCTTGGGGTCAGTTAAGAGGCAACATGGGAGAGATTTAGCCATATATGTCTGAGCTTCAGTCAGACCCTGACTCAGATGAGGAGACTGTGGTGCATCAAAATCAACCACATATGTATTAGAATGAAACTTGTTTCAGAAACAGACAAATTCAGAATGAAATTTGCTAACATGTTAGCTTTCACAACGTTGGTTGTTAAACATTAATTAATTACATTAATTAATTAATATCTGCTGCGATGTTACAGTGTCTTCACATTGTCACACTGTTATTATGCTAATCAATACCAGATGTCTAATCAAAGTTTGCAGAAAGCTGTATTCTGTCTGGCTGAGATTTTGATATGACGTGTAATAATAAGTCAAGTTTGCGTAAGAGGTTTCAGGTCTCTTTGCCGATGTTGGATTGAAGACTGTTTCCCCATTGATACATGATTCCTGTGTTAGTCAGCGACAGTAGCTCTACTAGGATACTAAATACTAGGAAAGTGCACAGAAATTGCTCCCCTTCAGCAGTGTGAAATGTGAATGTGAAAAAATCTCTCCAGGGACAAACTTTGCACAAACACAAGTCAGTATAGTCAAGGTCAAACATTTTAGGGGACATAAACATAATAAAAATACATTCTGAGTGAAGGTTTTTTTTTCTTCTTGTGTGGTCTTTGAAAACTTTCAGATGTTTCACTGATTTCTTGAGATGCTTGCAGTTATGCTAACCAATGTGTACAGGTACAATTTAATGTTGTAAAAACAATATAAAGAACGACATGTATAAGTCAATAAACAGATGTCGAGGGCATGAGAATTTGAGGGGCCCAAAGAGAGGGCGAAAACAGACAAAGTGAAAACTGGTGTTGACTAAGAGTCAGATTGTTAAAGTAGATATAGGTGAGGTGGGGAGAAGGTGTGAAAACAAAGTGAGTGACGACAGAAAGAGCCGGAGCGAAACGGAGTGAGAGGAAAAAGAGAAAAGGAGACAGAGAGAGAATTATTGAGAGAGACAGAGGGAGAGGGAGATTGAACATGGTGATAAGTGCTACCTTTGACTTGGAGCGAGCTCTTGGTGGACCACAAGTGCAGCTCAGCCAGGCAAAACGCCATCTGACGGAGGAGTGTAACCCGAGTCTGCAGGGAGGGACGAGAGAGAGAAAAGAACAAATGAAAGAGCTAAACACAACCACAGATGCATATCTTGACAAGACGACATAATAGATTGACATAAATACGCCTGAGGGTCAAACAAAGCAACAGCATGCGTGTGGGTGCACACAAGCACGTATAAATTTGCGCTATGCCATAGGCTGCTTGCGTTAGCTATGGCGTAAGTGTTAATTGTATACAGTCTAAATATCATCAAATGACCAGGTAATGAAGTTAGACAAGACAGCATTGCTTATGCAAACAAACATGATCAACATTTATCAACAGAACAGAAAATTATGTCTTTATATTGATTTAACAAAAAACAAAACAAAAAACAACTTTTTAATGCAGTGTTTAATTTACATTTCTTCCTTTTCCATAGCAGTAGCAGCAATCATTGGAGCAACAGCAGTGGAGTTGTATTAGAGGTCAAAGTAACAGTAATAATAGTTATATGTGTAATAGTCAGTAGCGGTAGCAGTCGAGGGTTTTCCCTAAAAAATATTTCAACTGCTGTAACATAATGCCCTTTTGTAGCACCACTTCCTGTACCTGTTGTATTTGCATTACTCATAAACTGGAATAACAGTTACACTACAGGTATGAATGCACATCTTAACTGAAAAAAAAAAATTAAAAACAAGGTCACAGAAAGGCAGAGAGACAGAAATGCACATGAACTCAGACTGACACTTGCAAGGTCACGGGCGGGCGATGTTTGCACTTTCATTCACACATCAGAGGTGATCAGTGATGGACACACACTTGGGAGCTGACAGCTAAGACAAAGCAGGTCGCATTCCTCACATCAGCTAATGAACACAGGACGGGTCTTTGACAGGCGCTGGCGATCCCCGTGTCTTTATTACAGACTTTATTCTCCAGCCAGTTAACTTCTGGTCCTCTCCGTGGGGCTTCCTCTGTAGTATTGATGGTGTGTTATTGTGTGTTGCTGGTGTATACGTGGAAAAATTTCATACTGTGAAATCAATAATAATCAATTACACCTGCCCTTGACCCTTGGATATTTCACTGTGTAAATTACATCCTACATGGGACAGACTCAGATTAGCACACAGTAGCATGTGTATGAGAGTAGTATATGCTCCACACAGGCCAGTGCAGAGTCTTTGTATGGTGTAGCAAAAGGTGTAGCAGTATTGCTGTGTAGGCCATTCATTTCTCTATCTGTGCAGCTAATGCTCTGCGTCTCTCCATCCCCTCTCTCTCACTTATTTTCTCTCGTTAACGCTGAGAGGGGACTCTCTCTTATCTCTCCCCTCTTGCACCTCATGGTGTGGGGGGGAAAAAAAATCTCATTTTGCCACTCAAACCCCAAAACTACAAGTCCCAACAAAAATACACATAGATAACACTGGGTGCCATGGAAACGCTGGGGCTAGCATGGCATGGCAGCGACGGCGTAACGAGTTTACTGACATAAGAGGATTCTTTTATCCTCTCCTAACCAGCTTTTTTAGAGGAAGTCAGCCCTTTTGGAGGGAAAACCTCATTTCAGCCAGCTTTCATTTAGTTACTGCCAGTCTGGCGAACCTGAAAGTTCTCGAGACCTTGTTGTGCGCAGCTGTCGGGGTCTCAGGGAATTTATGGTAGAATAGAAGAAACAAGGGGACTGACATAGATACAGAAAATATGGGGGTAAATGGGTGAGTGTGTGTTGGACAGGAATGATGTGTGTCCACGAGCCCCGTCTACACATATATACGACGGCAGGTTTGGTTAGGACGTGTACTAAAATGGTAACTGAGGATCAGCCCATTTACAGTGCCTGTCGCTCCTCTATGCCATCACATCAGACATATCAGTGTGTCTGTCTAATGACTTCCCACTGTGGCCTCTTTACATGCAAACATATTGCTCCAGTACTTGTATTAACTTCACTAGTGCCATATAGAACAGGACATTTCTGACATGCTCACTAACTTCAATCATTCTCAGGTCATCATGTGGGTGGTGTTACGTTTACAGCGCTGCCTCAGGCGGCAGCCTGCTACGGTTTGCTCTTCATCGTAAAATCATGTGCAATACTACTTCTCATTGTTATATTATATACACACAAAACACACATCAGGTGCAATCTGCCTTTTCCACCCAATATTTTAGTTCAGTTTTAGTAACTCTTGTACTTATCTTACTCCTATTGTTACTTTGTTAGGCACTGGTTTTGCTTTTGCTCCTTGAATACACTTCTTATCTTGTATATTTGTATATTTTGCCAGATCTGGTGAGGTTGCTCTACAGGCTTGTACACACTTATTGTTATTTTCTTAGCACCTGTGTCCTTTCTCAGTTGTTCCCTGTGAGGAGAGAGCGGTCACATGCAGGTGCCGTACCCAGCGTCTTTTCCAGAGCACTGTAGCTTTTTTTCCGTGTGGCCACTCTGATCGCTCTTAGTTGAAAATCTCTGTTAACTTAGTGTTGCATTAGCTACCTAGCTAACGTTAATGTCAAGATATCTATTTTCTTAGGCTTCTTAGACACACACACCACACCCCTCAGTCACACCCTCCATCCACCTTGCAATACCAGAAGTATCACCCAGACAAGCATGAGCATAGCATATAGCATTTGCTTTGTATAGACTTGCTTTTTAAAGAATGCAGAGCTGAAGAGTAGCAATAGACTGCTTCATTCGATACCTATAATGTGAACGGAGTGGCGTGTATTGTAGTCATACTTTTAAAAGTTTTGGTGACATCTTGGCACACTGACCTGCAGACTGTATGACCTGTAGCTGCTGTGGGACTGTGAACTCTGCAACGCACCCCTGGGACTGGGACAAAAGTAATGTAGTTCTCATTTGACTGGAGACATTTTCATTATACTTGGTACTGGGTTATTTTGGTCAATACTTAAAAAATACCCAGCGCTACACAAGTATGTATTAAACTGGGCGGTAATATTCTTGATTTTAAATATTTCACTTTTTAGAAAGAACATTCAAATTTTTTACTTCACTTTGGTGAAAGCTACAAGTCCTGTACAGTGACTTCACTGCACTCAAAATTGTTCATGCACACACATGGATACACACACTCAGGCACAGAAGCATGTACACACACACACACACGCAGCATGCCGCACAGGTCCTGGACAGCTGCCACACTCATTCTGATTTCTGGCTGGGGTTGCTGTGGGTTACCTGTCACCCCGCAGAGCTTTGTGGGGGTGTACAGCCAGTGTACAGAGGGCCGTGTGAGGGGGTGGGGGGGTCTAGGTTATTGTACCCTGTCTTTACACTAGTAAAGAGGCTGCTTTAACATCAAAGGAGGGGAGGGAAAACATACGACTCCTTTTTCAAAGACAGTCCACAGGAACTACGACCTTGTCTGCTCTCTGCATCTTTTTCTCTGCTCTTCTTTCACTGTCCCCTCTGGGTGGTTACTGAGTGCGAGAGTATGCGTGTGTGCGTGTGTGTGTGTGTGTGTGTGTAAGCAGGAACAAGAGCAACAGAAAGTCTCTTTGTATGAGTGTGCTTCAATGTGTGTGTGTGTGTGTGTGTGTGTGCCAGAGACAGAAAGAGAGAGTCAGAGACAGAACTTTAAGTAAATATTTAATTGAGGCTGGTTCTCTCAGAGTGAAAGAGAGAAACAATGAAAGCCTTTCTAAGATATCTGGATGGCAGTGCTGTCTCATCTCTCACTCTTTCTTGCTCTCAACAGCCACAACTCAAACAGACACAATCTAACACAGAGCTATTGTTCTATATATGCTCCGAGTGCATATATGGACAGAGCGTGTCCGGCTACAGTGGGTGTCCAGGGGTATGTATGGCACAAACATCATACTTTGAATTCTACCGACGGCCTTTCTAACATGGCACTCCTCCACATCCTGTCCCTGGTGGACAAAGGACATGTCCTGACCTTTCTACTATAGTGTAACAGCTCTACAAAGCACCCTGCATGAGCACATATACCACCAAGTGAAAAACTTCTGAATAATTTAATGTGCACCTGGATGCATGTCAAAATACATATATTTTTGGAATTACACATTAAAGTCAGAGATGCATTTCCTGGGAAAAACTAACCACCAACACTTTAATATCCCATTGTAAACAATCATGAATCATGTCTCTACATCAAAACTGGACAACTACCTCACAAGGATTACACCACTTGTGCTACTGTATTGAATATGGACATGTTCAGGATAATATTTTTAATGTACCTTCAAAACAGAGCTACATACTGACTTCTCAAAAATGAATTCATTTGGTTACACCGAGTTTCTTTGGGTTCTAAGAATGATGGAGACACCAAACCAGTTGTCTTGAGAGATATGACGAGGTGATTATGGTGAGGATGAAAAAAAAAATAAGACAATAATAGAGTTGTTGGGTTTAAGACATCTGAAATCTCTCAGTGATTTCGCCAACTAAAAACTCTTCCTTAGACAAAGTGAGAGGGGAAATGTATGGTGTGGCAGGAGGGACAATAAAGGATTCATCACCTGCTCCACCTATGCACAGATAAGCTTTTGGAACTGAAACATTTTGTTTGTTTTTTTTTAAGATATTTTTGGGGCATTTTGGCCTTTAATTGATAGGACAAAGAAGCGTGAAGGGGGGAGAGAGAGAGAGGGAGTGACATGCAGCAAAGGGCCACAGGCTGGAGTCGAACCCGGGCCACTGCGGCAACAGCCTTGTACTTGGGGCGCCTGCTCTACCACTAAGTCACTGCCGCCCCCTGAAACAGGTCTTTACTCTATTAATACTTCGCTGGAGCTGCACAGACTTGGTTTAATTGTCAATGTGTGTTGACTTGTTGTGAAATTCTGATGGTCATTAGTAAGAAAGGGGGTCAATAGCTGATATGGGCCTTGTAAAACCTACAACTTCACAGAGGGGTAACAGCAGCAATGGAGATACCAATGCTTGTGTTTTTCCCTTTAAAAGGAGATGTATATGACATTCAGAGTATATCTATGATTGAGAGTCTGATTCAGGTTGTCTGCGCACGGTTGTCAACATGGAAATAGCTGAGCCTACGGCTAACAGCGCTAACAACAACAGTGCTGACAGAGCTTATGGGGTTAACGGGGGGTGGCTTTGCTTCTGCAGCCACGAACATATATGTGGCCCTAGACTATCAACTACAACTAACAGAGGAACTCAGATTACACAGAGTTAGTGTGATTTTACTCTCTGTTCAGAACGTCATTACTCCACTATACCTTTACACAGAAAACAGTGGATTGCCACTATATTAATGCTTTGAATTTCGTATATGGCTCATTTAAGTTTTGTCAGTAGAGATTGTTGAAGGTGTGCTTCCCTCTGTCGTTCTACATTACACTGTGAATAAAGAAATGTAAACAACGTAGTATAACTACAGCACAATATGGCCCAATCAGATGCAAATAGATTTGTCTAGAGTTGTCAGAATGGGTGAAATTCAACACTAAACTAAAGTTAAAGCTGATGATACAGTGGCATGTGTATCTATGACAGAAATCCTGTTAACCCCCTTGCATCATGTATATATAGAGCTTTAGTGGTGTTGTTGTTCTGGATCATGAGATATTGAGAGGTGTTCCTCATGTTCTGTGCCACCTACATGGATAAACAGGGGTCGTCTTAATGTTGGGAAATCTATAAAATATTCTTTTATTTACAGACAGGATGGATGAAGACTGTAGTGTAGAAACTTGCATGCTCAGCTGAACCGACTTCAATCTTGAATGGCCAACATGCTCTCTTTCTTGTTTTTACATGCACGTATGTGCCATAAAGGTTATCACAGTTTCATGCATCCTAGACCAGTGGCTGGTGACTGGTTACTCTTTAAGTAAGATAACTATGACATACTTACAGTGGTGTAGCATATGCTGCAACAGAAACAGGGTCATACACAAATGAGTTCAAATCTGGCGATGACCCCAGGGTGTATTAGGGCCTTGGTGCAGATCTGGAGCTCCTCTGCAACAAGAGAGAAAGACAGAGAGATAAAATAAAGGAAGGTTCAAAGACATTTTGTTTGACATCTCAAGAATCCTTTCTCACAGGTATGCACTCTTACTCTCTAACCATCTTTCTCTCCTTTTCTCTCACTCACACTCACACACTCACACACACTCTCTCTCTCTCACACACACACACACACACACACACACACACACACACACACACACACACACACACACACACACGCCAGAGGCAGTGCTGTCAGCTGGTGCAGTGGTCCCATCACTGTGAGAAGAGTGATGTGGTAAATTACAGGGTTAAAGAGCTGCCATAGGGTGACTGACACAAGGCCATCACAGCCCGGCCTCATTCCCCCAACCCCAGTACACACAACATCTTTACTAAAGACACACACACACACACACACACACACACACACACACACACACACACACACACACACACACACACTAATCTTCTCACCTGGCTCTGTGTAAGTTTGTCAGTTTCTCCTTCCCTTTTGCTTTTCTCTCTCTTATTTTGCCTCATGCACCTTCACTTATCATCCCTCTGCCTACTTGTCCCATGCCTTTTATCTTTTTCCCCCTCTTTCTTGTCCCCCATGTTTTTCTGAGGTACCTCCTATTAGAAATGCATTAAGCTTTCTGACCCTGTCTGCAAGCTTTCACTCTCTCTTTCCGACAATTTTTACTCTCCTCATTCTTTGTCTCGTCTCTCAAAGGACAGCGTTTAAGTAAGTCTGATTTTTTCTTTCTCTCTTGCAGTTTTTACTCTATTGTCTCATCTCTCTCAAAAGGACAGTGTTTCAAATTTTCTGACTTTTTTCCCCCCACAACCTTTATCTCCTGCAGACGCTCACTCTCTCCCTCTCTGTCAGCAACTGCCTGGTCTTGTTTTGGCTCTCGGAGAGAAACTTGGCAAACATGAAGAACATACAAAGAGCGACCAGAAAGTATATCTATATAGAGAGAGATAGGTAGGGTGTGAGTGTATAATTGTGAGTGCATATTTTCCAATCTGAGGTGCCTCAGAGTTCCTGCCAAGTCTCAGTCACAGACTACATGAACACACACTCAGTTATTCAGTAAACACACTTAGGTACTCAAGTCAGTCCTGCGTCCAATCTCTCAAACTTCTGATATGTGAACTCGAATGGCACACAAGCACATACGTATGCATGGAAAGGCACATACAGTATGATGCATACTCCCCTATCTTTTAACTGTGTGATACCTGAGGAAATGTACACATGCGCACATTTACATACATATGAAACCCTGCACACAGACTCACACAAGCTCTTATCTTCAGTGTATCCTTGAGGGAGAAGTCCTCCAGCTTCCAGTGTCATATCAGAGCAAAGAAAGGTGGACAAAATCTGAAAACAACATGTCTCTGAAGAGAGAGGGAGATAACTAGGGGTGAAGAACGGATAAAACAAAAACTCCATTCCCTGAAAGGAGGCTAATGTATATCACGGGAGAGGGGTGACCACTGAGACAACAGATAAGATGTGTGTTTGTGTGATAGAGAGGAGACTTGTGCAAATCTTCAGGAAAAGAATCTAAAGGTCAATTCAAGCAAACTGCAAACTTAGTAAGTGTGCTTTATTTATGAAATTTTCTATTCATATTATTAAGTTTCTGTCTTACTTCTATTTGGGGGATAATCATGCTCCAGGTTTTAGAACAACAGTGTCCAGTCATGCTTCAAGGTTGTAAACAGGAAGTACAATGTTGTCATGCATTTGGTGAGTTACGCCATGGGCTACAACTTCAGCCTTGTTTTTCCTGGCTTTTATTTGTTTACATTTTAGCAAAGTAGCACTATTAACAGTGTGCTGAATCAGCTATTAGCAGTTCTTGTTAGCGATGTATCAATGGATGCACAAATAACTATCACTGGATTACTCGGACAATGAAGAAAGCTTAAAAATGTGACGATTCTTAGGGCAAATTTCAGAGTTTTAGGGAGCGTATAAGCTTTAGAAGCAGATTAATGGACAGTAATTCAGAGAGATCTAAAAAAAACCATGTGTATCATATCTACAGTATATGTTTAAATTCAACTGAGTTAGTGAATTGATTTTCCATTTATTGGTCGATCTACGTCACAGCCCTCACCTATGGTCATGAGCTCTGGGTAATGACTGAAAGAATGAGACTGTGAATATGAGGGGAAATGAGTTTCCTCTGAAGGGTGGCTGGGCTCAGCCTTAGAGATAGGCAAGGAGCTCGGACATCCGGAGGGAGCTCGGAGTAGAGCCGCTGCTCCTTCGTCTCGAAAGGGGTCAGTTGAGGTGGTTCGGGCATCTGATCAGGATGACTCCTGTCAGAGGGCATGTCCAACTGGTAGGAGGCCCCAGGGCAGACCCAGAACACACTGGAGGAATAACATATCTCATTTGGCCTGAGAACACTTGGGGGATCCCCCAGGAGCTGGAAAGCGTTGCTGGGGAGATTGACATCTGGAGTACTTCAACCTGCGGTCTCTGCAACCCAGCCTCGGATAAGCGGTTGAAAATGGATGTGTGACTAAGTTATGACTAAGAAGAAAGAGTGGGAAATTGCAGCTATTGGACACTTAAGGTTTCAACGTATCTTAACTGCCTCCATGAGTCATTTGTCAAAGCCACAGCTGCTGCAACTGTTTGCCATGTTGGAGGGCGGGCCAAATCAGTAAGCCAAATTATAATAACTGACTTTGCACTATTTTCAGATCACCAACATGCACCTGTCCATTTCACATCACAACTTATCTTCACCTCATGTCTCTCCCTCTGCACCTATGGTGTTATCCAAGATATCGGAAAGGATGCCGATCCAATAAAGCACAGTTAATCAATCAGCAGCTTTGCAATCGTTATCAGTAATGTTGCTCGTCTCCTTTTAATGACACTAGAAAATCCATGCAGATTTTTAATTCTGGTGGTTATCAATGTTTTTTTTACTTTTACACCACAGGTTGTACCTGTAGTTACAGTAATAAACAGTTGTGGGCATTGCTGTTGTATCAACCTGGAAGACAAGAGTGGCTAACTTGTGTATCCTGCACTCTGTGTGTAGGTAGCTATGCAGCAAGATGACACTCCCACTCTTAATAATGCCTACAGAGGTCTGATTGACAATTGTTTCTCTAAGCAGAGAAAATAAGCTGTCAAAGGGCACAACATCAGACATGCTATATTTTTGTGGCGTGTACTGTGGGGTGTAATAAACATTGTAGCCTCTCACCTGGGGGCTGTACTGTAGGCGTCACTAGTGGGGCTTAGTCATGTTCTTGTCAAGTTCCACTGTCTGTCACTCTATTTTGGTGGGTTTGTTGAGGACCTAAGGCATTACTGAACTCGACCCGCTGAGAAGAGAAAGAGAGGGGACGAACTGAAAACTATTTTCTCCAGAGTTAACGTGCTGTGAGGCCTGGCGGCAGTGTACATGCACACACACAGATACACACACAAGTACAGTGCATCTTCTCAACTGTCCCATTAAGACAGGTTTACAAGAGGGTTTGGTGGATGACAGTGGAGGGTGGGCGAAGTGGCGCCAGGCAACAGGCTTTCATTCTCACACTCACACACACACACACACACACACACACACACACACACACACACACACACTTTACAGAGTCCCACAGGAGCCCATTCAGCTGTCGGCAGAAGAAGAATAGAGGTGATTGACAGGCAGAACAAAATGAGGTAAAGGTAATACTATTCAACAGAGGTGACAGGTACAGTCACTCTGTATGCATGTGCATATGTGTGTGTGACTGTGTGTTTTACAGGCCATGTCAATCAGCGGGAAAATGAAGCTCCAGTGACATGACCGCTGGGCAAGTCTCTTTATCGAGTGATGCATGTGTGTGTGTGTGTGCGTGCGCATGTGTAGTGTTGCATGCAAATGTTTATGTGTGTGGATCACTTGAAGCACTATTCCCGGTTTTGAGGGCATATGGAGGTGAAGAGTTCAAAAGTTCAGGTGTCCAGAATAAAAGAGTCTTTTTGTCCCATTATGACACATCTTATGATTGTTTTTGTTACTGATTAATAAGCCGATAATTTTCTCAATTAATTACCTGTTATCCATAAAATGTCAGAATAATGGGAAAAATGCACATTATAACTTCCTTGACCGTCTTAAAGTGTCTTTAAGTTCCTTGTTTTATCCATCACACAATTAAAAACCTCAAAATATTTAGTTTACACTCATTTTGGGGACAAAGAAAAGCATAAAATCAGATCTGAGAAGCTGAAATTTACAAACTCGACATTTTTGCTTGAAAAACAACTTAAACGTTGAATCCATTATCACAATATTTACAGCTAAGGAATCATTTAATTTAAAAAGTAAAAACAAAAATTATTACTATGACTATTGCACAAGTGGCCACAATTAAGCAGATCTGAGAAATGGAAGAGATTTAATTTTGCAGCCAAAGAGATGTACTGACGTCCTTTTTGCAGTTGTTACAAATCTCTCTCTCATACACATCTATCACCCTTTATAGGTCTGTGAATATCTTTATGTCCCAGAACTCTTTGTGAATTAACTTTGAATGTTTGTTGGTCTATTAGGAAGGTGGTGTGAACATTATGTGTGTCTGAATTGCACTATTAGGATATCATTTCAGTAGCCAAATAATCGAGAATGTAATTCTTAAACATATTCTTGCAGCCTCAGTGTGTCCGTGTGCAACAAAGGGCGGGAGAGAACGGGGACACGGGGTGACTGAGAGATGAGTGGAGGCTCTTCTAAGCAGATGTGTAAACGTCATTAGAGGAGGTAATGGAGGGAGGAAGGTGGGAAGAGGAGGGGGAAAAAAACCTACTCCAGCAGAGGTATTTACCCAACGCCTGGAGCAGAAACACAAACACAGCACCAGTAATGACTGAGACAGGCAGGCAGGGAAAGACGGAGAAAGAGAGACGTTCAGAGAAGAGTCGGTCTTGATTAGTCAGGAAATTTGTTGGAGAAGACATGCAACAAGAGAGAGGCAGACCTCTGGCTTAATCAAGCTTACAAAATGTTACAACAATCCAAAATTTCTACATAAAGACCAGATTCCACTAAACCAGCAATAGCTGTCATTCACCCCTGCTCAGCTAATAGGCCTAATCCTGGCAAGTGTTTCACTAAAAGCCGAGTGCATCTGCCCTACAACAACGCCCAAGGGCAGGAAAGACAATACTTCCAAACCAGCGGCATAATTTCTGGCTGACTTCAAAGAGATTCTCGGGGACTATGTGCCTCTCCGGTGTCTGTCCCCTGTCACAGCGAAGGTGACGCGTGTCACACTGACCGTGGTTTTGTTTATGTTGTTGGATTTTCTTCTCTTAAAGCTGTTTGATGCCCTGTTGTTCGCCCCTCACCTCCTGACCACAAACACACGTAGAAACGGTAAACACACACATGGACCACAAACAAACACAACTGATGACATATGTCTATTTGTGAGCAGACACATGCAGGAAACACGAACTTATATGGTTAAAACAGACAAGAACCAACACAAGTCCAATTTTTTGCAACTGGTCCAGTATTAAGTGAAAGTGCTGCGGCTGGTAGGCGTAAAGAAGGCTGCAATGTAACCACTTGGAGCATACGTGCACCATCAATTCATGTCTATTGAAAGTGCTGACTTTTACACAGATGTGCTCAGATTACTATTCTAAGTGTCTGACAACATTATGGAAGAAATCCCTAAAGAGAAAGACCTTTTTGTAAGAGAGTAAGATCCTTTTCATTTAACCAGAAACAGCCCCAAAATACCCACTGCCTATCCTCCAGACTCTATTTAAATAAAAAGTATTTTTTGCAGGTGTAGGACAATAATGTTTACATCTAATTGGGTGAATTAAGGGTTTATTTCAACCAAACCAGAGTTGGTGATGGTTTGTTTATGTCGACTTTGAACGAAGTGGGTTTTACTAACAAATCTTCTCCATCACCTGAAAAGGTGGGATCCCAGTGGCTACACTGAGACCATTAAAATACATCCTAAAACTGCAGTAAGTCCACCAACATGTGTTTCTCAACGGCCTAGCATTCCTGCACTACAACCCTACAATACCAGAGTAGCAACACACATTGGTCAAGCAGAAACTTGGTCATGTGCCCTCTAGTGGCCGGATAGCGTGTTGCATATCCGATCAAGAACTGACTGAACTTCAGTATTGCTGCATTGCTGCCAACCAGGAATTCTTGTGCGTTTCCAAAGTCAAGCAAACCTAAAAGCATAATCTACTATAATCTACTGTAATAGGAGCATCGGTGATCCGTTTACAGATAAAAAAGAAAACAAAGCAAAAAAACAGTTGTCTACCATAATGTTACTCTCTACATTTTGAAATAAACAAAATTATAAGCATGACTTAATATGACCAAGACACATTAAAGTAAAAACAAGGCTGTTTTCATCAACTTACAAACAAGTGCACGTCAGACTTAGTGTAAGTGAATGGGTTTTCTGGTCGGAAAGGTAATGCCCTCATGCCCCACTAGAGGACATGTGAGGCTTAACTTCAGCATACACAATTGAAGTGTCGTCACTCTGGTATTGTAGGGTCCTATTCTGTGCCAGCAAGGCTGTGCCAAAACAGCTATCTAAAGTGTCCTCTTTTGCCGCCATAACCCTACATGATATGCAATCGAAAAGGAGCAGAGATATAACAGATGCAGTGCTCGTGAGCACCGTGGAGAAAGACGGGTTCAGGAAATGAATTCAAGTGCTATAGACTCCAGGTGCGATCTCCCAGACAGGAAATATTTTTCTCAAACTGCTCTGCCCAAGCTTTACGACGAGTGCTGTGGGAAGCTGGAAAATCATTTGGTTTCTTCAGGTGTCAGATATTGCCAGGATACTTTTCAAACTCACAGCTTTATCAATTTATTTATCATAATAAATATTAATATCTATCAATACAGGGGAAATTATCGTGATAAGATTTTTTGCAATATCGCCCTGCCCTAGGAAATAGGGTCCAGGTTGAAAAATACAGAATTATCCTTTAACAGCTGTACCATTAGTTCAATTGGTGCAAATGTGTTTACTTCAAACTACTTTTTCTCCTGTATAGTGGATCGAAAGGAATGCAGCTAGGGAACATCATGTATCTGCATCTCTGCAAAGTGTTTAAGACAAAAATGTCCTCTAGCTCTATTTTTGAGTGCGTAAACACATACAATTGGTGTACACAACCTCTATGCACTCTCAGGTACACACAAACACACACACCTGTCAAGGGCTCAGGAAGACGGGGTCCTTTAAAGTTGTTGTCAGATGCACAGAGCGAGATGGACCCTGGCAAAACGAAAGGTCACGATGAGCGTCCCCTAGACTTCTCAGCGGTCTTATTTCCCCGTCACACACTCACACACACGCTGTCTGTCACCTCCCAGACGAGGCCATGACACCTTGGACACCTCTCAGCAGGCAGTGCCTCCCTCTGCCTCTCTCTGTCTCTGACAGGTTGACATGGCACAGAGTGGTCGCACGTCGATGGCACTCAGACCAAGAAGTTTGTCCCCTTTGCTGTGACCTCAGAGATGGACGCCGGTGTCATATCTCCCTGCTCCCCCTGCTGCAGTACGCTCCTGTCTGGAAGCAGAAATAAAATCCTTTCTAGCCTCTACTCTCAAGCTCTTCTTGGCAGTTGTCTATCACACCTTATCACTGTAGTATGATCTTCACTCGGGGCGGTGGTGTGTTCATTGTTTTTTATTTGACGATTGCAATGACCTTCATATAGGGCTGGGCAATATGGAGAAAAACAAATATCACAATATGTTTGACAAAATACCTTGATATCAATATTGTGACAATATTTTAGGGTTGACTAATGGTGGGTTCACAAAACATTTACACATTGAGATTATTGATAAATAATAATCAGTAATGTCAATACAATGACTGAGTGGGACAGCTGGAACAGTCTGATAAATTCAGAAAATAACATCACTTTACTTTATTGCAGCCTTTAAAACAAGGAGAAGACACCACTTATGATAATAAGATATCCATTATCTAAGACAATATCTTACCTCATATCATGATATCAGTATAATAAAGATATATTGCCCAGCCCTACATTTGTGAACTGAGTGTACAGCTTTAATGTTTACTGGGATGGACAACGGCCTGATCACATTATACCAATGACATAATCGCAAGATAGTGTCTTTTTAACAAAATTGTTCTTGCTGCCATTATAGGACACATTCCGGATTTAACATGTTAGCTAGACTGCAAGTTAGCTGGCTAATTAGAGCACAGAGTCTTTCATAATGACTATTTCTACGGTTGAAAGACGTTCCAATGAAACTGTTCACAGGAAGGTCTGAGGATTACCCAGAGTGATTGGTACATAGTTTCTGTAAATTCTCCCGCTCACTGTTATCGTAGAGTAATGCTCACTCTGCCTCATACAGTGAGTGAACGAGGGCCGATTAAATCAGAATCGAGTCAAGGATGGTCGTATTTCCGACTTCAGTGTGTTCATCAGCTTTAAGTTGTAACTGGAAAAAAATTTGGGTGCTACAAAGAAGATGCATTGTATTTAATTGCTTAGTGCATTGACACAACACGTTGATAATGTAGAGGAAAGTAAAAACGGATCAGGTGAGCAAGAAATAAGATCAGGAACTCATTTTTCAGATTACTCCAAAACCTCATAAATGCAGCACAAGGCTGTAGAGGTAACTAGGACCTCTGCTACTTGCTCCTCAAAGAAAGACAGATTGGTCAGTGACATTTCTGTAACATCACAATGAGCCTACAAAGCCTACGTACATATAAGTGAGATACTGAATCAATGCCTATAACGTCAAACGTCATTTTAACTTTATGAATGAAAACCTTTACATGATGCCTAGAAATACATTAAAGAGAAGTTTTGGGGTCAGGCAGCACTAGCTGTCAAACATGAAGGTACTATCATGGAGTTTCATGGAGAAACTGACACCATATTTTGGATAAAAAGTCTACAATCTTAAAATCTCAAGCTCCAATACATTTTATGCATCAACTCGAAGGAACCGATACTGTGAAAAGAATATGTCTGCCCATTACCTGCTGAACCACATGCCATAACAATACACACACTTCAAAGCAAGCGTGATCGTCAACCCTTAAAATTAGTTTGGCCTTTGAACCTCTACAGTGTCAAGAGACACATTTGGGAAAGTTCTTCCCATCATGGTGGAATGTAGTTATTTGTCGCCTGCCCTGCAGTAAAGGGTCAGTCAAGCTGCTGCTGAGGTTTGAAATCAGCAGAATGGAAGCACAAAATAAGACAATTGTGCACACGCACATGCATGTACACACACACACATCTGGCTATTCTCCATCTGTCAGAGCGCCCAAACACCCAGCCGTGCGTGAAAACAGCCCAGTCCTGCCCAATACTCTTCCTTAGAGAGTACAGTCATTGTGGAAGTTGTGTCCACCGACTTAGACACACTGCTTCTGTCAGTGTTGTGCTCCGCTTGCCCCGAAGGAGTTCCCTTCACTTTGTCAGGCACACATACAGACTTCACACACACACACACACACACACACACACACACACACACACACACACACACACACACACACACACACACAAACACACAAAAAGGATAAGGGGAAATTCTCCAACACTGATTTCTGCTGTTTATTCAGGACAATAGCAGGGCTCTGCCTCTACCGCTGGGTCAAGTCATGTCTTGTCAGACCCTGTATCCTCTTTCCATTGAGCCTGACGGTTACAAGTACCACAGGGGCCTGCACTGGGCCCCCATGTTAAACACATTCACCCTGCAGTTAGACCTGTCTGACGTAAAAGAGAACAGGCTCGTCTTTCACATCAAACAACCATACAACCTCACCCCACGCCTACAATTCAAACAGAGTTCACTGCGGTTAGGGTAAATGGTTACAGTACAGACTGAGGGAAATGAGAAAAAATGCAAAAGAGGGGCTAGATATTATACTAGAAATGAAACTTTTAAATTCTTCTCTCCTTCTTTCATGCATTAAGATCCATAACTGTACATCTGTATTAACAAAATGTCAACCACACATCATTAGTCTAAGGGATGAAAGGAATATTTTGTTACATCTACTGTCCAGCTGCTGTGATCATATTTCTTACTATTGTTGTAACGCTGCCAAGTTAAATCAATACTTGATACTCAAGATTTTTCTAACATCAATGATGCCAACTGTACATTTAGTAATCTTTATTAGAGGTTCTGTGTGACAAGCACTTGAGAGCTTAGCAGTTAAAACAACACATCGCCTTAAAACATCATCTGGGAGGGTAAATGAGTGCTGGCGCAGGGGAAGTGAGTTTGACGGATGATGTGTTGGTTTGAAAGCCCACGAGATGCTATTGATAAAGTCACACCTTATGCAGGCCGCACTGAAGCTGATCATTTGAGTATATGTCATTAAAGTATGACTGTACCTTCTATAGTCTGAACATGGCTAATCAGAAATTAATAAACATATTTCAGTAAAAACGTTCCCTCACCCACAGATACTGAGGGGTCAGGGTCTAAAACAACTCTCACACATACTTGTGTCCTGATGTCACACAAACCCGGGACAGGCCAGCCGTGTGAAGCTCTTTATATATATATGTGCATGTGTGTGATGACGATCAGAGACACTGTCAGTAAGTGTGTGATCACTGTGACAAATTTCCCACCAATGTGTGACAGGCCCTTCACCGGCCCACATCTCCCCCTTTACCCTCCCATACATGTACATAGGCTTAACGGCGTCAGGGCGGGCCGATCCCGCCGGCTCACTGTCGGCACGGCAACGAGCGCTATCCTGGCTAACATCTGCCGCACGACCCGGGGCCACTCAGAATGGGCCTTAATCCCCACACAGCCATGTTGTGGGGGAAAACATTCTTTCCTTTTGGTGAGTGCAGACAAACAGGGACAAGCGCTGTTGCTGGTAACTTGCAGGCAACCGGCCTCTTGGAAGGACTGGGAATGTTGTTGGTTACGTGGCCCCCAATTGTGCCATGGCCCATTATGGCTGTGCAGAGGGGTGTGACCGCCAGCATCGGCAGCGAGTTGCCGTCACTGGTCCAGTTGGATGGATTTGGGTTTTGAGGTTAATGAAAGGTGGTGCGAGTGGGCTAGGTGGGGTGGGTCAGAGGGGGTTGTCAGCCAGCCTTGTTATGCTAAAACAACACTTGCATTGGTTAAAAACGTGAAACCGCCTTCCACCCTCTCCCGATGTGAGTTTGCTGCCACATCAGCTGGCTGTGGATCCAGGACACTGTTGCCGCCGCATTTTTGGTCATCCTTCAGTGAGTTTTTAAAAAGTGTGTTTGTTGCTGTCAACAGCAGAGGGAATGGAGAGTGAGCTTTCAGTTAGGACAGAGGCACAACGTCAACATGTGGCAGTTTGGTGCCCCCTTGTGGCCACTATTGAGCGAACAGGTGCTGCAGGAGCACACAAACAGAAAAACACTCTTACACATAAAGACACTCAGATACTCACACCAAGAATCATTCAAAGTCACAACACGACAAGCGAACAACTCCTCTCTTCTCTGAAACAAGCCGAGCCATGATCCTTCATATTACTGTTTCTGATAAAGATCTTCTCTGGCGGTGACGTACAGAGGAAATGAAGACACAGCCCCATCAATCAGTCCATCAACTGCTATGAAATATGTATTTGTCTTAATATGGAGTTTGATTCCATCAAAGCCATTTCACGGACCATTTCCCTATGCAAACACCTCAGGAGCAAAGAGGGAGGGAGGGAGAGAGTGGCAGAGTGTGGTTGAGGCTCGCTCAGAGGAGGAAACACACCTCCGAGGGTAGCTCGGTGTGTGTATAGTATGAGATTTAATTGAATAGTTCTGCATCAGTGCTGAGAAGTTAGTTGGTGTGTTTGCAGAGGTCTCTGTTCTCTCTGACTGAGGGCTTGGTTGTCTTTTTTTTCCCCCACAGCAAGCCAATACTTGGCTAGAAACAAAGTCCTGCTCAGGTTTCAATCACAGACAATCAGTGACAGAGGAAGTCAGGGAGGTAGTAGGTACATCAAGGCAGATTGGAAACATTCGTACGCCTCCGGGCCTTGTCCTTAAAGTGCCAAAGCTGCACAATAACAACAGCTCAAATGGATCTGCAGGCTATTTCTGGAAGCAACCAATTCATGATATCTCAGCTCAGCAAAGGGTTATTTTGAAGATGTGCTCTGCTTTGTGTAAAACAAAAATGCGGCCTGGAAAAATATCTCTGAATAGAGAACAAGAATTATTAAAAGGTATGTCATACATGCTGAGTGATTAGATGCAGGAACTGAATAGCAATGAAGAAAGATGTGGCCAACATCATTTGACTTTCTGGGTAAGAATGTGGTTTACACATACACTGGGTTTGTTATGGATACAAATTTTGTTTTCACATGACATGTCAGTTTTAGATAGATTACATTTTTTTAGCACAATGAGCATTAACACACAAATTCTCAGGAAAAAGCTGTTTTAGCAACGAGCTCAAAGAGAGATAAACTTCTTCAAAGACACTTTTTTTGCAGTTGAAGCTACTATAGGTCTAATGCTTTCAGAAACATTTTTAGGTGTGATGTTTAGCTGTAAATGGAAAGTGCTGCGGCTGGTGGGCAGCGCTTCATTTTGGCTTGACTCATTTCAACATGGTGGTCAGGTCACAAACTCATTGTACAGCGCAGCAGCACACTTAAAAATGTTTCTGAAAACATGTGAAGCAAGAAATAGGCAATGCAGTAACAGAATCTTGATTCATATTTGATCGCTGCTGCCTAGTTTAAAGTTTGACTGCAGTTTACAAGCAGTGATGACAATACTGTTAGCTGCTCTCTCTGAAAATGACCTAATGAAAATTGCCAAAATCTCCTGTCACAGGCTAGATTTTCATAAGCCTAAAAACAGAGCCAGATGGACATGCACAAAGCTAGTGTTCACTCAGACCACTTGCATTAAAACATGCTCAAAGTGTAATTTGGAATTAGCGGACAATGACGCCAAAATTAAGGCTTTAACTATTTCCCCAGCTGGACTGTTGTCATGTTAAGCATCTTAGACATACCTTCAAAAGGGACACACAAAAGGTTATGTGCCATTTGATTTTTAATAGGATGAATATGATCCACTGTTACACTATTTTTCATAGATACTGTCTTCAGTCTCTGCACATCTATCCTTATGTTTTCTTTTTCCTGTAGTTGAGCACTTAGTAAGTTCTGTTTTTAAAGTGCTGTAAATCATACTTCACTTTCATACTTCACTTGCTTGCTTTGATTGTTATACCACCCATATCCGAGGAAAGAGTGCTTCAGGTTTTAAAAATACAATTTGTCATTGTCGAGTAGTGAGTTTAGCCCTGCAAAAAGCTTACAAGCCCACTCTTTAATGTTCACTACCATTAACATTTTTAAACAAAGCAAAAGGATGTCCACATCACTCAGTTTCACATAGTTACAAAATTACAGCGTGACAATTTGAACTGACAACACTCCAGTCACCAGGCCAGGTCTTAAAGGCAAGACTACTGCTGCAGCAACAAGTGTTTCTGGAGAGTCTTCACTGCAAATCCATCAACACCAGTTTCAAAGTGCTGTGTTAAGTGACAGCCAAGAGGGACTGTGGTTACCTACAGCTCTATACTGACACCTAGTGTATTAATATGGTTACTGCAAATAACAGTAAATGACAGGACAGGGCCACGCAGGCTCATTTTTAAACACAACTACTGTCTGCATTACAGTGCCGGGAATAAAAATCATCTGCTCCATCTGATCTAAAGCTTCATCAACTGATCTAAGGCAGGAACATGACACGACTAAGACACAGATATGCCACAAAGTACTGATGGTGATGACACGGGGATAGAGAAGTTGAATATGATGGGAGATAGCAGTGACGATGATGTTTGTGTGTTGTTTATGTATTTATGTGGTTGCGCTCGTGTGAATGCAACCTGCTATCTCACCGTGTCTGCCTGTACACTCTGGAAGCTATTTGGTCTAGCAAGGCAGATAAGAGGACGATACCGAGGCCAGTGGGTGTGCTGGCTATCTGCCTCCCAGCTGCCCACGTAACAGGGTCACTCAGGTGCACTCTGCAGGGACAAGTGGAGGAGCAGAATAAGAGGAGATAAAGTAGAAGAGGACAGAAAGGGTGGAGGTGAGGGAGGTGAAATGACAAGGGAACAAAAGAGGAGGAGGCGATGGAGTGGACAAAGGACAGAGAGAGGGGTCAGCAGAGGAGACAGACACTGTACAGAGAGAGAGACGTGCTGCTGTTCATGCTGTCATGAACTTATCAAGATTTTCACAGCTCAGAGCGCGACAGTTTACTCTGTATGTGTGCACATGTATGTGAGGAAAATGCAGGCATTGCTAAGCTCAGTGTGTAAGTGTATGCATGTGTGAACTTTGCCCACTCTCCTCGCTTCTGTGGGGCTCCAGGTTTTGCCTGGTGGGTGGGACAAAAACACCCACAATGCCGATTGTTTTCACAGCACACACATAGAGGATCAGGCCGGCATGGCAAACTGGCACCAGATATTATCGTGTGTGCCGCTGCTGTTTTTGGTTTCATTCTGATTTCCTTTTTCTACAAAGACAAAGTATGCCTAATCCCCTCATGACAACCTGACTGTGGAGACTGCCAGAGAGGAAAATAAACACTGGAGTCTAACTTGTCAAATAACAGTTACAGCAACAACAGACTCTTTCAAATGTGCATTTATGTAAAGTCAGAACTGTCAGAAGTCGCTTTTATAAAAAAAAAAAAAAAGGGATTTAAGGTGATTTCAATGGATATGTACATTCATGGCTGCACCTGATGCAAAGCATACTGAAAGGCGAATGAATATTTCAAAGACAAACAACATTTTACAGACAGAGCAAGCCTTGACATAAATCAGCAGATCCAATCCAAGATATGAAGCTCATTTTGGGCTCTCAAAGGAATGGAAGGCCCACAATTCCTGTAGCTAAAACCAGATAAACCAATACAACAATACATCAAACATTTGGGGTACAACTATTGCCACTTTCATAAAATATTTATACACAAGAAGTTTTTGAGAGAGAATCACAATATGCAGAGTCACCCATTGTTCATTTCCCTCAGCTGTATTTGAATACTTTTAGACATTTGTGACCCAGAGATGTAATACAGACCAGGTAAACACAAATGTATGCATGCCAGAGTAATACTAAATATCACTATATGATAACCTAATTACATTTCAGGATAGGAGAGTTAAAACATTGCCAGGCTGGAATAGATGAAGTAGGGCCTCCACCAACAGAGAGATGGAGAGAAATAAAAAATGTGTGCACTTAAGCATGTACAGTATAAATTTAAAATGAGCAGTAGAAGTCTGTGTGATCTGTATAATTTAGACAGATAATTTGCTTTAGTGTTAGTGTGCATTGAAGCCAGCTCCGCAACGACTGAAATAAAAACAAAGGTGGGGCTGTTTGTAAGTGCGTAACAACCACAAGCACAAATACTCATGACAGACAGTAAGCGCAAATAACTAATGTTCGCAGTCAGTCGTCAGTCTTGCAGCTACAAGGAGAAGCACTGAGAGTGATCAATACTGGTCCTGCACATCATAAAATAGAATACAATCTGATGCAACGGCTTCAACAAAAGGTAAACCCCACAGCTGCAGTGTTCTTTTAATCTTCCCTCACTCATAGAAGTTACGCTTTCTGATGTGTGACAGGTGTCATCGAAAACATTTAATTTGTAATTTGATTCCAGTGTTTAAATCTAAAACGTTTTGATAACTTTAAATTTGAGTCTGACAATAGCTTTTCTAGCACAGTGTTGTATGTGATCATACAGCACTATGTCAGCCAACAGACAGCTGTGAGCACCTGTTCGTCCCACACTGACACCCATGATAGACATGCCACACAGTAGGGTGAAAATGTAACTGGAGCAGAGAGGAACACCGCCAGGCTGTGGCAGCTGCTTCAAACATCTCTGAATCGGGCGTTCACACACAGCCTTTTGAAAAGTGAAGGGGCCATGTCAGCCCCTGTCACTGACAGGTGGAGACCCAAAAATTAGGGCCAGTTTGGGGCTTTGGATGGAGAATTGGTGGTGGCTTGGGTTAATTATTTTCCATTAGTGTGAGAGACGGAACAGCAGGACCTTTGACAAAAAGGAAAATATTATGACATTATATCATGTTATCTTTTACAGAGCAGAGACAGTGAGGGGAGCAAAGGGTACTGTATATAATTCATTTGTATTCTTGATATTGTCTTGATTGACATAGGAAATTCCTCTTTTATAACCTTCCCTGCGAAAGACAAAACGATTTACTTACTGATCAAGGGTGCCCTATAGTCCTGACACTCATATCACGCCTCCTGATAACTAAACAAGCTCATGAACTCATAGACTCCATCTATCCAGTCTTTCCAGTAAATACAGTAAATGTATGCCTTTGTTTCCATGTCTGTTATCCCACTGGTTAAAGTAATATCTGCCTGTATTTTATTATCAAAAACTGATTAAATTAAGAATTTTAACTCTCAAACTATTGTTTTTTTGGACTTCAATGTGACAATTTGATAATGTTTTAGGTAGAATTATTGGTTATTATTAAACTATAGGTAATTTGTCTGAGATTTAAAAATAAAATCCTAATAAAGAGGGAGATGCCTACAGGGATAAACACATTCAAGGCCAGGGCACAGTCTTAACAAAATAGTCTCTACAACTTAAGTGTTGAAGACAGGGTGAAAAGCCTGCCATCAAAGACGGGGGTGAGACATGATAATCATTCAACTGGATAAAGGCACTAAGTTTACATCAATCTTCCCTATAAAACATTCATATTGGGTTTTGGAAAGTTACAGAAATGATTAAACACAGCCCCCACAATTCCAACCACATAAAAAGGTATGAAGGGAGGAGGTCTAAGACACTGTCTGACCATCCGAACAAGCACTTTGGTTGCGCAGTTTAACCAAAATCTCATGGTGATATGTTAATGTTACATCACTTAAAACGTCCAACAACTCCAAGTGGACATTTGTCAATCTGGCTACACAGCCTTGTCCACAAATAGCCTCAAATCATGTCCCTACACAGCCAAGTCAACATAATGCTTGTGCCACAACCCTTAATGGTTAAGAAAAATCTGTTCCAACCGTAATATCATTTGGCACAGTGTCCTAACCTTCTAGACAGCCAGCCAAGCAGCCCACAGTGAGACCACAGCCTAATGGCAGCCAGGTGTAACACCATCTCCTCCTCTGCTTTTTGTTCAAGTCATGTAATGAGCCTGTAATGAGGCCATGAAATATTGATAACCAGGCTGACCTAACACTGGGTCTCTACAGGGGTCCCTCTCAACTCAAGACAGGATCAGTAGAAAGAAACACTTTACGCCTCTCCTGCTGAAGAGCCAAAGACGAGGAGACTACTTTGAAAACAGCAGATCAAGATGTGCAAACAGATTTTGTTATGGTACATTGAATTACATGTGCAGGGGACATTTCAGTGATGAAGCAATAGACACTGTTGTGCTTCTGGGAAACTGAGGAGTCAATGCCTCTGGTTAGGATTTCTTACTCTTTTAAAGCGTTGAGAGCAAAGGATAAAGTTAAGCAATAAGCATTTACGAGTAATTAAGTCTGGCATCTTATGTCTGAATGCTTGGCACCATGATATCAAACATTTGCACACGGGCTACTATCATCAACTTACCTTGATTAGGTCAGTGATGAAAACTGCAAAATAACATTATCTTCTTGCTTTCCCCTTGGCTGCTCAGCTTCTGGTGTTTTTTAACATTAAGTTAACTAACTTAACGGTAACTTTACACACGCCTTTCACTACAAACATTTCTAGTTAGCCATTTTCCCTTGATTAATGACGACACGTGAACACCGGACGCTGTTCGCCTCAGGTGTCTAGTTAGCATTAGCCAAACTTAACCTGCTTTGCACTTAACGTCTACATTTTACTTGTTTCATTTCATATGGTTAACTTATATTAGCACCGTCAGTCGCTGTTTGGTTCATTTAATTACACGCCGTTGTCTTCTGTCTGTCCTCCTAGCGAGTGGCTAAAGTAGCAAACAAACTGTGCTCTCGATGCTAGCTGGCTAATTGCTGGTCGCTAAGCAACAACAAGCGGTACTTTGAAAGCTATGCTAACCAGCTAGCTTGTTAGCGTCCCTGTAGCAGTTTGTGATGCTAAGCAGCTAGCTCGTTAAATAGCGACAGCCGGCTCAAACAGCCACGGTAATAGTGCTTATAACGACGGCGACGTTTTCGTTAACTATCGACGGTTTGACTTGTTGAGGTTGAAGCTCGTCTTTCATAAAGAACTACATTAACTATCAAAAACTACAGTGACCCGGATCTTCAATGTGCCGTCAGGCGGTTACAAGTGTCGTAAAGAAGTGAGGACTTAAATAGGAGTGACCTGCGGGTTGAGCGAGAAGTGGGAGCGTAAGCAGTCCGAGCTACCGTGTGAACATGGTGAGTAAAGACAGCGACTATATCATTTATTCTGCCTTTAGTAATGCACTTTTAACGCTGATAGAAACAGAGGTTAGTCCGCGTGAATCAACGGGATACTCACAAAGTTGTACAAAGTTCGTCAACATTGATTTTTAACCATACTTGTAGCCTGGCTCGCGGCATGACGTAACTAATCTTCAAAATTCAGTCAGTCCTCGTGTCATATTCATGCAAAGCTTTGGTAGTGCGCCACATAACCAGTTTGGTAAGTTGCAATGAATGAATGTTTGCGGGTGAATGAAAGATGGCGATGAACTTGATAACCTAAGTATATCCTGGTTTTGTTATGTAACAGTGGCTCCTGAATGGAGAGCACAGGGTCTATTTTTAAAGTAACCCCCCTGCTTTAGTAAATCCTGTTGACAAGAATAGACACCCAAGCACCCCACGTGCACTGGACAATTCAACTGTCACTCTTACACCTGTCCTTTTTAGTGAAATCAATGCTAATAGTACTAACAGTACTGTTCTTTGCCTTTTGTCTTGCAGTCTGAGCCCATTAGAGTCCTGGTGACCGGCGCTGCTGGGCAGATTGCCTATTCCCTGTTGTTCAGCATTGCCAAGGGAGATGTCTTTGGCAAAGATCAGGTAAAGAAGGGCTTTGTCTTGCTGGCGTAACACACAATTGCCTTATCTCATTAGGCTGTATAAGGGCATGTGTCACAAGACATACACAGGACACTGACGCCCCCCCAGAAAACAGCTGTGCATATCACAAGTTTTCCAGATCATATCTGGGGGTGACATTGAACAGATGTTGCCTCTGTGGGTAGTGATCAGATTGCACTTGCTCGCCCGT
The DNA here is from genome assembly GCA_026686955.1 of Epinephelus cyanopodus. Classification (NCBI taxonomy): domain Eukaryota; kingdom Metazoa; phylum Chordata; class Actinopteri; order Perciformes; family Serranidae; genus Epinephelus; species Epinephelus cyanopodus. Next base: position 30,735,964 of record CM048930.1, read on the forward strand.
GAGCCCTGGGACGAGCCAGGATTGTCCTTGAAGTCCGTGAAATGGATCTCCTACCAAGGCTCTTAGGCCAACTTTAAAACCACTTGATCCATTTGGCACACACCGTTGTCAGTGAGCCACACGGCTTACTGCAGGTCTTCACACTCTGTTCCAGAGACAACTAAGTCCCCCACTGACATGTAATTATACGTGGGAGTCTGATTTTTAAAGTGCGTGTAAATTCAGTTCAGCATGTTTTTTGTTTTTTTATTCATTTCATACCACTCACCCTCCTCCTCCTTCTGTCAGCCAGTCATCTTGCTCCTTTTGGACATTACACCTATGTTGCCAGTCCTGGATGGTGTTGTCATGGAGCTGCAGGACTGCGCCCTCCCACTTCTGAGAGGTAAACATTTAAGGGTGGGACACTGTAAAATAACGCAATGTAATGTCTTGCATCTTTCCTACACTGGCATGAGATATCACAGTTTTCCTTATACTCTTAGACTGGATTTCACTTTATAATATGCTGTTTTTGAAGCAACTATTTTGAGTTATTATTATATTAGTATATTATATTGCCATTTTAGGGTTTTGATTTCCTGTTCATTCACACAAATAAAACGGTACTCAAGATCTTGCTTTTGATCATTTCATTTTACACCCCGCATTTCATGTTAATAATAATGCCACACCTTTGCTATGGCTAACAGTATGAGTTATCCTATGATTTCCACCCACAATAACCGTAGCTCTGGTCAAGAATATGTCATCATCATGCCAGAGTGTGTCATAAAGATTTAAGGCCTCTGCACAGTTTTCACTTTTCCACAGCCTCTTAATGTCATTGGGGCAGTAGTAGTTACAAGGAGATGCTGGGGTAAAGATGTGGAGATAAATTAATGTGTACTGTAACGTTCTGCTCATTGCACCAAGCAAAGATTCACTTTGAAGGAGCCAGCTTCATTTATTAAGCATCTAAAATTGTGCTTTTCTACTTTTCACTGTTTTATTAGTACATGTACTTTATTTGAAGTCCTATAAAATGTGACCATATCTTGTCTGCCATGATAATTTGATAGTACTAAGGCACTGATGGTTGTCCACTCGTGATCTCCAGGGGAAGCCACAGCATCAAGGATTATACATGCATAACATGTACTTTAATTTTAATTAAAGTACATGTTATGCATGCATAATCCTTAAAGTGCATGTTATGCATGTACTTTCATTTTAATTTTTGTAGCTGGTAACGGCAAGCTAACTTGGCCAGGTCTCCCTCGAGAAATAGAATTTAAATTTCAAGGGCTTTAGTGGTTAAATAAATAAATGAAATAAGATTGATTTAAATGACTGAATATGAACAGTATTGGATGGAAACACAATCACAGTTGCTGCATTCCAATCAATACATGTTGCAGCAGCTTTCAGCACATTACTTATTATATATTTACACCTCTTATAATATCATTTACCACCTGTAATGACAGCAGTGAGGCTCTCCTAAATATTTGAGAGGATTAATACCTTTTCCTTGGTTTGGAAATTTGACTAAATGCTTTTTCTTCAAAGACCAGACATGTGTAACTATATGAATATGAAGGCAGTTGGGAGTTATTTCCTACTCTGAGACACTTGATAAATATGGGCGCTGGATTCCATGAGGACTTTTGGTGTCATCACTGCGACCGCCGTCATGACATCAGACGTGAGGTCCATTATGTGCCACCTCCATTGTGACCTGGAATTTTTACTTTGAATTGGTGCTGTCCTTTGCTTTGTTTGGACAGGGGCTGTGAGAGGCCCCTGTATTAACCAACTGTGTTGCAAAGACAACGCTTCAGGCACTGAGATGGGTGTCCAGCCATATAGTGCAAAACTGTTCTCACATGGGACACTTCCCAAAATACATTTATAAAACTTGTATGCATGTATGTAAAGGATGGAAAACTTCACACTATTAAAGATGAAAATTGTCCTGGTGATGAATTGTTTGATACACCAGTTTGACAGGCTAAAGTTGAGCTGCTTACTTTTTGTACTCTGAGGTGATTGTTTAAGGGAGCGTATGAACCGGTTTATTGTACACATCAGGAATTTCCACTGAGAGCCTGTTTATGTATTACAGTTGAGACCTGGCAAAGAGACAGCAATAATATGAGCTCATTACAAACATGCATTGCCTACTTGGTTGAAGTCAAGTGGGAATCTGCCCACAAATGTGTTAAATTTGTGATTTTATTCTCAACTGAAAAAGAAACAGATTGAAGAATCTTGTCAGTTTAGGTTAAGTTTATAAAATAACTAATTCACAGACAAAACTTTAAGACCTTGTAGCAAGGATTAAATGAAGACCTATGAATCTGTTGAGTTGTGGCAAAGCATTTTTTTTTTTTAGATGCAAAATGTCATGGAACCCTGTTACGTACGTTAACATTTAACCATCACCTGATTTCATTTTCTCTTTCTACAGAGATTGTCCCCACTGACAAGGAGGAGGTGGCCTTCAAGGACCTGGACGCAGCCATCCTGGTGGGCTCAATGCCCAGGAAGGAGGGCATGGAGAGGAAGGACCTGCTCAAAGCCAACGTGGCCATCTTCAGGAGCCAGGGGCCGCCCTGGAGAAGTTTGCCAAGAAGACTGTGAAGGTACAGACACAGGACTTCGTGTATGGATGTGCACTGGCATGCAAATTTATTGACGTCCACTCCCTTCCCTTTCTACTAGTGTCGAAGGCTGTTGAGTGAAACTGTTTTGCTGCAGGTTATATTGCTTGTGTTACAGTGTTGGGTGTAGAAATGTTTCCTATAGTTACACATTTGCTGCACCTGTCCTGGGTTGATTCCCATTTTTCAGAGCCCTCATTTGGCAACATGCATGGCAACACACTACCAAAAATATGTTTATTTTCTAATGCTTAACCATTTTTTGTCTTTTTTTTATTAAAAAACACACTCTTCAGGATTTTCCTAAAAAAAAAAAAAAAACAATGTATAGACACATACAGAAGTAATCCCTCATGATCAGCACATATCTGTGGTGTATTTTTTCTACAGAGACTCTGCCCTCTGCCTGTATTTTCTTATTATCTGCGATCAGGAGGTTTATGGGCGTGTACCAAAAGGTAGCAGCCAGGTGCCAGATCGAAAGCAGCAGGCATCCAAGAGACACAGTGCAGCAAAAACGCAAATATAGCGAGGCAAAATGCCAAACAAGAGCGTATCTGCTGTGGCTTTTGCTGACGAGCATGTTAACAAACAGTAACTGACAGTTCTGTGTAGTGTACCTTTTAAGCATATTTTGGCTTGTAAAGTGGCTCTGCTCTGGTAAGAATAAGATGTAAAACTTACTTTTAAAACAAGGAAATCAAACCCAAAGAAGCACTTGGGACTATTAGTGAGCTGTTATTAATGTGTTACATTTGTGAGCCTACATCGGGTTAGATCAGATGAGTCACTCAGGTTGTGTTTTAAAGTGTGTGCGTGTGTTTGTTTTTAGGTGTTGGTTGTTGGAAACCCTGCCAACACCAACTGTCTGATTGCAGCCAAGTCCGCTCCCACCATCCCCAAAGAGAACTTCTCCTGCCTCACCCGTCTGGACCACAACAGGGCTCGCTCTCAGGTACGTTCCTTTAGACTCACCGACTTTTTGCTGTCTCAGTTATTGTGAATGTGAAACCTGAATTTGCTCTCTGGTACTGTAGGTGGCGATGCGCTGTGGCGTTCCTGCCAGCCATGTGAAGAATGTGATCATCTGGGGCAACCACTCGTCCACCCAGTACCCAGACGTGCACCACTGCATGGTCAACATGTCTGGCAGTGAGCTCGCCTGCTTTGATGCAGTCAAGGATGACGGCTGGCTCAAAGGAGAATTCATCACTGTGAGTTAAAGAAGTTAAAGAATTTGGTTTCTGTGTCCGCCTCTGACAACTGCACAATATGTGGAGAACGACATGATAATTGCACATACTCTAAAATATATTTCTGATCTTACAGAAAATTCTTTGATGGATTCTCCAATGTTAAATGATGAAATGTAGGAGGTCTGTTTCACAAGAGGCATACTTCCCAGCCTGTTCAGCAAATGTGCATGACTCAACCATTTGTCACAAAAAGAATCTCAAATCAAATGTTAATCGATGTGTTTCAGAAACACAGACTGACGTTTAGATTTTATGTGTGCCAGAGATCACAGCTACAGACATTTCAGCCTTTATCTCAACTGAACCTAGCCGCACAGCTCAGTAACACAAGCTAACCCTATGAGCTCAGTTCTTCTGCTCACTGAATGCCGCTTTTCATGTAATGCTCCATGTTCTTGCGTTGCAGACAGTGCAGCAGAGAGGTGCTGCAGTCATCAAGGCCAGGAAGCTGTCTAGTGCCATGTCTGCAGCCAAGGCCATCTGTGACCACATGAGAGACATCTGGTCAGGCACCCCCGAGGTAAACACCATATTTATCTGTACTGAAGTTGTGATGTGGGAATGTCTGCCTGTGTTCTGTCAAGAAGTAGCTATTACTTTATGAACAAGAGTGTGTGTATATATACATATCTGTTTGTGCTCACACAAGGCATTTCGTCATTATTATTCGTCATTCTATTTTTTTGTGAAGTTTTGTCATTAGTATTGTGTTACTGAATATCTGTTTTTTATAACATCAGTAATTATAAAAGACCACATCTGGAATAAGCAACATTGTTTTTGAAATGCAGTTTTAACCAGTTTCTCTCTTTTCTTTCTTTTTTTTTTGTTAGGGTGAGTTCATTTCCATGGGTGTTTACTCCCAAAACAACTCCTATGGAGTCCCAGATGACCTCATCTACTCATTCCCTGTCCAGATCAAGGTGAGACTCATCTGACCCACTAGCAGCCTACAGTATTTTTTTAATTCAGTTAATAGCTAGCAATTATCTATATTGTGTCTGTCCTCAAAATGATAAACGGTTAACATAGGCTATGGGAGCATAAATACAAAACTTCTGAAAGTATGTTGTTTCCTCAGGACAAGACCTGGAAGATTGTGGAGGGCCTGTCTATCAATGATTTTTCCAGAAAGAAGATGGATGCCACAGCAGCAGAGCTGATGGAGGAGAGAGACACAGCCGTGACTTTCCTGGGAGTATGACTAGACCCTGCTGGGTCACCCAACATGCACTTAGACAGCTCCACAACTCCAGACGCACGCCTGTGATAAAGCACTCCACCAATCCCTGCATTACTCTGTGTGTGTGTGAGAGAGAGTGAGTCACTGTTTATGAGTGTAAAGTTGGACTTATACTTGTGTGTTGAGAGGCTACGCTGAGATGCACCTTTTTAAAAAATGTATAACGGCTGCAAAGATATCAAATGGAGACAATGACTAGCTTGTGTCGGTTGCTTGTGGTTTCGTTTACAAGTTTTAGACGCTGAAGCGGATATGTTTACTTAAGCTATAAATAATTGCACAGCATTGCTCTCCTTTGCAGTAGCAACAGAAACACCCACAGCAGAGGCGTTCTGCACTGTCACGCACAAGTATAACTTCACCTTCAGTATGCAGTTTATATCAGAAGTCCATCAAATTTGTTACAAACTATGTTCCAATATTTTTTCTCTGGAGGTCAGTGAAACATGGATGGTTGTTACATATAGTCAGTAATGCACTAAGTCCTCAAACACTGGAACAAATAACCTGTAAGCTAAATAATAAAAAATCAAACTGTATAATTGTGTTTTTTTGGTGGTTTTTATTTGTTATAGGCACAATGTAGTTGTGTCGTGACACATCTAGATTTGTGCAGCGTAGAGGCTGAGTGGTTAGGACTTTGACCACAGCAAGAAGGAACAGAGGAAGAATATATACTCTGTCTCTGCAGGAAATTATCTCTTTGATTCTGCACAGCAGTTACACATATAACCATGCAATATACAAGACTGACAACCTCACAAACTTGCACTAGATAAGTAGAAATGAAGGATGATGGAAGGACAAACCTCTTCACTTCCAGGTTTTCTTGATGTTTGGATTGGGAGGTATGCAGGATGAAAGGGGTGGGGGTGTAAATATGATTACCAGCAGTCTTTCAGTACCCATTTAATGTCCCTCTCCCACAGCCTGTCAAATGACTGCATCCCCCGGATTCAGAAACCATTTAAGGGTCAGTGAGTAAAACATTGTACACCAGGGGCTGTATTCACAAAGACTTTGAAACACTCTCAGAGAGCTCCTAACTTAGCCTAATATTTTTTAGTAAGGAGTCCTAGCTCAGGAGTGATACAGTAAAGTTCTCAGAGCAACTCTGAGCAAGGAAGACAGTAACTTTCCTTTAGTGAGGAGGTGTGGTGCATTCTTTTAACAGATGTGATTGCTTGTCACAGACACACCCTTTCATGAGCCTGCAAGGTGTGGACACCCAGTGGAAATAAAATAAACTGATGATTGTGAAAGTGTTGTCATTGTTAGTGTGATCACTCCGCTGATGGAAGATTGAGACAGTCACTGCTGCACTGTTTAAGTTTTCCAGTTTTTCAAATATCTTACTACTGTGATAATTTTTATTTCTGACATCATTGCCTTATTGAGTTATATGGGAAATGTGTGTATCCCTAATGAGATCAATCTGTAGTATTTCCACCATTTTCTCCTCTGCTTAAACTCTTACTCTTAAAAGTCCTCCTCCCTGCTCCTAACAGTTCTTCACCTTAGGAGCTCTTTTAAGGTCAAAGGTGCTCAGTGAATAACTTTCATCTTTACAAGGACCTAGTCTCAACGTGAAGAGGAATTTCTAAGCAAACGTCACAATTCTTTTGTCACTAGGAGCAACTCTGTACTTTGTGCTTTGTGAATATGACCCCAGAGGCTGAAGTACATTGCAATGCCACACTTTCACCAGGCAGGGGCAGTGTTTCTTAGTTTTTCCCTCACCCAGCAGCAAGAGGGCTGATTATGTAACATATAATTAGTCAAACTCTCAATGTGTCATTGTTGAGTCAAAAGTTAAATGATTAAAAGGGTCAAAACCATAAATATCAAATGGTCAAAACTATCAAAAACATCCATTATTCCAGCATTAATGTGTAAATCAGTGTGTCAGAGTGTTGAATGTGATACTTCTCATAATATATGCATGTACTTCAAAGCATTAATTTGTACTTTAAAGCTACTACACTGATATACACGTCTGTGTCAGTATATGGCCTTATGAGGGAGTATTTTTTATTTCCTATATTACTAGCATTCTTCACCGCACGTTGCAGAAATCTATTGGCTGTCAGATTTACGTCACGGTCAAGCAGCGTTCTGATTGGCTGCTATCTTCCTGCAACGCTCCCATTCGCCCCTTCCTGAAGTGGCACTGTTGTGTAAAATATCTCCAAACTAATCACCTTTTTTAAGTTTTTTTGTTTACGATTTTTTCAGCGATGTCGAAAGGAAACAGGAGCCCGGTGTTTTAAGGCGAAAAGCTGCTTTGAAAACTAAAACATACATTTGCGTGCCCTGCTGTCTCCTCTGCGGGATTTGCTGTGGTCCATCAGACCCGCAGGACCAGGCCGACCCCATCGACTTTTCTTCCGCCAGCATCCTACAGTCACACAGTAAGAAAATGGCTTTGAATTTAAGAAAATGTTCACCACTTTGCCTCTCGGCGTTATCAAGGTTTCCCCAAAGCGAGGGGTGTATCACCAAGTTAGCTATTAGCCCAACGGGTTTTCTCTTTTAGTGGAGATCGGCCGTTTTTCCTCCGTGCTGTGTTCACGGTACACTTGAGTTGCCTTTACGTGCACTCCATACTTTATGTACGTTCACTGAGGGAGCGTTCATTTTAATTCTTCCTTGAGTACATACCGTCCTCCTCCGTCCGTCCACCCATCCATCATTCATTCATTTCCGCAACCTCTGAAGTTCCCCGCTAGGCAGGCAGGTCATGCAGTGTGTGCATCTCACCGGTTAATAATTGACGGGATGTTTGTTGGCAGTGTACTAAAAAGAAAAGGTTGAAAACCGCCGACTCTGTGGCAACAAGGTAATAAAAATGAAAAGGGGGGCGAGGCGAAAGGAAAAAGCAGAGGTTGGGAGTCACAGACATGGACTGTGACGTGGTGGGCAGTGTTGGGGTTGGGAAATTAGGAGGCAGGCGAAGCAAGCATTAAAACATCCTGCTAGATCCAATCCAGCTCCATGTTGAGTTCAGGGACGACATTTGGCTGCTGTCCAGAGAGATAAGTGTGTCCTTGTTGTTATTTTTTATGAGTGCGTGAGGTAGGCAGGACGTCGCATCCTCCGGAGCCTCAGTGGTGAATGGACTCAGAAGGTTGTACACCTCTGGATGAATGAGCTGCTTTTAGGATACCTCAAGGAAACTTTTTTTAATCAATTTTCGGGATGTGTGTCCAATGACACGGGTTTTCACTGTGAATGCTCTCTGGATTATTTAACTTGAAGCTCTGCTTTGGATTTATCTGATTATTCAACTGTATGCATTGCTGAAGTGGCAGCTGAAAACATGGCACTTTATATAGAAGGTAAGTAGAGTCAAGGAGGGTGTATTCAGCTCCTAACCCTACATTTACAGGTAGTTGAATGACCTATAAACCTAACTGGATTCAAAGGACCACCCCTGTGTTTTTTATGTTTCTAAATTATCTAGATTCATAGAAAACGTTTCCAGAGGCAACCAGATTTTTCATACCTTCTAGGCATTTGTAAAATGCGGTTTTACTGCCTGCCAGACCAGCGCTGGTTTTTATCTTTTTCAGCACATTAGAGATTTGAAGTTTGCCTCACATGCTGACTGATCCATCACATGTGACTATGCTCTTGTTTTATTTCTGTCAAAGTTTAAAACACTGATTGATGCCTTCACTTGAAAGATGAAAGCTTTAATATCTGGGAGTTTTTTTTCCTGACATTAACGTTAGTCTTTCTAACAATGTACTTTATCCCGTGAATGCACTGGAGATAACTTATAAACTTTGAATTCCTATATGATGAAGCTTCCCATGTGATAAATTAAAATATTGGTGACTGATTCACATCAGTCCACAACTGATGGAAGTTTTGTACTAAACTTTTAAAAGCCAGTCAAGTGGAACTCTGGTCAATTGTATCCACTATTTCACTACTTCTGGCTTCTAATTCATCATCTTGTTTTTTGCGTCCGTATATTTCTAATTAAACGCTCTGTCTGTGCTGTCCAATAAGCAGCCAGCCTGCCAGCATCTTACACAATACTGCCGTGAATACAGTTTCCAGCCTTGTACACAATCCTAATGTGCCACTGCTGCTGATTTTGGGGCACAGTTGCTGATAATTTCTGAAAAAATAACTCAACTTCTGCTTTTAGGTTTGTAAAGGAGAACTGGACCTTGAAATATAAGCTATCAAGTTGACTAGCTAAAGGCATAATAAGACAATTTGCTCAGTCAATCAAATGTAATTTTGATAATCAGTTAGTAATTTAAATGTTTATGAGGTAAGAACTGGCTGGGAAACTGTGATGGGCATTTGTCATTATTTTGGCATGTTAATTGATTGGTTAAAGTAGTTTATCCTTTAAGCAATATATCAATGGATACAGCTTTTAAAATGCTGCCATTGTTATATCGACTATCTATATTTACCACAGTTACAGCAGATAGTCGGCAGCTGGTTTTCAAAGTTAACCAAAATCTTACCCAGAGATTGTGAAATGTTTGTGTAATATAAGTCCTTTCTATTTCCTTCTGTCATGGTTGCCAATCAGCAGTGTTGTTGTATTTGTCTTGTCTTGTGACATTTTACCAGGAAGGTTAGTTCCCTGTATTTTTTGTCTGTGTGCCAGAAAATACAGAGACTCCAGTTTGCCTGCTCTTCTACTCTGTGAACTTATTAGAAGAATGCTGAAAGACAAAATGAAAGGAGCTGTATGTGACATTTAGAGCACCTAGCATCAAACCACTGTTTGCTATGTAAAGATATAGTGGAGTATAGAGTCCTGTACAGAGAAAGTAGTCACACTCCCTCTCTGTGTGTGTGTGTGTGTGTGTGTGTGTGTGTGTGTGTGTGTGTGTGTGTGTGTGTTGTAATCTGAGCTTCTCTGGTCTTTGTTGCTGGTCCAGACAGCCACACATGTGTGTTAGTGAATGTTAGTCCCTGTGCGTGTGTGAGTCCCACTGGATGGTCAATCGCCACTGCGCTTCAAGAAATGCTGTCGTGACCCGCAGACGGCGGCACTGCGTTTGGATCTTTTATACTCCATGCTGTTTCTCGTAACGGCGAATCGATATTCTCACAAACTGTAGGGGGAAAACTGATATCTACAGCATGGTTCTCCACTCAGTCACGTGCACGGACAGGGTAATACCTGCCAGACCCCTGCAACACGCCGGGTCCAATGGTGTGGCATCACTTCGGCCATGCAGACACTCGCAACCCTCGAGGATGTATCATGCATCCATCCTCTGCCACCACTGTCAGGACTATTGCTCTTGTTGGCCATACAGAGACAGGATAAAGCGCAGGAGGCAGGCCCCGGTCATTCCTATGAAAGTTGCTCAGTGACAAGTGAAGTCAAAATGGTTAAACTGCTGCGTAGAAAATTACCCAGATGATCAGGGGTGCCTGGTGGATCAGTGGGTAGAGCAGGCGTCCCATGTACAAAGGTAGTGTCCCTGCTGCTGCTGCATGTCATCCCCTTTCTCTTCCCCCCCTTCACATTTAACATTGTCTTCGCGATTAAAAAGCAAGAAGCCCCAAAATATCTTTTAGAATTACCTCGATGATTCTGCATCCTTGGGCCCATAGAACAAGCGCACTATAGACTTCTTCTGGTCAAGCCGGCTGCTTACTGTTTAGCGCTCCACTGGCTTGATTGGGAATATGATAATAAAATCTGGCAGGTCTTTTAGACTTTTCAAATGTTATTGCACTGAATTGATCAGATAATGAAAATCATTTTGTGGGGGTTTTGACTCTCAAAAAACTTTATCCACTGATTTACAGACGTCTCTTTCACAATGTAAGTCATTGGGAAAATGCCTTTTTGAGCTCAGTGTCATCAGGTGACTGGCTCAGAAGTTTTACCTATACTGTTTGGCCACTATGAAAATTGGCTTCAAAACCCGGCGCAAAACCTCCTGGGGGCCTGCTGTTAGCAGTGTGTGTGCTGTTAAAATCATTAGGCGCCAGCTAAGTTAACTGTGAGACGTGTGCAGACAATCGCAGCCCTGACTCTGAATCATGGATACGCTCTGAATGTCACTTATAGCACCTTTAAGGTATCAGAGTTATGTGGTGACTCTCGAGGTTTCTCACACTCTTCCCTTCACACTATCTCTAACATACTTTTACTATTAAATATAGTACGGTGTGTGTTTTTGTCAATCATTCAGTATGTCTTATTTATTACTCTTTAAGGGCAGCCACACAGGGAGCCTCTTGGCTTTGCCACCACATACCTGCATGTTGTAAGTGTATTACAATTTTGCTTTTATTTTTTTTACCTTTATTGTGTCGACAATATGCGAATAAGCAAACAATTAAGATCTCAGGACAGTGATCTCATCCATAAAACTACACAGGCTCAACAGGTTAAATTATTTTTTCTTTTTAAAGCTCACCAAACCTGTCTCATTTACCTGTAATCGTGATTAGCACTTGACCAAAGTTGAACATGTGATGTTCTCCTCGTGAGTAACAAACCAGTTGGGCCAAAGCTACTGTTGCCAGTTGACCGTAAAATTGTTTTGGCTCAGAGGTGCTTTGTTTACAGGTGCACTACATACGTCATCTCATCAAAGTCATGTCCGAGAGTCAGCAAGTCATGTTGGCACAGCTGTAGTAACATAGCTGTCATGGGTTTGTCTTTCGCCTGCTTTAATTTGACAGCATCGGCTGAATGAAACTGGTTTTTGAGCTTTCAGGTACACATCCATCATCAGTTTCGCACATCGCTATTTGGCATTTTATACTTCCTATTTTCTCTGCGTTTTAATCTTTAATCATAACTGTTTTAAAACTTGCAGACACATGCAATCTTTATGTGTTACGCAAAAGCCATAATGATCTTGGAGGCGCTGTTGCTTCTGATAACGGGTACAAATGATGCCAGAATTTCATACATGTACCTCTGACCTGTTACATCACCATTGTGTACAACAGTGAGAACTACCCTCTCAGATATTGTTTTGTTTCCACCCATGCATTAATATGGATACTAATACAAACACTACAGTTTACTACAATGACACGAGAACATAAATTTAGCCTTCATCTTCACCAAGGTTGGATGTTAAATCAGGTAGAAGTTTCCTCCTTCTTGAAAATTTATGGGCTGCAGCTAATGATTATTGTCATTAGTTTCTCGACAGTTGTTTGGTCCGTAAAATATCAGGAGATCTTGTTTCATCCAACCAACACTCCAAAACCCAAAAATATTAAAATTACAATAATGTTATGACCAAGAAAAGCAGCAAATTATTACATTTAAGAGCCTGGAATCATCAGTTGTTTAGCATTCCTGCTTGACAAATTACTTTAACAGTTAATTGTTCATTAAAGTAGACCATAATTATTTTTAATTATATTAAGATGAGCTCTAGGTTCAGTTCTGTTTCGGGCTCGGATTTTTCCAGCTTCTGTGACGCAAAATCAAGATACAGAAGAATCACAGTTGACCTTCAGTAATCCAATATACAAAAATTCCCTTTTATAGCTGTGCTCAGTGGCAGACAGGACTATAACAGATGGTTTGAGTTAAAGAAAATGAGTAAAGATGGAGGTATGAATCATTTTAGGATCCTGATTATGTCAGAATTCCAGTATGTTGCAGCCTAAAAAAACGTGTCCTCTCGTCTTCCACTATCTTGCCTGTACCAGGTCTGAATAAAGGAGTGGCCAGAGGAGGGATGGCTCAGTTCCAGGAAATGATGCGGCAGCAGCTGGAGAGCTCCATGCACTCAGAGCTGGAGAAACTGCTGGACACCACCACAGGCGCAGAGAGAGAGGTACACTCACACAGCCTCTCTCTAACTCTCTCTTTACCCCCCTCTGTTTCTCCCCGACCATCTGGTTGTGATTTAAAGGGTGGTTGGGTCACACACAAGCACTGGAAAAACACAAGAGTGACACATACTATAGCACGGTGCCAATGAGGGTCCCACCTACGTGCTTACAGACGCACACACATACATAATATGTACGTCATAAAATCGCAGTAGGCGAGGTTTTTAAACAAACATCCATGATGTCAGCTTAATTTGTAATATAATGCGTCATTAGAGACTTCCAGCCCTACTGAGGTTTGTCCTATAGGCCCACAATGAACTCTGGTGTCGGGAGTGGACACAAATAAATCAAATCCTAAGACTGAAATCAAAACTGTCTCCAAAATAGCAGCAAGAAAACTAGACTGAGCGTCATTTCATCTGTTTTCGCTTTGAATTTCCTGCGATTTAAGACAATCATAGACCTTGAGACAAAGCTGTCACTGAAAAATGCTCAACTGAACACACACACACACACACACACACACACACACACACACACACACACAGGGTTTGGCTCTTTCACACATTTACCAGGTACTCTGAAACTGCCAGCAATCACAAAAGATGGAATGATGCACAGAAGAAAAGAGGGTCAGAGGGGAGAGTCAGTCACACAGTACTTCACACACCCTCTCACTCAAGTGTGTTCACAGTAAAAACTTTTGTATTTGCAGAGTTATACAAGCCAGCAAGCCATGTGCACACACACAGCTGTAGAGTACACACACATTACTGGTCTCCAGTGTAAACAGATACCAGAGACAAACCAATTACGTGGTAAGTTATTTTTCACACCCTCCAGGTGTAGATTCTGTCTTTGGTTTTTTTTTGTTATTAACTCACATTTTAAACACAATTTTAACATTTTTCAACTCCTTGAATTGCTATTTAAGTGTTCAGTTTATTGTTGAGTCTCATTCCCAGGTCATCAAATACCAAAGCTTGGGGTCAGTGATTTGGTCCAACTACAAACCCAAGGTCGTCAGTATTTGATGACCTGGGAATGAGACTCAACAACCAACCATCTTGCTCCAGAATTGCATACTGAATTTTAAACAGCCTTTTTTGTCATCATTGTTACCCTTTTTTTGTCCTTTTTTATCTTCACTTACTAATATTTAGTGTAAGCGTATTAATAAAACTAATAACATATAAATCTAGTACAATTCAAGCCAGGAAGAAGAGTTGCGAATCTCTAGGTTTTATTAAGATATCAGCTCATTTTGAAACGCATGAAATCACAGAAAACCTTACAAGTAAGGCTCCAATCACACACACAGAAAGTGTTTTGCAGGTTGCAAAACGCGAGGCGCACAGCACTGCCTCTTTTCTTAAGAAAAAAAAAGGGTCTTGAGGGTGAAAGGCTGTCAGTAAATAGTTTGCTGTGCACAGGGAGATGGAGATCTGTGTGGGTACCGTATAGCTCTTGGTATCCAGCAAACGCTACCACCAGCCTCCCCTCCATTGTTTAGCGACTGTAAACTTGTTGTCGTGATCACCACAGAAGCCTCTCAAATCATCTGTTGACAAAAATAAAGATGACATGGGGCATTTTTGCACTCTCAGTTGAAGTTTTTTCAGCTCGAGGAGTTCACAACGCACCGGCAAAAATGCCAGCTGCCTGGAGCACAGAAATGCGATGCGCATCGCAAAACTGAAACAGCGAACAAAACCTTCATTCTCATTAAAAAACAATTACAAAAAGCTGCCTTCAGCTGCTAAAATGCTTTCTGTGTGATCAGGGCCTGAGACTGCAGGGACTGCTGACTTAATAACACAGTCTTAATAATCACCATGATTTGTTTAAAGTGACTCTGTCAGTACCATTCAGGTCCTACATCACAACCCTGATGATGTTTTATCTGTAATTTGTATTTACACATACGTTATCCTCGTAGATAAATGTTGCTCTGTGAAAAGCAATCAGTACGTTTTTCATTCTTCTGGACGAAGTGAATTTGAACTGTGATTGGGGAGTTATATTCGTGACTTTGGAAAACTCAGTCTGCCTTTCTGGGATGAATAAAGACTCAAATAAAATCCTTGTGTTTTCCAGGTGTCCAGGAAGGACTTTGAGGGCTTCAAGAATCTCTTCCACAGATTTCTGCAGGTGAAGGGGCCGTCAGTAGAATGGATCAAGATACAGAGACCTCCAGAGGACTCGGTAAGTCGAGTCTGTTGAGTTTTTGTGTGTGTGTCTGAGAATGGGAACATTGTGTGCTCATGGTGACAAAGAAAACCTCAATCCCATAAAAGAACTTGTCGTTATTTTAGTTGCTCCTCATGTTTCTGTTTCTGAATATACAAAGATTTACTTAACACTCAGTACAAAACAAGAACAACCTGTAACCAATGTGCTGTGCTGGTGAAGGTGTGTTGCTACAGGTGCATTTGAGGTGATGAATTATGATCCAAAGAAGTCCAGCTTAAGTA